>JAJNNV010000017.1:0-636063 GCA_022544895.1 Biscogniauxia sp. FL1348 | reverse complement strand
GGGGAGCTATCATGGGACCCCCCTGATTCCCCGCATTCGACAAAAAGGGGGGCCTGCGGGGACGGGAATTATGGTTGGAAGAGGTAGAGGAACCCTGATAACTTCTTGTATACCCCAATCCTACCGTCTGATACTATTTCGGATCTTGTTCTCATCTAACCAAGTCAGTGCCATCTAGGACTCTTCGACCGACTTTTTCTAGTCAAGTCGTCCGTCGATGTCTCAAGCGATGGCCGACCAGGGCCCCTCGGCCCGTCTTTACTCGGATTTATCGGCGTCATTACCCACGAGTGCTACGGAATTGGGGGGACTGAGTCGTCCCGAGCTACAGCCTCCGTTGACCAGCCGAAAGGAGGCTCAATATTTCATGCATTACATCCAGAACCTATCCTCGTGGGTCTGTTGACCCTCGGTCCTCTCTCCCTGAGCCTAGACCACTTGCTTACTGACGCCACCCTCCCTCCAGGTCGATACTAACGATTTAGACAACCATTTCCGCACGGAGGTTCCCCGGCGTGCCCTGCATTTGCCCCTCCTGGCATACTCCATCCTGGCGTTCTCTTCACGCCACCTTAGCTTCTGCTTGAAGAAAGAGGACCCCAACTGCACCAAGTACTACAGTAGTGCCATCCAACTGCTTATTCCCATGCTCGACGACGCCATTACCGCTCACACCGAGGACACCTTGGCGGCCATTGTCCTGCTCCGTCTTTATGAGGAAATGACCGGTATGTCGGGGGTTGGCTCCTCAGGATCTCTAGTCGCAGGCCTCTTATAGGTGGATGTTGACGCGGCGCCTAACAGATGTGGACTCGGCCACACATCTCTCCGGAAGCTCTCTCCTGCTGAACTCTATCTCCGATCTTGCTACGGGGGGCGGCCTCGGCGAAGCCGCTAGCTGGATTGTTCTTCGACAAGACATATACGTGTCACTCAAGACGTCCAAGCCACTCTCGATACAGTTGGATAGTTATCGAGGGTCTGCCTCCTTTGCGAGAGACGATGCCGGATCCATAGCAAACCAAGCCGTCTTCCTATGTGGCAGAGCGCTGAGGTATGCGTTCCGGCCCAGTGCCCGTCTTGATGTCCGCGAGTGGGAACAGCTAAGCGAGGATGTGGAGAAGTGGTATGAGTCTAAGCCACGGGACTTCCGCTCTTACTACATGGAAGACCCGATGACGATGGATCCTGCTGCTCGCTCCTCCGCGTTTCCGACATTATGGATGTCGAGACCTGCCTATAGTGCGTGATAACTTTCCTCATCATTGTTTTGTGAGCGCACTACGTGTGCATTGGCTGACGTCGCTTGCTATAGTTTCCGGTTACCAGTACTACTATCTCAGCCGCATCATCCTAGCGATATTCGACCCTCGCCTGTGGATTCCCAACTTTGACGCATTCAAAAGACGAAGAGAGGCAGAGGTACGAGGAATTTGACTGGATATTTCTTTATATGCGTACGACTAACTATCGTCTTCCCAGGCCGCCGTGCTCAGAAATCTCCGGTTGGTCGTTGGTCTTGCGATTAAGCATCCTTCCGTATCCAACGGTGGTTTTACGGCGCATCACGCACTGCTTGCATGTAAGACTCCCCTATTATCACCGTCCTAACCCCTCCTTAAGTGAATAAGGAAATATTCTAACCTTGTTGCTTTGAAGGTGGGTCTTACTTGCGGGATGCAAGAGAGCAGTTTGAAGCAATACAGTTTTTAGAACACATAGAGGCAACGACAGGATGGCCTACTGCTAAGTTGGTGCGTAACTTACGTATACAGTGGTCCTTGCATCAAAAGGAGAGTCCATTGGAATCAGATGTCATATAGGTCGCCTGCAGACGGATCGCTATGAAGTTATGAATAAGTAATACTTAACATTAATAATGTAACGACCCCATGCAATCTTCTTCATAATTGACTGGCATGACTACGTCAGGGATTAATTGTTATTGTGACAGGCGTAGGATTGACATCTATGAAGGACGTTAGGATTAAGTGGATCTAGGTGATATATCCACGACTTTTCCATGCATCCCTAAGAGTATCTTGCCTAGACAATATTAGCTAGGCCTGTACTCTCGCAACCATGTTTATAGCCCCTCAAAGTGGAATTAGACTTACGCTTTGCTTGTGTTCCACCCGAATTTTCCCGTGGTCTTGGTTAAGATGTTAAAGAAAACTTCTTGCTCTTCTGGTTCAGTGAAGCGATCTCCAGCCAAAGAAATGGCCATGCATGCTGCCCTTTTCACGGAGTCAGCTTTCATGACAATTCAATAGTATGAAGATGACCTACAAGTATGCCGGACTAATTGTGCTTATTGATTCGGCTATGGCGCATATTATCTTGACGTAGTCTTTGATCTGGTCCTGGGAAGGGTTAGATGGATCCTTAAACAGCAGATTTCCAAGCTTACCTCCATCCGTCTCGACGTCTCCTTCTTCTTGATCCCTATCCTTGGTGTCTTTGGATCATGCGCCATGAGTAGGAGGCGGCATAGGTAATAGTATTGCAGGCCTACCGCTACGAATCCGTTAAAGAGCCAGATTTCTGGGAGAAGGGCTCCATGCACAGGCTTGCCGATAAATATGGGTGTGAATGACGCTGGTTTGGAGTCCATCCATGCTGTTGAACCCTCTAGCAGATTATCATAGGTCTCAACACTCTGTTGGTCTCCAAAGCAGTACTGGATCACGTCCAGCAGCTGCAGTGTAATTCTATTTGCCCAGGTGCAATCATCTACCGGTTCGGTCGAACGATCTAGTTTGATATCCCTAGAATCTATATTGACTGCTTTCTCGTGGGTTACGGCTATATATAGCTCTTGTCGCAACGACGACCAAAACAAGGTCTCGAAGAATTCGGTCTGGGGTAAAAAGGGGGCTTGTGTGGTCAATATGCAGGATACATCTAGCTGGGTTTGCTCCGTACTCGAATCAAAATAGGAGCCTGGTCGGAACTCGATAATCAGTAACTATCAATTGCCTGTATGTATTGTATATCAACACTGAACACGGGATATAGTGACAGTGCAATGGAACTTTACCATCAAGGTTTTGACTCAGTCGGTGCAACAGGATGGCTCCAAACAGATTCTCATCTATGGGCTGTTCATTATCATATCTCGCCAGTGATAGGTGCTGCCGAACCTGTCGCCGATACCGGGTCTCGATATAGGAGTCTGTATCCTTGGGTCTATTCAAATGCTTGGATGACACAGATAGGATAAACTCGAGCAAAATAGAGTCTGTGACTGCTTTTTGCACGATCTCTGCAGTGAAATTTCTGGCCGGGTCATCTAGTTCGAAGGCTGGCGCAAGGTTTTCTACGAAATGAAGAACTAGATCGGCCTCCGCGCGGCTTCTGACCAACGTCCCTAACTGCTCGTTTCGTGGATAAAACGAGATTCCAGGGATAGGTAGGTGCGCAAGAAGGTTTCTATTCTGGACAGAATTGATGTGGAGTTCATCTTGTCGATAATCGCCTCCCTGAGAAAGGCTTTGATTCGGAGAATATGAAGCATGTGTCGGTATGTTTTCGATTTGGCTTTCAAGTATTTTTAGATCGTGTCTTGTGGAAGACCACCTATTTCCCAAGGGTCCTAAATCAGGGGTTATGGATGGTCGTCTATCTGGTGAGCGCCTTAGAACTTCCGAGAGACAAGGAAGAGCGCCAAGACCTTCTCCAAGACCATCCCGATCAATGGCTAATTTCAGAGGGGTGCTAACATAGCCACTTGCAGGAGGTGACGTACCGGCCTCAGGCTCGGAAGGGGGGTCCTCAAATAAGACGCCCCCGTCGTATAGACTGCAAATCTCCTGGCTTTGGTCGATGAATTGAGCTTTCCTCCCAGAAGTTCGTACCCAACGTTGAATGGGTGAAAATTGGTGCGACTGTTCATATATTCTTCAAATGGGTAGAGTGAGTTTAGTTTAGTATGATCTCAAACGTGACAATCATGGGAGAAACGTACCGAAAGCGGACACGGAAATTGCGGCCACATGGCAGTCTCTTACGATTACAACGGGAGCAGGGCTCTTCTCCGTCACCTACATCGGGGGTGGTCAATACGTAGTGTCCATGATGGTATAAAAGGGTTGCGGAGTCGCACACTTGAGATGACTAGAGTACCGATAATTGACAGGTGTAAGCTACTGTACTAATTAGATGGAGGGTACAGAGTAGACTTTACTTGCCTTCTTCGACAATTCTGGAATCAGTCAGTGTATGGATACAGGTTCTTCGGACAGGGTTCCTTACGTCGCAGCCACGGTTTTTCTTTCCGCTTACAGGCATTATTCCCCGCGTACAGTGAGAGCGTAAGAAGCAAGAACTGGAATGAAACGAAGCGGAAATGTGACGGGCTGCTTTCTCGGTATTTTAATACCAAATTCGGCAGGGTTGGTAAAAGGAGTAATGTCATATGAGACTAGGTTGTGGAGAGCCCGTGGGGAATTGTGGGCAACTCAGTACGCTATGCATGCATCCCGATGGCGGCATGGTGTTCACTTGTCCATCTGCGGAGAACCCCTGCTGGTTCACTGTCACAGCATGACCATGATAGATGTATTATGGGTTAGTCATAAACTATGACGAAGTAAACACGGACCGGTTACTTGGTGGACTATCATTTAGGGCCTCGGGAACTAGAACACCACCTTTGGGCTTAGAGGAAAAGTAAAATGAAAAGATATTTGATAGCGATAGCCGTCTGAGGTTAAGTCATTAGGATATAAGATGTGTGCTGTGTCATAGGGGTCATACTTGAGCACACCGCACTGAGACTACAGATATATATGTCATGCTACTGAAAAGCTCGATGGATTCTTCTAGTTATCCATAGTAGATAAAAGCAGCTTTCCGAATAATCTCTAATGAGGCGAAATTGTTTCTGAAATCAATATCATGATGAATGCCAGAAGCATCACAACTGCCATGGCACTAGCAAACCTGTTTTATCAACTACTAAAGAATCCTAGTATATTACAACACTCAGAGAAGGAGCTTGACACGGGCTTGGAACCTGAAGATATCGTCGCCGCGTGTGAGAAAGCTAAACAAACATATCCCTTTTCTGTGTGCCTGTCTAGATGAATCACTATGTCTATGGCCGCCGACACCACACGGTCTGCACAGAATAACACTTCGAGAAAGCCTGTCCATCATGGGCCACTACATACCTTGGAACACTACACTCAGAATTCCAGCGCTGGTGGTCCACTGCGACAAGTAGGCTTTCCCAACGCAGACGAGTCTATGCCTGGCCTCTGGCTCGGTGGGAAAGGGGGAACACTGCAGCCTTTATTACATCCTTGGCCAGTGCGAGGGGTTACATTAGGTGGATTTTCTCATATCTCAAGCAGGTTGTACTGATAACATCGGTTGTGCGTCGATATTATTTCGCCTTGGCGAAGGCATATGAGATGCAGAGGGAAGAGACGATGAACCATCTATTGGGGCCCATGTTGGCGGAGGTGTGGAGGAAACAGCTGGGGGTGGAATCTAAATCAGAGCCGCAAGATGCAGGTTCATCTAAGAGACATCTAAGGCTAGTGAACATGTTCATGTACTAATTATTCGCTCTATAATACGCATGTGTTAATGAGACACGTGTGGTTCGTTGCGTCGGTCATCCTATACCTATTGATTAGCTTGTTCATTCGTCAACACGTGGAGTCTAATATGTTTCTTTCGAGTTATTATCGCTAAACACAGTATATAAGCGTCTTCTTGAATGTATATCGTCCTGTGATTCAACATCTGAACCCTGTTACTCGATTATCCTTGCATTCAACTGTCTTGGTGACCCCCCCGCCCAACAATTTTTGATCACCACTACAGTTCTCCTCAGATTCTTGGTCTAGAACCTATGTATGTCTTTCTTTCCCGTTCCGGCGTATCTAGTATCCATTTATACAATGGGATGTTCCTTTCACTCTCGGATGATACTATTCTTCAACTTATCAATGAGCTTAGTGATAGTTAAAACTATTTATAGTTTCGTGTTCCTGCTTTACTGGCAGTCTCAATGGGAAGGTTTCAACCTATTCGTTGACATTACCTAGACCTCCTCATGTATAAGTATAATCCAAGCTATTGATATCCCAAACTAGCATGTAATAAAGTTAGGCACACTAAAACTGAACCATGGTAAGTGCAATAAATGTCCCTATTTCAAGACCAGAACGATTTGTTCATAAATGACTAAAATAAATAGATTTACCTAGGTTAGGTATGTGTCAATGCCTCGGGAGAGTTTTAAAAATATTATCTATATGTATGTAAGTACAGTATGTAGATAGGTTAGATGCATCAATAATTACCTACAAGCACTGCGCCGCGGGGTGTTGGCTGACGACCTGTCCCCACCATGACAATGCCAAGACCTTCCTCATATAACTCAGGGGGGAAGTATTCGGCGAGCTAGCTGTCAACCCCCACGAGCTACGACATTGGTCAATGGCAAGCTGCGTCAACAACGGGTACCTTTCCCCGCTATAGGGACCATATTGTTGAGTTATTGAGGCAAAGTCTAGCGTAGAGATGGGGGCCTCGTACAGGAACTATCCTGCACATGTATGCGCCAGAAGCTTACTGGACCTCTGCTAGCCGAGCTCTACTTAGAATGGATATCGCAAAGAGCTTTACTTGTGACTTCACAATACATAAGATATGGGGCAGAATGTCATCTGATCGATAGCTAGGTGGCAGTACAGTGAGGAGGCGTCGCCGACAACGGACAGTGGAATGTGAATATAAGCTTGAGGAGCTCCCCTCACGATAAAGGGAAAATGGCATCTGAATGTAAAGCAGCACAGGTCGCAACACAAATATTCTACACTATCTATCCTCTCACGAAGCACTCATTATGGCTGTCCAGAAAATGAAGATTGGGGCCGCTGGCCTCGGCCGTATGGGCAAAAGACACGCTTACAACTTCCTCCACCGGACCCCTCGCGCAGAACTTGTCGCTGCTTTCACTCCAGATGAGACCGAGTTGGCCTGGGGCAAAGCTAACCTCGAGCCACATGGTGTGACACTGTATTCAGACTACGATGAGATGCTCAAGCACCCCGGCCTCCAAGCCGTCGTCATCGCCACTGTGACGAGTGTTCACGCTGAAGAGGCCCTCAAGGCGATAGCGAAGGACCTACACGTGCTCTGCGAGAAGCCATTGTCGCTGAACCTTGACAAGGTACGTTGAGGCCCTCGAGTGTTATTTAAGAGCTTAAACAAGGAGACAGCTGACGTTGACTTTTTTAAACAGTGCCGGGAAATTGTCGAGGCCTCTAGGGCGAAGCCACACCTAAAGGTCATGTGCGGTTTCTCGCGTCGATTTGACGCCTCTTACCGCGACGTAGCCGAGAAAATAGCAGCAGGGACGATCGGTCGCCCTGTAGTAATACGGTCGCAGACGTGCGATAAGCACGACAAGAACGGATTCTTCATCGCGTACGCGGCTCTCAACGGCGGGTGCTTCGCGGACATGAACGGTAAGCAATTCCTAGATAAATACATGAACTGAGGTACGCGGGTACTCACACACCCCGTTTGCTATCAGTCCACGATATCGACCTGGCCCTCTGGTTCCTGGGCGAGGACTCCCGGGTCAAGTCGGTGTCCGCGGTCGGCATCACGGCGGTGCACCCGGAGCTCCAGAAGTACGGCGACTGCGACAACGGCATCGGCGTCGTCGAGTTCTACAACGGCAGGCTCGCGTACTTCTACAACTCGCGGACCATGGCCGCGGGCCAGGAGGACACGACCGAGATCATCGGGACCGAGGGGAAGATGGTCGTCAACGGAAACCCGCAGAAGAACCACGTGAACACGTATACCTCGATCGGCGTCACCAGAGAGCTGCCCTTCGACTACTATGGCCGGTTCGAGTACGCGTTCGTGAACGTAAGTTTATATCCCCCGGGCTAGGGTATTTCAGGTTCTTGGGGACGCGGAATGTGGCTAACAAATGGTGTTTCCATCAATTACAGGAGTCAAACGAGTTTACCGATTGCGTGCTCGACAACAAAAGTCTCCCGCTCCAGATCGACAAGGCGCTAACCGTCGTTCAGATTGGTCTGTGGTTGCAGGAAGCATACAACACCGGATTGAAGCTATACTTTGATGAGAAGGGAAATCGGATAGACAAGCCCCAGCTATAGATATGGTTATATTCTGCTTATATGTGTTATTAGGGTATCTAGACCACATATCACTAATGTCGTGAGCGGCAAATAAAAAAATCTACTTCTGATCAACTTCATAAGTCACCTAATCTTGCTTGAGCTGCGTGACGTGAATAGTTAGATACTTTGTTTTGTAAGTTACAAGTCTGATTCTCTAGCTATCTGCATCTCCCTAACCTTATACGTTTAAATACCTAATTATTACCATATATCAAGTCTAGGTTCATATCTTGACACGGCCGTCAATCTTAACGTATGAATCACATGGACTTTCAAGATATCAATTAGAGGTGCCTACGTCCATTAGCCGTTTTCTTTTTTTAGTTAATGTTACCATGCAATGCTTGTTTACTCTTTCGGTGAAGTCTTCCAGGGAAACAATATGCTCCAAACTCAGGTTTTCATGTTGCAGAGGCTTTTCACGCATCCATATTTCCGAAATGGTTGTCTACTTCCGGATGCTACTTTGGGTTGCGTAGAAGGTACGCTGCTGCTCCCATCGGTGAGATTACCACGCATGGTCCTGGCCTTGAGTCCCAACGAAAAGACATGAGTCTAATATGTATTTTACTCGTTGGTGGTTACATGCCGGCTCACGGCACGTAACAGTAGTTAAGGCGACTTTTCTGTTATCATCCAATCAGCTAAGCGCGAGAGTTGATGTTATTCACAACTGCCCGTGTTCACAGCCAAGCATGAAGGATGCATTTGATGATCCCTGTCAACTGTGCAGAAGAGGTAGGCGAAATCAAGAACAACCAGTAGGAATGACCGATATAGAATGGCTAGTATGGGTGTGTTATGAAGTCAGCGGTGCTTCTTCGTAAGCTCCTGGGCCTTCGCACTTTATATTCCCCTTTCGATTCCGGGGGAAAGGGATTCTATGTTACATTCGTGGGGTTCTGGGGTAACGCGGGGAATCGCATAGGCAAGACAGGGATAACAGGGGCTCTAGGCGCACTGGGCTGGGGTTGGATGCGGGGTAAGGCTCTATAGAGGCAAGTAATTAGCGACAACCAAGTTTCACAAGAAAACGACAAGACTGAACTATAGTCTGGTTCATTCAATACTACGAAAGAGTACCCGTTGAGACATATTAATAGAGAATAAAAAGACATATGGACTATTCATAATTAGGTAGTTATCACAGGAAATG
This sequence comes from Biscogniauxia sp. FL1348, assembly GCA_022544895.1. Classification (NCBI taxonomy): domain Eukaryota; kingdom Fungi; phylum Ascomycota; class Sordariomycetes; order Xylariales; family Xylariaceae; genus Biscogniauxia; species Biscogniauxia sp. FL1348. Next base: position 626,727 of record JAJNNV010000017.1, on the reverse strand, counting down.
ACAGGAAACTACATTGTCAAATAAGAATGATAAAATCATACGTATCGAGATTATGAATTATTTGGGTTCACAACATTGCCTCTTTATTCTTTTGTATAATCCAGTTCTTCGAGACTTTTTTTGTCGTGTAAACGAGGTCTTAGTTGGGGGATTAATATAGAACCAAGACTATAAACTAAAAACACATTAGACCCGCAAACGGTAATCTTTTGGCGAAATGTTGATCGACTTGGCCCCCTGCCTTTGAGACCTCAACAAGGCCGATTATGTCATATACGCAGACAATACCCCGTGGGGATGGAATCGGCGAGCCGTGATCATCTGGGGTGTCCTGACCCTCCCCCGCGTCTATAATACGTCAAACTAATGACCGAAGAGACCCATCGTCCAGGTTGCCCACATTCGTGATGTAATCAACTGTTGAGATTACCCGCAACTCTACCGAAGTATAGTTGCCGAGTTTCGAATATTTAAGCAGCCATCGCTCGACAGACTCACCAGACAGTTTGCATGCTAAGTATTGTTCTTCAAGTCAAGCCTCAGTCAGGAACTCTTCAGCCTCACAGGCTTATCCGTCCTTGCCCATCCTACCTATCATCATGAGTCTTACCAAGGTTAAAACACCCACGGGGGGAGCCGACGTCAGCGCTGACCACGTCGAGACAATCGACACGTCGGATCCGAAGCTCGAAGCTGGCGGGGACTTCATCGAAGACTCTCCCCCGGGTGCCTACCTGTACACGTGTATCATAGCCACCGCCATCGGCGGTATGCTATTTGGTTATGACACGGGTGTTATCTCCGGTGTACTCGTCGTTCTAGGCTCTGACCTCGACGGCAAGCCACTCGAGAACTGGGAGAAAGAGTTGATTACTGCTCTATGCTCCGCCGGTTCTCTGATCGGGGTTATCATTGCAGGTGTTACTGCCGACAGATTTGGCCGAAAAGCCGTGATCTGGTTTGCCTCGGTTCTTTTCACGATAGGGGCACTCGTGCAGGCTACTTCATTCTCAGTAATACAGATGTGTATTGGCCGTGTCCTGATAGGTCTGGGTGTAGGATCTGCCTCTATGGCAAGTTTATGACTATTTATTTTATCTTCTCCGCTTCGTAAAAATGAGGTCTAACAACGATTTATTTAGATAATACCCGTCTACATCGCCGAAATATCCCCTGCCAAGTATCGTGGGCGAATGATTTCGATCGATATGATATTCCTAGGCACTGGTTCGTTACTTGCCTATGCATTCGATGCCGCTTTCTACCGCGTACCTCACGGTTGGAGATACATGGTAGGGCTTGGCGCTCTCCCGTCTATTTTGCTTGGGTGTACGCTCTTCTGGTGTCCTGAGTCCCCTCGACAACTTCTGTCGAAGGGTCGGACCGAAGAATGCCGGATAACCTTGCAAAGGACGTACCCGAAGGCCAGCGAGGGACAAATATCGCAAATGATGCTGTCACTCGAGGTCGGTGTCGCACATGCGAAAGCAATGAACGAAGAGATGTCAATCACAAAGGCTCTCAAGGAGATAGCTACCGTTCCAGCCTATCGTCGGCCCACTATCGTGGCTTGCGGGTTGTTTTTGGCACAGCAGATGTGCGGCTTCGTTACCCTGATGTACTATTCCAGTACTCTTTTCCAACTCATCGGCTTTAATGACCCTATAGCAGTCGGTACTGCCGTTGCTGGTACTAACTGGATATTCACTGTCACCTCTGTTTTCTTAATTGATAGAATCGGGAGACGAAGATTATTGCTATGGACGATGTGGGGTATGCCAGTCTTCCTTACTATTGTCGCAGTATTCTTTAGATGGATTCCACTGGATCGCGAAACACTTGAGCTCGAGGATCGGACTACTGGATGGCCGGCTATTGTAGTGCTGGTGGCCATGATATTATTCGTCATATCCTACGCTGCCGGTCTTGGCTGTGTACCATGGCAGGCGAACGAACTACTTCCACTCGAAGTTCGCGCTGTCGGAACAATGTTGATGAACGCTTTTAACTGGGGTCCCAACATAATTGTTTCATTGACATTTCTGTCAATGATGCGTGGTATCTCCCCATCAGGAACATTTGGCTTCTATGCAGGAACCTCATTCCTCGGATACCTATTTGTTTTCTTCTTCTACCCCGAAGTAGCCAACATGACCCTTGAGGAAGTCCGTAAGGTCTTCGAAGATGGGTTTGGCGTTCGCTACGCTGAGGAATGGCGAAGTCAGAGAAAGGCCGGTCTTGCTACCCATCGTATCGAATGATGAGGGGTTCCAGGAGATCGTTCACTATGATGAGAAGTTTCGATTATCCCGATCTTGGAATATGTATGTAGCTTAGAGCGACGAGAATATTGGATATTTTCCAAAATATTTCCCAAACATGATTGGTATGAAGTTTAATATGACTCGATGATGATTTTTGATACTGGAATCGCCTTCGATCGCCATACCCCGTACCAAGGATAGCATAATTTCGGGATATCATGCAACATGAAGTAGACATCTTCGTAACTTCGTCCATGCATTAGGTCAGTCTAGTCTGCTACATACCAACATGTATAATACGACTTCAGGAATGATGGCTTCTCGTCTGCCATAGTCATGATTGTCGCTCTTGATAAAACGGATGCTATGTTTGTATCTCTAACAGAATTAGTGGGCATTCTTCAAATTGATTTCCCCGGTACCAAGTTTCTGTAATTACCCGTTATGAAAATTTACCAACCTATCATATATTTTGTCCCATGTGTGCAAATACCCTTTGTGAGCTGCTCAGCAAACGGCACCGTTTGGCTTTGCTGCCCTGTGAGAAAAACACATGCGCGAAAAATACTAGATTCTCTTTACATCACTCTGCTATAAAGTACCTGCTAACACCTTCGGTACTGACAGTTCCTGAGGAAGCACTTGACTAATATGCCTTACAATAGAGCCAATGCCCCCGCTGGAACCCCTGAGCTTGAAACAATCGAAAGTCTGCTCGGGTTACCGAATACCAGCACCAGACACACAAGAGAGATCAAAACTCTCCAGGAGCTGAATGAAGAAGAAAAGAGGAAAGTGAATCTAATTACACTCGGTAAAAGATGCACTGCCATTCCTGGAGACCCTTATGGGTTATACCCAGCCTGGAGCGGCAATGTCGCCCATCCCAAGGATCGTCGAATAGTAAGGGCCTTAGACCTAAGATATCATGGAGTTGTTACTAATAACAAACGGGTCAGTTTCAAATAATGTCGCCGATATTCGATCGCCTCATGAAGGACCAAGTTATGGATAATTCATCACTTCAAGCCATTCAGTCGTTGCTGTTGAAGATACCTAACACGGATGCTAGCAGTATAGCTAAGGAATTAGCGGATAACCAAGATTACATATTCCTCAGAGAGACTAATGAGGAAACCGTAGTCGACTTTCAGATGAAGTCTATGTCGGTTCGTCTCATGAATGCCAAAGACATCGATAAGGACGACAAAGACCCGTATCACAAGACCTTTCGAGTTAGAGAATCGAATAGAAAAGTTGCAGATGCATTCCATGAGCAACCAATGACAACCCAGGAGCAGAAGCATGTGATGGCTCTTATTATGAACGAGAAGAAAGGAAAACTGGATTGCCAGGAGGGCGGTCGCTCGAAAGGCTTCTTCGCAAGCCTACGCTCTCTTGCACAAGAGGAGTTCTGGTTGCACATGACCAAAGAAGAGCGATCCAAGTGTCGACAAGAGGCAGAATCAGTCCAGCCTGATTTAGAGGACGTACTCCGAATTGTCAATGCGAACTGGTCACCGTCATGGAACAACGGACGCTATGACGTGGACTACTTTTACCAGTACCTCAAGGACCAGACCGCTGCGCGAGAGGTTTGGGAGTTAGTTGACGCGGACATTTTCGTGGTGACCGACAAGAAAAACCGCGTCATCTTTGCCAACATCGAGAAGCTAGCCCAGATTATGCACTCTGAGAAGACCATCGCCACCCTCGTCAGAGCGCTAGACATGTGGTCCTACTTCACGCCGCTGCCCCTTCCCGAGTCTAGAAGACACGTGCTCGACCGCTACGTGCGGCGTATCCACCCCGAGCTCGACCCCACCAAAGCGACCGTTGATCGGCTCCCGGCCGCCAAGATGGCCGTCGCTCACCTCGGATGCTGGTCCGAGACGGGAGATCCGAACGGCGAGGAAGTCTTTCTCACGGCGGACGCGGCGTTCACGAAGAGCGCCGCGCAGAAGAACTGTCGAAGGCTATTCCCGCAGTTTTGTAAGGCTGTGCTGGGAAAGGCCACAGCGACGATCCGGCTTCTTGTGAAAAGCCTCGATCCAGAGCATTACGAAGAGTGTGTCAAGGTGATACAGCAGCTCCCCGACGAAGAGAGGATCCACACCGACCCGGAGGATTTCTTGGGGCTCTTCGCGCTTGGCGTCAATGGCTACACGCAGCGCCATAGAGACACGAGTGATGTTAAAGGGGGCTTGGCAGGTCTTCTGACACTCGGGAATTACATTGGTAAGTGTGGTCCATATATCATATACTTTCCACCTACTAACATCTCAAGGCGGGAACCTCTGCATTCCCCAACTGGGTGTAAGGGTTCCATACCGACCTGGCGCGTGTGCTGTAATCAGAGGCGACAAACTGGAACACCTCGTCACGGACTACACGCCTCCGCGGTATTTCCTGATCGGCACCAACCACGAGAGCGTCAAGCGCTGGGCTTTTCGCAGAATGGGTATGAAGCTCGAAACGACGGAGCCTCCTGTCGGGGAGGACTTGGAGGACAAGGTCGGCTTCCCGCTCGAGACCGCTTGCATAAACCCAGGTAGTGATGACCAAGATGACGATGAAATTGGCTGGACTAACAAGATGCTACACGGTGCTGCTGCGTTGGACAGCGGGGAGAGCGGGAGTGGGTAACCAAAAAAGGGGGCTGAATGTCTCAAGGTTGTGTCTTTAAGAATATTATTATTTTCTTCTTTGATTCCTCTGGATAATCCATTCTATCAACTTTTCCATATACTGGACGCCCGGTACTTTTCTTACTCTAACCTCTTTAGTAGAAGAGTTTGAAATGCTTTGTCCCTAATGGAGTCTGCTTCACGAACCACCTCCGAGGAACAGGTGACTGTGTAAGGTCACCCTAGGGAAGTCGAACTCATGCTCATCGATCGAAGCCGAATATGACCGATTCGACTACAACTGTTACTCTCATTATTTTCCGTTATACCTAGACTTCCTCGTTAGCCGACAATTAATCTCTGCATGCCACATTTATGGGGGAAACTATTTCCTTACGACTACCAGAGCTAACCTTTGATTACATAAACCCGCTACCCAAGCCATAACTCTCTCCCGTCATACCTAAGTATTCAACACTCACAAGACCCCAACGTCTCCTCCTTTACATATATATATATCAAAGACACTATCAACATCTTACTACTAAATGTGGGGCTTACATAAGTAAATTCGAGCTGGAGAGGTCAAGGGCAACAGGTTAAGGGGCTGTGACCTACTAGGATCTGGACTCAATATGGTCACCAGCAACGTCGTCTCCAACATGTTTGCTTTCATGTCTAGTTAATCTTCCTGTCAAACTGGAACAATTATTCATTCAACACAGCATTCAATGTCTATCTCCATTGAGTTGCTAGGGTAATCACCATTTCCTCCCGTACGGTACTTTCCCAGCATTTAATGCCGGCCAGTCATTCAATGTTTTTCCTCCCCCCCCTTTCCCATTTTCTATAAATAAATGTATCTCCCCCCCCCTTCACATCTCAAGCTTCTCTCTCTCTCTTTTTCTTCACCTTCGTTATCAACTTCACCGTTGCCAGCAACTAAACTGCTTCAACATCAGCTTCTTGTATCACCGTCATCGCGACAATAAGAGCACCCTAAACACGTTTACCCTTCTGTCTCTTTCTCTACATTATCTTTCTTCAGTCCATCACTTTCAATCATCATGGAGGCTTCATCATCTAAAAGAACCCTCATCACCCTCCCTCGGGAGATACAGTCAATGATCTTCTCTCTCGTCGCCAAGCCCAGCGAACTCCGAGGCGTGGCCTTGGCCTGCAAGAGCCTCCACGCCGCAGTCATCGGGAATCGGAGCTACATCTCGTTCTTGATGATCCGGAGAGAGCTTGGTGAGGAGGCTCTTCCGATGGCAATGGCGCGCTACGCGGCAGCTACGGCGCCGTGGAAGCAGCCATTTCGACGATCGGAATGGACACGGGAGATGGAAAAAACTTATGAGGACAAGATTGTAGCATTCTGCGAGAAGCACATACGTCGACAAGCTGGTCAGCCTCTACTACTCCAGAAAGACTCTACACTTTCTATGGCGCACAACCTCTTGGCTTTTCAGAGTGCTGTCGCCAAGCTCAGCGAGTTTTATGGCCACTCCATCAGTGACGCAGAGAAGTACTGTGCTGGCCGGAATGCCGATGTAAACACGGTGAATCCCGTCAATAACGTGGTAGCTCATATACCCATGACGCGAACAGAGCGGATGCGGGTCGAAAAGGCTCTCTATATCATAGAGCTAGTTCGGCACCTATTCCCTCTGAGCGCCAACGGCGCAATGAGATACGCGGCAAGGAGCAACAAGGATCGGATCTTCAACCGATTCTGGCGCTACTTCGCCCCATGGGAGAACCACCAGGTTTACTGGCTGGCGAAGTGGATCGAGACGTCGATGAAGTCCGGTATGTATTATCCCTTGAGTGGTCCTAGGGTGGATGATGGTTACTAACATAATCGTCTAGCATTCCGAGGTGATTACTTCAAGCGGATCGTTTACCGGGAGGATCTGCTTCCACACGACCATCGCACCGAAGCCTTGATCGTGCTCGGTGTGGAAGCTATGGTACCGATCGTGATACGGGGAAGTTACAAATCGAGTTTCTTCCGACAGTCGTTGGATAGGTACCATGGCGGCCTTATTCACCACGACTTCCGGTGGCATATCGAGGCCGACGAGCGAGTCTACTTCAACCGGGACGCCATCTACGAGTCCAATCACGGTCTTCTGAGAGACTGCAACTACCTCCGGTACGAGGTGGGGCAGGACTCTGGACCGCGCGATGCCTGGATGTACAATCTTCCTTGGATTCGGCCGGAAGGGGACCTTGGAGGGGAGCTCAGGGACCTGTCACTCAACGCTCGCGAGTACATTTTATTCCACTTGTCGGTGTTTTGGGACCGTGAACGCCTTGACCGCACCTTCTTGGGAGCATTCCCAACCCATGATCAGATGGTGTCGGCAGCAGAGCAGACTCATGTTTACCTCCCTGGACACCTGGAGTAAACGTGCAACTAGCCTTACAGTTAGGTAAGTTATATCATCTACTACTCACTACAATATAATTTGCTAACTAGTGTTTAGTTAAAGGTGTTTCTATAGATCAGTGAGAGGTGGATGAAGGGGAAGGAGGTTGTTGCTAAGGTTGTCACTAAAGATGCTATTCTACGGGCGGGAAACGGGCTCCTCGGGGGTAATGCAATAGGGGATATAAAGACTCTATGGGATGGGTATATTCGGCATTTTGGCAGAGGCTCTTTAGAAAGCATTTTTAGTATAATAGTAGCTGCTTCCTTCCTCTTGTCTTTCTTAATCTCGTATTGCATAGTCTCGTAGCATTATCTGATGATGTACATATCCCTCCAATTAAAACCTTGGTATGGGAGTTTTTGATCCAATGATGCCAGGACCATTGAATGATTTTTAGCATCGGTAGGTAGTTAATGTTTTGTTTTGTGTTCCTAGTAGTAAGTACTTTTTCATTCAATGTATTTCACGGTTCCTTACGAATTCCCGTGTTCCTGTTCTCCCACATTGTTCCGTCGAATGACCCAAGAGCCAGCAAACACACTACACTATGATCCGCAATTCACGCTCCTGTTTGTTTGTTCATACTAAGTCTCCCGTAGGCCCAATAGAAGGTTGCTGTCCAACGTGCCTGTTAGGTTAACTCAGTGAATTGAATGAGATTTGCTGAAGTAGGAACCTATCCCACCTGGTATTTGTAGGCCAACTTATTTAATTCTCTCCCATTTTCCAGGTCCTGTCACATTCAATGCTTCTCCTCAGGCCTTCCCTATTTTTCTATATAATCACCCCCCCCCCCCCCCCCCCCCCCCTCCTCCAATAATCTCAAGCCCTACCTTCTTACATCCTCACCTGTCCCGAAATCTACACTGGTGTTCCTACTTTACCACCAGGTTATCAACATCGAGGGGTTCACCTCCACTGCATAGCCTAGAGTATTCTGCCTCTGCTGCATCAATCTCTTCTTCCCCACCTTTCTGTATTGTCCATTCTCCATCACTATCTCCATTCATGATGGCGACCTATTCCCGCAAGCATTCGCTTCTGGGCCTCCCCATTGAGGTTCTCACCATGATCTTCGGGAGCGTCCCTAGCCCCAAGGCTCTTCGCGGGGTAGTTCTCTCATGCAAGCATCTACGCGACGTCATATTGGCGAATCAACCCGCCATCTCCTACCTAATGATCAGGACAGTTTTCAACGACGAGCAGCTCTCCATTGCGGTAGCGCGAGACGCGGCAGAGAACGCAACCTGGAGGCAACTATTGGACCCTACGCTGTTCACCAAAGAAATGGCGGATGGTTACGAGCAGAAAATCATCGACTTCTGCGAGGAATATATCGGTCGGCCCGGGGCATGGCCTCTCCCTCTTCAGCAGAACGTGACTCTGGAGATGGCGAACAGACTCATAAGATTCCGTGACACAGCCAGCATGATCGCCGACTTCTACGGTCTCTCTATCGGCGGTTGCTATAGGCAAGTCAATGCCGGAGTCGATCAGTTCGTAAGCGGTCGCAATGCCAAGTACGACCCAGCTCAGGATGCACCTATGACCGATACCGAAAAGTGGCGGGTAGAGAAGGTCCTACACATTATCGACATCATCCGTTTCCTGTTTCCTCTCACCCCAGACGGCGAGACTCTTGAGGAGCGGATCGAGGGCGGCGACAACGACCTCGCCTTCGTTCGATTCTGGCAATATTTTGCGCCATGGGAGAACGAACAAGCCAGCACTATCATGGAATGGTTCACCTACTCCATCAAGTCTGGTACGTATAATAAACACTCTTTACTACGTAGCCGTCGGGCTCTTCCCCCCCCCCATCGGAGACAAACTAATACTTCCTGGCAGCTCTTAAAAGCCGCTTTTTCAGCGGGACAGTCCATGGGCGACAATCTCCCGATCGTTCCAGCAGCCTAGTAATGCTCATAGGTATCAACGGCATGATGCCTCTGATTTTCAGCGAGCAGGTCGATCACGCACTATACCAGAAGATCGTGAAGGAATACAGGCGCCGGTTCGTCAGCAATAGGTACCGGAGGAAGATCTCCATCAACAGCCGCGCGTATTTCGGCCGGCCGAATCATCTAGAGTCGAAGTGGGTCAAGCTGAGCGAGCTCGACTGGCAGAAGTTCGAGGTCACCGGCGAGGACAGCGGTCCACGGGACATCTGGATGTACGGTCTCGACTGGAAACATGAGCGGATATTTTGGAGCCGTTTGAGAAAGTATCTCTTATTTGATGACGTTGGTATCATGGAGTTTAAACTGGCAAAGTTCTGGGACCGGAAGCGCATTGATCGGCGCTTTACAGAGACCATGCGCTTCCCAAGCTACAGGAGGATGCTGAATGAGTCGCGGAGAAACGAGCTTCTCCTAAGCAGAAACAGTTGTAAGACCGACACTCACGATTTTGTGTTTTGACCCCTTTTTACTAACAATGTTGCCATCTCAGTTTAGTTAGGAAAGACTATCCTGTCTCCCGGAAATACGACACAGAATGCATGGAGCGATGGGCATATATTTGCTTGTACGGAGTCATTGGGTGATAGGATTCGGGAGGTTTCTGGTGCGAGCCATATATACCCCCTTTCGCTACATGCACATCGCGCCATCACATAGTACTTTCTAGTCATTAGGTACACAAAATGGACCATGGTGAATAAGCCTGCCCCTTTTCGTATATGCTACGTAGATGTTTACAACTGTGAAATGAGATGATCCATCGATGGGGGTGTACATGAGTTTAATCATAATTATAGATATACCCAAATATTCTACCCTGTTCTGCACTTTCATAACGGACTGGCCCTGAGAGATACGACTTTAACCCCAGGTATGTGTGGTCTACACGGTCACGTGATATCCTTGAAAGTGAACACCGCGTAGCATAGAATGCGATGATGAATTAACGGCTGATCGCGGGTAGTTGAACATTAGGGATCGTGACCGATTTTTCGTGATAACATCGCTAACAGTAACGACTAAGCAGGGCATCATCATGGTTCCATCCGCTGCAAAATGCATTCATTCGACCCGCTCCATGGGAACGCTCTCGATGAAGCAGTAGGTAGGTAAATATCATGACTACTATCTAGCTAACCACCATCTCTTCCGCACTCTTCCCCACCTTCCTCTCCCTGATCCTCACCGGCAGCCCATCCTTGATATGCGCCGTCACCGAGTGCTTCGCCGAGAAACACTGATACGCCTTGCTGCCGAGCCACTCGGGGGCGTCGGGGGGATACGCGTCCTCGAGGTCGAACTCGCGCGCGGTCAGCGCGAGGATGAGGCGCATCTCGAGGGTGGACAGCTCCTGGCCGATGCAGCTGCGCGGGCCGGCCTCGAACATGCGCCAGGCGCCGCGGGGCGGGTACCAGGGGTCCTTCTCGTCGCGCACGAGGAAGCGCTCGGGCTCGAACCGGTCCGCCTCGTGCCAGTACTCGGGCGCGCGCCCCAGCGTCACCGCCGACGAGTGGATCATGAACCCGTGCGTCGGGTAGCGCGCCCCCGTCGAGGGGTGCACGAGCGTGTGCCCCGGGGGCGACTGCCGGATCGTCCCGCCGACCGGCGAGGCCAGCCGCAGCGTTTCTTTGACCGCCCCGAGCGTGTACGGCAGCCGGTTCAGCAGCGTCGGGTCCGCGCTGATGAGGGCCCCGGCGGCGGTGGGGTCCGGTCCGAGCACCTCGTCGTGCTCGGCGCGCAGCTTCGCGAGCTTGTCCGGGTGCTGCGACAGGAGGTAGAAGCAGCTAGCCAGGGTCGTTGCCGTGGTGTCGTGCCCGGCGAACATGAATATCTTGATGTGCTGGATGATGCGTTCGATAAAGTCCCGTGGGATCCTGCCGATGCTGCGTTTTGATGCGTCCTGGACTTCGGTGATGTACGACTTGAGGGCTAGCGCCAGGATGGTCTTGGGTCCCTCGACCTTCTCGTAGTTGCGCACAGTGTTCTCGATCAGTGGCATCAGTTCTTGGCGCATCCTGCGGTTGTACATCCAAATTTTGATGTGCCGGGTCGGGCTTAACTGCTTCGCAAGGTCTAAGTTGAAGTATATCAATTCTACAGCCGATTGCATCGCCGTTACCAGTCTGTGTGGCTTCGTCTGATGTTGGAGTCTAACCCCGCTGTTTCATCGTCAGGAATAAAGCTCGTCCGTTTTGTAGTGAGGCCCATGACTCTGGCCGGAATAGAATGCTTACAGTACAGCACGCGACACAACATCTACCGTCGCGTCAATGGTATAATCTTCGAGTTTGATAACTTCTCCTGAAGTAGCAGCTTGCTTGAGGCGCTGCCGGAAAACCAGAGTCTCCTCCACGAAATCCGGGATAAGGGAGAGCAGGTTCTTGACTGAGAACCCCGGGTTGAACATAGATCGGGCCATCTTCCACTCGTGCCCCTCGAGATTGAGGATATCTTTACCTCCTGTGAAATGTTTGAACTCGATTTGACTCAAGGCATAGTACTTTGGCAGAACATTGTCCTGGACGAACTGGTTCATCATATCAGGGTGATATACAGCTATTATGGGATAACTTATCGGCCAGGGATCCATATACACAAGACCCGCGGAAGCGATCTCGGGATATTCCATCTTGATAAAATGAAACATCCATTGGCTGTTTGCATCCGCTGGAAACTTGTGCTTGATAGCTATTTTCGCTGTCGTCCAGAGGTGCCCGAGCAGAAACGAGTGAGGCATGATGGGCTATGGGTGGGTTAGTATCATGGAAGAAAGACAACAGCAGATAACCAGATGAGGTAGCGAAAAGGGGCGGGTTTTCTTCATGTTACGTACAATTCCATGTTCCTTTTGAACCCGTTTAAACATCATTCGCACCTGATACATGCGGTAGAAGAAAAAGGCTATGCTAAGGAGGACCAAGTAGCCCAGGGCCTTTAGGAACACGCCTAGAGGAGCGGCCTCCGAAAGGCCTGTCCTTTCTACAGTTTCCATCCTTCTTGTGATACTCTCTGTTTATGAGGCTTTGGAACTGGAAGTAGACAATATCAAGCAGAAGCTCTGTACTTGACGTGCGAAGTTTGAGGACTATGTAGGTACTGTACAGGTTTTATACTAAGTATCTACAGCACACTTCAGGGCATTTTCCGAGTTGGGTTTAACGCATGTATTGGGGGGCGTGAGCCATCCTAGGTCAGCCGAATCGGCAGCTTCGCGTACCGAAACTGACTATGACGCGATGACGATTGGTTACTGCTTCGGCTGATCTAGAATAGCCCAAACCTCACGCCCAACTATGTTGTTCTTTCCTTTGTATGTTAGGGGATGTCCTGTAAAGCGCGCACAGTCGGAAAATGCCTTAGAAGTTGTTGTTGTTGTAGGAGGGAAGAAGCGATGTGGGTCCTGCTGGTCTGTAGAACCACTCAGCTTATCTCTGGACGGCGCTAAGCGGAAAAGTTACCTGGTTCAACAAAGAGGATTCTACTCGGATTATAAATGCATTAAAAAACAAAGCTTGGTGAATCTAAGCATTTAGATGGCAAGACCCGTAGGATTAAAATAATTTTCAGCTTGGCCCTTGCAAGTCGTGTGTCGGACCACCATATGTGGTAAAATTTCCTAACCCGGCTTGTAGGTAGGTACGATAATGTCGGGGGGCCAACCAGAGCTCACTACAGCTAGGTAGCTGGCATGCTTGTGCTGTACTCCTATGCAGTGAAGTGGAGAGAGAGAGAGACATCAGCTCAACAAAAGCGCAAGTCACAAAATCAGATTTGTCGCTTCCAAGTCTAAACCAACAACGGATTTAAGTAAAAAAAGAAAAGGTAACAGCATTATCAATACACCAAAAAACACCTACCTAGGTTATGCAAGTAAGTATAAAAGCAAGCACATAGAAGCTAGGTACATTGATGACCCGAGAATAATTAAGCAGCATGTTAGTTGAACTTAACCCCCGATTAGGAACTCACCTACGATCGGGATTGGATGGCCACGCCCAGGGTTGGCATCGCATCATTCCGTATTAGGCTACAAGGGACACAGGTTTTTGGAATAGTCTCAAACTATATGTAGCACCAGATAAGTCAATACAGAGTAGGTAATCTACCACTATTAATTCCATATCAATGTTAGTAGATAGTACAGCAAAACAGAGTGATACAAGATGCATCACTTTTAAACATTGCATTTGTCTAAATATGAATGCGTCAGCGCACACTTCGTTCTAATCGTGTCATGTTTTGTTTCGTCCCCGGAGTCCACGGGTGCGTGTCTTCGATTCGACAATATCAAGAAAATGTTTAAGTAAAGAAAGCAAAACCTCAACAACTATCAGCCAGATTCTCTAAGATATGTATCAACCTATGTCGATGCCTCCTAAATTATGCATACAGATGTTATATGGAAGTAGTCATGCGCACAACAAGCTTTGTGGTAATGAGTACGGTGAGCTTCAATGCTTCAAGCTTAACACGCAACATCTAACAGGTGCTATACCGAACTCTGTCAAACCGGGGTTTATGTGGCTCGAATCTCAAGCCCTTCCCATCTTACAAGGGTAAAATAGTTTTATTTTTACGCTTCCATGCTATTTATATGCATCATACATGGGAAGGGGGAAGGTAAACGAGAAAGAAAACCACCACACAGCCTCCCTAGGTTAGGTAGGTAGCTATACGAAGTCTCCCCTCAACGGGCGAGTGATCGAGTCCCCGACCTACCCCCGACCCGCAGCTTAGGCCTCCAAGCACCCTACGCGAGCCGAGTCAATGGCGATATCGTCGTACCAGAAGGTATTCGTGTCGCCGCCGTAGGACTCCCAGCCGAAGTAGACGCCCGTGATGGCGGGCTTGAGGGCGCTGCGCTGCCACTGCGCCGCGTTGTCGTTAGCGACGCCGGCCTTGGCGGTGAGGCCGGCGATGGCCTCCCCGTTCAGCCACGTCTCGATGGTGCCGTCGGCGCCGACGTGGTACTCGAAGCACTCCCACGACCCGGTGGGCAGCGCCTCCGAGGCCGCGATCCCCTGCGGCGACAGGTCGGGGAGCGTCGCGTCGTCCGACTCGCGGTTGTACATCAGGATCTTGCTCTGGCCCCCGATGCGCAGGTGCTTGTTCGTGCCCTGCGAGGTGTCCGGCATCGTGATGAAGGACACGTGCGAGTCGGTGAGGGCCTGGGAAGCTTGGCTGTGAGAGGCGCCTTGTGTTAGTCGATACTGCCCCCTCCTCTCTCCCCAACGCGAAACAGCGCTTTGGTACGTGTTCCGCTGACATTTCTGGCCGCGCCACCACGGATCTACTTACACATAGGCCCTGACATAAATGTCACCGCTGGGCACTTCCGTCGTGCCGAAGAAAATGTGTCCGCAGAAGCCGCCCGCGCCGTCGACCCTCATGGAATTCGAGCCGCTGTGCGCGGTAGACGTGTCGAGGCTAACCTTGCCACCCTGGTTGCAGTCCGGCGCGTAGGTCGGCCATGCAGCTTCGTCCCACCCGCCCTCGAAGTCCTCGGAGACTTGGGCCAGGGAGAAGGGGAGGAGGGCGAGAGCGAGAAGAGCGGTTTGGCGGAACATCGCAGCAGGTAGTTTTGCAGATGTGTAAGTGAAAGGATATTGTCAGGCACCAAATGGTAGAAGACAAGCCAACATCAGGGGATAAATGCGAGGCCAACGGTATTTATGTGTACTGTTAATTCGGAGTGCAAGCCTCCTCTCTTCTTTGCCGTTGCCAGAATGCATGAATAATCCCATCGGTATATTTTTCCCTCCGCAAATTAAGGTGCAGAATCCCGGATCGCCGGCCCCGATTTCCTTGTGGTCAGACCCCTTTTCATGAGCTTCGGAATCAAATAGCAACAGCACCACTATACTCTCTCCACCTTCGAATCAATCCATTTATAGAAGATTGAAAGCTCGTTCTCGAGATCATTAGTACAAATAAGATCCGGTGGCAAGTGAACTTTTTTCATATTCATATTCAATCCAATTGCTCGCATATCACCAGAAGTCAATATATCTTGCTCACAGCTTAGCCTAAATAGGGACAGAAGAGAAGTATAGCATTAATAAATCTGAGTACCTATATGTTGCGTATTTCATTTGTGGCATTTTATATCCTGTGGGGTAGTTGAACCCATGTCCATATTGTTTTAAATATAGTCCGCTTAGCCAAACATATCTCCCGGAGGCTCATGTCGCGTTTACCAGATTTAGCGTATCCGTGATCCGGATATTCCTGCCGTTAGGGTATATAATACCTACAGTCTGGTTTAAGTAAACATGTCCCTTATACCGTCTTATTCCTCGTCTGGCTTATAAGGTCCGATTTATTGGAGTCCTGGAGTTGAATGTATGAAGATGAATGGGGCCGGCCTGTTCATGGTAATGCGGCCCCACAAGACTGGATTGTGTTTAAAGAACGGAAGGCATCGTGATGTTGAAATCTCCGTAGGGGCAAATATAAATTATCTTATCTAGAGGTCACCGCCGTCTAAAAACCCCAGGTTTAAAATGCCAGGCCTAAGAGAAATGTGTTCTCGGGACAAAAGATCGTCATAACTCTTTGATTTAAGTCAATGTAGCATACAAATTTCTCTAATAAGACATGTTTTCTTATGCTAGTCAAAATATTTTCCATAGCTATTGAGGCGTTGGCACGATCTTCCGGTTCAGGTCTTGTCGGTTGGCATCAATGTTCCTGCGATACTAGTCCAGAGACGTTGGGAGACTGTTCTCCCTGTATAAATCTAAATCATCTTGCACAGGCAGCAGACACCGCCCTCCCTATTCTCAAATTAAAAACAAAAACCCATATAAGCTCGCTGGTATCTTAGACTAAAATTATCTTGACGGTTTGTCTCATATATGAGAGATCTGCGAGAGCCAGCTATCTTAGACCCTATTCATTGCACGAAGTATTCGCTGATACGATAATCTAGGACGTAGTCAGTAATCACACGACGAATACACCAAACATACGCGAAATACCATAGCCGTGAGTTTTCAGTTATGTAATGGCTGGGTGTTCGATGATCTGCACCTGGTTTTATTTCCTACAGAGTATGGAAGCATCCTTATATCCCCCAAGCTTTGATATTTCCTCAAATATAGGTATCTAGTTAGCAATTAGCAATAGGTTCCTACATGCATGCATGCCTTAAACTATAGTTGATGTCCTCTTAATAAGATGTCACCAGTGCTTATAATGGTATAAGCATTACCTTATATAGCTGGTAAAGGTAGTAGTAGACACACATTATGTAGGACAAATGCTTTCATAAGTGAGATAAGCGAACGAATTTCTGATATGTGCTCAGGATGATTACGACTCAGTTGATCTCTTCGCAATACCTATCACCACACCAGGCCGGAATTCCCTGGAAAAGCCGGGCGGGGCGTTTCTAGACCAGGAAAAGCAGGGAACACCCTGGTCGGATTGATACAGAGGCACGTCAACCAGCTGTTTGGTATCAATCAATATTCATACATAGGTAAACCCTTAAACATGAACGAAACTATTCAAATCGGGGAAGCAGTGTACACGAGCAGAGACCAACGTCAGTTAAGAACGTTGATAAATAGGTAGTTATCCGCTGTCAACTCTTTGCCTTCAGTATGCAACCCACGATAACAAGATCCACATCAGAGATGTTAGTTACCTACGTAGGTAGTAAAGCACTCTATGTTAAGGACATTGATCAGGGCAAAAAAACAACAGTTTCCCCAGGAACCTAACTCAATTGATAATTGTATAATAGGTAGTACGAAGTCTATTGAAACCAACTACATAATCATCAAAATTGACTTGATTGATCAATATATTAATAGCCTTAGATGACTGGCTCAGAAAAGTGTCCAATGAGCTCAGCAAATTGCATGTGAAAAATGGCAAAACTTAAAAAAAAAGTATGGGCATAACATTAGGAGGAAGCGAGATCCGAGACCTACCAGGTTTGAAGGATGCCAAGGAGTTATTCTATGTGCGTCACGATTACATCTGCCCCAGATGAAACTTCGAGGCGCCACTAATAAAGCAAGCTCGGTTTACCTACAGTAGGTAGTTATCGGGAAAAGGGGGGAGAGAGGGCAAGTTGATGTGAGGGGGATCTGGGGGCTTGGGGGGGGACATGGAACATGGGGGCACATATACCTACGGTAGTATGCATATAGAAATGCCACTTGATCTGCACTAACCACCAGCTCGACCACGTTCCTCCATGCTGTGAGCTGATTGGCCGTGCCATGACTTCAACCAATGTTATAGCTCAACCTGGTCGCGTGCCCGACTTGACAGTTCGAAAACAACCGAAGCACGAAGCAGTCCAATATGAGACCGTCAACCCTCCCATGTGTCAATCCTTCTCGAGGCAGAACTCGACCGTCGTCGGCTCTAAACGGAGCCCGGCGTGTGTTTTCGACTTTGTTCAAAAAAAAAAAAAAAGTCATTGAAAGTCTCCATCCCTTCTTCTCTAACCCCCTAACCTCTTCCTATCACATCATATTCTGTCCTCGCAAGTGTGCTCGACTGCGTGTCTGTGCTGGCATGAACTATAAGCTACTTGCTGCATATTTGATTGATCGTATCGCGTGACACTACGGCTCAACGGCATCGAAGGAGACATCATCTCATTAAGCTTATACGCTTCAGGAGTCAAACCCGTGGTCACCATTTTGATTCCTTGATACACAGACAGTTCACAAGCACCGTAATCCTCGTCACTTACCAATCTACCCAGTACGAGCTTATACCTACGTTCTTTCTCTTATCGGCCCTGAGAACCTCAGTCCTCGTGCACGTCACATTTCCACAAGAGAACATGACACGGACAAAGATGCCGCTCACCCCGGCGTCTTCCACCGAAATCAAAGGCCAAGACCACTCAAGCAAGCTGTCTTCGCTGCAGCTCGCCTTCGAGCTACCCCCTTCCGCGCTGGGGTCTGGTGAAGCCTCCTCCCGACCGCCCAGCTCGGGATTGAAGATGTCGCCCGTCTCACCGCCCTCCAAGCCCGCCTATCCCATGCAGCCCAGCGAGACAGTCAAGTCGCGGCGGCGCTCCTCGGCCGCACCGCCAAAGGAGACATTCACGCTGCCGCCTCCGCCGACGCGGTCGCGGAAGATCATCCAGGTGAAGCCGCGGCCGCAGCAGGACAAGGTCCACGGCAAGGCGGTGGCAGAGTCTCCTGCTGCCGCCCCAGGCAAGACCGCCGCCGCGAGCGGCAAGAGCGCGGGCGTGGTGGGTGCGGCTGGCCCCAACAACAACAACAGCAAGAAGAAACAGCCGTCGGCCACGAGCGCGGCGGGGAGGAAGATGGCGCGCAAGACGGCGCACAGCCTGATCGAGCGGCGGCGGCGGTCCAAGATGAACGAGGAGTTCGCGGTGCTGAAGGGGCTGATCCCCGCGTGCACGGGCGACATGCACAAGCTGGCCATCTTACAAGTATGCAACAGTTTTTTTTTCTCCCAGCGATAAAACGCAGCGAACTACTTCCTCCCCTCCCACGTTTGATATCCGAGCTGGAATTACTGACTTCCCCCTAACCGTCAGGCCTCAATCGAGTACATACGGTACCTAGAGGAATGCGTCACTCAGCTAAAATCGCGGCACCCCGACGGCGAGGTCGCGCTGCCTCCCACACTCGAGGGGCCAGACCACGAGATGAGCCATAACTCCTCCTCCTCCTCAGACGACAACGACTCAGACGACGACATGACCGACTCGGAAGCAGCGACCGCGACCACGATCTCCGCGGCCGCGGCCGCAGCCCAGACCCCCGTGTCGCCCGACCGAGAGCGGCAGCACTCGTACTCGTCGACGGACGACTACTACCGGCACTACAGCTTCGGCGGGACAAGCACGAGCACGTCGCCCACCCAGCAGCAAGCGTGCGCGCTGACGAGCCCGGCGCTGCGGCCGCAGCAGGAGCTCGACCAGGAGGCGTCGGCGGCGGCGCTGCTGATGCTGAACGCGGACCGGAGGGGTGCGGGGGCGGGGGCGGCGGTGTCTTCTTGGACGAGAGGAGGAGGGGGAGGTGGTGGTGGTGGTGGGAGGGGGATGAGCGTGCGGGATTTGCTGAGTTCGTGAGGGGTGGTGCGATTTAGGTGGACTGGACTGGACTGGGTGGTCGGATTGGGAACGAACCCAGATATAGGGTATGCGGGTTAAGTGCGTAGGCTGCACGGACACGGACACAGGTAGATATAAGAAGCGTCACGAGCGAAGCGGTGGTGTCTGGGTTTGCTAGGGAAAAGAAGGGAGAGGAATTACCTACGCGATGGTGTTTTCTGGGCAAGGTGTTGTTACAGAGGAAGGAAACACAAAAAAGGGACTATGGGCGGGAGGGAGTTTGGAATGCGAACGACGATATGGATATCTTTTGGGGTTTCTCGACTTTTGGACTCGTACGCTACGTCATGTATTATGTAGAGTACATAACGGCGTGGACGTAGGTGGCTTTAGAGGGGTTGGTGGTTGAGGTCATATCCACACCCGCAGGCCAAAAAAACAAACCGGGCTAATACGATGTAGAGTGGTGACAATAATATAAAAACGCTTCCGAGTCTACCATTTTCTTTTCCTGCCTTTTACTTTGAAATTGCAAGCTTTGATTAATATCAACGTGACGAGGCAATATATGGCATTTCCCATTTCCCCTTAACAGGGACAGACACTATATGTAAATTCCTGAATTTCTCTTTATGGTAGATAGGGGGGTTGGACGGTAGTAGGAGACGCATCACGCTTAGATATTAGGCCATAATCTGTGTATATAGTTTGTATAGGAGTTTACTAGGAATTAGCTGTCTTCAAAAGACCATTAATAGTGTATGTTGTCTGCTAACAAAAGAAAGAAAAGGGGCTAAACGGGGTTCTAGACCGGTATATAATAGCCTCCCCCCCTTTCCCCCTTTTCTTCCCCTATTATTAATAAGAAAAAGGAGCAAACACGAAATCAACTACTCGTTCGTTATAAGTACGGCTTGTCGATATGGACAGGCGGCCAGAGAGCCATATATCTAACCACAGGTACTTCAAATACTGGTGATAATTACCTTCTTTCTTTGCACAGCATGTAATCTGTGTAATATGGGATAGAAAACTACCTAACCCTTGTTCCGTTACTGCTGTGTGCTTTTAATAAATGAAAGCTGGATGGACCTCGGGACGGTCGCTACCTACTTATGTAGGTAGGTAAATTCTAAAGTCCTTTTAAAAAGGGCTAGGGGAAGGAGGATGGGCCTGAGTGAGCTTAAAATGCTGTGCAATGGAAAGAGGAGTGGTGTTACCGCCCAATAAGAGCAGCCACGTCACGGGCTTGGATGCTACTAGGCGTAACCTACCTAACCCTTAGGAGATACATGTAGTAGGAATAGGGGCTGTTCCATAATGCCATGCACTTGCACAAGAAACGATATTTGAACAATATACCTAAGTATTGGCGGGCAGGTAGGGGTAAGTGTTTGAAGAAAAACACATCATGGTCCGCGTGTGGTAGGTAGTTCCCGATAGATCAGCTGCCATGATGCAAACATGAAATCAAAACTACCTGACCTAAGTACCTTCTCCTTATGCTTCCGACGAATTTCGTCTCCGTGCAATATTTGACCGGACTTCTGTTCTACTCCGTACGGACCGCATTGCGTAGGTCGATCCCGAGGGATTCATGTAACCGCACCATTCACAATTATGCAGGAACCATACTAGGCTACCAGGACGTGCGTGCCCATATGCCACAAGTCAAATAAGGTCCAGGAATAACGCCCCCAAAAGGGAGAGCTTGCATCCATGATGATGTCTTCGTAAAAAAAAGTTTTCTGTAGATTTGAGGGGGGGTCCTCGCGATACTCTCAGGAATCCCTTTTCCATCCCATATTGGGGTGTTAGATGAGTTTTCAACCTCTTCCTTCCATCCCTCGGACTAATTCTCCAGTCAATTAGCCTGGCCGACTCGACTTCGTTCATAACGGGTCTTCCCCCCACCCAGTCCGTACACGTGATATCGGCGTCTTTCTCACTAATCACTCTCATCGCCGTTATCCAGGGCATCGTCCTCATCCTCGTCTCTCGGCTGTCTTTCCTCTAGCGCGTCGTGCATATCATCATCATCGTCATTACCCTCCTCATCCTCATCCTCTTCCTCTTCTTCATCGTCCTCGTCCTCCTCGGCGTTTTCTTCTTCTTCGTCGTCGTCGTCCTCTTCTTCCTCCTCTTCTTCTTCCGGCTCAGTCTCTGCATCGCTTGCATCCTGGGGCTCCTCGGTTGCGTCGCCGTCTACCTCCATCGCCGACTCGTCAGGCGCGTTGGGCTTCTGTTTCTTCGATCGAGGAGCCGAGGGCGTTCTGTCTGCTTTGGTGGCGGCCGAGAGGGTTGATGCGTTGGGGTCCGCGAGCGCGCTACTGTCTGGCCCCCCGCTACCGGCCTTCTCTGCTTTCTTCTGTGCTGCTACCTTGCGGCGGTACGTGTTACGTTTCGTAGTCCGTGTATCATTAAATTCTATGATGAGGTACCGAGGTTAGTATGGGATGATAGGTAAAACAGGAGGAACAGATGAAAAGGGGGCCAAATGAAAGGGGATGTATGAATAACGCACTCTTGAATTCCGCCTCCAAGCGCTCGCGCAAGAAGGAGAACTCGGTATCCTCGAGCGCCTCGAAGACATCGGCCGGCATTATGGTCTTCTTGTTGGAATTCTGGGTGTGCTCGTTTGCCGCACTGGCGAGGTGGTTGATGAAGACGGTGGCACTCTTGCTCATAGCCAATATGGCATTCGCCTGGATCTGGGTATTGGGGGGCAGCACGCCTTTCGCGAGGCGTGTTATTATCGACTTGGGGAGGTTGAGGTCCTGAGTGTCGCTCGCTCGTGAGTATTTGAGAGCTATATGTAGAATTCACGTCGCGGAAACATAAAGCCTACCTCTATCGCAACCGAGTTACTGTTCTTATCCTTCTCCTTGTCGGTAGGAGGGGCCGACCCGCTAGGACGGTCTGCATCCATTTCTGACGACGGTGAGGGTTTCAGCGGTGGTACTGTGGTTGCAGCTGTTGGGGGAGCAAGGGAAGCTGAGGCGGAGGGCGTGTTCGTGTTATCGTCGCCGTCGTAGACAAACTCGGCCATAGAAACCTCGGCCTTTCGCGAGGCGTCACTCTTTCTCGGGGGCATAGTTCAAGTAGGTAGGTAGGTAGGTAAGGTATTCGTATGGATTCGAAGTTTGATGGGGGCGACTGAAGTGAGAGGGCGTGGCGGTAAGTGGCCTATGCGCTCTGTTGTATACCTAGGTAGGTACTAGGTATAGTGTTTTATTTTTATTTTTATTTTTTTGGTATTGGTGTCCGGTGTATGGGGGCGGTGATGTTTGGAGCTTGGTGTTCGGTGTTTGGTGTTTGGTTTTTGGTCTTTGGTGCTGGCGTCGGTGACGCTACTGGAGAAAAAAGATCCCTTAACACCAATTGAACCTGCCAATTGAATCTTTTGGCCCCACGTTCGACGCGCTAGAGACGCGTAAAGAGCTTTTTTATGGGGCACCAGTGGAAGAAGCTTTAGGGCCTACCTAGATATGGGCTTATCTATATGTAGAACTTATCTTCTGCCCGCCAGACTACACTACCTATGTACCTACCTATAAGGTTATCACTACCTTCCAGTCTCTTCTCAAACCTCATCCCTTTTACATATAATAACCTAAGTAGGTGCAGTATTCAAATATACTACTATTTACTCTCGAATATCAATACCCATATCAATATTTATTAATGAAAAATAGAGGAACTGTTATGTCTACAAGATCATTCCCTCTTAATTACGAATCACTTAACCTACTTACTAACTTAGGTACAGTACCTACATACCTATGCTATATTGCCATACAAAGCTAGAGGTCCTCAAAGGAGGATGAGGAAATAGAACTATTTCCAGCTCAAATACGAGTTTCAATAGCATCACTCCTTTCCAACTCGGGAACTCAGATCTTTATACCTATCTATACTCCATGTTGTTCCATTCTCAATTCATAAGGCCAATGCATTTTATTTATACCAGTCTTACCAAAGCAACTCACCGGCCCCCCCTGGGTAGTGTACGTAGATAACCACCCTGTCTGATTTTATCACACTACCTACATAAGGACGACAACGCTGCCCTTGCCGACACAGGTCCGCATCCACACACACACACACACATACATATACGACTAGGTACATATGTACCTACACGCATACTCACATCTTCTCTATCGCGGTACATGTTCGCCAAGACACATGTTGACCGAGGGTTAAAGTTAAGAAAAAGAAACAAGAAGACCATAACTAGGTATTTATTTACTATTATCGTGGGTTATTCACACGAGATTTACCCCCCTGCTTGCCGTGGTCGTTACCAACGTGGACTTGGGTAAGCAGTAGGTAGGTAGTAGAGAGGTGCGGGAGATATGCAGCAGCAGCAGCAGCAGCCACGACGACCGGCTCCCTTGTCGATCCTGCATCGCGGCGTGTTTCACGGCACTTCTCTGATGCCGCCGACAGGACCTACTGACATGTAGTTCGTATCCCCGAGGATGTACGGAATAGCTGGTCCGCGTGTGTGTGCTCGGATAGCGAAGGCATGTATGTGATCTGGGAAACACACACACATACACACACGCACAGCGGACAGCGAGATTATCGCGTCGTCCCTGCCGTCGTCGTCGTCGTCAACTCATCCACCCATCGGCCAGGTTATCTGGTTGGTTACCTAGGTAGTTACCTACAAGTGGTGTGTGTGTGTGTGTGGGCCGTATACAGTGAGGTCTTCTTCGCTGTTGAATCACCATCACCATCACCACCACCACCACCATCTACCGAATCTGCGACCCGCCGGGCAAGAAAATAACGGGGGTCCGCAAGGTGGAAAAGCAGCCAACCCGCACGCGCGCACACACGCACACACACGTATACGTATGCTTAGACACACGGATAGGTGGATATATTCCCTTCTGGTCACATGCCGTCACACGGTCACACGGCGCCGCGCCTCCTAGGTAGGTAGGTACATCGCTGAGGGGGGCCGGGCCTGGGCTTCAGAGGGGGCCCAAATGCTCGAGATTACCTGAATACCGGATGAGAGGAAGAGAAGAAAACGATAAATAAAAAAACAGGTTCCTGGCCTGTTAACACCCGTATCACGAGGCATGGCAGGGCGTTTCTCAATGCATGCGTGTGCTGAGATGAACTATTACCTAATGGTCACAGCGTTGAGGGGGGAGGGGGCCAGAAAAAAGGAGTATAGGTTATGAGATGCTTCGTCATTTCTTGAACGATATGCGTGGCACAGGTGTGCTATTCACAGGCAGGCCAGTTACCTACAGCGTACAGGATCGGTGGGAACGGTATTTCCCCTGTCAATGCATCGAGCCATCCATCTCATAGCATGCATCCCCCCCCCCCCCCCCAATTTCCCCCCTATATGACCATTCCTCGTTCCTTCTACCACCATCTATAACTCGGCCCGTCCCGTGTCCTATGCAGCCTAGATGGTGGCTATCCCACCATCAATCTGCCCATGTATCTCGGCCGTGTCTTCCCAGCCTATAAGCTGGCCCTGTAATGGAGCGTCCCGTTATCTCCATAAGGGAAAGGGGGTATCTACCAAGAAATCCTCCAAGAAATGCCAATAATATGTCAATGCAAGTAAAAATTTGTGTATGTGTGTGTGTTCGTATGTGGATGCTCGTCTCATCGTGTCCGCAGCGATAGCACCATTCACCAAGAGGGAGAGAAGTAGAGTAGGAGTTAGAATCGTAAAAAGTAAACTGAATCAGTGAAGGCCCTTGTCTGAAAATAGGATATGGGGGGAAGGGGAGGGGGGGCTATGTCGCTACTACAAGGGGTAGTAAGAAAAAAAAGGACAAAGCTAACAAAAAAGAAATAGAGAGAGAGAGAGAGAGCTGATAGAAGAAAAAAGACAAAAGACCAATGATGGGTATATCCTCCAAAAAAAAATACAACAACAGTTGTCACAATTCCAACGACCATCGTACCGTGGAACTCCACAAAAACAATATCAGGAACAAAGAATAAATGATGATCGAAAAATGACCGATTGGTATAGAGATACGTGATAGGATCTTTGGCCCCGCCCCCATTCCCCCCATTTCCCCCACCCGGTAAGGCTTCATTCATCGTGAGATGAAAGCGAGGCGAGGCGAGGGAAGGGCGAGGCGGGTAGGCAGGGGAGGACGCATGAATAAAGAAGGACCGGGTGATTGGCGATATAAGGTGATGAAGAAGGAGAGGTATATAGTAAAATAAGGTAGGTAAGGTAGGTATGGGTTGCGTTCGTCCAAGCTAATCTGGGCCCTGAGATCTCGTGGCAAGGATCAGGGGACATAAACATAGCAAGTGGTAAGTGGTTAGGTATGTTGTAGTATGTAGGTAAGGTGTAGGTAGATAATAACTCAACAGCCCAAAGCCGAGCGCGCGATAGGTAGGTACCTGGTAGGTAGTAAAACATCCTTTGACAGACCGGGTTGGGGAGCGACAAGGGTCTATCTCTTTTTTTTTTTTTTTTGCTTGTTCCCGCATTGTTTATCCCGCAGGGTAAGGGTAAGGGGTACCTAGGTAGGTCGAAAAAAAAAAGGGCCAGGACAAGGTATCTGCCTTGATTTTTTTCTTTTCTTTTCTTTTCACCCCATGTTTCCCCCCCCTTTGCCGGCTGCCCGACTGCGTGCGCGATCTCGTCACGCAAGAAAAAAAAAAGCCGATTTACCCCCTGATTTACCGGATCACGTAGATCTGAAACAAGGACGTTGATTTGCTTATTTCTCTGCCTCTTTTTTTTTTTCCTTTCGCCCCCACTGCGGAACGAAAGAGAGAGAGAAGCAGAAACAAAAAAAAAAAACACACCGCGGGAAAGCTTCCAGGATGAGAGAAAAAGACAAGGGGAGGGGGGCGGGTGAAAGAATCGTAGTTTTCGAAACACATCGCCCCCACACACCCTTTTTTTTTTTTTTGCTCTCAGCCCAGGGCCTGACCAATGGTCGTCGTGGTCGTCGTGTCGGCCCGTCTCGACGGCGGCGGCGACAGGCCGGTGAACGTATCGACGTCGCCGAAGGAGAGCCGCGGGGGTATCGACGAGGACGAGTAGATGCGCGAGTGCGTGCGGCGGGGGTACATATCCTTGGAGGCCCTAGGGGACCCGTCAGCAACAGCAGCAGTGGCCGGTAGCCCGTCCACGGCCAAGCTCTTCAGGCTGCTGCTCCTCGATCCTTTCGTCCGGACGTGATGGTGATGGGGAGATGGCGGCGTCTTCTGCAGACGCGAGGGGTGGCGCTTGGGCGACGGCAGGAACGGGTCGTCCCCCGGCACCGCCTCGTCCGTGAGCCCGGAGCGCGCGTTCGGCGCCCGCGCGAGCACCGCCGCGTCCGGCCGCGCCAGCTCCAGGCTGAACTGGTGGTGGTGGATGAAGGACCGCGGCGACACGGGCTCCAGCGACGGGCGCCGCGACGGCGGCGACGACTGGTACTGGATGACGCTCGGCGCCCGGCGCGACGTCGACGTCGAGGCGTGGGGCGTGTGCGTCGGCGTCGGCCGCGTCGTGTATCGCTGGTATTGGTGGTTGTCGTCGTCGCCCCGCTCCATGTCCTTCTCGCCGCTGACCGCCCGGTCCATCTTCCACGTCGCTATCTCCTCGTCGCCGATCGGGGTGATGCCGCGCCGGAGGAGGAGCGAGGCCCCGCGTTTCCGCCGCCGCACGCAGAAGCACGCCGCTGCTACTATCGCGCCCGCGCCGAGGACGCTCAGCACCGTGCTGAGCGCTATCACCAGGGTGTTGTTCCCCGACGTTTCGCTCTCGCTTGTTGACATGATTGCTTGTTTCTGTAACGGGAGATGGTGAAAGTGGGGTTTTGGTCAGTGATAAAAAAAAGGGGGAGAGATGAAGGTCCCTGCGGTCTGTCTGGTGGACTGCGAAGAGGAAGATCGCAGTCACGAGACGGGGTTGGGAAAGGGAATGTCGCAGTGACGGTGGCGAAAGCAACAAGCGCCGTTAAGGGGCTAGGAATGAGTAGAGAATAAATCTCGTCTCAGCAGATGCTATCATGGGGATGTCGTGATCTGCCGTAAGCCCGAGTGATGCTGTCAGGAGTTGTAGCATGAGCCTGGTCTCCGTGAGTTGTTGGCAAGGTTGAGAATAAAAAGAGCGAAGCGTCTGGTTCCAACAGAGCCAGTATGAACAGCAAAGGAACTGGCAAACGCCTTCGTCAATGCTTCCCTCGGTTGGCGGAATTCTGAAAGGCTTTCGGATCACTCTTTGTTTCTTTGAAGTCCCCCTTCCCAAAGAATAAGCAGAGCGTAAATCCCCGGTTAGCTGGGGGGAAATGGCTAGAGGCACTAGATAATACGGAGCATTAGTATATTAGGTCTTATTGTGTAAAGTCTCTTTATTCCCTCATAAGCCTGCATTCCCAAGCCATGAACTCAGCCGTGGGGACTCGGTGGTCAGGTATTTCGAGCTTCTTGGTGTGATCCTTCCAGGCGCTCAGCTGCGTATAGCGGCGCGGAGCTAATCAATTGACTAAGAAACATCGCTGCCATTGAAGGGCTACATCGCCGAGGTCGTGGGGTTGTGTGCCTCTTCATCTTGCAATTGGCCCAAACGCCACAGTAAACTCTCAACAATGCGAAGGCTGACCGAATCCTTCCGCCCATCGACGATCCCCAGGTAATGCGATCACAACTCTCATGCAGGAAGAAAGGAAAAACAAGAGCCAGAGCGTAGTAGGAGTATAAAAAAAGATGCTAGAAATAACTTACAGCCAAGGCCTTATGAAAAAACCAAGTTGGTTAGCAACTCACTAACTTGGTACCGGAGCCAGCGCAGAAACTGTCTTCTGTATAAGGTAGAGGCGAAAAGAAGAAGAAAAAACGAGTGACTGGTGGCCTTATTCTGTTCTTTTTACTCGCCCGTCCATAAAGAGCATGAGCTCTGGAAGGCTGTGTAAGAGTGAAAAAAAAGACGAGAGTATGGTGCCTCCCAGCAGATATAGCATGCCGTGGCTAAAGAAACCTGGGGAGGGGCCGGATCTTGATATTCCCGCTTCGTGAAGGCATCGGCCAGGCTGTGAGGAGACCAACCCTGCTGCAGGATAATAAGCAGCAGAGAGAAGAATATGTGCGTAAGTACGTAAGTGCGTAAGTGCGCTGTGTGTGCGTATGTGCGTTGTGTGTGAGGTTGGCCTGGCGGGGGTTGCTTGCAGGATGCAGCTGTATATACTCTCAGTACAAGTTACCTCTGCCACCTAGCTTAGTGTAGGTAAGTCTGTGTAAGTGCACCTCTCTCTCTCTCTTTCTCTCTTGCTCTCCACAAAATGGGGGCGTGGTCAATTGAGCACGGGGTAATAAAGTAAATTACGGGAGATCAAAAATTAAAGATAAAAATAATGGAAGGGAGCTTCGAGCTGCCTCGCAGGGTCTACATGGGAAGGGCCATCGAGTCGCTAATAAGAAATCTGGGAAATGGCTCAGAGATGGTATTCTTCGATGAACTAGGTAGCTCCATTCACTGGCTGGTTGGTTAATAGGTTGCAGCAACTTGATGCGGTCTCGATGGTCCTTGACGGGCGGGCGATCGCTGCGGTGTATCGGACTTGGACTACCTAACAAGAGCAACCAGCTGCTGCGTAACTAAGACCAGGGGTTCACGAACGTAGTGGGTGGCTCTCGGATGATGGAGTGTACCTGGCAGGGTTGCATTCATCGGTCCAGCCCCCCCATGTCTCTTCGTTTCCTTCGTGGAGCATGGGGTATAAGGGTAGGATCACAGTGTCCCGTTTCCAAGCCTTTCTCTCTCTTCCCTCCCCCATCCCTCTTCAGTCCAAGGGAATAAGAAACAAAACTTAGGTAGGTGGGCTAAGCGAGGCAAAAGGGAAAACTACTGTGCTCTCTATATGGTGTTCTAAGTCGAAATTGCGCGTATGATGGCGGTATGTGTAAGTACCTACCTAGGTAGGTAGAGGCAGACGTTGGTAACGAAAAATTACTGCGTGACAGCTCAAGAAGCTCGGACCGAACCACTCAAAGAACTCATCACAGGAAGAGCTCAGGAACAAGGGCTGTGAGGTGCCATGTGTTCGCGGCCCTGGTGAGACTTGCTGCCATGTTCTAAGGGCCTTTGCCTTCTGCTTCGGGACTAGAGTTGTTGGCTCTAGGGCATCAATTTAAATCAGGTACGGGAGGATAAATAGATGACACTGGCGAATGAGCATCACGAAGCCGGCCCTCTTTCTCCTCGTGAGCGGGGTGAACGATGTAGGGAATTAATAACGCCAGGAACGGAGCTATTCTGATGGAGGGCTATGGAGGGGTACGAGCGAATAGCATCTCAGCGTTGCCCCTTTTGCAGCAACCTCTCTAGGGCCGAAACATGACCTGGCAGACAGGCCACATGCACTTGCATGTCAGACGGGAGCACCTCATTTGCTCATCAGCTCTCGTAACGTGCAAGAAACGTGCATCGTGTAGATCATGTCTTTCGCCATGGCGTTTCTCGTCCTCCGTTCTGGCCACTTACACGCGACACAGGAAGACAGGCTGTGTGGGCTATTCTGTCTTAGCGGCATGCAACCACTCTACCTGGATGTATGTAGGTAGTGTAAGTGAGTGAATGAGTGAGTGAGTGGGTGATAAGCAGGCTTCGTACCGCACCAACAAAACCCGCCGAGATATCGGCGATGAAGAGCGATTTGCCATCGCGCGTGTGTGTATTGATAGGTAGATGCCTAGTTGCTACACATGTACCAGACTTGATAAATACTGACCTTGGTCTAAGTGGTGGACAAGAATCTAGATCGCCATCTAGACATGTAACCTACAAAGCCTTAACCTACACTACATTGATATAACAGCAACTTATTTCAACACACCAGACCTAAGTTGACCTACTTTAACCTAGTATACGCCCCTGGCTATGAGGACACTTGCGGACGCCACAGGAATCTTGTTGGTTTAGAGAATGAGACCTACATCAATACATAAGAAAACAGACTTACCTATCTAGGGACATGACATCTAGTTGCGCGACACCAGCCCCCCGAATGCTTTATCACTCCAGTTTTTCTTGTTACAAAAAAGCAAAGAAACCGCAGTTTACCTACCTACGCCTATTTTTCTCACCGCAGATGGATTCGGACGCGGAGAGCAACACGCGTCGCCACCCCGGCCGAGATCCAGTTTCCGACCCGTTGTAAAAGTGGCCATTCGCCACAAGTTCCTAAACGGCTAACTGGGCTAACCCAGTTTTCTTTTGATGATGGTCAGCATTGGCCGTGCTAGTGCTTCACATATATGTGTGTAAGTCGTGTACGGGCGTGATTGGTCTGTTGTCTGTTCCTTCAGCCTTTTATGTTATTTTTCTAGAAAACCAAGCCCCCTCTTCTCGAAACAACTCCGATCGGAGCGTGGCATGCAGAGTGTAACTAGGTAGTGTAGAAGAAAGAAAGAAAAAAACGAAAAGCAGTCCTCGGTAAATTCGGTCGCCCGGAACAAAGACAGCGTTCGGCTTCTCGATGACGTTCAGCGGTGAGCGTAACATGAGCCACGGCAGGTATAATCTTTTCCCTGCTCTCGACAGAATAAGTATACACTACTACCTACCTATCTCCACTGGCGTATAGGCTATGACTTGGATCGTCAGTCTTTCAAGTCCTCCCTCGATCGGCGTTAAGATCAACCTACGGGTCATAGTTCGCGAATCTGATCGCATCAGAAGTGCATCGGATTGAGGGGCAGAATGGATACCATGGCGTAACCTATCTGCACAGAATCAATTTTCTTCTGCAAGTTGGTGGTGTTATTAACACACGCAGACCTAGGTCAACATCGAAGAATGGTAATAGATAGACCGATGAGACGGGTAACAAGTGTGACGACGCATCAAAAGATGGCTGTTACTCAGGTAGGTAACCCGCAGTCTATCTATCTATCCATACACACTACTACCTACATCGTCTTCAATAATTCAAGTCTTTGGGTTAATCAAGTGTTGGTCAGCCGTTCTCTGCACTTCCAAGCCCAAGACACAGCCCGCCCAGTGCCCGCGTGAACGCTTGTCATTCCAAATACATACACTTAAACCTGCCCATCTCAGGGTTGAAATGCTACTCAAGACGACGCGACATTTGAGCTAATGTAAGTCAGGGTTACAGCGTACCAAAAGAGTCGAGCTCTCCAGAGAACGAAATTAAACTCGCGTCTAAAGCTGATCATGCCGTCCGTGCTAAGCCAGAGCCTGCGATGAAGATCTGTGTTTCCTATGTCTGTGTGTGTGTAAGTGGGTGTTTATTGCGTAGTCAAGTGCGCAACGAAACAACGAGAGATTTAAGTCAGCAGCATGAAACAACAACAGCCACACCCACTTCTATCTCGGAGGTTTTTCTTATTACTTCTTTTCTTTTCTTCTCTTGTCTCAACCTCTGCTCATCCTATTCTGACTGGCTGGCTGACTCAACTTCGAGGCTTATGCCATCAGTCCCGAGTCCGCGATACTATTTCCAGGGTACACAGGTCCATTAGTGTAGTTCTTCAAACAGGTCTTCGTCTCAGTGCCCGCCACTGCTTACCCACACACACACAATGATATCCCAGGTTTTGGAAAGTTGCGAAGACCTTCACCACACCATTAAAGGTGTGATATGGATTCTCCCTGTCGGGAGAAAAGGCCTCCCAGCTCACCAAGGTTGACGAGTCCTGGGTAGATGCTGTCCGGTATAGGTCTTAGCTCTGTCAGCCTTGGTTTTGTCACATTTTCCATTCCTTGCCGAATGGGGGCCTAGGTAGTATACCTTCTCCCATCCATACAGGCTCACTATGTTGGATTCAAGCTTACTTCACTCATTGCTGGCTGGTTTGCGTGCCAAGGCATACGAGGTAGCATCTCTAACGACTAGCTACCTAGTGCATCAGTAATCATAGGAGGA
Source organism: Biscogniauxia sp. FL1348 (assembly GCA_022544895.1). Lineage (NCBI taxonomy): Eukaryota > Fungi > Ascomycota > Sordariomycetes > Xylariales > Xylariaceae > Biscogniauxia > Biscogniauxia sp. FL1348. Next base: position 594,502 of record JAJNNV010000017.1, on the reverse strand, counting down.
ATTGAATATGTAAATGAGGGCGCTGAAGCTTCCGACCCCCCCCCTAACCCACGAAGACGAGGCCAAGAAGATAGCCCATAAATCGTCGAAGCTAAACCTTCTAGAGCCCCATATCTCCGTCCTCCTAAGACGCCCGCTGCTACCCATAGATCTGGGGCCGTCGCGAGACGGGCAAATCTCCGAAACTGTCCTGATAAACGACTTACCCACCCCGTGCAAGTCTCCCCTTTCTTCTTGATTTGCAGCACAGGGGTAGCAGAGAGTATGGAGAACGGTAGTTCGCGATGGCCCACAACCCTATGTATGTCATGCCGTATCCGTCCGTGATCGTTACAACCCGCAAGCTTCCTGAGCTCCATGTAGCATAGGCGATAGACACGGATAGCGCAGTCGTAGCGGCCACATGACACAATAACAAAACCAGTTCGGCGGGCGGTTAATAAATTAGCTCAAGTAGCATCTCGGCTTTTCCCCATCCAGGCTCTTATCACGTACAGGATCCAAGGGTCCGGACCTATACCTCCAGGCATAGATATTGAAAACTACCATCCATCCTTCCATCCATTTTTGCTAACCTATGGAGGTATTTGATGTAACTTTGAAGCTCGAAACAACTCGCGCGCCAGGCGCTTCCAAGTTCCTCAGTTATAGTCACCTTCGGTCTTAACTTAGACATCTAACGTTGGCGCAAACCTCCTGCCAGGGACGAGGATCAGAACCAAAAATACAGACCATCCAGCTGCCCTTCAGAGCCGCCGAACCCTCTCGCTTCAGCATCTACCTAACTATCTAATGCACTCATATCCCGCTTGTCAATATGCATACCTTACGTCTGGTATGCAGTGTGTGTTCGGACGTGTAAGATGCATGCATCCGTGCAACCACAAGCTGCATGAGTAGTAGGAGCAGTCGCGGGGTTTAGCATCCCGGCGTCAAGTTGACTACCCTTTTAGGAGAAGAGCTCAAGCTATCCTGGCAATGATGACAATTTGCGCTGCTCTCAACAAGATGTGCCCGGTGGAAAAAGGAGACCGAGAAGCTTAACTGTAGCACGATACCACGGTAGAGTCATGCTATCAAAACCTCGTATATATTCCGATGTCGAAGGACAAAGCGCTATGCAATGTGAAGCTTTTAGTCGATGCCAAATATCCAACGTCCAAAATCCGGGATTATAGCTAGCTGCTAGATATGACTAGCTCCCTTATACGGGTGACATGGACAGGTCATTAGACAAGGTGCGCCAACACAACACACTGCCTAGATCATCAACGAGATAACCGCACAGAGCTTGAGGTGTGAGGGCTCTCAGACAGGTTCTCGGTGTACCTGCAGCTTGCATATGAGTTATAGGAGAGACTATTAGTTGAAGTGGCAGAAGACACCTCGACCCGGGGTAGTAATATATCCAGAGTTAATTGATCGGCATGCATGTGAGCTAAAGCCACGAAAATCCTCCTCCAAGGCTTCGGTCATCGATGCATCCGTGGGTAGTCATGTCTATAGTAAGTGGTCTTATGCCATGGTCAAACATAGCTACACTTTGTGCTCACGGCTGTCTTAAAGCCTCCATGCGTCAGATAATATTAGGTTAGCGATTTTTGATGTTTGCAGATCCAGGAACCCGAGTATTCTCCATTCAAGCTATCCAGTCTTGGTATAATACACTTGGCATATTGCGCACAAGTTGCCGCAGATCACTTAGACAGCAGCTATAGAGCAAGAAGAGCCGAAACGCGGGTTGGTTACGCCACATCGTGGTTCAACTTGCATGAAGACATAACCAAGGTGATAGATATCGTCAATCTTCTCTTCTCTTACACTTTACCTAATCATTACTAACTTTGCAGCTAGACGCCTTTCTCATCATTGCCTGAATGCGTCTCATCAGGATCAAACACGCTATCGCCAATGATTGCCGATAACTTCCCAGTTCAACCGAAGACATAAGCCTGTGGGCGCCGGGCTAGGTAGTTATCTTGCCATCTTACTACACCATGACCTCTCTTGTATTCACTCACACACCTTACCTGGCTGGCTGAGGCTGATGTCAGCGTTCGCCATGCTCACACGTGATGCTAGAATGCATATCCCAACCTGTCCCCTTGATAACCACACAACTAATAACAAGGGGCACACGATATAGGAAGGACAAGACTCGGCTCCGACGATGGATTCAACTCCGCCATAGCGGGTACCTGTCACTACACTACATACATATCCGTACTAACTTTAACCTAGTGTAGTTGGGATCTCTCCTAGTGCTACGAGAATGCAGATAAAAGCAGGGCCTATTTAAGGGTAATGATGTACAGTACTATCTACTGCTATCATCTATTACTATGCACTTGTAAGTGAAGCTTCCCGCGCCGCGCTTATCACGGTTATGACCTGTGCGCAGGCATTTCGTGCGCGAGGACCCTAACCTAGGTTAGTTGGCAGCGTCTATGGCTTGATCACCCCGCGAAATATATACCTCGCTTCTAAACCAGGAGGATCGGGGATGCTAGTAAAACTTACATGGATCCCGATCACAACGCCCATGCTTCAACGGTTGGCGGGTGACGACTGTGAAGAAAGACCCTGGGTTTTGGTCAGACAATGATATGCAAGCAGACTCATGAAACGCGAAGTGCGAGGCCCAACAACGCCTGCTTTGCTGGCCTTACCAGGCTGGATCTTTGTCAAAAAGACCTTACTCCTAAAGCTGTTCGACACCTTAACTATCTATCCATGTATCAATGTATGTCCGGGGGGAAGAGCACTAGTGCTAGCTTTCAGGGCATCTAAGCCGAATCGAACGACTTCTGCATTAGTAGAGCTGAGACAGGATGTCGTGACAACCTATCAGCTTGGATACCTGCTGTGGCGTGTGGCCTTCAGCCGCACCGACAATGGCATCGCTCGAGTGAGAAAGCTCCACGCTATAACACCATCAACTCTCCGACGCCTAGGTCGAGCCACATAGTCGGGAAAAGGGGAAGTGGGAAGCCTTTGGAGAAAATGGTCTGATTGTAAAGTTACGGCTTGCATTAGATACCTTGACTTGCAATCCATCGCTAACACTAGGTAAGCGTAGCTGTCTATCAGGACTTTTGTTTAGATCAGAAAACCCGCGTGATGGTGGTAGGTAGTCGTAGCCCACCTAGTCCACACCACACCGATCTATATGGGCCCAGGCTCGAGATCTAATCACTCCTGTTTTGTACAAGTCAAGGTAGGCCCCGAGATACATGTCATGAAAAGACTCTATTGGGAGACTATTTTTGCCCTCTCGCCTCCGTAATCATCTGTGCCTCCGCTAGGTCCGATCCGAGACGGGAATAGAGCGATTTAGCATCCTCGCCTGTGGCCTGTGGGGGAGTAATCATGGCAGACCTTCCCATGTTGCCACTCGTAGATAGTCGAAAATTATGGGAGAAGGGAGGGTAAGAAGCCCGCCAGCTACAACTAATCAAGACATTGAGCCGCAGGTGTGTACCTGTTACAGAGAAATCAGGGCTTGGTAGGATGTCCCGCCACGTCAGTCACGGGGGCCTGTTTCTGGTAGGAAAGTGGCTATTGCAATTTCATTGCTGCTTATATGGTATGTGCTCCGGGCAATATCTAAATGATGAAGTGGACTTGCCCATCAATATGGCTGACTTATGACCCAGTATCTAATTACAATATGGAGGGGATGTGACTCTGTCCTCAACCAAGTGGTCATCAACATGCGAGGCGAGGTTTGCTCGCAATACTGCAATTGATCGTTTCTCACAGGCATATGGCTCTTGTATTGAAGGTTGAATCGTCTATGTATCCGACATCATCAATTTCATGTCGAGTATCATGGACATGGCGGAGCCTTGTTATGTCTTTCATATCTGACGTCTCTATTATCCGGTCGAATCAAATATTCATCAGTGAAAAACACTTCCTTTGAGCCCCCTTTCACACAGTTGCTCTTTTTAACGATGCCTTGCAGGTAAAATCTATCTACATCTTAGCAAAGGTTGTATTATAGCATATGTCGGCCTAGGTTTCCCTGTGAGGAACAGTTTACGGGAATCGTCCCGGGAAGAGGGAAAGTCATTGGACCACTTGATAGGTTAGAATATGTGACGGCATGTCGAGAGCTCTCGGCTCAATAGCGGCGGCTTTGGGAAGTATATTACTGGACGTGGTCCAGAAAAAGACGTCTTTGGACCCCCACGTCGCAGGTAGGATATCTGGTACCGATGTTGACCTGGTCGAAAGGGGAATTATTATTAGACTTCGAGAGATTTGGATTATGCAGCAAGTCCGCGCATTCGAGAAGCCTCTGCTACGTCTCGTCTCGTGGACCCGGTTCAACCGAAATCTCCCATTTTATTCATCGACTATCGGCAGCCCAAATGCATGCGAGAGAGTAACCCTGATGGAATGTCATGGCCGGAAGCTGAGTGCCGCTGTGTACACTGCCAATCCACCTGGAAATCCCTGAGGCCCTGTAGAGGGAGGGCTCGACATCAACTGACATATCCTTGGCAATTTTTTTCCTCCTTCGCGACAGTGGACATAGGTAACTAAGATCGCCTTGAAGCTGTTCAACGAAGTAATCAGAAGGATGGCCCTGACCCCGATCTCCTGGGGGTGCTGCGGACTGTCGTACATAATTCGGAGATTTTCCACTACCGAATCCGCCTCCCCCTGAGGATGTGACATGGATTCGCGATATTCTCACTACCGACCTAATACCTAACTGAGCTCTGACCATACATGTAGACAAGCTACATGTTCGGGATATCACTGTGGCACAGCACACTCTTTCCTATATGTGTACTAGGTAGACGCTGTACTGCGTGGTATAACTTATAGTGTTTGATATATACGACTATAGTTGGCAGGTTGGAAATGTGTTTCTACTACATGAGTTTTGCTTGGCTAGTACCAATCGCACGAACACAATGGTTTGGATGAGATATCTGCCCGAACCGCTGCGCACGTTTCAGTCATCATCCCGCAGCGGCCCTTCGCACGCATAATGAGTGCCTGGGTAGGTAGGTATGTAACCACAGGCACCGTTGGCTGTCTACCTAGATTGGGTCATTAAACCTCCGGGCTGGCCAGTGCAACGCAACGACATATCCCTGGCCAATATGGCATAATACCCTACATACTACCTATGTACTATAGCTATGATCGTAGGCTAGACTGAGCACTCCGGGCTTTGTCAATTTCCAATGACTGACCAACCAGCATGCAGAGACACTGTTGCCGAAACCCAACAAACCGGAATGCATCGGCGCACTCTCCTGTCCTGCCAGGATAAAGGACGTCGGCGAACTAGGGGAGGCAGGGTAACAGCTACACACCCAACCCATTGATTTCATCCCAAGACTTTTGTCAGTTTCGGGAGATGCTGTTTGGTGATCGTGCCTGTTGTATGCTGTTCGTGATCTCTATCCAAAACCAACCTTACCCAGTCCTCCTCCCTAGGTAGGTATCATATCACCAACTAGCAGCCGGGTTTTATGCTACGGTTTAATTCCAATGCTCCTCTCACAGCTGGTTTCGGGGTAACTGAATGGTTTCTTCTACCCACCCCAGTTTTCTTTCTTTTTCCTGGACAGAAGAACTCTTGAGACTTCCAATCTGGTTGAATAATGCAGTCCCCCCCGCCCCCCACTCAAGTGAAATAAGCGAGATCATAGACCCCTTGCTCGCATCGTCACTATAGACAAGGGTCAAATCAGATATTAAAGAATCCAGTCCCTCCCCCTCTTCCACTTTCCCTTTGAATGACCTCTCTCCCCTTGCCTGTCGGCTGCCTCGCTTCGAGTCCAGGTAGCCAATTACCGGGCACCCGCTCTCCCCCATCATCGGCAGCATCGAATCTGTCTTTGTTTTCCGCTCCGCCCGGGATATGATTTCCTGATAGAGACGAGTGGAGAGAACATCGCATCCGAATCTGGGCGAATGTCTAATTAGAGTTTCGACGAAAGAGGGTTTGCTGTACCTAATAGAGCCAAAATGGGCGTTAGGTGGGTAGGGGGGAGATGGGGATGGATGCAATATGACGCGGTGACAAGAGCAAGAACATGTCCAAGTGCTCTGTCTCCCACGTCTGCTTCCTACATGCCAATAATTTGCGCGCCAGGCCTGCGCTCAAAGGAGGGCTATCATGATGCTCACACGATAATGCATGTGTTGCTCCGAGAAACACCTGGCGCACACTGCTAGCATGTAGGTAGACCTTCGATCAAGCTCCTGCTCCACTACCAGGGTAGAGGTGATAAGCATCGTGATGTCTTAAAGTGTATCTATGCAATGGTAACGCTAGGCCAGATGACCTGGTGATCTCTGTTCCGGCCCGTCTCTCCTTCGGGGAAAGGGGGTCTTTTTTTCTAGAGAGTTCTCTCCGTTCGGTGACATAGAGGGATGTCTTCTAATCAGATCTTAGAGAATATGCGTCTCTAGTTCTCAAAATAACTGCCTAGTCTTTGCCATTAGGTGTCCCGATTACCTAGTTATAAAGGCCTTTCAAAAGATGGTAATGATGCTATCTGTTGTCTGCTGTTACGGCTAAGGACTAACGTCAATATCTTCTTCGGATATAATATCAAGGTTAGGTATATATGCCCGGATACAAGTTAGCTTTTAAAAACAAGTTAAAATTCACGCTGTGAGCAGCTGTAAGTGACGAGCGTAACCGGGTATTGATTAAGGGTCTATGAAGAGTCATGATGCATGCCTTAAGAGACAGCTCCTGCCTGGGCATGCCTAGTTTCAACTGTAGATCTGCTTGAAACAATATTCTCTTGCTATGTTTTTTAAACACAGTCAATGCGTTTCGAAGGATGGTGGTGGGTGGTATTGTCGAGGCAGCTTGGTGATAACGGCATTAATGTTATTCCAGGGGTTGGCCTATATATCGTACGTGCGTGTGACGGACAGCACATGTGGTTGTCAGTCGTCACAACCCTAGCCTTGTTAGTTTACACTTTGAACATACTACATACCTAGATACGACACGTGGATAAATGAGGCAGAACCTGGGGCGATAGAGTTTTGTGCTTATTTAATGGGTAGTTATCATATTGATGTCACGCGCGAGATCTTCAAGCTGATATCATAGCGTTTATTAACTGACATGCATGGATTGATCATGATGGTAGTTGAGCAGAAAAAAAAACAAGATTAAGACCCTGGACATGGGTACCTGAATCTAAGGCCCTACATGCTCTAACTAATTGTTGAAGTAGTATATAATATATTTCTATGCCAAATGCATAACTAGGTTGGTGACTGGCCCCTTATATCAAAGTCTCCTATCACATACATAGCCCCGGCTTTGACCATGAATGAGTTTAAATAGCCACTTATTGGCAGTCCGATCTGAATATCAAATGGGATAAAGTAGTAAGTAAGCCACAAATGACAACTGCTGAAGATTGAAACAGATATAACTTGTATCAGTCCGTGCGCATATAAAAGTATCCCATATATTCGGAAGTTTATGCGCTGCGATGTCTAGAGAATGTATGAAGGAACTTTGATATCGTAAGACCAGGATATCTGTAGTAAATTATACAAAGGCCCGTGCTAGGACTTTGTGGGTTTTAGATTTTGCCCCTCGTATTTCTATATGTGAGCTTTCCTCGTGATAGCCTTCCCCATGTGTCTCAATCCCCAAAGAATTCCGAGACAAGGTCAAGCTATATTGTGTTTTGTAACACTTCTTTTCTGTGACTCTGGGACTACTTCCGAGTAGAATGTCACCGACAACTATTATGTTAGGATCTATCCAAAAAGCCTTCTTTATGAAGTATATGTGTTATCAGTGACGTAGAAACAGCGGATGTTGAGCGTCAAAGCACAAGTATTACGAAATGCACTACCAACTGGTAACTGTAACGAGACGGTTAACGCCGTTTAAAAATATAAAAGATACATAAACGCCATCACTATGGCTACCCTGTAAAGCTATAATCGTAACTGTACTGCCGCTGAATATGTGGTGCGGAGATGTATCGTGACTCCGTAGACAATAGTGGTCTTATCGCATACTATATATATAACCCATACAGCGTATATAAGAGCTAATAGCCAGCCCGGAGTTGACATTAGCTTTTACCACAGGTTTAGTATTAGTTATTATGTATTCTAGGGTGGAAGCATATGAAGAAAGCCATAAATATATAAATTTTGTCAAAAAGGGGTTATTCGCTAACAAGACAATTTATTGGTTTTTGGCACAGGAGAATAGCTTGTAAGCATAAGATCGAGAGAAGCTTGAGACAATACTCCAGGCGACGTTGTCAATTTCGAAGCTGAATTCCGATAATGCAGATTTTATATAGAGGGAAGGGCTGCTAGTTAGAACGAGCTTAGGCTCGGATTGTTGGCAGAGGGGCCTCAACTTAAGCCTCTGGGAATGTCTTTATTCACGAGAGTATGGTGATACACAGTTAAGGGTAGTTATTGAATGCCCATCTGAACGAGTACTTATGGGCTTTAGAAATACTAAGCTATACCTAGATGCGTCTTCAATGACCCGATCCTTTTCTCCTATATTATGAAACTGTCTAAAAACCAAACGCAACTTGTTTAAAGTCACGCCTTTGCCATCTCTGGAACTAGCATGTATGTAAAAGCTGCGTATCTTGAGCTGTCGAGAGCCAAGTATTTTAAGAGTGACAAGTCGTTGCCTGTCTATTCTATTCTATATACTAGGAGCACATAAAACATTCAACCATGGCTGTTTTTTTTTTTTTTTTTTTTTTTTTTTTTTTTTTTTTTTTTTTTTTTTTTTTTTTTTTTTTTTTTACCGACTACGTTTGTCATCTTATTATTCGAGCGTATCATTCGAGCGTATCATAGTATCGTATCGCCAGTTACAGCCCTATATTTTAGGGTTGGGAAAGAGATGAGGTAAATATATGAGGAATCTAAGACATGAATTGATCATTCGACGTTTAAGCAATTTTCTACAGAATGTTATCACTGTTGTAAGGACCATGATAACAGGGAACAAGTGTGTATATATACGCGATAATTGCTTTTCTTTTACACAGACACAGTGAGTTTAAATAATGCGGTTATACTTATTGCTTTTAAAAATCAATAAGATGTCATCGTTATCTTTAATAACTACATTTATCTTTTAACTAAACAGTATGATGGTTAGGAGCTGTAGACAGCCTTGCTGTCTCTTACAGCCTCATACAGCTAGCGATTTGGTTCCGTTCCCCTTATCCCTAGAACACTACTTGGACCCTCGAAAAAACTGAACGACCTAAAGTAGCCTTTTCACGACGTCGGGTATCCAGAACGGGTAATTCTCCGGGAAGAGGGTAGAAAACAATAGATTTTGACATGCGTTTGCGTGTACCACTCAATACTAAGTATAATCTGGCTTCCCTTTCATGTATTCGCATTCTGCTACAGACTGACCGAGTATCTCGCAAAGAATCGCCTAGAGTAAAGACCCCGAGCAACATAACCTGAAAGTCACACAGCGAGGAGAACTCGGAAATCCGAAATTCCATCTATAATAGCAGACAAAATGATGGCCCTATCATTATGCGAGTGACAGCTCAGCTTTCGGCTCCGAGTTTCCCAAACAAGTTTCTATAAAACCCTCGATGCAAAAATAGAAAGATTTTAAATGATCTGTCGCATATAATCATACCCAACGCTGACGGGAGTGCCCCCGGACGAATAGGATGAGTAAAAACAAGCAGCATTCCCTATTTCCGGATGCCACATCTAACAGCAGAGAATAAATCTAATGCCAATACTGTCACATTTGGATACTCGAAAAGCACGCCAGAATAGTATGATTATTATACAAAGCGCGGAAGCAAGAGTTGTATTACTCATCTACCGGACACTACCAGAACATTGAGTGACGTTAAAAATAGATACCTACCTAGATTGTATAATATAAAGTTATACCAAATATATTTAGACACTACATAGGTTATTTCGTCTCCATTAAGTTTGAGTACCTATGTACTGTGTAGTGTCTCGGGATGGTATCACTGGCTTATAGATGCCATGCACGATTGTCACGCATCTCGCGTGTTCTGTAGCACGAGGGGTTGCAATTTGGTCTTACTACACCTATGCCGTCATCCGATCATGGCGGTTATCTGCAGTCTGTGGAACTTCATAATAAACTCCCGATAGGTATGGCATCGGATACAGCTCAAAAACTCGTTGAACTCTCGGTATTTTATGGTTCACGGAAATGGTTCGTTTCGTAGCCCAGTAAGACGAGAGTCATCATCCGACCGGACACGTCATATTACGCAAATTACTTCCTTGAGGTAAGGGGTGATAGCACTATTGTTCTGTGAAGAATTATGACTACAATCCCTTTAAGCGTAATCTATTTTATGTTTCGTCTAAGTCTATGTATCCATATTCCAGGTCTCTCTCTCTCTTTTCCTTACTTCCATCACCGCAACTTCCCGTACTCTCCCGCTCCTTAGGCTTTAGTTTCTTTATACCGACGCGTCTCGTGGCTCCAAACCTCGTTGCCGGAGTATTGGTACTCAATACCTTTGCAAAATGCCTCGATAGCCGGGGATGGGTGCTTCTTCAGGATCTCTGCCACCAATCTATGGTGGTTGGCTTCCCACTCCCTACACATCATCCAGATAATGCGCTTCGCGGACTCGACATCGACCTGGACAAGCTTTGCCACTATGGGCACGGCCGAAACCAAAACCCCACCTTCTTGCTTTCCTTCGTCCTGCACTCGTACCTCCTTTTCGTAGCTGTAGACGTCGTTAAGGGAAAGTAGATGCCTGCCGAAGTTGAAGGCTACCGGGCGAACTAGCCGCCACTCTTCATCAGTGATATGGAGACCCATACAGAAATTCATAAGGGCGCACACAAGCCTGTAATAAGATTCTACAATTAGCCATTTCGCGCACATAAAATCGAAAGGTGGTGCAAATTTTTTGAGTAACTAACTCTGTGCCAATGTCTTTCTGGCGGAATTCGAAATAGGCCGCCAGGTTTCCGGTATTCAGTCGCGTCTTGTCGACCTGTGCTCGCAGAAATATGAAGGTTGGCTCTTCAAGTATATGCGCCAGCTCAGCGTCGACAGCACGCATGTCCTCCCACAAATCCCACATTATCCACTCCGCCGGGATCGAGCGGTCTGGCTCCTGAACCCCGCGAGCGATGAGGATAAGCCTCTCATTGTAGGCCTGGGCATCTTGAAGGGACATGAGATCAATCTCATCTTGGAAGTGTGTTAGTTATGAGTATATCTAACTTTACAGGTTGTAAATATGGTGACTTACCATCGACGAGGAACAGAAGCGTAATGAATCTGCAACCAAGCTCCATCCGGTCGTCAAGTGACAGCGGATAGCTGAGGCATGAAAAGCGATTGAAGTCAGCAGCAATGTATTTGCGGCGGCTGTTCTCATCGGGGAAATTCCAGTGCTTGAGGAAATATTCGTCTACTTCCTTTGAGATCTTTGGGTAGAGTGGGTGACATAGTGTCTTGAAGATAGACCCCTTAATATCGGGAGGCGCTGTCCATTGACCATAGTTCGAAGCCATTTTTTTTCCAAGTTGAAAGGCCCAGAGTCTTTTATATGATAGTTTTCTCGTTCGATGACTTTGTAAAGACAGTTAGTTAATTTCAAGAACTTCCAAAACAAATAAATATTCTCTTCCCACTTATACATCTTTCTTGAGATCTGTATTTTGGCCAGAGACCCCGGGGTTTTCCTCATCTAGTCGGATGTTACTCTCGGCATGGGTACCTCACCCATCCGGCGTTTTTCTCTCCCGACAGTATTATATTATCTATCTTATCATTTTCACCTGTTGCAGGTCATATTTTTACCGGCTACTTCTAAATTAGGGAGACGGACTTCTTCTCAATATTGATCGTGTATATAGGGGCTAAGAGGGACAGACCCCGTATAACCAACTAATCAAATAACTCCATAACCAGGTAAGCAACTAGACTACCAGTATCTGCAACAAATAACCAATATGTAATGAACTGAACCAAGCTGATACCTAACTACAAAGCTAAGTTCTCTTATCGACGAAGGTCGTCAAGAGAAAGGCTATATATAGGTTAGTTGCCTCAGGTATCTCAGCAACCACCCAGTCAACCAACTAAGTAACCTGTCCCTAGTTCCCTCACCTAGTTACGACAACAATATCTAAACTCAGCGATTCCAATATATCAACCTGCTACTTGTTGTTGAATCATGTAAAGCTAGTTCTGTAACCTAGAATACAAGTATATAGGCATATTGCTATACGATGACCGATCACCAGCGTAACATTAAGACCATGTGTACATATACACTATCCTCCAAACCTATTATCATATGCATCAAAGATTGGTCTAAACGTATAACCTTTTTAAAAGAAAATATCCCCCACAACCGGCGGTTCTCTACATCTATGGCATTAGATCCAACCTGAATAGTACGTCTTGATATCTCGGATGATGTTACAATTCTATCTGTCAGCCTCGCCACCTGGCATCAACTGCACAGATGTATTGCTGTGCACTTTATGCATTGACCACCCATTGGTCAACTAGGAAGCCAGTGTACTTAATTTCATGTGCTGGTTCGACGCCATGCTTACTAATATCGATTGCTCTCAGGTTCTCGAGATCATCGTACTCTATAAGGAAGGGATGGGTTCTCGGTAATTCTTAGTCTCACTGTCATGGGTTGCCTAGGGCGGCACCTAGTACTTCCCATGACTATATTCAACAAATCCAACACATGTCTACCAGAAGACATCTAATAGTATATATTCTTAGCTGAAAGTGTAGGTTTAAGAGTCCAGGACTGTGGTTTAGTTTGTAGGTAAAGTATCATTTCTTACTTTTTCTCACCGTCTCCTTCGACTTAAAGATTGAAGTCAAGGTGTCACGTGGCGGCTTGTCTATACAATTCCATGATATAAAGGTATAATCTCCTAAAGGGAACTGCTAAATCTTTTGCGCCCTGTCTCTCCTTAACTACCCCTTACATTACATGCAACCAATGTTTTCTGTTGCTATCCGCCCGAACTAGCTAGAGATCCACTCATAGAAACCAATATGTAGCAAAGCTACCTATCTACCTACTCTAGTTCGTTCACTTCCGATGAACCCCTATAGCTGGAACGTTGCACAACCTTGCGTTATGCGTGCTTATGACGAATGAGCTTGGTTATTTACGTTAAGATCTCGATCAGATGCTTTAGCTAGCGCCTTGTTGATTGCGGCATAATTATATATAGAAGAGAATACCGTCGAGTAACAAGGAACATATGCAAACCATACTATAGAAGGGTAAGAATCCCTAACTTGATACTCGAAATTGCACATCTTCGAACTTCGAGGCTCGCAATGGTTTCTATCACCGTATTTAAGGGAGCCAAAGACGGCTCCCCAAAGAAAAGCGTCATCACTAAGCCAGATAATCTCACTGGCGATAGTGTACTGGTGAAAATCACAGCTTCTGGAGTCTGCGGGACCGGTTAGTACCGAAGCACATCAATCTGTCCATCGTAAGCAGCTACTAATAGAGTCATCTAGATCTTCATCATGTCAGTAAAGCACTTGCACAGCACGGCTAGCACGGAAAAGAAAAGGGGGGTTCTTGTTAACGAGAAGACCAGAAAACGCAAGACATAGTCCTCGGCCACGAAGGCGTCGGCGTCGTCGAGGCTGTAGGACCGATGTGCACGCACTTGAATACAGGTGACCGCGTCGGGTTTGGCTACGAGAGCGACAGTTGCGGTCACTGCCGTGAGTGTCTCCGCGGAGCCGAGCCGTACTGCCCCGAGCGCGCCCTTTATGGCTGGGCCAACTTCGACCAAGGTAGCTTCGCATCTCACGTTATCTGGCGCGAGGCGTTCCTGTACAAAATCCCCGATGCGTTGAGCGACGTGGACGCCGCGCCTCTGCAGTGCGGAGGCGCCACTGTCTTCAACGTTCTGCGAGCCTACAATGCCCAACCCACCGAGACGATTGGAAGTACGTATTTTGTCCACTCCCGGATATAATTCACATGATGTGGTTTGAGACTTGACTTGCCTCCCGATCTACTCGAGCAGGCAATTTCTGACTCGATATTTCACAGTTATAGGAGTGGGTGGCCTGGGCCATCTGGCTATCCAATTCGCAGCCAAGATGGGATGTCGTGTTGTTGTCCTTTCGGGGACTGAGAGCAAGAAAGAAGACGCCATGCGTCTTGGGGCTCACGAATTTATCGCCATCAAGGGCGCAACAGAGCTCAAAGTTACATGGCCCCTAAACCGGCTGCTCGTAACGACCTCAGCACAACCAAATTGGGGGTTGATTTTACCCATCATGGCGCCCGGGTCTTCCATTCATCCACTTTCCGCCTCGGTGGGCAATTTCGAGATCCCATATATGCCGCTTATTCTTCAGGGGATTGGTGTGCAGGGCTCACTTGTAGCGCCCAGGAATCTGCACCGCCAAATGCTTGACTTTGCAGCTCTACATGGGATCAAGCCAGTAACCGAGATCTTTCCAATGACAGAACAGGGTATCAAGGAAGCGATGGACAAGTTGGAGAAAGGAGATATACATTTCAGGGCTGTCTTGAAGGCATTGTGATTGGCCGGCTGGCTATCTCGAATTGCTTAGATCTTTGTCAAACGCCTGGGAGAGATGGTCATCTTTGAGGACTCTTGCACCTATCAAGATGAAATGAGGCATGGACGATGGCACTATAGAGTTGTTCCTCTATAGGTTCTGGAGCTAGCCCAAACAGAAAGCAAATAGTTGAATTATACCTATCGAGGTACATGAGATGAGTTACAGTGGTCACAATCTCACAAAGCCGATATAAGCTAGATGGGTATAGGTTGTTGACAATCCATCCATGTTGCATGCTTTTAAACTACGACTACCTATATTAAAGGCTATAAGATTTATCTCAGTTTATGCGATCAAGTCTCACATGGCGTGGCTGAAGGCACGGTGAACTGGGATAGGAAAACAGTAAGTGAGGAAAGATTTTAAATTCTTTGTCATTTGCCATTTGCTAACTCTTAGTCACAGATGTAGGGAATACAAAAAGCAAAGACAGTGACAACGTAGAAACTCTGGAAAAGGGGGCAAGATGATAGTTTGAGATTTATTATTAAAACTGTGAGCATTCACTAATTGTCAACTCAAAAAAAAACCTGGGAAAGCCAGTTGCATGATAGTACGATAAGTTACATGAGCATGTGTGAAATATTTGCACGAGTTGCCCAAATTTATTCGCAAAGGTGCAAGGGAATAGTGGTCTTCAAAAAAGAAGAAAATTTAGTGTTTTGAACTCCCCCGGACAGGCTTGAACTGTCAACCTCCTGATTGCTTCATAACAGTCAGACGCGCTAGCCAATTGCGCCACGGAGGATTCGCCGATGGAATTTGCTCATTCTTATTGAGATTGATATAGCTAAGGGCCTAGCCTGTAACACTAGTCTCATGTGCACCGTCCCCCCGGTAAGTACTATATAGTAGTTTTTAATGAAGCTATTGGAACGAATTCTACTCTGCTCTAGAT
Organism: Biscogniauxia sp. FL1348; assembly: GCA_022544895.1. Taxonomy (NCBI): domain Eukaryota; kingdom Fungi; phylum Ascomycota; class Sordariomycetes; order Xylariales; family Xylariaceae; genus Biscogniauxia; species Biscogniauxia sp. FL1348. The sequence goes on along the minus strand of JAJNNV010000017.1, from coordinate 578,972 downwards.
GTCTAAATTTTCTGCTCTGCTAGCCAGGTATTGATATTACCTCCCTAGTCACGGATATCTTGTGAATCTCGTGAAGGCGCAGTATTCCAGACGGCATCGTAAATCCTCCCCGGGACAAACAATTTCTTTCAAGGGTTATGTCTTGGCATTGCAGCATTGCAGCTTCTCAGGTCGTTTGACAGTTAGCCGATCTGATGCAGCTGATAATCTGGGTTGTCACTATTTACAAGACTATAGTTCCATAGAAGTATCCCAGTGTTCTCTTCACTGACATTATACATGTAGACAAGTTGATAGCCTTAAGGAGATATCCAGCTATTTTTTGCCGCGACGTCATTATGATCATTATGATCTTCAGGGTGCCTGCATCATTGTGTTCGATGAATGTTTCCATTCGCTAAAAGTAAAACCAAGAGGTTCAGCCAAGCATCAATGAACGAGGGAGAAGTCTTACTCCAGTATGCCCACACCATACAAGCACAAGGTTGCAACAGCATCTAGGAACCAGACACACTGGTCAATACTAATTTCCATATCAACCAAACATGGGACTTCCTGAACTTTCTAAACGACAAAAGCGCGGAAGTAACAATAAAAATCCGAATGTTCCAATGCTTCTTATTTTCCCTGACATCCCAGAAGATTTGGTATTTCTAGGCGAGAACTTTTCTGTCTAGTCCCTACAAAAATTGAGAAGCGATGTTGAGTTAATATCAGGCTGGGAAGAAAATGGAACATGGGATTCATCAAGGAAAGCCGGAGACCCTAATTCATAGCTCATGTCTGAGGAATATATACATATGAGCAATATATGCTATGTAGTAAATAGTTGGGCATACAGGCTTGTAGCATCCAATGACATGGCCTTAGACGAATGAGATCAACCCGACCTCGAATTTGACCTCAGATGCTCTTCATACCTATAAGTTCCCCCTCTTTAAAATTTAGACTGCAACAGACCAGCCCATATAAAGACATTAAGAACTGGGGGATCTACATGAAATCATAACGGCCCTGAATAAACAGTAGATGAATCACGTCCGGGGCCGCATGATCCGATAAACCCTAGGAGTACCTAATACGAGGTTGTCTTGGGAACAAGACGATCACGAAGGGCGGACTCTATCTCACCAACACCATTCTATTTAGCATCACTCCTACTATCAAAATCAGAAGGCCGCAGTTTTTACAAGCTTTACTCCATCGGCAAGACCTAACGTGACAGGAAAGAAGAGGGGATAACTAGTACAGTTACGTCTCTACCATTTAAGGGGGATACCCCTAGCGAGGTTGCCGGGGAGGGCTCACTCCCCCTTCGCTCAGACGTTAAACAATACAGCAACAACGACTTAAGGGGATGGTCCACCAAAATATGGCACCAATATTGAGCGCAACTTGCCTCCATCTTCGACTCTATTTTAGATATATCGCATACCATATATACAACGCATATAAGAGCCAATAACCAGCCCAGCATTACTCCGACCCACCCCCCCTATCCATCCACCCCTCAAGCAACCCCATTCCAGACCAACAAATTGGGGCTCCCCTGACCCTCACCCGTGACCACGCCCCGGAGGGCGAGTTCCTTGATCCTGGCGACCGCATCAGCCGCCGAGTCCGCGCTGCCGTCGCCGAGGGCCTTGAGGTAGAGGGCCAGGCCGGCGACGTGGGGGGTGGACATGGAGGTGCCCGAGTTGACGCTCTCGGCGCCCTCCTCGTTCCACAGGGACGCCACGTCGACGCCCGGGGCGAACACGTCCACGCCGGGGCCGTAGTTGCTCCACTCGGGCCGCGCGCGCGTCCAGTCGACCGCGCCGACCGTGACCGCCGACGCGGCCGACGCCGGCGACCGCGTCGACGCGTCGGCCCCGTCGTTGCCGGCCCCCACGACCGTGAGCACGCCCAGTTCGAAGGCCGCGTCTATCGCGCTGTTGAGGGACTCGGAGGTGGGGATCGCTGGATTTTCTTCGGTTAGGAAAGTGTTTCGGCTTTCTTTTTGGCTAGAAAGAATGGCAGTGATAAATAATAAAGCGTACCAAGACTCATGTTGATAACCGACTTTGCCGCCCGGCCGGGGATGTTCGTCATGTTATTCACGGCGTAATTATAGCCGTCCAGAATGGTGGCTAGAGTGGCGTATCCCTATTACGTAGGTAGTCAGTCAAAATCCCCACCCCATCCCCTTCCCTTTTATCCTCTTTCCCCTTTCCCCTATCCTCTTTCCCCTATCCTCTATTCCAAACCCCCAACCTAAAAGAAAAAAAAAAAGAAGGAAAAAACAAAACTTACCACCGACCTCGCAACCTTAACATCCACAATCGTCGCCTTCTTCGCCACGCCGTACGTGGCGGAGGCAATGATCCCCGCGACATGCGAGCCGTGGCCGAACGAGTCCTCGAAGGGCTCATTGGGCCAGGCATTGTAGCCGCGGACAGCACGGCCCTGCAGCTCCGAGTTCTCGATCACTAGTCCATCGATCAGTAAAACAACTCCCCCAAAAAGAACCCAATAACTCCTATCCCAACCAATTTCCCCTCCTCTGGGCAAAAAAAAACACCCCCATACACCTAGGCAAGCTAAGGAGGAGGGTAGATTTTCCACTCATTCAAAAAAAGGGGAAAAAATCAAAAATCAAAAATCCACACTCACTAACACCCGTATCCAGGACATACGCGAACGTGCCCTCCCCCGCCGACTCATCATACGTGTACGCGTGTCCGCGTATACTCCCGTTAGCCGGCGGGTCGCGCGAGGAGAGGCTCGCGATGCCCCAGGGGGCATTACTCTGGGTCGTGAGGGCCGTGATACGGGCGACGCGGTCAGGCTCCACGGACAGCACCTAACGCATGTCAGCTCCTTCATTCACAACACCACCACACATCTCCAAAAAAAAAAAAAGAAGCAGAACACATATACACGTACATTCTCACTCCCCCTAATCAACTCCACAGTCTCGTCGTCGAACTCGCCCGCGTACCCCCTGAAGCGGCCGATGGTGTACGTGGGGCCCAGGCCGGCCATTGTCGTCGTTTGGCGGCGCGCCAGGCTGCTGCTGCGGCGGCGGTGTATGTCCTGGACCCAGGCGATGTGGGAGTCGGCCTCGACGCCGGGCTTCAGGCTGACGACGAAGCGGCCGGGCAGGGCGTCTCCGTCCTGCAGCTCGGCGGTCGCGGCCGCGGTCGCGATCGGCGAGGCGAAAGCGGCGCAGCTGCCGAGCGCGAGGAGGAGGAGGAAGGGGTTGATCATCCAGCGTGGTGCCATCTTCGCATACAGAGGTACCACCTAAGCGACGACGACGATTTTTTTATTGGAAGCACTTAACCTAGGTTAGAGGGAGTAGAAGAGAGGAATTTCCGGGTAGTCGTCATCGTGAGCTTTATAAACAATCAGATACCCTTCACTTGGACCGTATGGAGGCAGGCAGACAGGTAGGTAGGTAGGTAGGTTAGGCAAGATCCCCCTCGCTTATCCCCATGGTATATCGCGCCTCGTATCCGGATCCTGATGCCGGCGACCGGAATGGCATCAACAGGTCAAACGACCGATCAGAGGCTGGGGCGGTCGGACCCGCAATCCCGTTCCTGGAAGGTCTGATAGCCCTGCGGTAGTATCATCCAAGAGATCGCGCGCCGCCAAGTCTCGGGTCGTGTTATTTTCTTCGTTAAATATTCCCTTGCATTTTTGCCGACCAGGGGGCGGGGGAGGGATCCCACTACATAGTACCAAAATTCCGTCCAAAGACTGGGTGAACAAGGGTTCAGTTGCACTTTATCTACTCGTACTCTGTGTTGGCGCATTGTTCTGGTAAAATAGCTGCACCGGTTTCTATCGTTGATTGTGTTATTAAAAAAGTTACTTTCTATTTGACTGAGTAGATAGCTAGGCAGGTAGCTAGGTATACAAATATACGTGTGCTTTGTATTATATGGCAGCTTTTATATACGTGACCACTGCCAAGTGTTACTATAATCCTCCTTCCCTCTCATGTCGTGTAATTCCATGTGTACTTAACCAGGGTGTTCTCGCATACCTGTATGTAACAAAATAAGTAGCCTCCTATACTTCGATAATGCAGGACGGGTGATTATTCGACAAATACCGTAAACGATGTGCAAAGAACCCTCCCTCTCCCCCCCGAAAATATGAAAAACGTAAAGCACAACACTGACTCCGTCGCTGATGCAGTCGGACGTACCGTATCTCCACCCAAGACGTATAATATAATACAATGTACTCAACCCGGAAATACTATCCCATCCTAAGTCCTCACATCATCCAGCGCGGCCTTGTTTGGCTGTCAAATACTCGCACAAAACCAACCCCTATACTTTCATTTTCTCGTACGGGGCTTTCAAATATATATCACGGGCTGCTGCTGGCAGAACAAAGTCCGAGCTCTGACTCAATAGAGCCATCGTTGTTCAGGGCGTCAGAGACAGCTGACTCAGATTCCGCCCGTTGTCTCCGAGCAACATATTCCCTCACATTTGCCCTTCTTGCAGACTCTTGGGCTGCGTGCATCTTATCCAAGAGCGTGCCACCACTGCTTGGTTCAGCAGCTTGACTGGTTGATGGGTGAGATAGGGTGCTCAGATCTTCCTCTCCATTATATGGGGATGATGGAACCGCACCCTCCAAAGACAGCTCACCCACATCTTCGATTGTTTCAACCACCAGAGCAGAAGGCAATCCTTCAGGCTGTAGGTACCCCTAGAACCCATCAGCACCGGCACTTGCCCTACTTCCCGCCGAATTGGGAAGTGGTGTGCTCTGGGCAGAGTTGCTACTAGTATCGCTTGGCGTTGGTGGCTCGACAACCTGGCTGCGAATGCACATGATCCATTCATGTTGAAGTAGCTCCACGGCGCTCGCCCGCTTTCTTGGATCCCTAATAAAGCACTTTTCCAGGAAATCAATACCCTGAGGACTCAGCTGATCGGGACCAGGGAGCTGAGGAGGATTGCCTTGAGCAATGTTATACATGATCGCCCACTCGTTGTCAAGGTTAGACCAAGGTCGTCGTCCAGTCACCATTTCCAAGATTACGCATCCTAGTGACCAAACATCCACTGCTCCAGCATGACCCGGATTCTCTCCTTTGATAACTTCAGGAGACATATACATAGGTGTACCGGTCATCGATTTATTCGGTTTGGTGGTGGCTAGGCCATGGACTAAAGTGCGTCCCTGGCGTGCGATAACCTTGGCAGCACCGAAGTCCACGTATTTGATAACACCATTATGGTCTAAGAGGATGTCTAGGGGGAGAAACATGGTTAGCTTTGCGTCAGTGGCTAACATAATTGAACTCGTGAAACTTACTCTCTGGTTTGATATCGCGATGAGCAATGTGGCTTTCGTGGAGGTATGCTAGTCCCTCAAGAAGCTGTAGCGCATACACCATGACCACTTGTTCATCCTCGATACGACCGTGCTCCAGCAACCCAGCCAACGACCCACCGGAACAAAACTCCATGAAGATATAGACCCGGTCTCGATGGACCTCGATGCCGTAGTACGAAACTACGTTTGGATGGTCGAGGACTTCCAGAACACCCATTTCGTCCTTGATCTGGGTGGCGATTTGCGGGATTAGTTTTGGATCTTGGAGCCGGATCTCCTTGACGGCCATTAGGTGACCAGTGTCCAGATTCATTGCGGCGTATACATTGCCAAACGTGCCTCCTCCGACAAAGTGACCTTGCTGCCATCTCATGGTGACATTCGTAGCCGAGGAGGATAAATAGGCCAGTGATCGGTCGACCTCGTTTGATACCTCCAAGACTCGCCCAATACCTTGCCTCTCCGAAATAATCTGCCGTTGTATTTCGTCGATCTCCGACGTTTTGAGTAGACGTTGCTCCTGTATGTACTTGATAGCTTCCCCATCATCGAGCATCCGGCTCTTATCAAATCTTTTGAACTGGCCAACAAGAGCTTCGATACGTTCACGTTCCGATTGTGCTGCCTGATTCGACTTGGCACCTAATATGTCAAAATGTGAAATAAGGAGAGACATGCAGCCTGATACCTTAGCCCGCAATCTAGCATATTCGTCGTCGCCAAGCCCCAAAATATGCCGGCCTGTCGTCATTCTCATGGCGAACTCGAGGGCGGGTACTGCCCAGCGGAATGACTTGCGATCGGTGACCTTACAATCGTCGCAGATAAAACTCACCCAGTCTAAACTGAGCTTCGTGAGTTTCATGTTGTTCATCTGCCGGCGATTGCTGTCCATGTAGAGAAGAGATCTCCGACCAAATTCGGTCGCGAAGACGAAGCAGGTCTGGATAAGGTCATGGCAGTCTAGACCTTGGGTTTGCTTGCGGATAATCTCAACACTATCCATAAAGGTATTCGAAAGTTTGAAGCCAACTTTCCGAATTTCGAACAGCCTCGTATTGACCTTATGTAGATTTGAGCGTGCTTCTACGATCAAGTCAAGATGCATGTCAATCGTCTCTAGGAATAACCTCCTAGCGTTGGCCAGCCTAACCTGGGAGCCGTCTGCAATAAGACGCATCTGACCAAGTTTTAGATCTGTAGACTGGAAATTGAGGGTTTGGGTACTGCGAGTACCAAACCAGTGTAGTGGCGCCTCTGGGCGGAGTATCAATATGTACGGATCTGTAGGATCGTCTGAAATCTGTTCATGGCAGCAGGTTCTTAGAATCGATTGCACCTCCTCGTCACGGTTTGCAAGGGCAGGCGATGCGATTATCTGAATACCGTCTACTTCATCCACCAGGAAATGTCCCGTAACCGACAGTCTCTCATACAGATTTTTGAGGTCCTCGGCATCTAGTGCGATGCTCATATCGGAAGCGTTTTCGTAATGTTCGCTCAATAGCCTTGAGAAACGTTGTAAGGAGCTCTGCCTCACACGAACGGAGTCTAACATCTGCATGTAGCGTTTACTCATATCGTCGGCACTCTCCTTGGGCTTTCTCTGGAGCTCGCGCTCGAATGTCTGGCTCAGCCGGTTCAGAGCCTTGTAAGTCAAGTTGCTAAATTGCTCAGCAACTTCTATATCTCCTCCTTGAAGATGCCGTCCTATCTCGTTGGCAAAGCCCCATTCTTGGGAGAGGATTTCGGCCTCTTTAAAGGTATTCTTGTTCCTACTCAACTTCCAGTTCAACATCTTGAAATAATACTTGAGTGCGTCCAGTACGACCTGATCGAAAGACTCGTCAATACACGGGGGCAACTGCCATCCCGGCTGGGGTTGAGACACGATAAGGGTCTCCTGTTTAATGTGAATCGCAAGTTTTAGCAGGATTTCAAATTGTGAGATCATCTGGTCTTGGAGGATAGGCGTTTGCTGAGTGGTCTCTTTCATCTTCCTCGCGTAGGCCACTCGGACACTGATGATCTCCTCGATGAGCCGGGAGGGAAAGCTAATTAATGTGAGGATTTCCTCAATATACGGCGGCAAGTGTCGTTTGTGAAAGGCGGCCGAGTTCATAATCAGGGTTTCCTTAGCCTTGGCAATAGTGCTTGAGATGGGCGCAAGCATACTTCTCCGGATCAGCGTTTTTGTCTTCAACGCGTTTTCCCGCTTCGCCGCTACGTCGTCGTCGTGCAGTGATCTAAGACCGTCCTCTTTCAAGAGGCGATCTAGGAAGGACGTCTCGTCGCTTAGTCCATTGGTGCTCGGTGACCTTGCCTTCGTCTTCTGGAAATCCAATTCATCGTTACCAACCCATTTTTTCAGAATAGATAGCTCCGTGTTGATCATCTCGTTCGTGTTATACCAGGACATAACAGCATCGTAGGCTTCGAGGAACGCTTGCGAAGTTGCCGTAGGATGGGCCGCTCCCAAAGCCTTCCACGACGAGTACAAGCTCTCGCATTTCTCTATCTTCTTTACTATGTCTGCGATCTGTTGTATAGCGGGTTTTCCAGCTTCCGCTTCGCCCTGCACCTCGAATCGAATGATCTCGTCGATAGTCCGGTCTAGGTTCCCACGTGCCTCGTCGACTATCCTCCTCTGGACGGCAAACGAACGGCCGGTCATCTTGGACCTGATCCCAAGCCATAGGTCGGCTTTGTGGGCCGTCTTGGCCTCCTGAAGCTCCGAGGTTCCCAAAAGTCGCTTCTTCTCCTGCTTGACCACATCGCCCGTCAGGACGGCGGCAAGCATGCCGTGCCATTCCAGCCGCTCCCGTTTGACCGGGTCTTTTATGTCTTCTTCGGTCGGCTGGGTGTCGTCTATCAGGTTCTGGAACATTATCGTCTCGTCATTGAAGCGATCGTCAAAGACACCTTCAGAAGAAGGAGTCTCGCCCTCGGACTCCTCGTCTGAGTAGTCTACGCTCGGCGTATACGGATCGAAATAGCCATTAGGGGGGTGGTCCTGGCGCATCATGCGTAGATAGGCAGGCTCTTGGTCGCGAAACTTATCGGCGGGGTCGCGACGACGGGAGCCAGACCGGCCGGTGGCAAAGGAGGGCTGCGTATGGGGACCCCGTTGAGGAGCATAGGTGCTAGAAGGAGTGCGGGTGACATGCGGTCTCTGCTGCTGGCGGTTATTGACACCGTTGGCGACGGGATTCCCATTGGTCTCGGCGGTCATAGAACCCCGCGGGCGACCAGTGGTATTGGCAACCGAGTTGGGCGCCAGAGAGGCCATGGAGACGGCGAGGCTGCCATCGCCGTAGGGGGCAAGCGACCCCAGCTCATCCTGACGCTCGAGTTCGTGGGGATCGTGGGCATAGTCCTCGGAGGAAGCTGAGGCGTCGGAGTCGGTGCTAATAGCAATGGGGCGGGGGCTCTTAGCCTTATCTTGAAGCATCTCGACCTCGCCTTGGGAAAAGCGCACGGCGCGGGGAGAGGTCTCGGCCGACATGTCGAGCACACAGACAGACAGCCAGACAGACAGACAGTAACAAGTACAATCAGCTGGAGCCAGGTCCAGAAGACAAGGGCGGCCAAGTTCTCATCCGGAAGGAGATGTACATATACCGAGACGGAGGGCGATAAGAGAGGCAGCGAGGCGAGGTCAAGACTCTTGGATGCAGTGCGGACTGGCTGTGGTGTTCGGGCAATATGCAACTGGTTCAAAAGAGCGAAGAGGCAATTCTGAGAGGATTGTGGCTATTGGATTAGCGCACGTGCATGTATCACGACAGCCCAAGACGATCCATTGGGAGGAGGGGGGGGGGGAAGATACTTTTGATCTCGATTGTCTCAGGCTCTTGCAGCAGGATTTGAACGGACAAGAAGATGGGATGGTAAAATAAATTGGCAGAATTTAGTGACGATGGAGAAAAGAAGACCAGCCGACTCAGAGCTCTGCATTAGAACATGGGCCATAAGCCAGAGGGCTGCTGAAGGCTATGATTGGCCAGACATGACAGGGGTGTAGCTGGGAGGGATATACCTAGGTAGGTACTGTACACCTGGACAACAACATGGCCAGAGGGAAACCCCCCCCCTCGGGCTATATAGATGCCCAGTTATTTATGTAAGCAGGCAAGGTACTATACACGTACTACCTACATACTTACCTTACTTTTCAACTTGGTGTATCGCAAGAGATGAAACCTCCAATTCCGACTTACTTTATGGCATCCATTCAAGCTCAAGCTCAGTATAAATCACGGACTAAAGTCTCCGTCTACATTGGATCTAGCAAGCAGAGACAGGATTACCTTAGTGATTCTTAGATGGGCTATAAGTAAATACCTACATAACCTTGAGTCTGAGTAATACTTTTTCTATAGAGAAGATAAAGGTTAGGCACCTAGGTATTCGTAAAGTTGGTTCAAGTTGGAAATCTCTCAAGTTTCAAAGTACGTAGTACTTCGCATCAACAAGCTACTTCTTTTAAAGTACCAGACTAGAGGTACAATTCGAAAATCTTGAGTAAAGGGAAAAAAACATGTAGGCGCGAATAGCTATCGGGAAAGTGAAACAAAGCTAGGCAACTGCAGCACGACAAATTAAAAATACATGGATAGCCTGATCCAAGGGAACGTGGCCGATCAATGAAGTCATCTTCCACACCCTCCCAAAACTGTATGTATAGATGTTTACATATGATACTTATACTATTATAGTCGGGTGAGAGAAGCCAATCAGAATCCACATACGTGGGCACCTGCGGAAGTTGGGGGCAAAGATGGGGGCAAAGATGAGGGCAAAAAAGAATTCCATCCGTACTTTTTATTATTCCAATGAGGAACGAATATGCCGGGGAAGGATACGATACGTATGTACATATGTAGGTACATACGACGCCAACCAACTATCTACCTACATACATAAGTAACTAGTAGCGAACCTAGCAGCTACATAACCTAGTAGTTTAGTAGGTAGCTTACCTGGCATCATGCTATAGGCCCGTAGGTAGATATGTAGTGTAGGTAGGTACGTTTATCTTACACCGATTGGAGAACCACCAGACATACAAGAAGAAGTTCCATTTCCCCAATTGACGGTTAAGGTTAGACCTAACCTAATGCCTGGGATGGATGTACCTACATGTAATATAGAGTACCCTACCACATACTTTCTGTAGTATAGTACCTGAGCACCCGAGTACACTTACATACATCAAATACACATATACATGCGTCTACCCCTCACGAGTTCCCTCACAACATGTTCCTTCACCCCTCAACGCGCTTCCCTTTACAACAACCACTAGTAAATGGAATACCTAAGAACGCAACGACGCGTGAAGCCACCCACGGCTGCTGTAGTAACTCCGTCCACACTTGCTCCGAAAACGACTAACCTACTTACCTAACCATACCTTAGACATCCTTCCACCCTTGCATCCAATCGCCGATAGTCAATGGTCAATGCTCACACCTGCTTTTCTTTTTCTGGATGGAGCACCGTCATCTTTCCCATACACACATATATCAAAATCATTTGGAGGTAGAACATCACATGTTGATTTGCGGATGCATGTTATACGCTTCTTTTTTTCTTTTCCCTTTTCTCTCTCTTAAATTTTAGAAGCATCGCATTGCCTGCATTTATATGGATTCTCTTCTTTCAATTCGCACATGTCCTCCCAACCTCGCAAGTCAGACGCGTCGCGTCGTCGTCTGTCGAGCATCCCCACGTTGCCTTCAGCCGATGCTGGTCGAGACAATGGCCCTGGTATCTCCAGCTCGCAGGCGACAAGGCAAAGTCAAGATGCTTCTGCCATGGAGGATCTCCTGAGGCCATCAATTACAGTCAAAGTTGGTTTACTTGTCGCCGATAGCCCCAAGACGGGGACCTGACATGCATTCTAACCTCTTGATCAGCCTCATCCTCCCAATCTTACCGTCAAGCCGCGCAGCCTCCAGCCGCTGATGCTTCTTCCCCGGGAGCATTTCCAGTTATCCTTCCTCGATCTTGCATCGCCCTACGGCACGTTCGAGTCCTCCCGCTGTTTCGAGTCCAATATCAAGATACTAGACCTCGAGGGTCGCATGGGGGCACGCTCCGCCCTTCTTATTGCCCGCTTAGAAACTGACAAAACCGTCTATGCCATTGAACGTCAAAGCAACGGTCTCTATACGTTGTGCCAGCTGGGTCAATGGGTTGACCTGGAAGCCCTCAGCGAGCTAGCTACTGTTTCCTGTCCCCATTTGCTCAACAAGCGTCCCGATGGTATGACTGCATCAACCACGCCGCAGCCCCTGATAACGCCTCAGTTGCACCACGAGCATAAGAAGAAAAGGCTGGCTATTGAGGCTATACATTCCTTGGTCAAAAAGCCTACGAGGTCTCGCTCAGTCTCTAGCTTATCATTGCCTGTCGAGGGCACACGGCCTCCTACACCAGCTCAAGACAATCTTGATTCACAGTCTGGAAGCACAGTAGTCGATAAGCTTGCTGCGCTTTCACATGATTGGGACTTCCCACAGAAAATGGACAGCCAGACGACACCGGCACCCCCCATAAACGAGCCCCCTGCTATTTCCACCGCGGGTGATATATTTGACAATATACGGACTCAGTATCTTGAAGCATTGTACCATTCCATGGTTAGTTTTCGCTGTGCTGGTGGACTGTCGCGCCTCTAACGTCTCCCAGGGATCTCTAGCATACTTCGCAAAGGGCCCTCTGTCTCGAGCACGGGCTGCCTTTCATCTCGATTGCGATTCTACCTTAGAAATGAATGATCTAATAGTTTTTTTGAAAAGCCTGGTATTGACAACTATGCAAATCGACAAGAAATACAGAGAGGCAATCCCTGGTGTCATATCCGACATGAAGACAAGGTTCCAGGATTCGGAAAATGAACAGGAGGGCAGCAAAGCTAGGAAAAAGAAAACCAAAAGAATGAAACTTGGAAAGAATGGGTTGTACCCAGCAGAAGATGAACATATTCGAAAATGGTGGACTGCCCACAAGCCACGACCTAAAGACGATGATGAAATAATGACAACCGATCCCCGGGGAATGAAGCTACAGATTTCTTGCCTGCGATCACGAGAGACACAGCTTCAGATGATTATTATTTTAGAGATTCTTGCGCTCGAGCCACTCATGGCATCCACATCCAAAGAGTCCCAGTTACCAGGCCTTCCCAATACCGATGAAGCTATAGAGAAACCAAAAGAAACCCCCACCAAGAAGCGAGACAAGCATAACCTACCTTTCCTTCTCGATGTTCATGCAGACCGCCTATGCATTTGGCAATCCACAGCGCTCGACGAGATTAACATGATGGATGATTCCCAAACCAACCCCGAGGCAGAGCCAAATAAGTCTCTGAGAGCCACGTCCGATCCTCTGAAGGACTTCTGTGTTGATATCATCGTGCCCTTGTAAGTCTACTACCGATAAATTAACAAGATATCGACTAACTTTTTCCCCAGTTTCTCTGCCAGACTTCCAGATCATTGCGATTCGATCAATCGCAAACTAGGTGGCCCGGTCCTGGCGTCACCGCCCAAGTCTAAGCCCAAAAAGCCCGAGAATATAATGAAACCAAAAGCAAAACCAGGTGCAGCAGCTAAACGACCCGCCCCGCCGAAACCATCGAGAACTCTCGAGAGTGTCCTTACTAGGGAATCCGAGAGACATCGTCGAAGCATGTCTCGCGGTCCAAGCGGAGTTATTGCGCTGATGAGGTCTGTGTCGACGACAACGCTTCCCATATTGAAGCGTGAGACAAGTGAACCGCTATCTACAACGAGCGTACCAAGGGCAGACTCGACAACGTCGCAAAAGTCATCTCGGCCCACTAGCTCAGGAACCACAAAGCGTAAATCAGAGGAAGAAAAGGCAAAGAAAGATGCCTTGCTCAAAGCGGAATTAGAAGACGCCATCTCCACACTTAGAAAACCGAACAGAAATGTTGTTGGCCAGGCTATGGTTGAAGCTGCTGAGAGGCGTGCTACCACGAGTCTCTCTCAGTTAAGGAGTAAGCACTGGGCCCATTGCGACCCCTATTGCATCAGCGTACCAATACTAATTGATTTACTAGAGTCTAAAAAGCCGACGCAGCATCCAGGGTTCCAGGGCGTAGTCAAAGCGACCCCTATAGGCAATCGTTTCCGTGATGCTCTGGGGGGTGATCATAAACCCACGCGCATTCAGGGTATGGGCGCAATCACCGAAGAGAACGCCCCGTCCTCCTCGGCGTCTATGATTCCCGCCTCGGCGCCCCGAAAGCGCAACCACGCCGCGGCCTTCGCCGACGAAGAATCCCCGGCGCGCCCCAACAGCTTCAGAAAATCTGCCACCGCCCCACATCGAATCGAGGCGACGCCCGCACGAGGCTCGACGTCGAGCCACCGCAATTTCCTGTCCGTCCCGGACGAGGGACTCGTCCTCGCCTCGTCACCGGTGGCGTCGCGCAAGATGAAGGGCCTCGTCGCGCCGACGCTCGGACACCGTGACAGTGGCATCGGCATGCCGTCGAGCCCCGGCGGGGGAGAGCTGCTGCTCGCGGCGACACCGGCGAAGCCGCCGCGGTACGGCAGCGGCTCGCTCGACAATTTCGTCACGGTCACGCCGGTGAAACGCCGGGTTGTTCCGGACGCGGCTGTCGCCGTTACGCCCAACGGTCCCGAGAAAGCGAAGGAGAAGGAGGAGGAAAACGGGGGGCAGAAGTTGTCGATTTTCCAGAGGCTGGGGTGGGATGACTATGATGATCTCTTTTAGAGACGGGAAGAGGAATACGAAAGAAGACGGGAGGGGAGTTGCTTCTGAAAGTAATATCGACCATGCCTGTGACAATGCCTACTTGTAAGGTGACCCATATATATATATCTATGTATATACGTTACACACTGTATTACATTACATTATACAATACGTAAAGATCCACAGGGTTAGTGGAAGAAGGTTGAAGTTGGTAATCAATCAAACCAAATTACCTACCATTGTAACCTAAGTAGGTATTATTGTATCGTATCGTATCGTATCGTATCGTATCGTATCGTATCGTATTGCATTGCTTTTAAATAGGTAGGGAACTCTTAACAACCCGTCATATTAATAGTTTCTCGTGTGTTCGTTTTATATATATCTATGTGCTTCTCATCAGGCATAGGACTACCTAAGTAAATGAATGGTATGTAGGTATAGATGGGTGGTATAGATGGGGATAGGGTAAGCAACATCCAACCCAACCCAATCCAATCTAATCTACCTAACTTGGGTACCTACCTTACATACCAGACAGATACATATTGAAGTTTCTCAGTGGCAGTGACTAGTTTTCTTTCCATTTTACATCTATAGAAATGAATAAATAACAGAAGGAGAGGGAGGAGGGAGGAGGGGGGTTTTCTGGTCTGGTTCTTTTCCAATCCCCCCTTATCCTATCCTATCCTACTCTACTCTATCTTATTTTACCGTGTTTCTAGATATGACTTACCTACTCTCCTACTCCCTCCTTTTTAGGCAATACCTACAGCACAGCTTTCTCAAGGCGGAGGAAGGCGGAGAAATAGATTTATGTATCATGATTCATCAAGCCTCTGTAATTTTAGCTAGGTACCTAAATTTGTCTTATTATCCCCCATCATCATCATCATTATTATCATCATCACGATACGATGGACCAATTATTCTACACTGCCAGTAATTTACCTAACCTACGAGCCATTACACGATGTAAAGCCATCATCCATCCAAGGGTAAGGTAACATTTACCCAGCGCTCACGAGCTCCATCGCCACGCCCCTCTTCCCCGTGCGCTCGTCCCTGACGTCCCTGACGCGGACCCGGACCTTCATGAACAGCTCCACAACGAGGTCCCTGCTCCCGCTAGTCCGGAGCACATAGTTCTCCGCGTCGAAGACGCTCTCGGGCTCGGGATCCGCGAGGTCGCGCAGGCGGATGAGGCCCTCGATGCCGAAGCGCGGCACCAGGACCACGAGGCCGTTGCTGAAGATGCGCAGCACGAAGCCCTCCTCCTCCGCGACCCGGCCGCGCAGCGACTGTCCGACGTAGTATGCGATGCTGGCGCGGCCCGCGAGCTGTGCGTTGCGGTGGCGCACGTTGATGTTCTTGCAGACGGCCTCGAGCCGGCCGCGCGAGCGGACCGACGAGTGCATGGGCTCGTAGCCGATGGCGGCGGCGAGCTGGCGGTGCGCGACTAGGTCGGCGTACCGCCGGATCGGGCTTGTGAAGTGCGTGTAGATCTCCGAGGCTAGACCGTAGTGCCGGAACTCGGGGTAGGCCTGCGTGCCGGCGCAGAAGTACTCGGCGCTCATCATGCAGCGCGTCGCCATGATGCGCACGAGGGTGTTAAAGAAGGGCTCTTGCGGATCCGCGCACGCGTCCAGCGAGTCGGCGAGCGCCTTGGACGAGTCGAAGCGCAGCTCAAATCCCCTCTTGACCTTGAGCTGATTGGCCAGCTCGTCGAAGTTGGTCTTGGGCGGCGCTCCGTGTCGTCGCAGGATCGCCGTCTGCGGGAACGCGTCGTAGATCTTGCCGGCTACGCTGATGTTGGCGAGCAGCATGAACTCTTCAACCAGGGAGTTCGTGTCGAGCAGTTCCTTGGTCTTGACGTCGATGGGGTCGGACGTCTCCGATTCCATCTGCACCTTGACCTCGGGGGAAGACAGGCTTAGCGCACCAGCATCCATGCGCTTCTGTTTCAGTTTCTTGGAGAGCATGAGCAGTGTCCGCATGCTGTTTGTAAGATCATCTTGCTGCGAGTTATCGTCTATCCGTAATTGCGCCTGTTCGTAGCTGAATGCTTCGCGAGACTTGATCACGGATTTCGTAAATCTGACGTTAACGATGTCGGCAGATTCATTCAGTTCCCAGAGAACCGAGAAGGCGTAGCGTTCGACATAAGGCTTTAATGAGCAAAGATCAGTTCCGAGTAGCATCGGAAGCATGTCGATACGCTTGTCCACGAGGTAGACTGTCGTCCCCCGAATGCTAGCCTCCGTGTCCATCGCATTGTTCGGCTTGACGAAATGCGAAACGTCGGCAATATGCACGCCAACCTCAAAGTTCCCGTTGGGCAAGGGCCTAGCATGCAATGCGTCGTCGATATCCTGGCAGCCAGGAGGATCAATGCTGCAGATCAGGAGCTCGCGAAGATCCTCTCTATCTTTCCAGCCCGGATCGTCGGTGCTAACGGGTACTCTCCAGTCGTGTCCCTCCTTAGGCAAGCAATCCAAGACGGTCTTCGGAAAAGGTCGGTACTGGACGTCATGCTCCAATAAGAGTGCTTCGGTCTCTGCCGCCTTCGTTTCCAATTCTCCCAGCGATCTGACAAAGTGGCCAACGGGGTGGCGCGACTCGCGATCCCACGAATCGATGGTAACGAGAATTCGCTTTCCGAGCAGCTCGCCGGCTTGCCTTGTGCGAATCCGGATCTTCGGTACCTTCTTGTCCATCGGTATTAAAAAGACACTCTCCTGCTTCCGTCCGTGCTTGGTCGCATTGCTCACAGAGGACTGATCAATGTGACCTACGTACTGGCGCCAGTTCCTCTTGATGACGCCGACCACTCTCGCGGTAGGTTGCGGTCTGCCTTCGGTGCTCAAGCCATGTGTCTTCTTGACCTGCTCCTGGAGAGCGCGGCGTTCTTTCTCGGTGACGATATCTCCACCCTCGTCACCATCTGCGTTCTCATTCTTCGTGATGGCCTCTTCTTCGATGATCTTGGTAGACGGCTCCTTCCACTGGTCCTGCGGGAGTACCTCCACGACGACTACGTCTCCGTCCACAGCACGGTTGATGTTGTCTCGTCCCAGTACTAGAAGTGATTTGGGGAAGGCAGGGACCTTGATCGATCCCTCAAGGTAGTTGTAGGGCGAGACGTTAAATATCCCCTGATGCAACGTACCATTCTTGATCCCCGTCATCATCTTAGACATGCTGTAGTACTCGGGATATAGGAACTCGGCAGATTTCTTATCTCTGGAGATGCCCCTTTCCTGTGACTCGGCAATCATGTCCAGTAGGCGGTCAGCCTCAGGAAGCCCGGACACGTAGTCGCGCAATGTCGTGGCGGGGACGTCCTCGTTCTTAGCTTTCTCCAGGTTGCCCCTGTCGTCAGTGAGCATGACCACAGCCATGTTCCCCTTACTACCAGCTAGGTGCGCGTTGTACCACGAGACAGCGCGCCGGACGGCCCTGTCGTTGCGGTCGTTAATTGTTTCGTCTGGTTGCCGCACCACGTGGGTCTCCAGTCTGAATTCGTTGAAGAAGACGTAGAAGCGCTTGTCCTCGCTCTTGGTCAGGCCGATGAGCCGGTTGTACAGCGGCAGCGACCTGTTGCGCAGCTCCTCAAGCACCGTCTGCAGGATGACAACATCATAGAAGGCAGAGCTCTGCTCAAACAGGTTCATGGCATTAAGCAGGGCATTGGTGTCCGGGACCAGATAGTGGCCATGCGGGTAGTGCTTGGTGCCTGCGGGCTTGTCTGAGAGCACAAAGGGGGTCACTAGGAGTGGATGTCAGCAAAGTGTGTATATACCTACATCTCCAACCGAGTACTAGGTAGGCCTCTCGGATTGCGCGTGATGGTGGAGGGACGGTGGAGAGAGGGGCGGGTAACTCACCAGCTCCAGACGCGCTTCGGGGGGCGGTTGCAAGACATGCCGTACACAGCTTCGAAGAGCAGGGGATGTCTTGCCGGAGGTAGACCTCGCGCACGATCTTCTGGACCTTCCCGCTCTTGGTTGATCGTATGTAGACCTTGTTTGATATGTTGGACTCGGCGTCCCGTGGTCTCCTGAGGCTCGTCATCTTAAGCCCCTCTCCCTCGGGTTTCTCTTTTTAGGTAACTTGTCTTTGTTTTTTATTCTAATTTCTCCTCTCTTGGCTTCTTTGACCAAGGGTGGGATTCATTTATTTTGCTTTGTTTGGCTGCAATAGACAATAGTGTGTGTTGTGTTCTGGATAGTGTAGTTCATGAAGTGTTCTTCACTTTCGTATATGCTAGTAGTAGTAAGTAGTAGTTGTAGCTGTAGCTGTAGCTGTAGCTGTAGTAGGTGCTGCATGTGGTGGATAAGGTAAGCTGGAGCTTGTAGTGAAGAAAAAAATAATTAAGGGCGCTAGATTGGGCAAATCAACATTATCACAGCGCCTGTTCTTATCGTTATCATAGGCGCCAGCCGCCAATATGTTGTTGGTAGACCGTTGGCCTGTGCACCTTTAATGGAAGTGGAAGTGACGCAAGGTGAAGCCGACCCAGCTGCACGGATCGCCAGTCCATTTACCTACACACCTACATACACACCTAACCTACCTACATCCACCTAGCTACAGGTTACCTACATACCTAACCTTAGGGGTACTTACCTAACCTTACCTACTTACAAGACCTACATACATTATATTGCTTTGTGCTTAATTGTTATTTTCTTTTTTACTTTTCTTATCCCTTTTCCTCGCCCCCCCCCCCCCTTTTTTTTTCATCACCTTTCCCAGTTTTCCCTATATTTCGGTTGTGTTTCGTTTCGTCAGATCTCGGGGCTGCATGTCATCCTACATATTCATATTTATGAATTACCAGAATATACTGATACCAGAAACCGGTACCAAGTTTCGCCTCCCTTCTTCAACAATTCTCTTCTCTCTAACCCACCTAACCTAGGTATGTCACCACTTCCATGTTACCTACCACCCACCACATACTCCCACAAGCAGCACACCCAGTCTTTTTTCTTCCTTTTTTTCGACTTGCATAAAGAAAGTCCGGCTGCTACCGTCTTGTCCATCTTATCCTGTTCCATCTCTCCACATGGTGCTATGGATTATCAATATGCCTACCTAACCTATCCGACAGACGGACAAAGACAAGACAGGGGAAAAGAAGGCAAGGTGATGGAGAAGACCAAGCCAGACCTTTTCGGCCCTACACATAGCAGAATGAGCCCATGATTACATTCTCTGTGGGTTTCCCGGCGTTCAGCGACACACCACTTGCCAATGCCATGAAGGTAACTCACTCGGTAGGCTAGCCAGTTTCGACGGGATAGCCGTGAACGTCTACCTAGGGAGGTAGTTTATTAGGCGCAGGACGAGACTGGGGGACTCATGGGCCATGGCGATCATTTCCCCTTGCCGAGTTAAAGGACAGGGTGAAAAGAAGGAAAAGAAAAGAAAGGTAAAAAAAAAAAAAAGACCTAACCTGGGTTATACTATCCCCATCCGCCCCCATGCCCTTGCTCATCTCCACGCGACTCACCCAACATATAAGTGATGCGTCTTATGCATATTGGTAGGCACCTAATGTACGTATACCTACCTACCTACCTACCTACCTAGTAGTAGTAGCAGCGGTAGTATAGCATGTATGTACATGCCTACCCGAGGATGTAGGTAGGTAAGGTAGGTAGCTTGGGATCATAGTTACAACCCTCCGTGGTGAAACAAGTCGAAGCTGTTTCTATATGCGCAGCACTCTCGATGGGGGGGTTGTGCCATTCTGCTGTTGTCTCAGACTCTTACTTTCTCCGTTTCCTTTTGTTTCTTCTCGCACATATCTGCCTGTCTATAGCCTATCTTACATTATGACTCCCATCATCCTTACCTACCTACATATATGTCCCCCCCCCCCCTCCCCCACTCCTCATCCATCCATCCATCCATCCACTCATTGAAGAAATACCGTTTTCTCTATCAGTAGGTTATAGGATTTAAGGGTGTAAGATAGTAACCCCGTCCGCCGAAGGTTGGGTGGGTGGGTGAGTGGGGAGGAAGGGAGAGAGAGGGAGGGAGGGAGGGGTGTTGTTTCTCGATTTTCTCTTGGATCTATATTAATATCCATCATATGATCCACGATATAATTCAACCGGCCACTTCTGCCATATTGCCTTTTGGTGCAGTAGTCCGCTTTGGCGGGATGATCTCTAAGTAAGGAAAGGGGACGGGTAACGAGACCCACGGGCGTCTGCAGCAAAAAACCAAAAGAAAAAAAAAAGAAAAGTAAAACGGTAAAAAGAGTTTTATATGTAAATATAAGTCCTTTTTTTTTGCTTCTTTTTCTTAACTTAGGTATTTTAGGTATATACGTATATATATAGTAGTGTAAGTAAGTAAATAAATAAATAAATATTTAGTCCGCACATAAGAATTCATTGTGGTATTCCGAACATTCTGAATCCACGTCTGGAAGACTGGTAATGAAACCCCCAGAATAAAAAGCAGCCCCCTTCCCTTCCCTCCCCTCCCCCTCTTCCCTCCACTACTACTTATCCGTGCCCCCCCTCCCTCCCCTTTTTCTCGTAGGTAAGGTATGTAATGTAAGAATAAATAGGCTGCCGTTGGTTGGATCGCTAACGACAAAGACCTGTAGGTAAGAGAGGCATGTAGGTAGGTACGTAGGTAGGTATCACCAAAACTGACGACCGACCTACCCAAACTTACATATGTAATGTATGGAACTTCACACGCATGGCTAAGATAAGATTAGATGCACAGATCGACGGTGGCCCGTGAGTTTTGAACAAAGGACCCTAGGAAATGGACGGGGGAGGGGGGGAGAGAGGGGGTAGGTAGGGGGGTAGGAAGAGGGGGGTTGTGCATGTTCCATATTCGTTCCCATGTTGTCTATTTTGTATACTACTATATCGATTGTAATACAGTTTCCCTCTTTGCTCTTTGCCCTGTCTGCCTATTAAGTAGGTAAGTATGTGATATAACGTATATTTTTACTTCCCGCGGCGGCCCTCTCTACCTATCTAACCTAGCTTCCTTTCTTACCTGCCTACTTACCTACCTGACGAGTTCATGTCGGGGAACGTTGCACTTCATATCCATTATTCCCCTCTATATGCACAGTCCGCGGTATGTATGCATGGGCCGATTTTGTAGGCTAGGTTAGCCTAGTTACCCCTCGTGATTCATCATCATCATCATCATCATCACCATCACCATCATCATCAACAACATCAGCGTCATCAGCAGCAGTAGTAGCATCATGAAAAAAAAAGGGACCAAAAAGAAAGTGACAGGGTTGTCCACGTTTTGTCATGGGCATGAAAAGCAACCAGTGCAGCGTCTAAGAGCCGTGGAGTGGGAACCGGTCTGCGTCTTAGCGAGTCCCTAGCGGGCAACCTGGGCAATGACTGATCGCGACAGCGACGGTGATCCAAGCCGGTCAAGAAGTCGTGTGGAGCAAGAAGCGCAACTAGGAGGGTCCCCCTTCCCCACCTCTCTGTCACGCTCTCTCTCAATCTCTCTCTCTGGCCCGCCTGTCAAGCTTGGGTGAGGCGTCGAAGGTTGGGTTGGGTTTTGGAGGATTCCAAGACATATGATTATGATTACTTTCTCAACCTAGGATCACGATTCGGCAGGTGTAAATATACTAACTGACTCACTAACCAGGTAGGTAAATAGCTAAGTGTCTATAGATCCTAGCGGCATACCGTATTAAGACGCAGCCCAGCGATACCGGGGCTTGGGTACGGTGTTAGTGTAGACAGACAGACAACTGAGGGGTTCGTTGGTTCGTTCATCCGCTTGTTCGTTCGTTGACGTGAAAGAGAGAAATACAAAAAAAAAAAAAAAAGAAGGGAAGAAAAGGGGTGGGACGGTCCTAGGTAACTACCTACCTCAACGTAGCGAAGTCTGGGAGAACTTCTCTCTCGGCGGTAACGCGTCTTCCGACTTTATTTCTCTCCCGGTTACCCAAGAAAACCCGGTTCCAAGTATTGGAACTCGGCAGAGCTGGAGGTTGGCTGGAGAGAAGCACGAACGGCCACGCTTCGGTTTAAACCTGAAACATGAAGATTTCACGATTCGACTTTCCCAGATGTGCGCGCCGTAGCCAAGCCTTCTGGGGAGGGGGGGAAGAAGGCTTCCCGAACGCCAAATGCTGTGCCACCTTTCAGGGCATTGCCGTATCGGAACACCATGCCTGGGGGTGGTGTCACCCCCTTTCCCTCCCCCCCCCCCTTCACGGCAGTCTCCTAGGATTCTTCTAGCTAGTGGGAAGGGAATAAAAAAAAAGAAATCGGTAGGTATGTACCATGTTATTTGAGGAAGAGATTGGGTTTAGCTCCCGAGATCCAGAAATCAGGGTACTCGGTGGACAAAACGGCCAAGCGCATCGCATTGCGCAGGCTCCCTCGGCAAAGGGGAGAGAGAGAGAGAGAGAGAGAGGAGGAAATAGGGAAAGGAAAAAGGAAAAAGAAAAAAAGAAACCATAAAAAAAACTCCCCCCAGAAGCAAAAATAGACAAGAGATGAGCAACTTGCAGACCGAGGCTGGTACCAACAATTTAGCAATAGACAACTCCCCAATGTGTTCCCAGACGTCCCGAATAAACGCCACAGCGATGACTATTTAACTTGTCATTGCGTCATCGCTGTAGAAGCGGCCTCCTGTATTAGGCACAGTTTCTTGTGGAGAGACAAGGCGAAAGCCGCCACCTCGAAGGCGCTGCATCGGAAATACCTAGGTAGGTGGTGAGTGTATAGAGAGCGAAAAGGGTACTTTCCCTTCCTTCACCCCTCTCTGTCCCCTTCCCCTCCACCTTGGCCCCCCCCTCCCCCCCACCTATTTACCTACTTACCTACCTACCTAGTAGTACCTACGTATGCCTATGTATGTACATACATACATACGTACATATATGTAAGTGGTGAGAGGGGAGGGAGGTAAAGAAGGGAGAGGGGTGAGGGTGGAGGGGGGGAGAAACGGTACCAACCTGCGGCGCTAAGTCCTGAAATGGATGGATAGATGGATGGATGGATGGATGAAGGGCCCCTCGTCGAATTGTGGGAAAAAAGCCTGCAAGAGCGGGTAACCAGGGTTACCCGCGCTGTCGTGATATGCACGGGCAACAGACAACGGGCGAACAGGCAAGCCTGAGCGTTGGACGAAAGACAGATCGTGGAGTACACTCCTTGTGGGTGCCAATACCGGTGTTGTATCCTGTAGGCAGACGCAAGTAGTAGGACGAGAGACTGCCGAAGAGGGAGGGGAGGGAAGGGAAGGGAAGGGAATGGGGGAGGGGTGAAGGGGTGAAGGGGTTGAGCAGCAGGAGGAGGAGTACCTAGGTAGGTAAGGTAGGTAGTGTAGGGGGGGGGGGAGGAGGAACCACCAGGTCAAAACTTGCTTTCTCGACTGTGGGTGGTGGCATTGCCGCGGTAGTGTGGGTGGTGCCCGTCGTCCTCTTGATCATGGCTGTGCCTAACATCCACAAGAGGCTGGGGGTCCCGCCCGCGAGCTCGACGGGCTGACTCGGTTGGTTCGGAGAAACAAGCAGGGCGTCGGGGGAGAGAGAGAGAGAGAAGAAGGGGGGGGGAAGGGGGGGGGAGGCAAGCCACATTAACACACTTTGATAAGAAGTCGGCGTTTGTAATGCGATGCGATGCAATGTCATGCCGGGCTAGTTACCTGCGCGCAGCAGGCCACCACCACGCAGCCCGCAAACAACCCATGTTCGTCTGTCTGCAAGCCATCTGTTGGATAGAGCAACGATGGGCGGCTTGGGCGGTTGCACTTGAGCAAGTGGAGACAAGCCGGATGCCAAGATGGCCCATGATTTGCAGATAGTCCGTGGGTTTTGCCAGGTTCTTCACTTCGATGGATGTCAGCTGGTTGGCCGACGAGACCTCATCCCAAGTCTCCGGCCAATGATGCGAGGAAAAGCCCATGAACGGAGTAGGTAGCATGCCTTCAGTTCCAGGCCCCCTGTCGGATTCTCCTGCTGGTCCCCTCCTTGATACCCTCCTTCCCTCCTTCGCTACACACCATCTCTTCTCGCCTATCCTAGCCATCCTTCCCCCCCCCTCCACACGATCTAGGCATACTACAACTACACCAAGAGTCGTGCCGCCTGTTCATATATCAGAGACCCACTGGGTCACATGAGGCATTCTAGAAGAGCTGGTGCTTCCAACATGTTTGTCTGCTTCGTCGACCGTTAGCGATGTCGTTCAAGAGAGACATCGCTCGCTCCCCCTTTTCCATGCCGATGCCTAGTAATGGGGTGAACAAACTAGGTAACTAGGAAGTTATTTCTTGAGAAGCAGGACAATCACAGACAACGGAAGCTATCCGCGGGCGATTTGCGGAACTTGAGTCCCCGGCCGCCCATCGGGCTCTCTGAATAATGGGCAGGTTATCTTGTTGTTGCCCGGGGCTAATGTCACGCCGTTTGCACAGTGCCCTCTTCTACGCTAAGGTCAAGAGCACCAGACGGTGGCAGTAGCGGCGGCAGCAGCAGCAGCAGCAACAGGCCAGATGACAAAAGGAAGAGAGCTACTATTCTCTTTCCCAGGGTCGACATCCGCAAGAGGTAGAGAGGTTCGACTATCGCGGCAGAACTGACCCGCCGGCTGGGCACATTTGCACCGGAAGGAATATTTTTTTCCTGGCTTAGATAAATTATTCGAGCCCAACCTTAAGCCTTCCATCATCATCATCAGCAGCAGCAGCATCCGTTCTCTGCTTCCTGCGCGAGCCATGTCATGACCGGCGCAAGTTGCTCTCCCCCCCTACCTTCCTCTATAGCGCAGACATTGTGGCCTCATTATTCAGCTGTGGCGCGTCTTCATATACATACGAGGGTAGGGATTAGCACGGGCAGGCCAATCATGGGGAGCCCTGGAAAGATCTCGACCATAAAGTCTGCTCACCGTCTCGAGGCTAGATCGTCTGATCGTTTGACTGTGACTCTGGCACAGCGCGCATTCTCTCTCTCCAGACCTAGCTCACGCTATCCCATCGAGAGAGAGAGAGAGAGATAAAAAAAAAGCGTCCGGGATTGTGAAACATATGAGTGATCTAACTCTTTGATACCCAGTCTAGCCGTAGCGCTCAGCAAGGATCCCAGAAAATCGAGTGCGTGCTGCCATGTGAGCCTGTGTGTGATATTCGCGAGGCCCATTAATGCTCCGGATCATCGCAGCTCCCCACACTCCATCCAGTATGCCCTGCCCTGTACCTATATGGGGCATCGGCAATCGTATACGCATATGTGACTTCCCATGGCCAGATCCGTAGACGCCGGCTGGTGGGCTGGCTGGCTGGCTAGCTGGCTCGCTAGCTTCTCCTTGTAGCAGTAGTAGTGAGAGGGAAGAGTGAAGCAGATGATCAGCCCTTTTTTTTTTTTGACAGCTGAAACTCGTCAACGCAGGAAGGGGATTAAAAAAAATATGCCCAGCGAAGCCTACGGCGTATTGGGATTTTTCTGCAGGTCGACAAATGCGCAAAGCTAGAGCTTGGCCTGCAGCATCGTGCAGGCCAGGGAGGAAAAGGGAAAAAATGAGAGAGACGACATAGGGCCCTGTGCTACCTAACCGTTTGGGCCAGTCATCTTGAGATCCCTGGTAGGTAACATATCACAAAGTTTGTTTCCAAAATATACTCGTGCCAGTTGCTTCCAGGCTAGGCTCTCTCGGCTTCTCCTGTCACTCTGCCTTTCTCCTCTCCCCAGGCGCCCCCTAGGAGAGAGAAAGAGGGAGAGAAAGAAGAGAGAGACAGACAGAGAGAGAGCGCGAGATCTTCCAGACTCCACTTTCACGTGAAAGGAGAGCGAAGGAGAGCAAAGTAGAGTGCCCCGGAAGGCAGGTTATCTGCGTGGGCTGCTGCTAGACATACGGAGCTGCTGCGGGCTCCAGAGGGTTTGATACGTACACGCTTGCTGTGTGCGTGCGTGCGTGTGTGTGTGTGTGTGTGTGTTCCGCCTGCGAGTGAGAGTTGAAACGGCATGACTTGCTCCAGTTACCGGATTTCCTGACCGTCATGAAGTTGTCTGATTTGCTGCCGGGATGCCATGCGGTAGTAGTCACTTTTAGTAATGTGATCCACGCCAACCTCACTTCCACGGGAAGATACAGTCGACGTGCCTTGTTTATTTGCCCACCTATGCTCAAGGCGTGCCTTACGTACGATCAAAGTGGCCAATGTGAGGGCGGCAACTGGTCCTTTACAGAACAAGAGGGAGAAGGGTTCATGATAGGCGACTCTATGGCCGTACTAAGGGGCAGCTGAGTGTCCGCCTCCGCGCCTGAAGCCAATATGGAAACAGTGTACCTACCTACCTAGTAAGACGGGCTCCCTTATTACATGATATATTATGAACCCGGCCCGCGTGTGTCCCGATGGCTGAGCCTTTTATTATTGCTACTATCATCGTTATTATTATTATTATTATCACCACTCTATCCTTCTTCCGCCGTGTCTATCTAGATACTACCACGACTACTACATGACACAGTGTCGAAAATGAAGAGATCCGGATTCCCCTGGCGCAACGTAGCATTCGCATGCACACGGCTTATGAATCTCGAGATGAATCGCATGAAACAGACAGTCAAGGACGAGGGCAGGCTCGTGGTGCCATTCGTTATGTTGTTTTTAGAAACACGCGACCCATACAAACAGGCGTCGAGATAGATATAGGTAGTAGAGATCTAGTCATCCAGGTTGGTAATCTAGAGCGCCAGAGCGAAGGGCCCCGTTTGTCTGCCGTCCGTCTTGGCATCGCCGATAAATTGATGGGTTCGTGTCTAGCCAGTAGCGCGGGACGTTGACTGCGATCCCATCGACAATTGGTTGGTCGGACCCCGGTGGCGCACATGGTCCCCAGGCCTGGTTTGGAGGGACCAGGGCTGGCCTATAGCCAGGCAGGATATAGCGTTTTTGTGATAGAACGGGTTTGACGATAGCTTCTCGGCCACTACATGATTCACCGAGAACAGCCGTGGCGCGGCGGTGCCGATATTTCGGGATTCCCAGGGACAGATTCGGAAAATCCTAGGTTAGATCATTAAACATGGTCAGGCGGAAAATAAGGGTCCTGTCCTAATTCCTAAGCCCCGTATGGCGAGGAGGGAGGGGGGAGGGGATCAACCACGATGTATTTGAATCACTTTCACGAGGAAAAACGAGGCGAGGCTGGAGAGAATACGTGGAGACCTCACACTTGCCGATTTCAAATCGTTAAAAAGGTCTCGTATCGGTGAGGTCGAAGAGGAAAAAAACGGGGTCAATACGTAGCGTTAAGCACGGTAGAAGGAGAAAGAGGAGGAGGAGGAGAAGAAGGAGAGGTATGAGTCAACCAAGCTCAAGTCCAAGTATCTGTAGTGTAGATACCAATGCCAGGCGTGTAGTTAAGACTTGACGGGAGTGATTCAAGTTTCCAAGACTAGGTAGGTAGGTGACTAACGTAGGTCTCCTAAGAAGTACAGAAAGAACATTTACCTCACATCCGGATGTAGGCGGGAGGTAGATAGATAGATAGCCAAGGTAGCCACCATATCCTACCTAGGCAGCGATGAAGAACTGTTTTTATTTTGTTCCACACCTGCAAAGAAGGGATGAATGAATAAGTGATGACGAAACATTACGCGTTGAGAACTCCGGGCGTCCTGACCGATGAGGCCATTACGCTCTGCCTCGTTTATGTATCATGTATCCTCACCTAGTTTAGGTGTTTGGACACTTACACATACCAACCTAGACAATACCGGCCAACCTATATTGCCGGAGGTTTGAGTAGCACCATCCATGTATATATATGTATCACGGCGAAGACAAGAGAGCATATGACAATTAAGAGTTGATTTGAAAACGGACGGAGTTCAAGAACAGAATTTAGATAGCCTTGCAGCTGCTCGTTGCTTTTTCATTTTATTTTTTTATCTTATTTTTTTTAGTTGCTCTTCTGCTTTGCTCAACTTGCGTAAATTATAGACCCAAGATATCCCACGAACCGTCTCGCCAATGGGAAGCTCTGGTTGTCTCTGTGGCTTGCATTATACCCTTCACCGGTCGATTGCCTCTTCGGGTAGTCGTAATAAATGCTGCTTACATCGTGGGGTCTCGGCTCTGTCGCATCGCCGTAAGCCGTGCCGCTGAGTTCAGAATCCGTCGATGCGCAGGACTTGTAAGAACGATCATGAGGAAACATTTCCAACGACGTATCGAAAGTCAGAAAAGAAAAGAAAGGAAAGTAAACAGAGAGACAGTTTGACGCTTGCATGTTGGTGTCGCGCTGGCGTCTTGGGGCGCAAATGTTGCACCGCATTTCGTATGCTTGGCCTGATTAGCTTGGCTTAATGACTTAGATTTTCGTAACCCTTTCTTTCTGGTCATCTCCCCCCTTCTTCTGGCCGTGTCAGCGGCATCAATATCGAGGAGACGGAAGGACGGTGGAATTTGGCTCGCTTCTCTTTAATTGCTGGCCATGTTCAAGTTACATACATAGCTACCTCTTAGGAATACTCCCGGATATAGCTACCTAAGATGAAAGTAAGCGCATAACCACAACCACAGCTAGAACAACGAGCTAAGCTTGATGAATGCTGACCTCACATGGCCTAGGTAGGTATGTATGTACATGTAGGTTGCCCATATCACCTCATTTTGATTTCGCATCCCGCGCGCGCCCACCATCTCTGCTCATGCGTGTTTTCCCCCCTTCCTTTCTCTTGTTATCTTTCGATTATTCGCAGTTCTCTCTTTTAGCGACTATCTTCCCTCGTAGTAGTTAGTCTCTCTGCCAATATATGCTGATGAGCACCAAGCCGCAACCGTGAAGAAGCTATTGTCGCTCTGCTGCATAATCGCACCACGAGACTGACTATCGAGACATGATCTTCGTCTAGGTAGGTACTAGTAAGTACAACATAGTCTCTTCAGTATTTATGTGATGTAGTAGTAAGTATATAAGTATATACCTAGGTCTAGTACTAGTATTAGTTGGACGATTGGCCCCACAATCTGGTAGAATTTCCCTAACGGGCAACTTATAGAGACGAGATTCGCCGAGAGCAAGTGTCGTACGCAACACAGCAGTCTGTCTGTCATTCAACGCATTTCAATGTTGATCAATTTGATGTACTTGACCTACTTAAACCTAGTTGTTTTTCAGACGTTCAAGTTATCAATCAATGTCTCCCAGCATTAGATTAAACGTTTCCATACTTACAACATGAAAGACTCGCTACTACAACACACTAGACATATTAAATGTACTATGTATGTCTGCTTATCAATGCGAGATCCGACACAGTCCTTGGCCCACTTCCAAGTAAAAACCAAGACAAAAAAGACAACTATACCTAGGACAAAAATAGCAATACTAATGGACCTTGGAACGTAAAAGGATACTAACCTTAGAATACCTCGTTAACAAGAGTTGACATGGAAGAACTTGAAGCACGTCGGGCGGGTCAAAGACCGACCGAATGGTCGACTCGACTCTGCCGTTTCTGCTAATTGATGTACATCTAGTTGATGTACATAAGTACTCGACATGCCCAACTTGCTCCACCAGATGAACTAATAAATCAATCACGCCTTGGAGATACATATATGTAAATAATTGCTTACCTCGCAAACGTGAGACCGGTCTTACCCTTCTCTCTCTACATGCGGCAGCAATTATTTATTTAAATATATCTATACATACACGAGAGACTGTGCTTTTCGTCTGTCTGCAGGCGTCTCTTGCCGTGGTAGGGAGAAAGAAAAGAGAAGTTAGGTTGTCGATGCAGTTTGTTATTACATTGGATATAACACATGTAGTTTCCAGTGAAGGTGAACGGGAAGGCTATCTACTGTACATCAAATATATAGGTAGTAGTAGGAATCATGCATATCAAACATCCCTAACCTAGTCATAGGTAGGTTAGTTATTGATGTAGGTTAGATGGATCTTATTCCGTACCCGGGTACTACAGCATTACTTTAAGTAAGGCACATGTACCTGTCATTTGATGCCTCCGTGGAATTGCCAAGCGGAACGGAGATATTGTGCACCTATAGCCAGATTCCTGATACCTACATAGGTAGGTAGGTATACATTTTTATTTGTTTTAGCCACACCTGACACGCTTCCGGCATCTAGTAATCCTAGAAAAGAACAATTTCGCATTGATGTTCTCACTGGTTTCATCTTACTTTAACCATATCATTACGTATTCCTGCGAGGATACCTACCTACTAGTACCTAACCATATGCACCTACTAACGTAGGTCTGGTATCAAATACTATCAATGTGTACAACTTACAACTATATTTCGATGCATGTCCCGTCTATTCCCAGTACCTTCAAGGGCCTTCAAGTTATGAGTGTTGCGACTCGGTATTATGTCTACGTATACCTAGTTGCTTGCTGGTTTGCTTTGCTTACACCAGACACTTCAATACCTACTTCTTACCACTTACATACATACATCAACTTAGCTCGGTATACCAACCATGTTAGCTATATACCTACCTACATAATCGATGTACCTACCCCAGGCAATGTATGGAGGTATATATGTACCCAATGGTGCCCAAGCTAAACTAGGTATACCTGAACCCAAAAATCCGTGTACATAATCTGCTTCAAGCGTGAAAGAGAAACGAGCGGCGGATTTACCGTACATCGAAGCTAAGATGCCTACGCAGGTAAGCTGATACGGACTTAACCCGTTCGGGTAAGTAGTCCTTGATCTATGTAGGTACTATGGGCGCTTCTCACTGGCGTAGGGGAGTACCTACACATGTACAGGGCATGTACATCGAGTCACCAGCCACTGCGCCCAATCACACGCAAGCAAGTCTTTCGACCCTTGCCTGCACGTCGCATCGTCGGCTCGAAACTTTGATCTCTTCTTTTCTCTCCCTCTCTTTTTTCTGCTTCTTCCACTTCTACTGTAGTGTACATGCTTTTCCACTCTGATACTGCTACACCTACCTATCTACCTACCTACCTACAACTACCTACCTACACTACATACCTAGGTACCTAGATTACCTGTGTAGGTTAGATACATCCTACCTATAGGGGAATATCGCTTGGTTAGGATCGATATCCGCCGGTCTAATTCTCTTGGCGGAGCTTTTCATATTTACCTTCTTTTTTTTCTGTCTCTTTTTCTTCTTTTCTTTTGATCTATCTTAAGTTTGATCGACCTGCTGATGTAACTTACTGACGAACCTACCGGCGATGTTAATTGGTGTTAATGGGGTGTTAATGGAGGGGGAAAGAGGGAAGGTATTTGAGGCTCCATAATCCGTGATGCTAATCGCCTATCGCCACACCCGAGCTTCCCTCTTGGCGTCCCTATCGTCGATGAATCACCCACGCCCTCGTGCCCCCCTGCAACGCCCCATTCGTCTTTCTCATCGCATCCTGACCCCTGTCTGCGCCTGGGCCGACGCCCCCCTGTCTATACTTGCACGGTACCGTCCTAGCACCCCCTTGGCCCTGGTTCGAGCTTCGGCCTCTCTTCTTTCTCAACCCGCGCCTGGGCTACCTACTTAGTGATTACTATTATCCATCGACGTTCGCGATTTGCGACTTGCCATTTGCCATTCGACAACCTTCGTCTCTTGAGTTCTTGTAGTCGCGCTCTCCTTCTCTTCCCATTTCAGAACGAACAAACGAGCAAGCGAACGAGCGAACGAACGACATCAACAAACGAACAAAACCCTCTTGGTCCTGGAACGTCGTGTTCAACACCTTTTTGCTTTGCATAACCGCGCTTGCGTTCGATCGTAACTCCGCATCGCATTACACGCATGCCCGCGCCGCTACTATACTATACTACACACTACCTTGCTCCTACTTGACCTGCCTAGGCCTATCTACTATCCATTTACATACCTACATACATACCTTACCTTACAGCGTGAACTTGCCAGGTACTACGTGCGGCCATAGTACCGCTCAACTCTCCGGAGACACAGCTCTGTCCAGCAACAGCAACTATCTACTATTATAACTTCTCGTCTGTGTGAGTGAAAAGAGGGAAGGAGAGTTGTTGTGGGTGTGGACTTGTTCTGTGCTCGTCTGTTCTAAGCTTTACGGAGGGGACATCACGCCGCCGCATTGCGCAACGCAAAAAGACACTTCTCATTAGCAACATCCATTTTTTATTGGTGTTGTTCACGGAGAAGAGCTGAGGGCAAAATCTCACCAAGCGTCAGCAACATAAGAACTCTGGTACTAGACCAAAACGCAATTATTACCGCCACTGCCACTGCCACTGCTACTGACACTGCTACTCCTGCTATTACTACTACTACTTCTGCTGCTGCTGCTGCCGCTACCGCTGCCGCTTCTGCTGCTTCTGCTATTACTACTACTACCTACTTACAATACATTTCAACAAAAACTACCTTACTACCTACTACTTACTACCACTACTACTACTACTCGTCTAGTTCCTCCTCCTCATCATCCTTCTCTACCTACCAGTCTACCACTACCTACTTACTACCTATACCTCTCACTACCACTATCACTACCACTATCATTATCGATACCTCAATATCAATACCAATATCAATACCGAATATCTACCAGCGCCAATTGCAAGACAGACCCGGCAAAGCTTCCCTTTGCTCCTCCACCACCTAAGCTGGGCTACCCGTTGATCCACACATCCACCACCACCACCCACACCCACCACCCACACACCCCCCCCTCCCCGATCCATCTAGGTATCTATCTCTCCTAGGTGCCGCCTCGGCCAGTCATTGTCAACTCTTGTTTGTACATACTTACATTCCTGACTTTGCTGCTGCTGGCTCCCGTCTGCCACACCACACACCCCGGATTCTAAGTTGCAGCTTGCCCTGTCTATTGTTGTTTATCTTGTCAACGTCCATCGCGACATACGGCTGTCGTTGATGAGACTATCGTCTATATTCTGTCGTCTCTGACGGTGTTGATGGAAGATTTCAAACGAATCTGTTGTGGCTCAGCCTACCTAATTACGACACTGCCTACCTATTTCTCCTCTCTTCTACCTTAGCTCCTCCTACTACGGCACCACCCCCCTCTCCCCTCCTCCCTTTCCCTCATCACTTGATCTCGCGCGCGCGCTCGCTTTCTCTCTCTTCCTCTTCCTTCTCCCCCTCTCGCTAGCTTTTTTTTTGTTCCCGAGCGCCCAGAGAGTCAATTCGTTACTCTCTTCCCCCCCTCCATCCCCACCTGTCCGTCTCCGCTGTGCTTGGTCTTGGCTGGAACCCTTTTTTGTTTCTTACTCTTTTCTTTCCCCTCACCAACCTCCTATCACGTTTTGATTACGCAAAGAAAAGGAATAGGGAGTTTGATTCGACTTAAAATCTTATTGCTTAAAATTCTCTA
Source organism: Biscogniauxia sp. FL1348 (assembly GCA_022544895.1). Classification (NCBI taxonomy): domain Eukaryota; kingdom Fungi; phylum Ascomycota; class Sordariomycetes; order Xylariales; family Xylariaceae; genus Biscogniauxia; species Biscogniauxia sp. FL1348. The sequence goes on along the minus strand of JAJNNV010000017.1, from coordinate 545,493 downwards.
AGCATAGGTAATTGAGTCAATTAAGAAACAGAAGAAGGGAAAAGGAAAAAGAAAGAGAAGAGAGAGAAAGGAAAGAAGAAGAAAAAAGGAAGAAGAGGAAGAGGAAGAAGAAATATAAAGTGTGGAAAACAAAAAGCTGATGAGAAGTTAAAGAGGAGTGGAAAGCATTAAGAAGGAAGAAAGAGGGGCAACTAATAAAGTGGAATCCCCCCATTTCGTTTGGGAAGGGAACGGGAAGGGAAAGGGAAGGGGAGAAAAAAAAAAGAGGGTAAGAAAAGAAACTTTCACTTTCAACATTAATTCCCGTCTCGCTCTTCAATCCTCAATTCCTCCTCCATCCCCCCCCCAGTCACACACCCCCCCCCCCCTCCCCTCCATCCTCCCCCCCCGATACGAAAAAGGCTTGGAACCTTTAACTTGGGGTTTGCGCCAAATCTACCAACCACATGCACGAGTAATCCTGCATATCCTTCCACCCACCTCGAAGCAAGCAAGCAAGCAAGCAAGCGCATCACATCACTTGCCATTCTTCCCAAGATCTACCACCCTCGCCTCGTCGCGCGTCATTCACCCTCTCTTACCTTTTATCTAGTCCAACTATATCAAGACACGTCGCTCTGCAGGCACCGTTTTCTCCACGCCTCTTCCGTCGCCTGACGTGCAACATCGCAGCGTCGCCCGCCTGAATGTATTCCACCCAGCCTAACGGCGCTGAGGGTGCGACCATCAATCCCGCGACCATCAACCCTGCCGCCCTCAATTCCGGTAAGTTTTGCTGTCGTCTTGCTGGTCGTCGACGAGACGTCTATGCTTTTCTTTTCCATTTAACCCTCACCTCACCTCGCCTCGCCTCGCCTCTGCTCCTCCTCCCTGTCTCTCCTGTCCAATCCTGCCGCGACCCTCTGCCCTGCCACGCGCAGCACCCCCCAGATCGATGCTGCGTGAAGCTTTAGCCCGCATACCTTGGCCTGAATGAGCAGCGAATGATCGCCGGCCTCACCTCCATCACCACCTTCACCACCATCACCATCACCGTCATCATCATCATCAGCATCGTCTCCTTCTTCCTCGCTGCCCCTTGCTTGATCTCCATTTCCCTCCCCGGCCGGCGGCATCCATCCTCAATGATGCGCCCTGGCTATCGCGACACGCATTGATCCGACATTGCCGCGATGGCCGTCGCGCCCGCGCATCTGTTTGTCCATGGCCATGTTTTGCCCGGTGTCACGTTGTGTTTTGTACTCGTGTGTGCTGGTTGCTGATCTGGCGTCTCTAATGCACAGAGCTATTGAATCCGAGCTCCCGAGGCTTGAAGCGGAGTCGTTCTCCCGACTCGTATCCAGACGCGCCGACATCTGGGACTCCCGGAGACGATGGTAAGTTGTGCTCTGTCGGCTCGTGTAGCTGCGCCGTCGCCGTCGTGCACTCTACTCTCGGGTTACATCGTGTTGTTGTGCGACGCCGTCGTGGAAGACTTGACTCCCTCCCTAGAACCTGCTAATCCGCTTGTCGCATCGCAGGTGATTCGAAGCAGCCCAGAAAGCGTGGCCGACCGATGAAAACACGACCGTCTGACAGCCTGACCGAATCCCCGAACCAGGCGCCGATACCTCCTCCGCATCATCACCCTCACCCCCGTTCTGCACAAATGTCGCAGTCCATTCCGCCCCAAACCCCGCAGTCCCAGAATGCCTCGCTGCCGGGACAAGCCGGGAACTATACCCCGGCCCAGGCGTCGCCCCCACCCAAGACAACACCTACCAAGACTACATTGAAGGCCCTCCCGACCGTTCGCGACCACACTACCGACCAGCTCGGCCCTGGCGGAGACGAATACCTGCCGCGCGAGTCCGACGAGGCCGGCGAGAAGAAGGTGATGCCTAATGGCCAGCTGCTTGGTGGCCGCGAATATCGATGCCGGACTTTCCTTGTTCCCGAACGCGGAGACAAGCTATTCATGCTTGCCACGGAGTGCGCGAGAGTGCTCGGCTACCGGGATTCCTACCTGCTGTTCAACAAGAACAGGTCGCTATATAAAATCATCGCGAATCAGATTGAGAAAGACGACCTGGTGCAGCAAGAGATCTTGCCGTTTTCGTACCGCTCTAGGCAGATTGCCATAGTCACGGCACGATCCATGTTCCGACAGTTCGGAAGCAGAGTGATCGTGAATGGGCGAAGGGTGCGAGATGACTATTGGGAGGGCAAGGCGCGGAAGCAAGGCTTCACAGAAGCCGACCTAGCGGGAGAGAAGCGCCCTGGCGCATCCAAGGCCAGAGAGGCCGCAGCTGAGGCCAGCAACAATGTCCCACCACTTCCAGGAGGTCCCCACGGCGAGATTGTCTACGCCAACACTCCGCAATTCGGCGGTGCTCCGCAACCCCAGCTCGTTCAGCCAGGTATGATGGGACCGCCAGGAAGCACGCCAAGAATGCCCATGATAACAGTAGGACCAGATTTGAATGACACAAGGACACGAGATTACAACTTCATCAAGGGAGGTCCTCGTCAGGAGATTACCGGCCCGGCTTACCAGGACAGGACACAATCGAGTCCCATTTCTGAGATTCACCAACAGGCGCACCATGCTGCCGAATATAACCGGTCTGTTAACCAACAGCGTGAGATGCGGACGGATTACATGCAGAATATTTGGCGACGAACTCACGAACAGCCACCTAGTTCGCAGCCCATCAGTAACACCGAGACTACCTTGCCAACCACCCGGCCTGGCCAGTCGCCGCACACCACCCCTGCCGGCATGCAGTCGTCTAGCATGGTTCCCAACCAAAGCCCGCAGATGATGATGACCGCCCCGCCATACTCGCAGCCAATACACGCCCAGCAACCGATGAGTCAAGCCCCGATGCGAGGGATGCCCCAGCCGTCGTCCCAGAAGCAGTCCAGGCCCTCCAGTATCCAACCTGGTACGAGCAGCATGTCTCAGGGCACGCCATACAACTATAGCTCTTCGAACCAAATGTGGGGCCCCCAGACACCGCAGACACCTCAGCACTACCCTGGCTATACTACGCAAGCTCAGGCTTCGCCTCACCCTCAGCAGTCACCTGCTCCTCAGCTTCGTCATCCGGGCGGCACGCCCCAGATGCAGCCCGGCAGCATGCAGTATCCCGGCATGCAAGGTCTTGGGCAAGGTTACTCCAATCCAGGACAGGGAATGTACCCCCAAGAACAGACCCCAAGACAGTTCATGCCTCAAAATCCAGGAGGAGCGCCTGCTGTCACGTCGGCCTGGACGACCCCGCAAACCTCAACCGGGGGAAATTGGTGGGCTAACCAACCTCAGTAAACCGAGACTTATCGTGACCTATCAATCGATTGAGGACGGTAATCATTTGGTCACTCTTTTCCCAAGCGCCGACAGAGGTGGTATTAATAAACTACATGTTGCTAGGGGGTTCCGCAGCTTGCGGACCCTTTTGGCGGTTTAATTTGCACAAATGAAATGGTGGCCTAGATTCTGGGATTCAGGGCAGCTCCCTGAATCTTATGGTTTATGGCTGGGCCCCTAAGCAGCGAAGAGGGGGTCAAATAATAGGCCATTTACCGCATATTCGAAGTTTTACGTCTGCATTCACATTCGTTTTGGCGACAATATGATTGGCTGAGTGCTCGAGGTTTATAGCCGGTGTTGCGTTGAACCCTGAACCCGAGTCACATTCTCCCATTGACTTGAATTTGGACATCATCTCTGCATTTACACTTGATACCACCACCACCACCACCCATACCCCTTTTCCTACTCTTTTTTATACCGTTGTTATACACGCCGCCTTTTTCACTCGTTTTGTTGGCATACACATATGATGCAACCTTTTGATTTCCTCCATTTGATACCAATGGCGGAGGGGAACTGTTCTTTATTCCTTTTGGGAGGGAGGCTTTTTGTTGATTTTAGGCTCTACACTCTATCATTCTTCAGGCATCCATTTACCCCCTTTTTCCTGTATTTGAAATCGGTGACAATAGGGAAAGAGAGAGAGCCGACACATACGCTTTGGCAGCATTGGAGGAGTTCTTTTTTTAATTTTCATTATCCCTGTCCTTGATTCCCCCGTCTTATTCACTTGTCTTCTTTCATCTCCTATTCTTTTCTTTTTCTTCGGGTTACAGTTGATCTGGTTTCTTTTTTTTTGTTCCGGCTTTACACGCATTCTGATACACGCAGGGTGGGTGGCATACAACTTTTGCTCATTGATTGAGCTAGGGTCGGCTGTCTGCTTTTTTACGATGTTTTTCCCCCAAAGGCCCATGGGCATCTTCTTTTTATCTTCCTCTTTTCTTCATTCTATGTCATTTGCGGGTTCCTCGCTTTGGGACGTAGGGTGGGAATCACGAAGGTGGGAGAGGTAGGGGGTGGGGTGGGGAGGGGGGACAATTTGCATAACTCAGGAATACCGGAACTCCTGTATCGGTGGGAACATCTTGTTTTTTGAACACTTGAGAGGGTAAACTTGTCAACTTACGCTTTGTTCTTTGCTTCTTTTCTCTAGTTGTGGTTGTTGTTTGAGTTATTCCTCGTTATGTCGGTTTTCCTTATCTTACTACCCACCATCCCCTTTTTAAAAAACGGCGTTGCGCGGAGGGCGATGGCATCGAAGCGCAGCAATGGTAATACAACTTATTATTTTGGCATCCTCACCTTTTTGATTGTTTCTCGAGAGGATAAAGTAGCCTGTGTGCTACCCAGTCACCAATGAATGGAGATTTGTGAGATGTGTGCCGTCTTGTATGAGCAAAACGCAGGCAAAACGCAGGGCTGAACCTCTTTTCGCAGCTAACCAACCAACCAGACGACACTGTCTTCTTTCTACCACTTCTAGCCAACCATGAAGGTCGATGCTTAGGTAACCGGCATAAACATGTGAATACAGCCCAACCTTTACCGAACCTCACATCCTAGTTAGTTGTTTTGAAAAGACTCATCACGTTTATATTTTCGATTCCGATTCTATATTTATTATTACCTATACCCATACCTATACCTGTACCTACATATACTTAATGTTAAATATGCAAGAGGCTAGGGCGTGGCGTATACCTAGATGGGAGAGGGACTAGGTAGGTAGGTAGGAAGGGGTGTGTTGTATGTGTAAAATCGAAAGGGGCTCGGCCAGTCTCGTCTCTCGCGCGAAAAAGGATGCTCGCGGTTGTGCTATTTCAGCAATATCTCCTTTCTCTCACTTAACATGTATGTAGTTAGGTACGTACGTAGTACTTATTTGGATAAATAGATAGATAGATAGATAGACGGTTTAAAGCTATTACATAGGTAGGTTACATATATGGGACATACCGAGTATGTCCAGCACACACTGCACATACATACATACATACATACATACCTAAGCTATATCCAGAGGTAACAGAACCGTGCCTCCTGAGAAGGTCGTCAGTAACGTAACCGTAACCGGCTGCTGCTCGCATATTGGGGATACCAGACATACCAGACATACATACAATAATAAAGTGGATAGGGGGTAGGGTGTAATTCCGTCAAGCAGCCGCCATCGTCGTCGTCAAAAGCTCCAGTCAAACCGCTCGGTTTGCCTTCCCCCCTTTCCCCCTTTCCCCCCCTCCCTCCTTCTTCGGCTTCTTACCGGACGGAGATATTTTAAGGTTTTTACCTACCTAGGTACCTACCTACCTACCTACCTATTACCATAAAAAAGAAAGGTGGGGGGGGAGAGAGGGATTGAAAATAAGAAAAACCTTGCCGGCTACCTACCTACCTACCCGGCTTGCTTCTTTTCTTTCTTTCTTCCAGGTTTCATTTCTTTAAAATTTTGAGGTTAAGTTTACTGTTTTCCGGGGGGGAACCCGTTACAAATCCAAAAAATAAACACCCCCCCCCCCCCCCCCTTTGGAACTTAAACCGTGGTAGTGGGTTTTTCCGGGGTGAGGAGAAAGGGGGAGGAGGAATTGGGTTTGCTGAACTTTGTAACTTGGGAGTTTTTTAATTTGGGAGTTTGTTTGACTTCCCGGTGCCCTTCGTGATGGATGGATGGACGGGATGGGGTTTGTTTATCGTTAGACTATTTGATATACATACCTAGGTATAGTAAATAATAGGATCTCGGGGCCTTGGCTTGGATGAGTCGATTCGGATTCTAACCTTAAGGGGGAGGGGCGACGGCGATGGCAATGGCGACGGTGAACCAGCAAGGCCGAATGGAATAAGGCCTTTTTTTTTTCCCTTCGTTAGGTTGGTTTCTTGATTTGTGGACTTGGGTAGGGAGGTAGGTACGTGTATGGAGTTCTAGTTCTACCTTAACGGGTTTATTTTTTTTAAACTTGCCTAGGGACCTACATACCTACCTATCAAGTTAGGTGCCGGTGGGATTTCTGGTTACTCCATCTATCCTAGGAACCGAAAGAGAGAGAGTTACGGCAGGCTGTATGTATTGATGCATGTACCTGTGTTATGTGCGTAGGGACCTGATCTGGGGTTGTCTGCCCGTTTTGCTTCGTGTACACGACGACGACTAGTACTGGTACTACGGTAAGATTACCGGTTTTTAGGGGGCGGGTAGTTCCAGTGAGCGGAATGTTCGGAAGGGAAGGGAAGGGAAAGGGGGGACGGGGATGGAGATGGAGATACATAGGTAAGTAGGCAATACCTACATCAATACATTACCTAGGGAACTCTATTCGCTGTACATCAACTTACCCTACAACATTACCCCCAGAACTTGTCAACGGGCACATAGTGTACCAATGTTATTGGTATGTAGGCATGTCTGGTATGTATAAGTGGGTTGCTATCGAGACGGAAGACCCGGAGATTCGACACCACACCACTCCATATCACACCACACAATACAATAAACACATAACGCGGAAACACACAAAAAAACGACGGAGAGTTTAAACCGCACGTGGCGCCGGCGACAGCGGATGCTACCTCGATCTACCTCACCTAGCTACCTACATACATAGCTACTCCTACCTACATATACATACATACATACTCCAACAATAACAACAATAACCAACCTCTCTCTCCCCGCCCCTCCATTTTCCTATCCCTGTACTCGTGCTTCAATCCTCTATTTATGTGTGTGCGTGTTGCGTTGGGTGTAAATCATAAATATCCCCTATTTTAGTTTCCCCCGTTTCATCGGGCTCTAGATGGATAAACGGCGTGCGGGAGGAACAAGTCTAACCTTAAGATACGCTATGCAGGTAGTTAGGTATATGGATCAAATACACCGTAAGGTAAGTAGTGGGCAGGTAGGGGTAGTTAGTTAACAGATCGGTGTTGAAGCCGGAACAGGTGACCCGGACGGTTATTGTAGGTTAGGTTAGATTTAGGCAAGTTAAACGACACGATAAACTCGCATGCTGAAACCTGGCTTTGACGTACCGAGCCGTTTTAAACTCCCCCCCTTTAGAAAAGAGAAAAAGAAAAAAAAAGGGAAAAGAAACGAAACGAAACACGGACGGAAATTTTTTACCCGCGCCCTCGGAGCTCCGGTGGCCAGGCCGTTGTAACGGCCCCATTCCCCGTTCCAAGACCCAAGCCCATACTTTACCTGCTATGTATAAACCTAAGGTTAGCGTAGGTAGCAGTATCCCGCCTAACCACCACCCCCCTGCTCAAAGTTACCGTATATGTGTATCTGCATCATGTGCGTGCATGTGGTTCGCAAGACCGCGTATCCGATCTCTCGTCTGCCTTACCTGCGCTCACTAACTCGCACATGGTAGGTAGGTAGGTAGGTGGTTAACCTTTGCGCGCCGCGGAGAGAGACCAAGCAAGCAATGCCGACTTCAGCACCCCCTACCCCCTTGTCCCCGGGAAAGGCCAAGCTTTCAGGTAGGTGGTAGGTGGTGTATATTGAAAACTGAAAAAAAAAGAATTATCGTCTATACTACCCCTCCCTCCTCCTCCTCGATGATTATCGTAGGTAGCATTTTCCCTAGGTATATAGGTGCATACCGAGGTACATAGGTAGTACTTGAACATCTGTGCGCAAAAAAAAAAAAAAAAAGCAGTTGTTTATATTAAAATAACGCTCCCCTCCCCGGAGACCCTTAGCCAGGGGAAGACAATGGGAGGGGGCGTAAGGTAAAAGGAGGAGTTTAAGTTAATGATCTAGGATTTGTTTTTTTCTTTTCACTGGGGACAGGTAAAGCAAGTCAAGAAAAAAAAGAAACCCAAAAAATACATAGCGAGTGGTATCTACCCAAGCAGTGGTGGTGGCGGGTGGCGGGATTCTAGTTTGTTGATCGGATGCGCCTGAGAGAGAAAAGTACCTACATACCTAAAGAGAGAAGCGTGGCGTACGTTACCCCGTATCGTTGCCGGTCAAGCGGTTAGGGAGGAGGAGGAGGGGGTTACGGGGTTATCTGATGATGACGACGCCGAAGAGATAGGTAGGTGCCAAAATGGCAGCACGTGGACGATAAGTTACGTTGACCGGTTCGGGTCGGGTCGAGTCGAGAGGAGGGCTGGCTAATGGGGCGCGCGCGTGAGACACGGATGGAGAGTAGTAGGTAAGAAGTAGAGAGACGAGGGACGAGGGAGAAAGAGCTGACGCGTGATAGAAAGGGGGGGGTTCGATATAAGCCCCCAGAGACGTTTAGAATTTAGTGCTGTGCTTGCTGTGTTGTTAGATATATAGGGAACGAGTTGAGTCACAGATATAATATGTATATAAAGGAGGGGTTCACCCAATCTATCCTGCGATACGGTGCTATAAATCCTCGGGTTGCATACCTATGTGTAGGGCTAGGTAGGTAGGTAGGTAGTCAACGGCTCGTTACGCAGCGGATGGGTGATATACGTAGGTATGTATCAATGTCTGTCAGTTATGTACATAATCTAGGTATATAGGTAGGTAGTATGTAGGTAGGCTATGTGTAAAGGTTACAAGCTATGGCGATTTTACCATCTAGTACATACCTACCCCTACTGTAGAGATGGTGAGGAGGAAAGAACCCTAGAATAGAACAAGTCCAGAAACTACATAGGTAGGCCTTCCCATTTCCCTCGCTACAATCTACGTACACTAAGCTAACCTTGGGTATGTACCAAAGTTGCGGTAGTTCTCGGCTGAGGCGTTGATAGCGGGGGGGGGGGGGGGGGGAGGAGGAGGAAGAGGAGACAAGGGGAAGAAGCTTGTACTTTGCTCCTCTTTTCCCCTCGCCTTTTTTTCTTTCTTTTTCTTTCTCTGAAAATCTTACTTAGGCTTAGGTTACGTAGATGTGCAATACTAATATATATATAATACACTAACTAGGTACATCGTGAACTATATCCCAGGTAATATGATATAAGGGGGGTTAACAGGCAAGCATTGTTTATATATAGCATACCTACCTAGATACCCCCAGATACTAGGTAGAGATAGGTAGATTGCCTATGTTAGTTTAACTGCACTATAGAGCAGGGATGCTTGATTGAACCCCTCCATCCGGATCCGAACGTGCCGACCCAGCTACACTTGGGTACAACCCGCGCTTATGGGTATGTATGTATGTACGTATGTGTGTACACGCCTGGGTTATGTGGACTCCTCCCCTCTCTCTCTCTCAACCTCTACGGTACACGAGAGATGCTGACAAGAAAGACCCCCTTTTCTGCCCTTTCACTCTCACTCTCACTCTCCATAAAGCGCTAACCCTAGGTAGGTACATGACATGACATCCAAGTCAGACAAGGGGGGTGGGTTTCGGGAATTTGCAAGATAGCTCTTTTTTTTCTTCTTCCCCGATATGGACGGGGGAACAGAGAGCACAGACCCGGGGGAGTGGAGTACATAGGTAAGAGGGGGGGAGGGTGGTAAAGGGAAAACTAAACAAAAAAAGAAATCGCGGAGCGGCACGAGGACAAGGATGGTTCGTGTTGGTGGTGGTGATGGAGGGGGAAGGGGGGAAGGGAAAAGCAATACAAAAAACATGCACACACACCCACACATACACATGCTGCTCTTTCGGCATGACCACATACGTATGCACGTAGGGGCTGAGTCAGATTCCCGAGCATTGGAGTTGGAGGGAAGGGGGGAAGAGCACCACCACCATTACCACTATCATCATCAAATGGGTTGACAGCAAGCGTGTTAGCGTGGACTGGAATTTCCGAGAAGTGATAATCTTTTCTCCGCGGGCTGACGGGGCAAATGAATACCATGACAGGAGGTTTTGACGGGAGGGGGGATGGGGGGATATTGCGAAGTAACTCTAGCAGTAACCAGCAGCTAATCAGAAGTAATAGGAAAAGACGAGGTACATAAGGTGGTAGTGGTACCTAACCTAGGTTAGATACCTAGGTACGCAGTTTACGAGGTATGTATGGATGGATGGTGTCAAAGAAAAAAGACCATGCGTAACGTGCGTATGTGTATGCGTATGTGTGTGTGTGTGAGTAGGTAAGTAGGTAGTGTTCGCTCGTTCCGGTGTTATGGAACCTATCTATCTCGCCCTAGTTCGTCCTGCCACCCTGCCATGCCATGCCATGCCATGTCATGTCACGTCAAAGCGAGAGCGCGCGCGCGAGTAACGTGCTCTTTTGCTTACTTTCCGGTCAAGGAGGAACGAGGACGAGGAAAAGGAAGAGGGTGGAGGGGAGGGCGCAGCCCATGTGGTTGATTTGCTGTTGCACATTTTGTCCGGGGTCGTTAGGTGGTGGTCTGGGAACCAGAGCGCTGGGAACTCCCCAGGCTGAAATCAGTACATACATACCTAGGTAAAGGGGGGGGTGTAAGAGGGATAGAAGAAAAAGGAATGGTACCGGTAATAAGACCCGTCATCTTTGGTAAAGACAGAGATCCCTACTGACCAAGACTTCTATCTCTATCTCTTTCTCTCTTACACTCTCTATCTTATTTTTTCTTACTCTCTCTATTGTCCCGACTCTGCCACACCGTCCTCGCTGTGGAATACGAGGTATCATCTCCCTACCTGACCCCCGACTATCCCATGCAGACGTGAAGCGAAGTTGGATAAAGCAACGTCGTTGGCGCTAGACGGAACAAGATATGAACGCGTCCCGAGCCAGGCCGGTCAGCAGGTATTCTGGTATCCTATCCTATCCTATCCTATCCTAATCAGCAGGCCCAATCCCATAGAAGGGGAGGGGGGGCGTCCAAACCCAAGCCCCAAGCATGTGCCCGACACTCTCTATTGGCAAGATGGTACCCATCGTCCAATGATGGAGTCTCGATAATCCGGCCCTCCCCTATATCGCGAGGCCGTGTATATAACCCCATCCTTGTCCGCGCAGTGCTTCTCCTGCTCCTCCTCATCATCCTCCGCATTCTGATTCCTCCCTCTCTCCCCTCTCCCCTTTCTGAGTAAGCGGGCTTGCTACCCAATTCTTGCATTCTACTTGGTGGCCCCGAGCATTGGGTAAAATGTAATGCGTATGTACTGCAACATGTAGACAGGCCCCTCCCCTCCCCCCGCAGCCTCGTTGCTTACTATCTGCCTTATTGCCGCATGCTTGGGTCGCAACGGGAAGCGAATCGTAATGCGAGATATATCAAGAAGGGGGGAGGGGAGGGGCTGCTGCTCTGGAGGGGGGAGCAGCAGTGTATTCCCCCCTGCCCAAGGCCGCGAGCGACCAGATTCTCGACGGTATAGCAGCAGACCTTTTGCCTAATAATCTATGCAGATGCCTCATGCGGGCGCCTTGAGTAGGTATTCATCCGTTTATGTAAGCCCGGTAGGTAGTTAACCCGCCTTTGACATTTTTTCGACAGTCCTATCGCCTCCAGTAAAAAAACCACTTCTAAGACTCAGGCTGAGACCGCCTCACTTCTTATTATCCTTTTACCAAATAGCTTTTGGCCATCTGTAAGAAGCGTGTCTCGCTCCACTCTTAAACTCAACGTGGTGATGTTTAGATAGGCAAGATCCAGACTTGCTGATGATGATGATGCTGTGCCGGTTTCGCGCAGTATTTATAAGGCAAGGTAAATATAGAAACAACTGATTACCAAGACAGCGACATATTAGTCGGTGGTGACGAACCGTCTGGTGAGCGAAGGGAAAGAGAAATCTTCCCGCCTTTTGCGCCAAAGCCCGGATTTCAAACACCGGGAGACAGATGATCTTAGAGGGATGAGATGGAAAGCGCAGTTAGACTCTTTCTCAGACGGGGATTACTATATGAGGCCTTCCATTTTGTCATCGAAGGCCCCGTGATTTAGTGTTATGTAAGAGTAAGGTGTGATTATCCGTAGAGTATCTGATTCCAAGCACACTTGTATTAACCAAGCCCTTAAGATCCCCTCAAGTGACAGTTACAACTCGGACTAAATTAACTATTGATTATTGGGTTGGGTTGTGTCGCTTTTCGCCTTCATGTATATTGTCTTTCCTATGGGGAAAACATGAGAAGAAATATAGAGCGTATATATACAGGATGAATAGCGACTCTCTTTAGGGCTACTTACATATTTATCGACTAAGTAAGGCATATAATCCTGAAAGAACCATAGTTAATTTTGAAAACATCTATAATAATCCAAGAATTATTGTCCTCCCCCCTTATACATTAAGATGGTGTAACCAAGCTTGAAGTGACCTGTAGACAATAAAACCCCAAGCCTTCGTTATAAATGCTAGTCATACATGTATCCAGATATCAATATATTTATATAAGACAGTTAATATAGAATTAGCGAATCACGTAGCTGTTGTTGCATACCCGATTATAACTTCAGCTACTTGCAATACCTCGCCTTATATATGAGAATAATCTCTTGGTTCTCTAAGGGCGCTCACTGTCCTGTATTCCCTATCCTTTCTATTCCTATACACCGTCACTCTTGACACCCATATATAGTATTAGCGTACGTACCTAACATCCATCAAATACATTTATTTGCATTATATATAAATTGCATTACGCTGTAAAACTCTACTTCTCTTCGGGGATAAATATTTTGGTATTCCGTGAGTACATACACATTATCTATAAACCCATCATAGATATATCTGGTCTAACATAACCTCCAGACTTAAGTTCTGGCAGATACTCTAGAACTCAATCTCCTTTTACTTTTGCATTTGCGGTTATAAGGTGACGTATAGATGAATGTAGGTGATATATATATATACCCACGCGACGCGGCGACGCCTACCATTTTATCTATTTACGTGAAGTATGAACTATTTTTGCAACACAAGTCCGAGAGAGAACATTAAGTTCTTTTTAACCTCCTGAAACCATAAAAAACGCCGGATGGAAAGATAGTAGAAAGTGGCCCCTTGTTAAGCGAAATTCGACGAAGACTATGATGCAATCCGGTCTATTCATTATTGCTCCATAGCATCTCCTTCCGTCTTCGCCTCGTTCTCATCATCGCCCCACAGCCCCTCCAGCTTGAATTCCTTTGACCACTCTGTCACGATCTGCTTCTGATCGGGCATGGCCGCACCACTTTCCTGGTTTGTGGCACCACTGCCAAGCGTAGCAGGCAATACCGGCGCGTCAACCCATCCCTGGATACGCCCGTCCCTCCAGTCCGTTACGACCGTCATAGCAGCAGAAGTCAAGTTCGGCACGCCGCCTCGCCCGAGGCGACCACGTTTACGTGCCACTTGCACGAGAAAGTCTGTCGTAGCGTCGCCGTTGGAGGATAGAAGCGGCGGGATGTCGTATACGTCCATCAACTTCTGTAGCAGGTCCGGAGAGGCAGATAGCCTCTTAAGCAATAGTGAAACGGCAGGAATCGGGTCATCGATCTGCTTCGGCGGTACCGCATTCAGGAGAATCAGGTTGGCGTGGGCCTCGATGGGGTTCTTCTTGGCTAATGACAGCTCTCCTTCCGGTGCTGAGGGGAAAACGATACCAGGGGAGTCGAGTAGGGTTAGTTTGCTATCGATCTTGACGGCACGGATGCTGGTAGTTACGCCTGCTTCGGCGCCAGCGGGGCAGGCCGCCTTACCGCGACCGCCTAGTCGAGAAAGTAGGGCGTTGATAACGGACGACTTTCCGACATTCGGGTATCCAATGACGCCCACGGAGACGGCACGCTTCAGCTGTTTAGAGGCGGCGAAGGACTTGAGTGACTTGAAAAGGGTGGACGAGGTGCTCTGGACGGTGAGTTCGCGATGGTTGAAGGTCTGCGCATTCGGAGCCGAACCCGAGGCGCGCAGAGGCAGGGTGGGGAAGTATCGGCGGAGGTAGACGAGCCAGGCCTTGAGGACATTCGGCGGGATCAGATCGATCTTGTTCAGAACGAGGACTAGCCTCTTGCCGCCGCTCGCCGCAGCCATTACCATCCTCTCGACCTCCCTCGATCTTGTTCCCTCGGGGTCCCGGGCGTCCAGAACGTAGAGCACGACATCGGCCTGTTCAATGACCTGCTTGAAGACCTTGTCATGGGCCTTCCGCGACGAGACCTGGGCGGCTAGATCGACACCCGCGTCTGAGCCATCGTCGTCCTCGGAGTCATCGTCTTCCATGTCGTCTCCACTCTGCAGCTCGCGGTCGTACTGTTCGGCGGCGGCTCTTGCACTGGCCAACAGCGCAGCCATGGGGTTTGCAGAATCGTCGCCGTCGCCGTCGCCGTCTTCGTCCATCATCTCGCTGTCCTCGAAACCCTCAGCACCCTCTTCTCCGTCAGAATCTATAGCAGCATCATCCTCGCCGGCTGCCTCTGCAGCAGCATCACCGGTCTTGGCTGCCCTGGCCAGCTCTCTCCGGCGCTGCTGCTCTTCCAGCTTTCTGCGGCGCCCCTCCTCTATCTCGTGCAGGATCTTCTCTTTGTAGGGGAACAGGTTGGGGATTCCGGGGTCCTTCTTCAGCTTGGACTTCCATTGCGGGTTCTTCTTCGCTTCCTTCCTGGCCTTGCGCTGTTTCGCAGCCGACGCCTTTTCGATCTTATGCCGTAGACGGACGGGCGTGCGCTTGGACTTGGGCTCTGGAGGAGGGGGGAGGAAAGTTAGTTAATTCGTTTGTTTGTTCGTTCATTTATTCGATGGGAGCTCACTCTTGGGTTTGGTAATACTGCCTGCCATTTTGTTCCTTGTTTTCTCTGGCAATGGGCTTTATGAGTAGCTTGGGTTTGCGATGGTCACGACAAAAAGTCCAAAAGTCTTTTTGAGATTCTCCAAGTAAAAAAAGATTCTGCCGGAATTCACCGCTGCCCGATATAAGCTATCCCCCCCTCCCATTCCCCACTAAACTTCTTATCTAGGTTACCTACCTATCTATCTAGCTTGAGATGCGCCCCACCTTTTAGCGGGTGTCGGCCCCGACCTCAAAAACCCCTACGGCGGAGTTTCCTATTCGGGCTCTTCTGCGGCCGTGGGAATCGGATTGGATTCGTCGGATGTATTCTTGTATTCTGGCTTATACCTTAATCTTCTTAACCTTAAGTAGGTACCTCCTTGCCTACCAACTTACCTATGTCTAGTATCTATCTAACCGTGCTACTCCTTTTTACATCAATCCAACCAGATAGTAATTATTGATAACCTCATTGCCAAGATCCCTTAATAAATACCTGCTATATAAGTAACGCAATACACAAGCACAAGCACAACTACAATGGAGTACGCAGCCCCCCCTGAAGACGTCGCCTTTAGCGGCCTCCTATTCGACATGGACGGCACCATCATCGACTCGACATCGGCCGTGGTGAAGCACTGGCACACGTGAGTCTATCCCTATCCCCTCATACATTAAAATACGCAGTTTCTAAACCGCATGTCCACTCCACTGCAGGGTCGGGAATGAGATTGGCGTCGACCCCGAGGTCATCCTGCAGACTTCCCACGGACGCAGGAGCATCGACATGTTGAAGGTCCTGTGCCCTGAGAAGGCAAACTGGGAATGTAAGCCCGCCTCATGATTACCCCTGATTTCAACGAGGAGGTGAGCCGGGTACTTGATGAAACGAGATGTCTCTTATACCTCGAGACTCCCTACCCAGCCACCTCACCGTTTATGTTGTTCCATCTATCCCTTTACTTCTCATCTCAGCTCCCCTTCAAACCCCCTGAATTCCGAACCCCTCTTTATTTCACTAACAACAACAACACACACACATATATATATGCGTATATGCCAGACCAAGTTGACTCACCCCTCGAACAGACGTGAGACACATGGAAGGGCTCCTGCCCAAACTCCATGGCCGGGACGCGGTCGAGATACCAGGGGCCCGCGCCCTGCTAGACGAGCTCATAGCCGCAAAGGCCCCCTGGGCCATTGTGACCTCGGGCACGGAGCCCCTCGTGATGGGCTGGCTCGACGTGCTCTCGCTCCCGCACCCGGAGCACCTCGTGACGGCCGAGTCGGTCGCGAACGGCAAGCCGGACCCGGCCTGCTACGAGCTCGGACGTTCCAAGCTCGGCCTCGCACCGTCGTCGTCGTCTTCTTCCTCTTCCGCGAACGGTGAGAGGGAGAGCGCGCCGGTCTTGGTGCTCGAGGACAGCCCGGCGGGCATCCGCTCCGGCAAGGCAGCCGGGTGCAAGGTCCTGGCCGTCGTGACGAGCCACACGGTCGAGCAGGTCGCCGCCGCCGACCCCGACTGGATCGTGCGAGACTTGCGGTCCGTCAAGATGGTCGAGTGCTCTGAGGGAAGCCACGGTCGTCGCGTCACGCTGCGGATATCCGACGGTCTCGTGCGCAAATCATGATGGCCCCTTGGCGTCAGGGAACCGGGGGAGGGGGGGGGGGGGGGGGGGGCGAGCGCTCGGAGTTTGCCGTGATGAGGTGGCGACAAGTCAGTATTTCTCCAGGACGCGACGACGACGAGAGCCTCATTTCGCTACACGATCTACCTACGGGTGGCGGGGGAGAAGCATCGATGTCTTGGCGATGCTTGTGATGAGCTCGGGGCGTGCCCGTACCACGGCCAAGCTTCATTAAGCGGTGATCACTAAACATTCGAAGATGGGGGGGAATTGGCGGAGTGGAAGCTGGCCAATGCTGGGCTTTTCTTCTTTTCTTTTTCTCTTTTTTTCTTTTTCTTGCGTTTCCTAACAACCCTCATCCCAGCTCATCATAAACCATAGATCCATAGATCTCAGTTTTGGCTCCCTCATACATACATACATACATACATAGGTAGATAGATGTGGCTATGTACACATATCCATACATACATACATACATATATAGTACATACATATAAAGGCGGACGGATGGCTTAGAGAACAACAAGGGGTGGGCAGTTGACAGCGGGCGGGACGTCCGGCACTCCGGCACTCCAGATCGTAGCTAGGATACGCAGATAGACAGATGTACCTATTGTGTATTGAAAAAGAAACTATCTAGACACGATCTAGGTAATAAGGCCGAGATGTCAAGTGAAGCGATCCTTGGCTCCCTCAACCACACCCGGGCCGCGAACAAGTACACTCGCACGCACCCACGCATGTAAAAGATACAAGCGATCCGGCCGGTCCCTGGACCCTTTGAATTTTGGCGCTGGGTTCGTCCGTTCCCGGCTTCCTGGTTCCCTCCCTTATTTCAAAATTTCTCTTTTTTTACCTACCTACCTACCTCTCCCTTTCCCTGGGCCTTACATATTTTTCTTCTTCTTCTCCTCTTCTTTCTTTTCTTAATTGGACCAGGTTCAAGGTTTATAGAAAGAACGTAGCGGCGGACCGAATGCCAAGACGCCGTACCTATTCTAGGTATCTAGCTAGTAGTAAAATCTCATTTAACTACGTTAGATATGATAATAATACCTACCTAGTGATGCTATTCTAAATACAGGATAATAGGAGAGCGAATAGGGGGAACGCGAAACAGGAAAAAGAAAAAAAAAAGCAAGACCAGACTAAAGAGAGAATGTTGTGAAATGGAAAAGAAAAGAGACCGTCAAAGAAGGGAAAGAGGATCCTGCCAAAGACAGGGATGGCGACGGGTAGGATGTATGTACGCATACGAATGTAGATGTGTCTATCTATCTATCAGTACTGTGCCATACGAAGATATCACGTTGCCCTTGCCTGCCTTTTCCCACCTATCTAGATACTACCTACACTACACTACACTACCTACATAGATAGTAGGAGGGAGGGGAGAAAAGAGAAGAAAGACAAGCATGGCAAAGTTACCTTGTTAGCCGCTGTAACTGACCCTGACCCTGTCCATCTTGTCTGTCTGTCCCCTTGTCAGTAGCTTTTTTTTTTCCGGCAAAAATCGAACCCGCCTATGTGATGTGGTTATGTTGCATACACCGAAGATTAAATAAAAAAAACCCCTTCCTGGTGTACCTAGGTAGGTAGCTGCCCTGCCCGTCAACGTGATTCCGCACACATGACACATAGACACACATACACATATATCTCTACCTGGTTAGATAGATAGATATATATAACAGTGCATTACAGTACACACACATATAGCTATGTACACACGCAAAAGAAGATGAAGGAGGAGAAACCCTTAACTAGAGCCTACGTAGGTAGAGCCTAGAATCTAGGTAGGTAGATGGGGTAGGGCAAGGTATGTCCGGTACATACACACGCACTGCCACGCAGGCTAGGTAGATGCTAGTTACCTAGGCAGTTGTAATAGGTAAGTAAGTACTGTAGCTGGTAGTAGGTATGTAGGTCGGTTTAAGATAGGTAACAGCAACAACACATGCACAGACACATTGATACATGGTTCAGGTATGCAGGTATGTACTCTACAACAGCCAGCCTACCTATGTACCTACCTAGCATTACATCACCCTTAGGTATGTATGTATGTAGGTAGGTAGGAGGAGTTGTATGTAAGTAGGTAGGTAGGTTAGGTTGTATGCACATATGTAGGTACCCAGCTCCAGATCCCTCCACTCCGGTCTGTCTGTCTAGGTAATCTGCCTGCATGTAAGTCGTCGTATGTGGGATGTTCTATGTGTTGTATGTAGGTAGGTATGTGATGGTATAATGCCTACCTACTACCTACATCTCGTAGCTAACCTACCTAGAGCAGGTAAGTAATCTTTTCTTCTCTCCTCTTTCCTCTCTCTCTCTCTCTCTCTCTTCTCTTTTTATTTTTCTTTCGTCTTTTCTGGTACAAACCTGTCTGTCGCCCATGGAAAGATCCGCGTTCTTGGCGTCCCAAACATCCAACATCCTTACCTCACGCTACTACCTACCTACCTACCTACCTGTACCCATTTACCTACATACATACATACCTACATATCATATACTACCTTGCTTACCCCAGTCGACCGCGTTACCCACCGACTTCTAGGTTACCTAGTACATACATACATACATTACCTAACTACCTAGGAAGGCAACCCTTGCCCCTCCCTTCCCCCCCTCCCCCCCCCCCCGGTTCCTTATGTAGAAGGAATCATAAACCCCGAACTTACCTATACACGCTAACCTTACATAAGTGGTAATTTTTTTTTGTAAATGTGCGTTTGGACCCCAAACCAAACGAGCCAGAGCCAGAGCTACCTATGTATATACCTAACTTACCTACATTGATACTAACCTGACTAGATAAACAGAGTAAAAAAAAAGAAAAGAAAAAAAGAACAAGGGACTTGAGGGATCAAGCGCGCACGCTATACACTAAATTCCTGTATGTAAATGAAGATCACCGGGACTATCGGCAGAGCAAAGCAGTAAACATATATATATACTACTATCAACCCTTCTTTCTCCTGAAAATGTCCGTGTGTTTGTTTCTACGTCTGTGTCTGTGTCTGTGTAGGTCCGCCCGGTCAAGTCGGGTTCAGGTTCACGCCAACCTACCTACCTACCCACATCTATCGTTTCCCTTTTCCCCTCTCACGCAATTCTTACTCTATCCTCCCCCCGTATATATTGATAGTATCAGCAACCACATGGAGGGGGGGGGTCCCGTAGGTTTTTTTGAGTAGAAGCTTAGTCGAACAAAATAAAATAAAAAAATAAAAAAACGTCACACGTTATTATGTTACTACCGCTGGGCCGTGCCCTTGCCCTTGTTCTCTGCAAGGTACGCCATCCATCTACCTAAGGGTTTAGGTTAGGTTATTGTAAGTGGTAATTGCATGGGTTGTTGTTGTCTGTCTGTGTGTCTGTGTGCGTGTGGCTCTATTTAGTGAGGTGAGGTAGTATTAGGAGCGGTAGTTGAATAACTAGTTTACCTACTTAGGCCGGTAGTCTCACCAAAGAAAAAAGAAAAGGGAAAAAAAAAAGGCACCGAACACTCACTTTTCCTGGGTTTATACCCCATCCGGAATGGGAAGAGAGAGAAGGGAAGGGGGGAAAAAAGTGCGTTGCTGAGTCGTATTACCTAGTTCGGTGTTAGTCGTTGCATGGTGTCTGTATGTACCTAAGTGGGATGGATGGATGGATGGATGGATGATGATGGGATGAGATTAGGTAGGGTCGGTACCTGATGGGCGAATGGGTAGTCAGCAGCACCACGACGTGGTATTGGCGTAAGTAGGTAAGTAAGGTAACTTACAATTGCAACTACATACATACATCAATGCTACGCTACATAGTTTAAGTTAGTTCCAGACTCTAGATTTGGCCTAGACAGACACAACCAGAGACAAGTCGATGATGGGGCAAAAGTAGTAAAAAGAAAAAAGTGAGGAGGGGGCTTGATATGATGAGATGAGATGAACGAGACGTAAAAAAGAGGGATGACAGGCAACTTTTCTTACCTACTGTGTGAACTAACACTACTTTAAGGCCCATTTTCGACTTTACACACCTTACCTGATCTTACTAACTAGGGAGGTAAGAAGAAGCTATCACCATTATCAACAACAACCTCTCTGGCCCTCCCCCCCCCCCCCCCCCCCTCTACTCAAGATTGATATAAGTAATATAACATCATACCTACTTACCTAGACTAAAAGTAGTTACCTAATGTAATATAAGAATCCACTCAGCCCGGCACTTCAAGCAAGTAAGCAAGGAATGCCACGTGATGCTACTATCTAGGTAGGCAGGTAGAAGATACCTAGTGTGAGTCGAGCTACGATCTACCGACCCTGAGCTAGGTAGGTTTTCTCAATACCTACCTACCTACCTACCTACCCATGTACGTTACTAGGTAGGTATGTCCCTTCCATGTATGTCTACATGCAAGACACAGAATGAAGACATAGACATGCATGAAGAGAAAAAGGAAAAAAAAAAAGAAAAAGAAAGAAAGCCAAGAGGCAGGAAGGAAGAGAGGGGAGGAGGAGGAGGCCCGTTTGTCGTTCATCCGTTGTCCCCCGCCCATCTAGGTACCATGTATGTATGCATGTATGTATGTACATACCCTCCGGGGCTTTCCCTTTCCTCTATGTATGTACATGACCTAGGTACGGTAGGTAGGTCCTCTGGGGGGAGGGGGGGGATCTACGACCACTTACTTACTTACTAGCATCAGATACCTATGTGCCACGTCCATACATACATACATATTGTTGCATACATGCGTACATAGGGTAGGTATTCCACATCTTTTGCCGTCTAGGCCTTGGTTTTTTGTGGTCATTTTGTCTCCATATGTGTGTATGTATGTATGTATATATGTATATAGCTAACCTTAGGTAGGCAGTGTAGGTAGGTAGGTATCATGAGAAGATGCAGAAGAAACAAAAGGAAGAAATATCTATACAGTATGTATTTTTTTTTTTTTGTAAAAAGACCTACTAGTGTAACCTAACTTAGATAGATACCTTTCCTTACCTTACCTTACCTCATACTCTGGGTTTTTACTTACTCCCGTCCCATCTATCTAGTCTATCTATATTGATGTCTGTCCGACTGTCCGACTATTTCCAAACTAAAAAAAAAAAAGTTACGAAACCATCTAACTAACCCCACGATGATCGGAGACAATGTCTTGTCTTATTGACCCCCTCCCCCCAATCCTATCCTATCCTCCTCTAGTTTTGCCTTCCCTCCCATCCATCTACCTAGCCTCCCCCCTCCCTCCCCTTGCTGCTCCTTGTCCTTCCGCCCGCCCGTCCGTCCGCCTTCTTCCCGTTGAGACCGTTGATGACATCGTCACTCTTGGCGTATGTCTGTCTGTCGTTCTATGTATGTAGTCTGTTCTTGTGTGTGTGTGGATGTGATATCTCTTTGGTTCACTATCAACGCCTTCTTCTCCTCCTCCGCGGAGCATCTTCGCACGCTCGAAGATCTCCTTTGACGGTGATGGGTAAGAGAGAGAAATGACCCAAGTGAGACATCCTTGTCCTCTTTCCCCCTTCTACCTGCCCCCTTCCAACCCCCCTCCCCTTTGTATCTCCACAGATGAGACGAGAGGATGGGGGTGTGAAGGGGGAGGGAAGGAGGGAGGAATAGAAAAAAAGAAAAGCAAAAATTTCATAATAGGTAAGGTAATCTGCAGGTTTCCAGACGAGCTGGTTGGCTGGCTGAGCAGACGGTAGTGGTGGTGGTGGTGGTTCTGTTTAGTTTAGCTAGTGTTCTCATCCATCATCAACCATTATCACCAGCATCCACCTGCACTTTTTCACTGCCCTGCCTGCTTTGGCCCCCCTCCCCCGGCCTCAGATCCCGAACCCGAACCCTTGAGAACCTGAGTCTGAGAGCGGTGATCACAGGTTCGACCTATCTTTTTGGGCGATCAATCTAGTGCAACTACCCGTTTTCTTCCCCTCACTTTCTCTCCTCTCCTCTCCCCCCCTCCCTCTAAAGGCCACAGCCCGAAGCCGCTGTCAGCGGCAACGATCGATCACGCACACAATAGTGCCATGCGGAACAGACACGGGTCACGACTTGTTAGCCCTGGCCGGTGGGGGGTTTTTGGCAAGCCGGCAAGCATATCAGCTTTGGAGAGAGAGGCAAAAAAAAAAAAGAGTAAGAGGGAGAGGGGCCGCCTCCTAGGTAAGCCCACCGAATCTGGATGTGTCCAATGACCGTCAGACGACGATGGCAACTAGGTTCAGGAATGGATAACTTTGAAATCGATGGCGGGATGAGCTACCGGCATTTGAGGATCGAATTCAATCTTTCACGATGGCAATTTCGATAAGCTGATTATGTGTTGTTTACTTTTTTTTTTTTCCTTTTCTTCTTCTCTCTTGGTGACTGTGGATAAGTCTCAATTCGGTCCGTCTAGCCGTCGATCCCTTTTGGCTTGTCACCAGGCGTCTGTCCCCCAGCGAACCCCGGCCTCAAAGTGATTCGATAGCGTGAACTGCCTCATTACATGACGAGAGAGAAACATGCGCGCGAGTGAGATACGACCCCTAAAAAGTTATGACGATGACTTAATTGTCCCCAATGGTTCAATTGACCAGCCCATATGCCGGTCGACTCCATGTTGATCGTTGATCGCCTGCAACGCTGACGGCCGGGCTACCGTCGTAAGGAATTAAAGGTGGAGGGCGGAAGCAAGGGGCTACCATGTTGTAGCCATACCTAAAATGCGTTGCACCCTCACCTGATAGGGTTGACAGTCGAATGAAGTCTGGGACGCCCAGCAACGCTTGAGCCTACCTATGGGTAGGTGGTAATCACGTATGCAGCGGAGAGCCTCTTACATCCCTTGTTTCCGTCCCGCCGCCGCGTTGTTTGGTAGTATCGGTACCATGCCCTGTGCAGCTATATCACGAGAGGTGACCGGTAATAATGTAAGTAGATTAGGTTCGTGATCCTGAGCCCTAAAAGAGCTGAAGAGACCACTTTGTCATACGAAATAGCTCGAGTGTGGTGAGATGCTTATTAAAGCAGCAGCTGTGTTAAAGTACCTACCTCTAGGGTAGGGTAGGTAGAGCAGAACATCTTATGCAATGGTATCGTGTAATCCCCCAGAAAGGAACACCGTGAAGTCACTTTCTCTCCCTCCCCGGCGCTGTCCATCATCGGTATCAACTTACCCCAACGCCACGGCAGTGAGTGATTAAAGCCTTGCGTCCTGTTGAACAAGCATCAGCTTGCCGGACTGTGCTACTGAGTAATAAAAAAGGTGTACTAAGTAGGTAGTTGACATGATCGAAATGATGTGTCTGTACATACATACGGGCCTCACCTGCATGCTTGGGAGTTGCCTCGATGGTAAGCTCACATACTCAATGCAAGGTCCCGATCGACGACATTATCATCTCGAACTCATCGCGGCTACTCGCAATGTCTTCTCGGGAAGACGACCACTCCCACCGCCCCTCTTAAGACATGCATTTGGGTTGAATTTCCCTTTGTGGATGTGAACACAGATCACGGTTGCAGACAGGCATGGCCGCCAAGGGAAGGATCTTCATGGTTGTCAAATTGCCTTTGGTCGCCGACTTGAGTAACCCATGGCCAATGCTGAGGAGCCCGATAGCCCGACGCGCCATCCACGAATGCGCGACTTCTTTAGGCCGACTTCCTCAGCTTCTACCTACCTAGGTATAGCGACGATCTGCCGTCGACGGGAAGATGAATCACTTCTGAAAGTCCACAGAGATCGCTGACAGCAAAGCGTCATCGACAATCTGGTTGCTGTTGAAGCGCTGACTGCGTGGAGTCCATGGATACGGTGTATGAGAACGCTACGATTGAAGGGGTTGTAGGCAAATTCCGCTGTTCCCAACGCGATGGAAAGCCAAGAATTAGAAGAGAGACTATACCGTGTACGATAGGTGTGGGGCAACAAGGTGGTAGCAAGGTAAGTCATCTACGTACTCCTAGAGTGTACGCAGCACAGAGACCAAGTGGCGCGCTGGAAGAAGCAATGGTTCGAACAACCGGTAGGTTAGATAGATAGGCGGGCAGACCTTTTCCCCCCTCCCTTCCTTTTCGGTCATTCTCGTAAGGCGCCGTAGTACCGTCATCCACCCTACTGCAGGAACGAAAATCACAAGCAAGACATGGCGAAGGAGAGAGAGAGAGAGAGATAGAGAGAGAAAGAGAGGATGAACATCTTAATGGAAAAAAGGGGGGAGGGAGGATGGGAGGGAATCCTGCAAGTGTCGGTCTAAGAGGGAACCAGGTTAAGGAGTGGCTACCTACGCAGACGAGAGCTCAAGTGAGCGATGCAAGCTGTACCAGACCGACGAGGTCTTTTATGCTGGCTACTGCGAGTGCACCGATGAGGACGGACTGGAAGACGTTTTCTCCTTTCGACGGGTAGGGCCTGACGATCGCCACGGCTAGTCATCCGCTTAGTCGTAAATCTGGCATCTGTTCCAAGACACTTCACCTGTTCCCGCTGTCAAAAAAAAAAAAAAGGGTGCGGTGATCGGTATTGTTATCAAACTCCGCTTAAAGACTGACCAGGATCGTAGTATCACACGGCATTATCTCTCCAATGCCAGTAACACCTGGCAGTGATTGTCGTGGGTGGATCTTTCTGGCCTCTCTGCATGATCCGTCGCACGTAGAGATTGGTCACCTGAACAGAACCGACATCAAAAGAGAAAGGCTCTTCTAGATAGGGCTTTGGAGTAAGTAGAACCCTACCTAGTCAGAGCGAACCGAAAGCTAGACTGTTAGTAGTACCTAGGTAGGTAGGTAACTGCTTGATATTTTCTACTGTGAATAGAGAACGCCGGTGAAGTGCCTAGCTTCAGAAAAAAGAATAGGTAGATTATGAACGGTTCATAGTAGGTAAGTAGAACGTCTTCTTACTCACTCACTCACTCACATTTTCTCTCCATACAAGATGATTTGTATGCAGATTTGAGGTCATAGGTAATGGTAAGCAGGAAGGCAGTCCTTGTACCTAGGTAAAACCTCATCTTGCACACGGCGGCGCCGCTTGTGGTGACGGTGACGAGAGAGAGCCGGGCCCATTCGTCGAGAACAAGCAGAGCCTGATAGAAAGGTCTTGGTCGCGGTGGGCGGATGAGTCTTGGCTACCGCCAATGACTGGGGTAAGTTAAATGAGCCAGCGGCACCGTCCTCAGGTACTTCGAGGTACCTCACATAAACGCAAGCCATTCGGCAAAGTCGCCAGGGGGCTGCTTGTCATGAGAGCTGGATCCACGTGGCGCGCTCGGGCCAAACAGTGGTCCTCGTCTTTCCGTTACCCCCTGCGACCTGCTCAGGTACTTGGCCTGTACTTCGTGGTGTGGTGTGGTGTAGGTTGGTATAAGCCCCCAGAGATCTTCCACATCCGGCATTCCGCCTCATCAAGCATCTCTCGAGATGCCTCAGGGCTCTGCTCATCGGCACACACACCTCTCATACCAAGCTTAGCGCTAGCTGGCCGAGCAGCGGACGCTCCGCTGCAGGCGCTTTCAAAATCCATCCCCTTGACTTGCTAGCACAGGTTGGGTCCGGCCTCGGCGCCGGTACAGGCGGTTCGCCTTGTGATCATTGTCACTGTCGCCTTAATCCATTATGACCCGGGCAAAGTAGGTATCACCGGCTCACTATACCACAAGGTTTGTGCCGTGGTATTGGATATTAAAATAGTAGATGGGTAGATGGTTGCACTCATAGTGGGGGTCCATTCGGGTCGCTCCCCTCGAAGTGCCATTCTGTCTTTTTTTGTTCTTGAGCCGCAGTCGGTTGACTCGAGTAGGTAGATGAAATCTCCAGTGATCTTTAGTGTTGCAAGATTCGTCCCATTGGTGAACCAGGTAATCTTCTACAGTGAAACTTGTGAAGAAGAAGAAAAAATAGTGTTAGACAACGCCGAGATCTTCGGTTGCCTTTTTCTTCGGTGTCTCGGCCGGCCGCGGTATACTCTGTAGAGACAAGACGGCGCACCGGAATTGGTTGAAGGGAGGGTGGGAGGTGGGAGAGGCCCGGGACCAGGGTGCCACCCACTTACATTGGTAAGAAGCTACGCTAGGTACAGCTTGTCAGTTTGGGAATTTGGGCCTGCTCAAGCTCCCTCCCCCCAAGTCCCCTTTCCGGAAGCAATGGTGATCAGTCGGCTAGGGGGGGGGAGGGGGGAGGGCAGGACCACGATTGTCGGGGGAATGCGTTCCTGACATCAGTATGCTTTAGTAGTTAATATCTTCAGTGCAGAGTAACATTCAGGTTTTACCTGTAACCCATTCACTAGCCAGCTTACTTCTCGTCATATTAGATCATCAAGGGATCGTAACCTGCGAGCTTGGATACCAGTTTGGGACTGTGCACCCATCACGATTGCCGTCACTAATGCGGATACAGGGGGGGAGGAGGGGGGAAGAAGGATAATGATAGGATGCAGCATTATCCCGCTAAAGCGGAATTCTGGTCGCTCGGGTCCCATCATGGCAGACCGTACGTCGTCCAATCGTGCTCTGAATATCTGCCAAGCACCTCCACAGCTTTGATGATCCCTTAGGGTTGTTACTGAGATACCTAGTTCCCGCAAAAGACGCGACGCAATACTAACGGTAAGAGTACTGTGTGGTCAACCATCTATACTGTATAGGGTCGAGAACCAAGGTGTGTTTACTAGGTACCTACCTAGGATCCGGTGTATGTGTGTGTGTGTGTGTGTGTGTGTGTGTGACTGATTCATCAAACCTATAAGGTAGGTAGATCGTCAACCTTCCGTGAAGGGGGTTTTTGGCGAACCGCCGGGTGCTGTGTAAGATACCTAACGGGTAACATGCGAGATCTACCTACCTACCCCGACTCGGTGACTTGGTTGCAGTAACGAGAAGATGGTTGCAACGATAGGGATGTCTATCTCAACGACATTGACAGATGGTCAAATGACCACAATCCTTGGCCTGGATTCCATATACAGCAATGTGTACAAATAGATACAGCAGGACAAAATGGCTAGGGCTTACCCAAAGGACATCGTAGATTTGGCAGCCAACCAAAATCTTGACCTTGGACGTCGCCGGCATACACTGTGGACGCATTACTCGTTGGTCGTTGGTCCGGGCTGACGCTTGTGTCGAGGCGCAGCTTCATCGACGAGGGGTCGAACGGTGAGGCTGCCTCCTAGGTCAGACATCTCCAAACCGCGAGCTGAGTACGATAAAATAAATCGAGCTCAAGGTAGTTTCAGCTTTCTTGATTAGCAAAGGGTGCGGTTCCAAGATGATATAGGTAGTAGTCTCGGCATCTTCAGCTTCTCCCTCTTCACTGTAGTGAGTGTCTTCTATAGTCTAGCCGGATCGATAGGTAACTCGTAGGCGGCAGGGTCCTTGTCCGTACATAGGCCAGGTATCCATTGCGTTCGGCAAGAAGGTTATCCGGCCGCCTGGGCAGGTCGACGATCATTTTCCCGACGGATTTTCGGCCTCCAGCAGTGGATAAGAAAATTCGATTGGATAGGTAGGTCCTCAAGCTCTACCTAGGCAGGTAGTGAGCGAGCTTTCTTAGCTCAGATTCGCGAGGAATGGGTTTTCCTTGTCGTCCCTCTCATGGCGGGCAGGGAACAAGGTGCTCTCCATGTCTGCTGCTCCTGGGTTTCCGACTGATGGCCTTTTGTTCCGCTGTCCCAGCTTTCTGGCTCACCTCGGCGATTGTCGCTTGCGAGGGGGCTAATGCAACCCCCCAGGAACCCAATTTTGCTGTCCCCTGGACCTTATGGGCCGGTACCGACTAGCCCGGGCTATATTGCACATCTTAAGAAAATCTCGTTTAATATCGAGCAACCCCAGGGACTACCGCTACGACATCATAGGTTGTTCTTTGCCCTCTCGTGGCCCTGTTGCTAGTCGTGGACGATATCAACTGTAGTTCGAGGTGTAACCAGCCAGGTTGCTTTGGCCACTCGCTGTTACGGGTGTAATACTGATATAGACTCATTTTTGATTACTATGGTTTTCTCTCTGTCCTGACGGAGAAGAGAGGAGAAATTTCATCAGGCCGAGGTAGCCAAGGGCGGCAGATGCGCCCCGCAGACATGTGTCGAATCGTATCTCAACAGCCTCCATGCTGTCAAGCGAGATCCACGTCCTGCCGAGTGCTTCGGCTCTCCCGCATCTAGATGTTTTCAGAAGTCAACGAGGCGATGTATGATGAGCTGCGGGTAACTGGAGCTGGGCTTTTATGGCGTCAATTGCGCCATGGGCAGCAGCAGAGTGGAACGTCTATCGGCACCGAGTCCTGGAGCTGTAAGTGGCCAAGGTCGAAACAGAGTCCGTTGGCCCTTTGGGGTACTGATAACGCAGGCTGATGTATCTCGCCTGTAGAATAGTACGATCGTTCGAACGATTGTGCTCGTCTGTCGAGCTCAGGTGCATGAGCGCGGCAGACACTAGGAAGAGCGGTACGCACTCATGCAAGCCAACACAAGGAATGCAACTGTAAGGACGAAGAAAATTCCCTCTCTCGTTTTCTTCTGCCCCCCCCCTCTCCGTCCGGCGTTCTTATGAGCCGGTTGTAGAAAGAAAGAAAAAAGGCGTAACCTTGAAGCTTGGTGTTTTTTGTTAAGATGAAGCAGACCTGGTCTGAGTGTTTACTGTTGCGAGACATCGATGACTTTAAACGGGCTCACGCCATATCGAGTCCGGGCGTTCTTAACCAGCGAACAGCCTTGGACCGACCACAGACGTTAAACGGGGATGTCTTCAGATATGGCATGATACTTAAGATGATCTCATCGTTTGTGATCCTAGGTGAAGGCCTAACAAAACCTACTTTGGCCCCCCTTTTTTCTTATGATCTTGATAGGTGTGGTGCGAGGAATACCTAGGTAGTCCGCACCACTGATACCATTTCCTATACGGAACTCGTAGGTGGGTGGCGTTAAGGGTTGTTCTCCATTCTGCTAATTAGATTCGGAATTTAGGAAGAAACACCCCTCAAGTCTAGGCTGCGGTCGGGAAGAAGATGTTTGGCTGGGATAAAAGACGCCGCTGTTGCATTTCAACGCATCCTGTCCGCCCTATGCGCGCGACTTGAAGGCTGATGACAGGCTGGCGGTTGAGTGCATAGAGAGAGTACAGCAGAAGGTGAATCAAGAACAGATTACCTACCTATGCCCCTGTTGTGCTTTTTTTATTTTATTTTTTATTTTGAGTACCTAAGTTAGTTGTTATATCTCACTCGGTTAAATGGTGAGACTTTTATGATGTCTTTTCTTTAGTTTGGGGTTTTCTGTCTCTTTTCATTTATGAATGGAGTCACGAGAAATGGATGCGGTGTTGGTTGTTGATGGTGGAAGGGAGAAAAGAAAGGCTTACATGTAACATGGACCGTTGGGAGGGACAGAAAAAGACATGCGGTGGGGATTTTAGTTTTTTAGGTTAGGTACCTAGCCTTAGGTGGTTTTTAGTTCCTAATTTGGTAAATACAGTGTGGGCTAGTCCATTCTAGCCGGCTTTTGTCCCTCACACAGTGTCCCCTAGGTACCCATCACTGATGTTCGAAACCACCTGACCAGCAAGGTACCCCCGTACCTAGTCAGGTACAGCAAATAGGTAGCTTGAGCTTACATCAAATTGATACTCGAAAGAGGGTTGTCAAATGAATTGACTCTCTAGACAACACTACATCAATATTAGACTAAATTGAACTAAACAGATGGATTAATGTTAACTAAGAATAGAAAGAAATATACAGCATGATGACAGTTACCTATGTCAACTTAACACTAAGTTGCCCTCATTTCATCTTGTATGTCATGTCCTTGAAGTCGAGAAGCTATCTAAGCGACACTTATAACGGACCGACAGTTTAACATCTAATACCAACCACATGCAGTACTCAGAGTCATTGGCCAGTGTCAAGTCTTCTAAATACACATCAAATAAGCCCCATCCCAGGTAGGTAATCAAGAGTCAAGACTACTCGGTAACCTACTGAAAAGGTCTCAGACATTAAAGCAGCGCCGCCCCCGTGCTGTCTTACTTATGTAGTTAGGTAGTCTAAGCCAGCCTGTATCTACAGTTTGGATGGCTATCGAGGGACGAGAGGGACATGGAAACTGGAACATCCCCCCAAAAGAATGGCTTTCTGCAGCAACTACCTAGGTATGGCTGAAGGTAAAAGGCCTTACTCAGATGCTCTACGAGATGATCGGCTTTGCGAAGAGGGTAGGTAGGTAGACAATCTACTACCTAGGCAGTCTAATTTTATGTCCCACCCCCATCCTCAAGTCAATATGGAGGTACTATTGAGGGAACCTACTAAGGTAACTACCTGCTATCTCTAGGTATACTCTAGGTATTAGTTTAACGACTGGACGTTGAGAGTTATGTTATTACATACACCGTTGACGTGTAGTCACATATGTAGTTACATGCCTACCTAACTCACTGCAGGAATACCCTACCACCCTGTATGATGAAAGCTTGTTAACCCTAGGTATGTCATGCCAATTTTGTATATCGATAGAATAGAGTAAGTCCTTGTAGTTTCTTACGGTTTAATTGAAGCATCAAATCAATCTAACCTAAAAGTGTAGCCGTTGACGTTACCATTCTCCTGTCTATTGATTAGTCGATCAGATATGTATCAATTCACCCTATAATTAGTAACGGGTGGAATGGCAAAGCCATGGGTTCGGTATAACACTCTATTTTAACTCGGTTGTATACTCATGCCTCTAAACATACATTCCATGTCGACAGCCAAGCTGTTGGTGTAAGTGGTCGTGGGGGATATGGAAAAATAAAAAGGAAAAAGACGGAAATAGAGAGGGGGAAAAAATCACTTCAGGTTACATACCTACCTCGCTCCAGGGAACATGTCATTGTCAATGACTTGGCACTTATCAACTTATACGGCATATGAGCGGGTCTCCAACGATGAATTGGCACTGTGACCGACAGAAGACAGACAGACAGACAGACACAGACAGACTTACGGACAGACAGGGGTACTCCCTTTCGTAGTCAAGGCCCCCTTCCAATTTCATTCTCGGTCTCCCTCCTCTCCACAACTCCTCCAACTCGGCTCTCCTCTGTGATCCCTCACGGACTCGGATGGATTGCGTCAAAGTACACTACTGCCAACTGCTCATCAGTGCTCACGATCCCCCGTGAACCGTCTCTCACAGTCCAAAGGGATCGCAGGTGGGGTGTTTTCTTTTTCCTGTCCGTTTCGTCCTTCCGCTCTTCCTTCTCGTCTCCATGCCATCGTGCCTTGCCTTGCTTCACATTGGTCCTGGGTCTTGGTTCTGGTCTTGGTCTTGGTCTCTTCACTGGCGTCCCCGCCCGAGATGTTTCCCTTGAATGTGTGATGGATGATGTGCTTTGACACGTCTTCCCATTTCGTCGCACAGAGAGTCGGTACGTACATGGAGGAGTTGTACGGAGGGCGATGTACACGTAGGTACTGCCGGCGCTCAGCTAGAGACAGGGGATGCAGGAGACTGGGACCAGGCGAACTACTAAGGTAGTAGCGTCGTGTTGCCCCCAACCCGACGAGCCTGTCCTTTCTCAAAAGGGACAGACAGTGTGTGATCTTTTCCGACCCTGGGAAACACTTTGCTGGAGCATTCACAGAAGAGGGAAGCGCTCATCCTGGTCTGGGTGGTCCTGGGCCCATCGCCTTGCAGTTTTCGGGGCATTGATGTCGCCCAGCGATGCGCTGATGTTCTGGCTGGCTCAGCAAAGCGCCCAGGCCCGCCGCCACAAATCATCGCGACCTACCGTACCTGACCGACACACACTCATCTCATACATACATACATACCTACATACTTACATACATATAGGTACACTGGACACACACACACACACACACATACACTTATTACTCCCTCGCTCTCACACACACACACGCACTAGACTAGGCTAGGCTAGGTACACTACCTTGCTACCACACATACTGTGTGTGGTGGGTGTGTGTAGTGTAGTATTAGTCGATGTCGTTGTTATTATCATCATCACAAGTAGCAGTAGTACCTAGTAAGTAGTTGTAGTAGTTGTAGTAGTATCAGCAATAGCCGATGACCCAGCCCAAGACCCAGCGCTTGGCCGAAGCAACACTAGGTTAGCTCAGTTAGTTGTATAAGGGAGATGAATAAGAAGATGAGAAAAAGAACAGAAAAGGAAAATAATAATAATAAAATAAGAAAAAAGAAAGAAAGAAAAGAAAAGAGAAGAAAAAAGCTCCGTCCACGATGCGGCACTTCCTCTTCCTCCTACCTACACTTACCTCCCTACCTACATACCTACTCACTACCTACCTAGGTACACTTTCTGCTCCTCTTTTGCTTTCTCTTCCTCGTGAGGTGGGCACCCAGATCTGAGATGTGAACAGCACTGGGCACAGAGTGGTGTGGGATCCCCTTGATACCTCCAGGTACTGACGGTACCCTGTCGGCGACCAGTGCCACCCGCCCTGTTCGTCTCTCTCCTCGCCTCCATGCAATTTCACGGTACCGCGGAAGTACCTATACCCTTCCCGGTCGACAACGCACACAAGCCGCTCATCATCGTGCAAGCTCCCACAAGGACCCACCGCCTACAACTACTACTTCTCTACACGCCACCCCCCTCCCTTTCCGCTCTCCTGCACTCCTGTATTGTTTTTTGTTCCATCCCGACTCTAGTTGTCTCTGCCTCGAGAGCACTTGCGAGTTCAAAGTGAGCTCTGTCTCACACAGACCTGGTCGTAGACTGTTGACCACTCTCTTGCTCTCTGCTTGCACTTATACCGCCTTGGTCCCTCTGTCTTCGCCGTCTGTTTTTGTGTGTCCATCAGTTCACCACGCTCCTTCGCCAACAACAACTCTCTTGGATTGGTCTATCCGGACATCTGACCTCCAGTCATTCTTTAACAACACACCACTAATCAGACTTCTCCGCAAGCCTCAAGTACATATAAGCCATATATACACACAAAAAGCACAGCTTCACTACGCCATTATTCCCCGGAGCACCTTTATTCTCTTAATATCTCGGCTCCCTCTGAATCTGAATCTCGATTTCATAGAAACAAACGTCACTATATACAGCATTGACCGCGCCCGAGTATTTATCGCCCGACTACGAAATATATAAAGTGCTTAATACCAATCCGTTCTGATTATTATTTGGGGGGGCATAATGAACATGCAATTCTGTGCTCCGCCGAACTACGCTTCGGCCTTCGGCTACGCCCACGGGCAAGGACCTACCATGCAGTACCCAGAAGGCCAATATTCTGTGCATCCAGGTTATCACCTTCCGTACATGTATGGCTACCAACAGCCTCGTAGCCATATGATGGCTGACCGGAATGGGTTGGGCGATGGCAAGGCCGAGTCCAAGCCGCGATTGTCCAAGGAAGAGGTCGAAAAGCTTGAGAAAGTTTTCCAGGAGAACCCCAAGCCTTCGAGTGCAGTGAAGGCACAGTTGGCAGATGGGCTTGGTCTAGAGCGACCTAGAATTAACGTAACACATCCTTACCCCTGATATCCGGATTAAGGACACTGACTAACTGGATCAGAATTGGTTTCAAAACCGACGTGCTAAGGCGAAGCAGGAGAGGAAGCAGGAGGAGTACGAGGCTCGGAGGGCGGCTGAGAAGACTTCCTCAGAGCCGAATTCCCCGGGCGAGGACAATGCCAGCAGGAGCCCAGAGTACTTTGGTGAGAACACTCCTAGACGAGTACAGCCCGGGTCCTCTGCTCTTTTCCCCGATCTGGGCTCGGCTTCGCACGGAAATGATTCCTCGTGCGACGACCAGGACGAGGACGAAGCCGCCGATGGCCATGGTGATATTGGATCTTCATTCGTGGAGCCATCGAAGCCTCAGACTTCCGAACTCACCAACGACTTTCAGTCTCCCCTCTCACTAGACTTCTCTGGCTCTGACGTAGCCGTTTTCTCTCATGAACAATCTCAAGACTACGCTCAATCTCGGTCCATGAGCAACTATACTCCCTTCCTATCGACGCAGAACTCCGCAGAGCATTACGGCCATGATCAACAATCAGCGACTTTCCCCGATACCCTATCTTCTCCTAGGAATCATAATGTGCCATGCGAACAGTCTAGTGTCCATCAATATTCAGACATGCTAGGCACAGGTTTTTCGAACCCCGCGGCGACGATGTTCTTAGCGCAATCTAGCACCGGTGTTTCTGAGATGGTACACTCCCCTGAGGAGGGTGTTGTCCACGATGGGCTGGTTCATTCCGCTCAAAGGTCGGACCACTCGACACACCTAGGAACTCACGGTATGCCGACACCAACTGACTCCTTTAAATCTCCGCCTCCTCCGGCGAACATCGCATCTCGAAGAAACATTCCACGCCCTGCCGCCCTCCAGGCTGCTTCTCTGAGACATCGTTCGTACAACCTCGGTTGTGTGCCTAAGACCGCAATGGATGGGTCAAAGCGAGTAGACCCCTCGAGCCCTGCCGCTGCCATGCGTCGGATTTCCTCTGGAAACATCCCCGGTAGAATTCAGAAGTCTAGCATTGGGCCGCGATCGCCCATGATTTTCAGTGGACGGAACGCAGAAGCGCTACTCCAGTATCACGCTCGTTCTCCCGTTGGCGCGTCTACTGCCACATTCCCAGGCGCAGCTCCTCCCACTCCTATGACCCCGGCTGTTATAGACCAGCAATCGCTTCGAGAGCCAACTGTGTCTTCAACTTGCTCCGACGATGGATCGCTAATGCTAGGCGGTGTTGTTTCACCGAACATGATGCAAGAAATCAAGACCGAATCGAACCTCAAGACGCCACCGAGTACGCCTGGTCTAATGACCAACTTTGCCGCTCAGAATTTCAATGTCAACCCGTTTAGCGCTGGTGTTGACTTTTCAGCCGACCAGCCTATTTTCACGCCCTTTTACAATGAGTTCCCCGACCTTAGCCTCCGTAATGTGCCGAGCTATGCTGAGTTGAGTGATGGCAGCATGCCTGCCACCCCGATGTACCCGAATATGGTCAGCTCTATACATGAACACAGTTCCTTCGGCAACACGATGGGCAACACTCAGTACGATTGGGATGCGAACGAATCGGTCATCTCACCTAAATCCTCTCCCGGTCAGCCCCGGTCTAAGCAAATCCAGTTCACACAGAACATGACTCCTCAGGACTACAACTCGACTCATCAGGAGAAATAAGTCTGTTCCCAGATATCCTGCTACTACAACTACCTGATCTGATCCACGATCATCTCGTGCTTCAGAATCACCAATTTGCCTGGCTAAAAAGTTGGCCTCGCTCGGTCGAGGCTACATGTACCAACATTACGTATTTTTATCTCTACACCACTATACAGCCTTCCACCATCTATCTCTATCCACTTCATACCCACTGTCTATTTTCCTCTAGCCCTCGCAGCCCCAAACATCAAGCATGCCTAAAATAAGCGAATTACCCTCTTTTCTTCTTCCCTTTTTAATATAATGACCACGGTAAATGCGTTGGATCTGGAAACCATGCAAAAACAATGATACCCCAAGTAGGATGGGGATGGGTGTGGAGGACTGGAAATGTTTCCCTTTGTTTCTCCATTGAGTACCGTTTTTCTTTCTTTTTTCTTAGCGAGGGGTTAACCCTCCCCCTTGCCTTCAATACCCCAAGGTCCCAAATAGGCCGCGCGGAAGGGCGTTCTTAGGAAAGCGATAGGTTTACTGTTGGACGATGATGATTCACCTCCTTATTTTCCATTTTATGTTATTTTTTTTTCCTCACTTTGCACAAACATCGAAAGGGAGTAAAACATTTATTCAAGACATTATCAACAAGGTGGCTCTTGACATAACATGCGGACGGTGTGAAATTTGACTGTGAACACGAGGGGTGCCTACTTGGGGTTGTGGTTTTCTGTTTATCTATCTCTAATGGTTGGGAGGTTAAGAAAAGGTGTTACGGAGGGGGGGGGCCGGCGTGGATAGGCTAATACACATAATGAGGGAGAAAAACTGTATAGCAACATAAAGGTCTTTGGCCGCGTTGTAGTTGAGCGTATATCATCAACATCTGCTCTTCCAATCACCATAATAATTACTGTATCAAAATCTCATCCCAGGCTCCCTCCATTGTGACCCAAAACCAGCCCAATATGTGAGCCCCGTGTTCCTAGCCAAGCGTCTTGGCCCCAGCCTACTCACTCGATGGGTCTTAGCATGTTACCGTTTATTCGACCAACCAGCCGCCGTCGCATGCGTGACACATGTAGAAGGGATAGACAGGTCTGCAACTACCAGGCCTCCCAAGGCCAGGGCCAGGGGCGCCACCTATGGACGCAACGAGATGGGTAGGATGTTACCAGGAAGCATGGGCATTGATCGATTACTTGTCCTTTCCTACAACGAAGGTCTGACTAACGACTATTGACGTTGCATTCAGTCGACATGAGTAACGCGGCTTACCAAATCCTACATGGGCACATAAGGGGGTGGTGGTGGGTGAGGGAGAGTTTGTTGACGGACTCTCATTGGCCGAGTTGTGAACCTGCGCTAACAGAACCCAGGAGGTCGCGGATATGATTCCGGGAATGTATGTATGTATGGACGTTAATGTATATGTATGTCTCTAAATATCATGAAGTATGATTATGCTTAGTTGGACTATTCGGCAGACTCTGTCCACCCCAACTACCGAGGCAAGATGGTCGAGGGAGGGGGGTGGGTGGGAAAAAAGATGAGGTTATTACTACTCTAGCCCACTCACACATGCCATTCACAAGGAGAGCCGCCTCCTTGTCAGACTGTTTTTTTTTTCTCTTTCGACCCTCCCCTCCTCCTCCTCCTCCTGATCCTGATCCGGCTCCCTACCCCTGGGACAGGCATCAGCAGTTATATGCGAGGGGCTAGGATGATAAGGCAAAAGAAAGGAAAAAGAAAAAAAAAACACCTAAAAGGTATTTTCTGGAATACCACCCGATAGGACCATAGAAAACATCATTCCACATGGTCTGTCAAAAAAGAAAAAACGGAGATATGTCGGTTTGCTACATAGGTACCCGCTCTCTGGAACGGACGGGGGGTACCACAGAGGGGGGAAGGCGGGAAGTGAGAAATAAGGAGAAGAAAAATGGATAGGGGGGAGGAGGGGGGGGGAGAAGGAGAGGAGAGGAGAAGAGTTGTGCGCTGTTGGCGAATCCTATAGTACATAGTTGTACATACATACACACAAAGGATACATACTACCCTCTTTCCCCCTCTTACCCCTGATGTCAGCGGGATCTATCTCTCTGTTCTTTCGGGGTGACAGGTACTACGACGACGACGACGACAACAATGATGATGATGATGATGATGATGACAACGGCGCGCCCTGTCCTGGCTACCTAGTCGGATTTATTAGACTACCTAATCGTCATGTGAAGAGCCCAACATGCCGGATGTTGTCCAAGTCAGATTTTCTCACCCCCTAGACCAGCCCGCCACTCCTCCTCCTCCCCGTGTAAAGAATTATAATAAAGAAAAAAAAACAATAATGATAAATAAAAATAGAAAGAAACCCCCCCCCCCCCCCCCCCGCAAGGATGGATCGCAATACCCTCCCCTCCCTTCCGCCTCACTTTGCCTCGCAAACTACCGAAAACGGGAAGAGGATGGTCATTAGGACAGAAGGGGAAGAAAAAAAAAAAGGGCTTCTAACTACTTCTTTCCTCGATCCAGATTGGGGAGAGGGGAGGATAAGAGAGGGAGGGGGGGGGACGAGGGGGGGGAAGCCTCCTTACCTAGGTAGGAAAGATGGCTTTCGACCATCGACCCTATTTGGGAGGATCTGATTGATGTTGTTTCCCAAACAGGGGACAATCTACCCTTTCCCACAAGAAAAGAAGTAGTCATACATAACAAGCATCCATACGAGTCGATATTCTGTTCTGTTCTGTTCTATTCTGGGATTATTATCATTCTTTTTTTTTTGTCTTCTTATTCTTCTTTTTATGATCAACAACCAAAAGATATACTGTGTACTATGCGGGTTGCGTGAGAAGCGCGAGCGCAACGCAATATTTGCGTACCTGCTGCCTAGGTTACCGGTCCCTGGTATACCGTCTAGCTTCCCTCCCCCCTCCCCCTCCTCTCCCCCCGGCCATCCAAAGCCCATGTAAGGGATGGCTGACAGCGATAGACACATACATACATACATATGCTATTCTTTCTTTCTATCTTATTTTGATGCGCCTATCGTGAAGCAAAAGTAAATAGTGTCAACAGCGAAGGCAAAGATGTCCGGACCGAATGGGGATGGTGATGGGGGGGAAGGGGAGATCCTTCTCGTAAGGCCTTGAAATAAGAAAAATAAGCCTAAGATCGTAAATCTCGAGGGAGAGAAGGAGAGAGACAGAGAAAGGACCGAATGTGGTAAAATAAGGAGAGATCTTTTCGGCAGAGACATGGCTTGGGGACTTTGTGGGGAATGTGCCCGAGAAGCTCTTTCTCCGTGGGCGTCAGAGCTTCCTTCGTGGCGTCGAGGGAGTTTTAGACTGTCCAGCTAGCTAGGTAGATAGCAAGACGGATGGACTTCCTCTCCGGCTTTGCTTTTTATTATTCTGCTTCTCTCTGTCTCTCTCTTTTCCGCTGTCCTTAGTTTATTATGGAGGAGGCAATTAGGTACCCAATAGTATTGGGGTTAGGTAGTAGGAAGAGGCGAAGGAGGATAATTCACGTCATAGTCACGATGGGGTCTCAGCTTTTTTTCAGAGGCAAAGTCAATGTTTGATAGCCGTATCACTTATTCTTCGTTTGTTTATTTTCCTTCTTTTCCTTTTTCCTTCTTTTGCCAAGATTTGGAAAGGAGGGAATCAATAACAAATTTACACTTCTCTAGCCAACACGCGCTAGGTATATTGGTACCTCGAGACTTGACCTCATCATTAGATTAGAGGAAATGATGATAACGGAAATGTGAATACAACCTACTTTTAGCATGTTTTTCTAGTTGCGCTATAGGTTGTATAGTCTTTGTAAGGGAGTGTTGCTTTATGGGGCGATGAAACTGCCTCTATCACATGTCATCTCTCTCAGCTTTCCTGGATATACTAGTCTCTCAACATCCTCTATTCATTCAGTACAGTGCTAGGAGGGCATGACTATATGATTGCAAGTATATTTCATAATTTCAGTCATTTGAGATTTTATTGTATTTTGCGGTGATTCATGTTTAATGATCAAATTATTTTAGTTGTTTTTAATTATTGTCACCTTAGAAAGCTGATATTGTAAACCCTTGTAGTGGGAAGGCTGAATAACTAATACAATATGGTATCACTTCGGAAAGCGCATATGCGGTAAAGGCTATGGCCGTTAAATAACACTTTTCTTTTCTTATTTTGCTGCTTCAAAGCTCTTAGTCTCAAGTCTTAGAAATAATATCCCTTATTTTTGAAAAAATTCAAGTTTGGAGGCAAACACAAGTCAATTTTACCCTTTTATGCTTCTATTCTGTCTATACCTGTATGTTCTAGTTACAGTGCCTTGTATAGAGGCTCGCGTGCCGGCTTATTTTGAGTCTTCGTTATATTATACTATGCTATACCGTCAAGATCTACAGTCTTGATTTATAGTTCTGACAGCCGCAGTAAAGGGGCTCAAAGATGCATTCTTCTCGGGGTGTATTCCAAAACAGGACATATGTGCCGTGGTTCCCACGTTTCTTTTGCGGCCCTCTCCAACGACGTCCATAAGCTATTAGCAAGACTCAAGTCGTTTGTTCCTCCGAAAACGCATGGAAAGATTCCAGAAGGACAGGGGTTTGAGTGTTTATACCTCATAATATGTTTTCGCAATAAGGGCGGTGTACTTGGAAAAGTTAGGATGGAAAAGTCATACCATAAATAAGGGACACCGCCTGATGAAACGCTGGCCTAGATTGGTGATATCGCACGTGCTGAGTTAGACAAGATCCCATTTGGGAGGTGGAAAGTGATATATATCAATGTTTCCTCTTGTAAGATCTTTTGCACTCGATAAGTTTGAATATTACTGAATGCGTTTATGTTAGGATATATTCCATTCTAAGGTTATTAAAGGGGCTGTATCATTATCTGGGGGTCTTTTAAGAGTATTGTTCTACGTGTAAAGAGCAGGGCTCGGCGGGTTTGAGAAGAACTCAGATCTATGCGACTCAAGTATCCTAATGTATCAACTGGCTAAATTTTGCTGCCACGAACTACTGAGTATGTGTTGAAATAGTGGTGTGGTTGTCGTGTAGAGAGCTAGAAGTATAACTACATAGTACACAGTAATGGTCTTCTTGCCCCCTCCTCACACAAAATACATATCCTTACGCAAGCAAGTTCATTTCGATATCCGGCTTCATTATTGCCTCGCTATATTCCCTATGAGATATATTATAGCTATAAGAAATAACCTACCTCCTTTCACTTATATTGCTAGTAAATACTAGACAATTTGATGTAGACTAGTATTGAATTAGCAGGCATATATCAATTGATTCCATCGGTGAGCCCAGAAGCTACCTAGAGTAATAGAACATTTAACACAATAGCGATGACGATAAAAAAATGCAGAAACCCCTTGAGCCAAGTGATGCAACAAAGCAACTAATGGGGATATGTTTCTATATATATGTGCATTCCCTGTGAATTCTCTATATAGGGGTTCGAGAGTCTTCGGCAGTCACGTAAAAGCGTGTCAAACAAAGCACAGATACTGTTTTTATATAAACGCTCTATAGCAGCTTTCACTTCGGCAGCCATAATAAGCTTTCGATGGAAATAGGCACTTATAACAGTATTTCACTAGTAAGAGAAACCACCAGTCGTTGGTTCACCTAGTGTCGTAGGTCTCTCGCGCCTCCTTTTCCTGAGGGATGATTACCGATAGGCAAAGAGGTTGTTGGTCGGATAGCTCATACGTAAACTGCATCTCAACCACTTGCATACAGCTCCTCGGACCGCATCATGATGACACATCTATCTTTCATGTTCCTCTCGCATTTCTTGCAGAATTCCCATAGTCAGCGCGGTCTCATTATTACTATATCTGACTGGCATTTCGTGGGGCCTATCCGTTCCGTAAGGCGACATATGCAGGCGGAAGGACGAGCGTGGGAGACGTTTCCCAAGGATATCCCATACACAGTGGACTATGCTACCAAGCACGTTCTGCTGAGGGTTAGTTACCCCTTCAAGAGACGTGATAGTCACGCGAA
Source organism: Biscogniauxia sp. FL1348 (assembly GCA_022544895.1). Lineage (NCBI taxonomy): Eukaryota > Fungi > Ascomycota > Sordariomycetes > Xylariales > Xylariaceae > Biscogniauxia > Biscogniauxia sp. FL1348. The sequence goes on along the minus strand of JAJNNV010000017.1, from coordinate 503,681 downwards.
TATAGTCCCCGAATTGGGATTGTCTATGCTCGAGATCATAGTCGAACCTGATGACCTGTGTAGAAGCATAAATAAGAGCAAGCTTGAAGGCGCGCAGATAGAAGCCATTTATTAAATTGACAATTATTTCATGGCCAATTGCATTCCTCAATATGTCTTGATCTTCTCCACAGGATGTTGTAAGATTTTCGACTATGCTGGGGCATCTGGGCTCAGCTCCTACATAGATTCCATCAGTTAGAACAAGAACTATAGGTAGTACGTGCCCTCGACTAGTTCTGTAGTATAGTTAGAATGGGGTAATAGTCAACTTACCTTGAGGCAATGGGACGTCAGCATAAGTGAACCGAATATATTGATTTGTTTGTTGGTATAGTCCTCTTCGTGCCATTTTTACGCAATTATGGCGACGTTCAGAGGAATCAGATAGTTGAGTTGATTAAGATGTAATTCTAGGTCGAGGGTCAAAATCCGAGTTGATTAAGCGGTGTGTTTAGTAGTCAACTGATCTATCTTTTATATGTCATAGGGTTGCGTACAGGTATCTAGTTAGTATGTGGCACGTTTCATAATATTGCACGCAGGCAGGTAATCACCTGGCTAACTAATTTTGCTAGATTCCAATTTTCGTGTGTTATTGTCATTCTCATAGTCTCCAGCCTGGAGAGGTATCAACATGTGTTTGGCTTTGAGTATTACAGAGTATTACAGTGTGATACCTATCAACAGAGTGTTCTCTGCTCTGTGTTCTCACATGGTCGGAGATACATGTTAGAGTATCTAAGTAAAACACCCTAAATTAAAAGGTTTCCGTTATTAACAATTTCCCTCCCAACTTCCAACCCTTAATCTTGGTTGATTGCTACGCAAACTTGAGAGGTATATTTTAGTATATTTTGAAAAGAATACGGATTTAGAGAGACTGAAACCGGAACACATACACCAAAAAAAAATTGGTCATCTGTGTGTTCCTGTACAACGATGAGGCTTGTCCAACTTGAGTAGGGGCACCTGCTCATTTTTCTTCTAACGGACGGTAACAGTGTAAGATGCTGAGTGTTATCGCCCTTGTTCACGAGCAGCTCGTTCTACAGTGAAATCAGACTAGCTGTACTGCCATGGGTGTTGTCTTGATAGTCATAGAACAGTTTCTGTGTAGTACAAGTCATAGCAAGTTTATTTATTTCCTCAGAACTTTTGTTAATAACTTGCTATCTTACCTCCCTATCCATTTCACTCTATTTCTTCTCTTTTCTCCCTATCCCTCTTTACTATCTCACTTCCTAGCTAGATTTGACTGCTTATAGTGTGATAGGGTATCATCTTTAATGTTCCTTAATTATAAGCTCATGCTTCGTCGCCGATGTAGAAACTAATAGAAGATTCTTGCCAATTTATATTTGCCCCAGTGTATCTGGTAGAGGCTCTGGTAGTAAGTTAGACACGATATGGAGAGTTGTAAGTAGAAATTCCTTGAATAACTTTCCTTGTACAGGGTAAAAGCTGCTCCTTCGTTCTATTAGAGGCACGTAAATATTACCCTATAAGTCGTAACTATATAACATTACCTCGGCTGTTCTCCCCACATTCTCGCTCTTCAGACTGACAACCACCTAGGGTAGGTGTCGTGAGTCTCGGTGTGTAAGACCAAGGGGTAACAAGGCAATACGTACTTCTTAGAGAATAGAGATAGAACGTTCTAATGTATAGAGGCTACTGGGACAGTTGAAGAGTTTATCCATCTGCACAACGACAGTATAATTATGAAGTCTGTATATGGTGTCTCATGACAGTAGCTCATTTTCATAGCTTTACTAATACCTATCAACCGTTCCACACCAACTCCTATACAAGAACTACCACAACACCTATCAAGACGTATATCTGCCGCCGATCTCGCAATACCAAGCCATAATGTCGACATCTATACCTTGCCGCATCACCACCCGCTGAGCGACCCGACGGTATGGTTCGGTTTCGGTTCCCCCACTCACGCCGCATCGGTAGTTACCTTAATTCCAACTAGTTGACATGTAGTACGTAGCACGCGGGAAGTAAAACCCACGTGCAGCGCTCCCCGCGTCCGACCTAACTTACCGAAAGGGTGAATGTAACGGCGCTCGCTTTATATAGTATGGGACGGTTGAGTGGGCACCAGCATACCGGCCAAAAATTTCCCCCTTCTTTCTCTACAATATCTAGAGATAGAACACTAACCTAGATGGATCCCGTCTCAGATAAGTTCGGAGACACCAGAACACTTCAGTCACTTGGTATGGATTAGATGACAAAACTCAACCAAGCGAGCGTTCATAACATGTAGTATACAGGTGCTATTCCAGGTTAGAATATATGGAACACACAGCGGCCAGGTGTCATATCTTTTTACACATACACACGCACACGCACACAGAGTGTTACGAGCAACAACAATTCAAATCCCTAAAGTTCGGGATTTGGGGGGATTTAATGAGATAAGAAAAGAAAAAGCAAAGGGGAGAAAAAAATCAAAATCGAGGGCCAACGGTATCATAATTAAAGTAATATAGTCCACTTCAATTTTATAAAAATCCAATCATCGCACACGTCCTTCAAAGAAGGCTGTTCTCTCTCGTGAACAGGTGACAGTTTACCTAGTGTGCAACCTTTTAAGAGGATTAGATACCTAATTAGCAGTCCATATTACATGTATTATGAAACACGAGTATACGATCCTATTATTCATTTCGCCATCATTCCATCGTTATTTAAACCCATCTGCGCCTCACACACCCTCCCCCCCCCCCTTTTTTTTTCTTTTCTAAACTGTTCTCTACCACCCCCGCCCCCCCCTTTTCCCCCTCTTTAGTCCGAGACGCCAACGCAGTAGTTGTACCCGACCTCGAGGTTCGTGCAGTCGGCGCTGAGGTCGGGGTTCCAGGCGAGCAGCTGGTCGAGGGTGATGCCGTGGTCGACGGCGACGGCGTAGCAGTAGTCGTACTCGACGACGGTGTAGCAGGCGTCGCAGTTGCTCACGATGCCGGGCTTGACCGGGGCCGGGCACGAGGGCAGCGGGTTCGCCGTGCCGTTGACCCCCACGCAGACCACCTCGCCCGGGTACAGGTTGCTGCAGGACTCCTATTTATTCGTTTAGTGTCCATGGCGTGTGAGAATTTGCAGGGAGGGAGGGAAAACTTACGTCGACTTGGGGATTCCACGAGTAGCTGTGTGGCAAAAAGAAAAGAAAAAAAAGTAGTTAGCGAAAGGGGTCTATATATACCATCCCTCCCATCTGAACCGAATCAGAGGAAAGAAAGAAAACGTACAAGTCGTCTAGCGAGAATGTGGCGTTGAACCTGTCACGGATATCGATACAGCGGTCTCCAGACTGTACGGAGTATGTCGAAGTGCCTTGAATCTACGTGTTAGTCACACGTATGGAAAAGAGAAAGACGGGGGGGGGGCGAGGCTTACAGTCCTCAGTATAGCCCTGGCGGGCTACCAGGGCGGCGCGTCCGGGGGCCGGGGAAGCGATGGCCTGGCCGGAGAGGGTCGCGGCGACGGCGGCAATGGCAGCAGTGAAGATGTTGGAGAGCATGATGATGGCTGGTGATATTATATAAAATATTATATAGTATTGATTAGCAAGATATATAGAAGAGCCGTAGTAGCGCAGGGGCTGTTATTAGTGTTTATTATCTGCGGGAGCGAGTGTTGAAGCGAGTGGCAAAAGGAAGCTTGTCAATGCTGGCGAATATCCCACAATGAGCTCTTTCCTCCATGAGGGCATCATCGTCTCTTTATATACATGATCGTTTCTGACGGGAAGACAAGGGTGAGGATGAGAAGACTTTTACTCGCTGCGCGAGCGGAAATGACATGGAAAGCGGGAAAGAAAGACGGTGGTGATGCTGGTGATGGAAATGCCTGCCCAGAAACTTGGTAAGAAGGTCTGGGCCCCGATGTCCTTCCTCGACGTCCTTCTGTGCCGCATCGTAAGTGGATCGATCGTAAGGTTTTGCCTGTCTTTTTGAATCCCCATGTAACAACAGGGCAAAAGACTCATCGCGACAAAGCGGAACCAGAGAGCCGGTGTTTCTGGGATTATGAGCAGCACGTAGGTAATACCTACCTACGTATGTATTCGCTCTGTTCTAGTTCTTCTCTACCCCTCCCCCACCGTTCCATTCGTCTTTATTAGGCGGAACAAGAAGGGGGGGGAAACGGTCAGCTCGTATTGATCGTGTAACCTGCATAAGTTTTCTGATTTCCTCTCAGTCTTTGTGTTTTCTCCCCCTTCTTCTTTTTCCTCTTCTTCCTTTGCCTCTCCGCAAGAGGTCATGAAAGGCAAAACGTTCGTCTACCGCCTTGACATCGCGTAGGATCGTTGCGTTACGCCAATATCGGCCATACGTGAGGCACAGCAAACAAAAGGGCCCTGTGGCCTGTTACGCTTTTCCTCTCATTTTATACCCTCCCCCCCTTCTCCTGCGCCGGCGCGCTACCCAAATGCTTCTCTCTCCGAGGTCTACCTATGTAAAATTAGGGTGACATGCTGGGTTAGCGTCTAGGGCTGAGTTGAAATAAGATGAGAAGCGCAGCTTGATAGGTCGATCCCCCGCGTGCGCCCCTCTCTACTCCCGATATAGATCTATAGTATAGCGCATTATATACCTTAAATTTGGTTTTTACACATGGTGGGTATTACAGCTTACTTACATCAACTAGGTGAGCGTATAGTATAGTATAGCATGATGTTCGACTAAGACTTTCTCATTCTTACACGTGTATCAATGTATGTATGCAACCCCCATCCCCTCCACTCCCCTCCGGCACCCGGCGAAATAGTTACGAATAAACCGTCTAGTCAAGGTAGACACTTACCTATGTAACGTAATATTCTAGTAGGACAGTCCCAAGCCATGCTTTTCTCTTTATTTTGTTTTTGTTTTTGTACACTCACCTAAAGAACATGCAGAAGAAAAGTGTAACCAGAAAGAAGACGAGGGGGGAAGGGGCGAGAAGCATGAATACGACACAAGTATACTATACGACGCTCTTACCTAACCCCTCGTCTCCCTGCCCTAAAGTCTGCATATATTCTGCATTGCATTGCATTCTCTTAGTTCTCTTCTCTTCTTTTCTTCTCGGCACATTATACAGCCCAGACAGTGGGGGGGGGGGAATAAAAAGCCAACACAGCAAAACCCAAGAATGAAAGAATGAAAAGGAAAAAATCCCCTGCATGAATAACTTACTACCTACTATGCATACCTAGGCAAATCCTTCCATTTACTTCATTTAACCTACAAGTCCCTAACCTAGTACATATCTCACCAGCTGGCTCTTGGCTTTTCGGCCGATGTGACCTTTGCATTACCTAGGTAGAAGTGCCAAGGCCTTACCTATTATATGTACATACAGTACTGTAGGTAAATAAAGATTCCCGGCTCATTGCGTCCTCTCCCCGGATCGTCCTCGTTAGACTCCGTAACTTACACATCTATATGTACGTCGGGTAGGTATTAAGGTATTATTGTATAGTCTCTCTCTCACGCACTCAGCCGTCTCCTCATCCCCCCGCTGTCTCCCCGAAAGAGCCGCATGGTTATACACTGCCTACCTACCTACCTGCCTGTCCACCTTACCGTTCTCTGACCTCAAATCCCCAGACCCAGAAAAAACTCAGTTCTCTTCGATTCGATGAGCAGGCAGTCAGGTAGGTAACATGAATCCAAACTAACCAATCATTCCAGCCACATCCCACGGGTACGGCAGGAGGAGGAGGAGTCTGCCTCGTCTCCTGATTCCCGTCCCATCCCCCTCTCCCCTCTTTCACCTCGTTGTCCGGTTCCTCGTGCATCATCATGTGCACAGAAGAAAAAGGGAGAAGAGAGATCGAATACGAATTTTTTTTCTTTCTCATCTCACTGCCTTAGCTTACATCCATAGTTCTACTCTACCTACCTACCTACTTACACAGTCCGAACCAAAAAAAGCCCCCCCCCCCCCCAAGGCTATAGGTATGTAGGTAGGTAAGAGCGGTTCATCACTTCATGCAAGCATGTAGGTAGATAGCCTAACTCCCGCCTCCCCGCCCCTCCCCGCTTCAACAGCAATGAAGAGCGGCCGCCCCCGAGATCACGCACATACCCGGAGTTCCACTCATACATACATACATACATACATACATACCTAGGTAACCTACCTACACTATCACAGAACCCCCCCCCCCATCTTAATCGTCACATGTACCTATGTACGACGTCTAAGTTAGGTCACGCGGCCGCTAGTTACGAGGCATTGATGCACCTCTAGGTAGGTAAAAATCTTCATCTCTCCAAATCCCCTTAGTTGGAAAGGCTTTAGCCTTTCCTAAGTTAAGGTCAGGTTCTGGAGATGTATCTGCATATACAGGGGGGGAATATAGGTCTTGCTTGAACCTTAATCTCGCGCTAGACATGTTTGCAAGCTTGCAATTGGTCAGATGCTTTATCCGATGGCTTTTTAGCGACTATATTATTATCAGTAGCACAACAAGAGCGATGCATATACCAGAGATCACCTATCCTCTATCCCTTCACGTTAAGACATAGGCAAGACAAGTCCGCTCGCGATGCATTTGATCGACTAGGTTAGAAAGGTGAGCAGAGAAGGTTGGTCAGTACCTATACTATATACATATAACTTAAAGTGCCTAGGTAGTTAGTCCACAATCCCATACACTAAGGTGAGGTAGCTTTAATTGCATATCAACACCTTATACAAGTCACAAGCATCATAGTTGGGCAATACCTATATTATACTATCTTGTATCAAATCGTATCCCGTCTCGCTTATACTCACAACCAGAACCAATATCATAAACAGCAACATCCTCATTCTACACACTGACCTAATCCTTCTCTCTCTCCCTTCAAGTCCTTTCTTCTTCCCCCTAACGTAGCGCAAGTAGAGCGACCCACATATCTACCTCCCTATCTATCAACCTATCTAACCCAAGCTATTATGTAGTAAGAAAAGAAAAGGCAAAATAAAGTATCTAAGGTTAGGTAGGTGGTATAGAAACAAGCCGACGTGAAAAGAAAAAAAAACAAGCCTGAATGAACAGGAGCCCTTAATTTAACACACACTTACACCCTACTCCATCCAGAGCATCTCCATTATACCATCAACAAATCCCCTGCCAAATCCGTAGCATCACTCCCCTAAAACACCCTCATCCTCCTCTTCACTCTCATCAAGCCTCCCCTATTTACCCCTACCCCCTTCATATCTCCTGCCCCTAAGTAAACAACAACCGATCCACATCCGCCGCCCTCTGCCCACTCCCGCTCGCACTGCCATTTCCATTCCTCCTCTTCCTCCTAGCCCCTCCCCCCTCCCCCTTTTCATCTCCATCTTCGTCCTCCCGAAACGCCAACGCGACCAACTTCCTCTTCTCCCTCTGAATGTCCAGCACTCGCTCCTCCACCGACCCCTCGACGAACAGCTTATACACCGTCACCGGCCTCGTCTGCCCGAGTCGGTGTACCCGGTCCACGGCCTGGTCTTCGATCGCCGGAGCCCACCCTATTTATCCCCTGCAGTTAGTATAAAAAGAAATAAATAAATAAAGAAAAGCTCATAAGAAGCGGGAATAAATAATGGACAGGTATATATAAACCAAAATCAAATCAAATCACTCACAGCAATCCGCAAGCACCACCGTATCCGCCGCCACCAGGTTGACCCCCACGCTCGCCGCGTTCAGGCTCGCCAACATGATCCGCGTTTCCGGGTCTGAGTTCAGCGCCTCGATCGCCCTGTCCCGCTGAGTGGGGCTCATGCAGCCCTCGAGGCGCACGCAGCGCCCGTGCCCGGCCTCGTGCATGGCCTCCTCGATCACGTTGAGGAACGACGTCCACTGCGAGAAGATGACGATCTTCGACTTGGGATTCCCGGAGAGGTGCTTCTGTACGATCTGCGCCAGCTGGACCGTCTTCGAGCTCTGCTTCTCCGGGTCGTACTCCGCTGCGCCTGCACTGCCGTTGCTATCGTTGTCGTCGGGCGAGGGTGGAGGTGCGAGTTCGACGAGGTCTTCCTCGCCGAGCGTCTGCCGGCACATGGGGCAGCGGTCGTTCATCCCGATGGCCTGGGTGATGCAGCGCCTGCCGAAGCGGTGCTTGCACGCCGTGATAACGGGGGTGTGCATACTGATCGCCTCGTAGCAGATGGGGCACTCCTCGCCATTGTTGTTAGCCTCGAGTAGGGCCTCCTGTAGAATTTGTAGGTTCTCCGGCGTGAACCTGACTATCTCCTGGTCGTCTAGCTGTGCGAGGATGTCCTTTACGCGGGATCCGCAGAGGGACCAGTGGCAACACCTAGCCGCGATGCGTTAGCTCAAGCTCACTGGATGTGACATCAATCTAGCCTCGCGAAAAGGACTATATAGAACCAACTTAGCGACTACTTACATTTGTCTGAGGCGAAGGAGACGTTCAAGCACGGTGGCAAACGTGATCTCCTCGTCACCATCCTTGCGTTTAGTCTTCTTCTTAGGTTTAGGCTGGCGTTGATTATACGCCTGCAGGATCCCCTGGGCTTGGGTCCTAATTGCCCACTTTGTTAGTACGTGTAGCAGAAGACAACAACACGGGCAGGAGAATTGACCTACATCAACTTATCGTACTTGGCCTGTTCATCCTCTGTGAACGTGACACGATGCATGTATTCCGTCTTCTTCGGGAGCTTCAAGTCAATGTACTTCATCTCCTTTTTGCGGCGGAGACACAGGTCTTGGATCAGGCACTGGAGCAAGGTCCTTGCCTGTGCGCGCTCCTCTCGGTTCCCCCTACTCTTGAGGCTGTCTTCCAGCGGCCCGGCAATCTTATTCGAGAAGAGCGTCTTCTGCTCGACACCTCCACTAATCTTCAAGAATTGCAGTGCAGACAGGAAGTCGCGCACATTGTTGATTCTGGAGGAATAGATAGCTGGTTAGTTCATGTTCAACAAAAGTGCATGACATCTCCATCCATGGAAATAAGTTGTTCGCTTACATAGGTGTACCGGTCAAAACCCAGCGAGACTTTGCCTGGAGACCACAAGCGGCTTTCGCCGTCTTCGTGTCCGCGTTCCGGATCTTATGGCCCTCGTCGAGCACCACACGACGCCAACCGACGGAGAACAGGCCGTTCTTGTCCGAGACCGCGAAGTCGCTGGTCAGTTTCCCGTAACTCGTGATGACGACGTCGTATTTCAGGAAGTCCTTCTTTGCGTACTTTTCGCCCTTCGGCACCCTATGGTATCTCAGGATACGAGGCAGCTGGTCCTCCTTTACGTGCTGAGCGATTTGCTGTGCCCAGTTGCTCATGACGCCTGTCGGTGCAATAATGAGGGTTGGGCCCTCTTGGAGGCCACTCGATAGGATTAGGCTTATGATCTGGAGAGTCTTGCCTAGACCCATGTCATCGCAGAGCAGCCCACCAGACAGCAATGCAGGGCGGTCCTTCGCGACATGGCCAGACACAAGATTCTGAAAATTGCCGCGGCTATCGCGCTTCCATAGCTGGATAACCTCTTTCGACCCGGGCGGGGGCAGTTGGGGGCTCTCCTTCGACGTCAGCCAGGCCAATCCCTGAAGTTGATGCGGCAACATCTTCGTCTTTATCATCTTCGGTTGCTCCGCCATCGGGAACTTAGAGAGCGTGGCCTCGTCCATGGCAAAAGTATCGATCGCACTGAGATCGGCCCTGAAATTCGTCTCTTCGCTGCCCTCCAACAGTTCCTGCAGTGCGGCCTGCCGCGCTGCATGCTCCGAGGTGCCCAACCCGACCTCGGAGCCATGGTTGAGGTCCTTCGCGACAGCCCTCTGCGCCTCGGCCTCCTTCCTCGTCTTCTTCAGCTCGGTGGCCTTAACGAGCTTATCAGCCTTCAGCCTCTCTTCCAGGACGAGCCGGGCGGCAGGATCGCTAGTGCCGTAGAAGTAGAGGCGGACGGGGCAGTCCCAGGCACCCTTGTTACCGTTAAGGACACCTTCCAGGACGATGTCGTCGTTGTCGATGTACGGGGCGAGCCTCATGGCGAGGTTCCGTGGCAGATGGCCGATCTGGGCGCCCATGATGTTGTCGACGCGGATGGCGTTGCTGTCATAGGGGTTGCGGGGCTCGCGGCGGCAGAGGATGGCCTCCCCGGGCGTGACCAGTCCGCTGTAGTACCTCACACCCACGATCTTGTCATCCTTGGTCCCATATAACTCGATGCCCGGTGAGGTGCTGTTGTCACTGTCCTGAGTGGGCTCAATAACATCCTCTTCGTCATCGTCTACTGGATCAGCCCACGTCGAGCGTGGGGGGAGCTGAAAGGGCCGCGCAAGCGACGATGATACAGAAGTATTGGACGTAAGGGCAGTGGCCTGGGGCCGCCGGCTAGCAGACTTCTTGTTACGACGGGGGACTTTGTTCGAAGATTCCTGGTCTAGGTCCTCGGATCGAGGCCGCTTCGATCGAGGCGGCATTGTGAGTTATACAAGACTAGGAGTGGGTGATGTAAAGATGTCAAAGGAATTGAACCAATCAAACCCAGTCAAATCGCATTTCAATACCTGCCTACTTACTTGACAATTGAACAGTAGACATGCGTCATGTGAATACTAGTCGTAGCGTAAATTCAAGTCAATGTAGGTAGGTAAGTATGTATCTACGAAACATGAATAATGTATAAACGGGGAATAATGAAAATAAGGTTCCTCCTGAACACACCGAAAGTTCTCGGCGCGTCTCTCACCTTGTTCGTTCGCGACTTCCCCGGAAGAGATAAGACCATTTCTCATTTGTCGGAGCGAACTCACGTGACGCCTTGTTTGCCAATGCCAGACTTCTAAACCCTTGCCTCCTTGTCGGGTTACGTACGTACCTACAATATCATATTATCGGTCAAATAGAATGCGTATGAATAGTATATACACATCGACAGCAATAGTGACGATGCTATGTTCTGGTCTCCTAGTGTATATATATATATATATATGCAAGAGTACAATTTAGGCAATTACCTATTTCGAAAATCTGCAGGATTTCATTCATTCAGATTTTCTCAGACCCAGCACTGTGGTAACTTTACTTACCTAACCTACATAGTATGTAGGTAAGTAGTGTAGGTAGGTATGAAGTAGTATTCTTCCATCCCCCGCTGTGCAAGAAACACAAAAGTCTATAATCTTATCTACCACTACCTAGGTAAGTAAGGTTACCTAAGCAAGTAGTACCTACCAATCAATCAATCAATCAATCAAGTCCATCCACCGGCCGTCGGCCATCGGAGGACCCCATTACCGTCCTAAGCACTGTACACAGCTACATACAAATTAGGAGAACCACTACCAGCCAGTCCCAGCTAACTACCTATGTACGGTTAACCAGAGCGCAATCTGTAAAAAAACTATTTTTTTACTAGGCCTACGCCTAAAAAGCTATTTTAACTTAACCACTACCAGCTGTTGCCAACTGTTGTACTTATTGTCAGCGACGAAATTTAATATGCACTATTGTTAGCGATGAAATTCAGTATGCACCCGTTGTCAGCGATGAAATTCAGTATGCAGCCACTGTTGGCGATGGAATCTGGTAAGTCGGGTATGCCATTGTCGGCGATGAAATTCAATATGCTGCTGTTAGCAATGAAATCTGGTGTTATAGCCATGTCGGCAATAAAATCTGGTATTGTAGCCAGGTTAGCAATAAATATAAACTAATAATTAGTTTTATTAACAGATTAATAAATTAGCTTTACTAGTTAATTTTATTAGTTAATTTTATTAACTTGCTAGTTTATTAATGTTGTTAATTATTAGTTTATTAGTGTTGCCGATATAATTATAATACTAGATTTTATTGCCGACAGTAACTATATATTAAATTTCATCGCTGACATGGCCACAGCACCAGATTTTATCGCTAACAGCAGCATATTAGATTTTATCGCTAATATGGCTATATACTGAATTTTATTGCCGACATAGCTGCATATTAAATTTCATCGCCGACATGGTCACAATACCAGATTTCATTGCCGACAGTGGCATATTAAATTTCATCGCTGACATGGCTGTATACTGAATTTCATCGCCGACAATAGCTGCATATTAAATTTCATCGCCAACAGTTGTTATTAACAGTTGTTAACAGCTGGTGGCTGCGACTTAATTAGTGCATTGGGGTATACCTAGTCATGAAAAATCGTTTTTTTACAGATTGCGCTCTGGTCAACCGTACCTATGTAGGTCGGAACACAGGTTCCCCCCGACTCCCTAAAATCCCCCCCAATCGTCAAGCCCTCAGGTCACGCCATCAGCAGACGCTATTTCGTCGCACAGTAGCCAGCACAGTATCCGCGCCCGCCGCCTGAGAAGCCCTCTTCTTTGCCGTCCCGAGCCTGATGGCGCAATTCGAGCTAAGCCCGAAGCAGGACGCGTGAGGATGGCATAAGAAGTCTGTAAAAGTACTTTTACCTACCTAACCCAGCCCAGCCAGCAAAGGCCCTGGAAGAAATGTATGTATGCAGAGAAAAGCATCTCATGAAATTGTTAAAACATTTTTCTTCTCTCTCGATTTACATTTGATGCATTTTTTACATCTTCTATATCGTTTGTCAATTTTGGCTTGCAAGGTTGTTTTTATCTTATTGCTTCCTTTTATTTTTCTGAGTTCACCGGGAAGTGGAAGTCATTCTATTATCAAGTGATGATGAAGACGAAGACGATATTGTCTTCAACAAGAGTCAATTGTTTCTGCCTCGGGTTGTTACAGAAAATGGTATCTACCATAACGAAGTAACTCGATCCTCCAATTATACGAGGCAGCCATGGCGAGAGATTGATGAAAAAAGGTCATGTTTGCTCTAAGGTGAGTTGACTTTCTCTCCCTCGTCTCTATATCTCTATTACTCGCCTAGTCATGAGAGATGATCCATCTCTTGCTTTCACATTTCAAGGGACGACAACACAAAAAAAGGGGGGACACCGCTCGCTTTCAAAGCAAGCCGCAGTCCCAATCGTTTCCCCAAGAACCGCTCCCTTCCCAAAACGCCTTGAAATTCATTTTCTCTCCCAAAACGGAAAAACCGACAGCATGTCACCTGTTTGGTTTTTGGTATTCACTTTTGTTCAACTCGCCGGCCATACGCGGAATAGTTTTCGCACTTGGCAATATGCGTCTTCTCACCCGTCATCACGTTGAAGATGTTACAGCCGGACCTGGCTACGTTAGGGGGTGTGTAACCTGTGCATCACATTCGGTTAGTCACACAAGAAGACACACGGCGACGACTATGATGGTGATGCATCAAAGTGTCTAGGCAGGCGGGCAGGCAATGCATACAGTGTATGGAGACGGCATAGTCTTCGCCTGGGTTGGATACGCGATGCAGTCCAAGCTTGTCCGACATATAGGCTACAGCGTCCTTATGGTGGATGACGCTCGACTTGGGCTTCATGGCCTGGCCCGGTGCCTCGGGAGGGTTGAATCGTTCTTCGAGGAGATCTCCCTTGAGGATCTTCATGACGCAATGGGCGTTGCCGTGGTCGTGGATAGGGCTTCCCTTCTTCGGTGTCCAGACAAGGATGAGCTGGTGGTTGATGACGATACCGTTAGCCGTCTTGTCTTGTCCATGTTGGGCGTTGATGAAGAGAAACCCCCTTTTAGAGAGAAAAAAAAGGGGGGGGGGAGGTGAGGAGGTTATTTTCCTTACCACATTGGCTTTGCCATTTCCTTCGTCGACAAGATTCCTCGTGTACCCCATATCTTCACACGCCATGGCGAATCTCTCCCAGTCAGCAGGGTTAGATTTGTATTTGCGCATGAAGTTCATCAATTGCTCGACATCGACGTCATCCGAGTCGATACCTGAAGATGGGCCTAGGGTTTTCCTAATGTCGCCGAGGAGTTCACTGAGGGTATATACCTCGCCGTCAAAGTTGTTGATGGTACCGGGTTTCATTTTGGAACTACGAAAAGGGACTTTTATTTGTGTGGCGTTGGATGACGACGACAATAAGCAACAACAAGAAGAACAAGAAGAAGAGGATGATGATGATGATGATGGTTTGGAGATGTGGGAGCTGTGGTATGGTATGGTGTAATACAGGATGGTTTATTCGATACGGATATAATCGACGAATAGAGGGGCGAGGGGAGAACCGACGAAGAAATAGGCAGTGCGTGCGGATGGTGAGGTTTTCGGGAGGTTAGAGGTGTGTTGGACGGGAGTGGGTTACGAAGATAGGGGTGTGGAGACTGAGGAACGAGTTGGAGTAGCGGTGGACTCTGGCTGTCTGGGTTGTCGTCGCTAAGGGAGGGATGAGTGCTTCTCGATCGGTGGTTTCCGCTCCGGTTACGCGTACTGTCGGGCCAGTCAGCCCCCCTCCCCTCGCTCAAGGGCGTTACCGATTTCGGTATGGACAGGCAGGAGATACACACGGCTCGATATCGAATCATCTGGCCGGGAAAGGAAGAGATGCACGAAGATCCCGGCATCAGGAGTTGGACAATTGGCTCAAAGATTGGTTATTTGAGAATCTCGGTACGTAATGATGGGCCATTGCTTTGATGTTCCTTGTCGTGTGATGCGAATATGACGGCACACTGGTCAACTCGCACCTCTTTTTTTTCTTCTTTTTATTATCAGGTAGGTGGTGTGTAGAAGGTAACTTGGTTCAACACGGGCCAGCGGGCGTTTTAGCACAAAAAGAATGCAAGAAAAAAGGGTTACTATGTTCTAGGTAAGTAACTAGTTGGGGTTTCTGTGTTGTGGGGGGACGGATGATAACAAAGAATTATCTTCTGTTGATACAATGGAATCCCCCAGTCTTGGATAGGTATATACCTACTGCTAATAAATATAAATATTAGGTACCTACCTATATAATCTGATTTAAACTGTTTAACTTACTGTCTCGGAATTTAAAAGGTTTAAACATCATGTCGTTGTCTGACCTGCTGGCAACTTCCAACTCTTAGGTTGTTCAATGTTGTGGGTGCAGGTGTTCTTGAGTTCTTCCAATTGTGTTAGTCAAAAATGACAACATGGCGTACCAGACTAAGGGCAAGCTGAGAGAGGTCAATCCCAGCCCGTATTCCTTGTCGGGGGCTCCAGACCGATTGCAAAAAAAAAAACCCCTCCCCCTAACCCCACCCTGTGTCCTGTTCCCTCACAACTCTCTGTTACCTACAAAAAGGTCAATCACTATCAGTGAGAACGTTACAACCGCCCGCTGGTGTCACCACCATCGTTGATTTACGGTAGTTAAGTACCTACATTAAGTATCTGTGCTACATCTTCCTGTCAATATAAGCGAAACTTGCTCACCAATTTGTCCGACTTTCCGCTCGTGTCTATCTTTCTTTTTTCTTTTCCTTCTATCTCTTCTATCTCTACCTAATGTATGTCTGGTCTGGTACTTCTTTTTGTTATACACTATGATCAGAGAAGGAACCTAATAATTCGCTTCTTCTTTTTTTCTTCTCTCCTTGACTGGTTTCACTCAACTACATAGTATTGATTAAGGCAATAGCTATCATTGTTCTAGAAACTGAAATCCTGGTCTGGTACTATCCCTTCTGCTTTTCTTTTTCCTTGCAGTCAGACCCGTCACAAGGAAAACATACCCATTCATCTAACCTTAGGTTACCTAGTGTCCACTGTACCGGAGAATAAGATGTTGATCAATGTACCTGTAACTGCTATTCTTTTCCAGTCCCTCTTCTTCTTCTTCTTCTTCTTTTCCTAATAAGGTAAGTAAAGAATACACAACCTACAAACTTCGTACTTAAGTGCATACATACCTACGCAGGTACGTCCTTATCTCCCCTAGGTACGTAGGTAATCTCAAGCTAGGTTTTAATCCCTTCTCAAAAAGAAGGGCACATTTGCAACCGGTCCAGTAAAAATAAAAAACATCCCTACCTACCTACCTACTTACTACCTACGTACCCCAGAAAGGCGAGGATAGAGAGCTGAAACAAGCCCTCCAATGTCAGCGCCCCAGTATTCGTGCTTTTCGTCCTGACGCTCGTCATGTAAGTATGTACGTTGGTAGGGAAAGAAACCTGGGTTGTCGTAAACCTTCCTACTCCTATGTATCCTATGCTGTCCGTGC
Organism: Biscogniauxia sp. FL1348; assembly: GCA_022544895.1. NCBI lineage: Eukaryota > Fungi > Ascomycota > Sordariomycetes > Xylariales > Xylariaceae > Biscogniauxia > Biscogniauxia sp. FL1348. The sequence continues at coordinate 487,570 of JAJNNV010000017.1, read as the reverse complement.
TTTCTTCCCTAGGTAGGTAGTAGGTAAGTTAGTAGTTAAATAGGCTAATCTAGACACACGTCGTCGTTGTCGTCGTCGTCATCGTCTTTCTATAAACTAGTAGACAGTCAGTTGAAAAAAAAAACAGATTAACAATCATGTCCAAGCGACGAGATACTATACAGGTAGGTAGGTCGAGGGGGGTAAGTAGTACCTAGGTAGTGGTTTGAGGGTTCAACGAGCAAGTATTGAAGCAAATCACGAACCTAGGCTAGGTACCTATTGCCGGCTAAGCACATTCCCCTTTCCTTCTCTTTCTGCCAGACACTCCTCACCTACCTATACATAGGTAAGTAAGTATTCGTTCTTTCGAGATGTCAGACACCTCTTACCCCTCAGACCCCGTACACCTACCTACCTCTCTCCCTCCAGCTCCTCCGGCTCCCAGACGTCCCAGCGGCATCCACGCAATCAGCCCGTTTTCTCCTTCCTTTCCTTTTCTCCCTTTCTCTCCTTTCCAGGTATTCAGCATCCCCTGCCTACCTAATCTAACCTAACCTTCCACCTTTTCTCCCCCTCCCTTCTTTCTCCTTCGACATACGGCCCAAAGTGACCGTTTTTGCTCATTGAGTGTGTGCGTGTGTGTCAACGTCGAACTGGAATATCCGGGTCCTCTAGTCCTAGTCCTAGTCCTGGCTCTGACTGGTATGGTTCTACCGTGTTACCCAGGCACAAGGGGGCTACCTATCTATCAATGTAAGCAAGCAAGTAAGAAAAAGCATACATGCCGTGACGGTTCTCGTACGACAGAGGCTTTTTCCCCTCTTCCCATCTATTCATCTGCCTGGCTGCATGTGCTGTCTCGTGAGTAACGGCATATTTCACGATCTATGTAGTACCTAACCTAGGTGCTTGATATCAATCAGTTCAACAGATAGTAGGTACCTAGGCGGGTCGGTGCTTTGCGATCGGTGACATATGTAGAGGGAGATGAGGTAGGTAAGTAGCACGACGCATGGTTTCGCCCGTTCCAATATGTTGTTTCCCTTGCTACTTAGGTCAACGTAGTGGAGTGTCACTTTCTTATTTCACATAGGTAATTTGCCTAATTCTTGAACAGAATTTGATTAACATCACCACAAGTTAGTCTTGACACTATGTACGCTGTATAGGTATCCTTGACATTTACATTCCCCCTTGCTATCCATATTCTCTCTCATGGTAACCCCTAGGTAGAGCCTCTCAGAAACAGGTAAATGCGCATTACCGGTCACCAAACCAGCAAGCATATCATTAAATTAAATAGGTAGCTCAAAAGGCCAGTTTGCAGTTCGTCCCGTTCAGCATTGTTCACTCCTCTTCCGAAACGACGCTGCCATCGTCATCCAGCGGGGCCCCGACGCCCCAGATATCGACTCCGCCGTCGTCCGCGTCACCGTCCCCTTTGCTAATATCAATATCCATGCGGTCCACCATAGCGTCCTCCTCCCCGCTGTCCTCCTGGTAGTCCACGGAGAGGCCCGTCATCCGCAACTTCCACTGCTTGATATATTCTTGTGCCGCGAGTCTCGCATCCCTTTCCACCCGCGTGGCGGCCGCGTTCTCATTGATGCCCGCGCCGCCGAAGCCACACGAAGAGTCGTGCATATCATGCATGTCGTGCATCCACACGAATTCTCGTATGAACTCGGACACTAGGTACTTCCGTCTCTCCTGCGCGGGCCAGCTCTCGATCGCATGGACTCCTTCCCTAGCAAGGTCGAACAATCCGCTGTTGTCGCCGTGGTTTTGAGGTTGCATGCACCACCGGGGCTGCCTTATCACCGAAGAGGCTGGCGGACCGGAAGGATCAGCTGCCACGGCAAGAATCAGCGAGCTCATAGTGTTCAGTACCCTAGTAGGCGTGATGCCCAAGGTGGGTACGGCCAGCCGGTCCCAGTTACTCCCAGTCCCGCTGAAGCTTTCGCCCTTCGAGGAAGTCCAAGCATCCCATAGATACACAAAAAGGCAAGCATCTTTCCTGAAAGTATTGGCCTCGTCGTCGTCTTCTCCCTTGCCGAGACGATGGAAGGGAGACGGCACCATAGCATCTCCGCCAAACTTATTCGATAATATGCGCTCCTTACAGAAGTCGAAACAGGACTGTAGATACCGTGGAAGAGGACTGCTCTCCTGGAAATTGCGATACCACATCTGTTCTTCGAGAACATTCAGCCTCGTGATGAGGAGCGTATCCCCCCCCTCATCATGAAAACCAGGGCTCGGGTTCTCCCCAAGTTTGTCCAGTAGGTGCCGCAGAGCAAAGTTGAGTCGATGGTAGGCAATTACATTGATAGAACCATCCGTAGGTAGTATTGCCTGGCTCAACCCATGCACCACATTCTTTAAACCCTGATAGTGGTTGGCGTTAGGGAAAGTGTAGTAAGGCTCTATTTCCGGAATGAAATTGGGGAGCAAAGAGAAGTTCTCCTCGTGAACTGGGTAACAACAATCGTCAGAGAACACAGACAGGAACTGGGCGCATAGAGTCGATATGTCTTGATAGTTAGTCTTCCCCTCGTCTCCGTCAATGTCGGAGTGACCCGGTGTAGGTAAGCAACCGGGGTCAGTATCAAGGATATGCAGTTCAGCGTCGCCGCCAGAATCAACCAGAGTCTTCGGGCTCTGGTAAGTCCCGTGGTTGTATTTCATCCACCCCCAAACCTGGCCAAGTCGATAACGATACTGCTTTGTTCTGCGCAATGACTTTCATGTTAGTTCGCATCCCCACACGCCAACACCTTGCTCTCGGAAGTCCCTATACGAGGCATATAACCACTCCAATCGGCAGTCGCATAGGCCGCTAGGACCGTCTCCGTCCTGCACGACATCGAAAATGGTGTATAGTGTATAGGTAGATGGTGGTAGAGATGAGAATAGCTGAAATTTCTGTAAAGACTCACGTTGCCTTGAAATTATACTGAGATTCCATTTTCTTCATTACTTCAGGTAATGGCAAGCCGCGTATTTTATATAACTCTTTTAGTCTCGGCTGATACTGTTTCCAAACATCGTTGTTGATCCGCTTGGCCGGATCGCGGCGACTAGTACGTGTTTGACAGCGCCGGTGCATTGTGAAATAAGACTACTAGTGCGATTCAACCGGAGAGCGAGGGAGCTGCGTGAGAGATGCGGACACGGTAGTCTATGCGTTGTTTCCGAACGAGGATGTAGAGAGTCAGCTGCGGACTGAGTAAATATAGAAACAACTCGTGCGGCAGAACTTGAGGTGCCAAATTACGACAACTCTCATCAATTATATTAATATCTCATACTGAACCAGCCCGGACAGACGTGGTGGTTAGAGGCATTGAAATTTATACACTGGAGCTGATTCTACCATATTCTGAAGCCTCGAGGGGTCGATGTAGGCCGGAGCAGCTCGAGGCAGGCTGGCAGGCTACCTAAGCATCATCGGCGACAAGAGACCATACACATGGGGTACAGATCCCTGTCAAACGTGAGGTAGGCTGCAAAGGAATTTCCATATGCGCACCCGGTAGCTTCACCGAAGTCGAACATGAACTCTAACGCATTGGTGGTTGAATATCAGGTCTCATTGGTGACAGGTTGTACTGACCGGAAGTGGTAAGTGGCTTCTAGTGTTGGGCCGAAATGAGTTGTCAAAGGTATGGATGGGTAGGTTTTGGGGTTTTGGGCGTTGCTTGATCTCTTGACGGAGAGGATATACCTAGGAAGCTAACCCGCCCAGATTATTCCTAGCATTTATGACATTGTATAGACATCCGTGACGTAAAACACCGGAATCCCATTCCCTTCCAGAATTCGGAAGCATGTCTCAATCGAGAGAAACGCACATCGATGCCTTCCTGCTTACGGCGGTAGGCAGGTGGGCTGAGGATAAGTCTACCGAGCTTCACGACAGCACCACGACCGAGACGGCGCGCCATGGCAAGAACAGCGCGTGCCCCCGAACCAGTGCAGAAGGCAACTGGGTACCGTCAAACCCGGGTGTCCGAAATGGGAGATACGACAGCGAGCCTTGCAAGCAGACGAGGCAGAATCGGAGTCCTGGACTGCCATATCGGGCGGGATCGCCTACACAGCTCGCTAGGGACCATTCTATAGCCATGCGGGAGGTACAGCTCTGGCACCCTGCATTGGAGAGGACAAGCTCAAAGCCTTGGCCGCGGACAAGGCAACAAGGCGGCGACTATGTCCTGGGAACATACTCGAGGGACAAAAAAGACTCTATGCAACCAGGCCGAGTACCAAGCCGAGTACCAAACCCTGCCACCCCCGGGAAACGGTAAGCTGGGATTCCTATCTTGGTCGCCGTCCAATGGTTAGGTTTGCTGACACGATGTAGAGGGAAGTGAACGACAAGGACACGACATGGGGGGAGGTGATGAAGGTGCCTCTGTCTCTCGAGGCCCTTCCTACAATGCATGTGTGACTTCACCTCTGCTGGATATACTTATCCACTGTCCAAAGCTGTTTGTCTGAGGAGGGGGTTATGGAGTAGGGGTGAAGAATACAGCGGGACTTCATTGAGGGTGACGGGTCATTTTCATATTTTTAAAGCTTTGGCGTTGCCAAGAAGGTGGAAGACCGAGAGTTGAGCTGGCTTGGCTTTTCGAAAACGACATAGGGATGATTATATCGCTTCGGTATCCCACGTTATCTACCTACAGGGTAATGATGGTGGGGGTGGGGGTAGTGGTGGTGGGCTGTGGTGGGCGGCGACAACATCGACGATGATAACGACAACGACAACGACGACGTAACCACACACCTTGACACAACTTTAACAATGCGAATTGAGATTTGGGATTTGGGGGTTTCGGTAGGTGTTCGGGCATCAAACGGCCATTGGTCGATGCTGCAAGGAGAGAGGTAGTACCTGCAGCATCGTCGGGCGAAAAAGGAAGAGGAGAATCAGATGATAGGACGAATGAAAAAGATGCAGGGGGCGGGGGAAGGGCGTCCATTCTCAATGGTGGTCTGAAATACAAGCAACACAGCTGTTCGTGGGGCATGAGGGGTGGTGTAGAAAGCAGTCAGCAAGGGAATGGGGAGTTGGGGGGAGGTTTATTATGTTATGTACCTACCTAGGGTTAGGTATGTAACTAGAAGAAAATTGCATGTCCTGTACTACTTAGATTACTATTTCATTAAATGGGGGTTGGGTATCAATATAAGCAGGTAATAAACTGCATAGTAGCATAATACTCTTTCATCAAAGGCATTTATTGGTTCTGTTCAGTAAGTCAGACTACCTACCTGTGCTACTAATAACATTAATAGCTGTTAGGTACTACATATGTATGTAGGACATATTACACAGATCGACAACATTTCTCCCATGTGACCCACAACAACGAATGCACTTAACAATATACCTAAACTTGAGATATTTGTATATATGTCAACTGGTACATTGAATTATATACGAGTTCCAGTCCATAACCACTTGCATACTCCCGTCCTATCAAATCTCTTCGTTCTACCTACACTACAAAATCTACGTAGGTCCGGTTCGTATGCATCCCTAGCTGGGTTAGGAATAGTTTGCATTCAGAGAGCGAAAAAGAAGAAAAAGACGGAAAATAATAATCCAATGGCAAGACACGTTAAAAAAAAAAGAGAGAGACGATAGTCTCCCCCCTTTTCGTTTCCTTTTTACCAATTGAATCAACTTGCATGAAGATTGTCTGGTATCAATGTCCAATCTTATAAGAAATAGGGCAGTTTAAACATACGAGAATGCAGCAAAGATATGTTAACACATCATCACGCGTGTAAATATTTGATGTAGGTAGGATGTAAGTATTCCTGTATTGATGTTAGCATATAGGTAGCCTAGTTAAGTCCCTTCCGGACCAAAGCCTCCAGCGGCACAGCGGCACATACTAACGCGACGATCCCCTCCACACATCGCCATCTCAACTTTCTGACCACAGCCATGACACTTACACACACTTAAGTACTTACACACACACACACAGAAGCCTCGGCGGTCCTTTTCTGCCCTCTTCCCTGTCCTACGCAAACAAGTTTTTCTTCCCTTCTATTTATGATTAAACTCTCCTCTAACCTTACCTACTAGGTACTAAGAGTATCTACTAAACGTCCAGGCTGCGTTGTGTGGCTTGACTTGGTCGCCACATGACGTCTTTACCTTCCGACTTGGGCACACTGCCTATTCGGGCCATGGATCTATCGTGATCTCCCTTTTGCTCCCAAATCCTCACAACACTTCAATACCTAGTACTTACCTACACCACTGCATAAGTACTTAATTATGCAAAACCCTCGGCATACGTAGGTGAGTAGTATGTAACATCCAAGTTTGTTGTATGGTGGTGGGATGGAGGAAACCTCCTATTTAGTATAAGTCCTCCGAATGTAGGTGTGTGTGTACAGTAACGAATCCTCTGTTATTCAAACGGCCGGTCTGGCAACACGGCGGGCTTTTTGAACATGGCACAATGAGCCAAGCTGGCGTTGTACGCGGTCCCATCTCTCTCTCTCTCGCTCTCTACGTATTGTGTCCTAGTGTGTGTAGTAGGTATCTCGAGGACCCTGACGTCAGCCTATCATAAGATATACACAACGAATCCTCCTTGTGCGATGATAGGTCCTAGACAGTCTTCTTCCCTTCCTCTCCCAAGCAGGTGAGAACTGAGTTGTAGTATGTTTATGTTAGTAGATAGGTATCAATATGTATGTACATTGATCGTTGCGGCATCGAGCAGTGGAGTATCGAAATACCCAATGCCTACCTGCCTACCTAAATCTCCATCAATCCACCACCACAAGGGTCGAATTAGAAAAAAAGAAAGCTCCCCCTCCTCCCAAAGCCTGCGCGCCGGCTGCGTGAGAAGGTGATTCGCTTGTCGAACCGAACCTATGACATAATATGACGAAGTAAACCCGTGTTTCATGGGACACAAGGGTTCACTCATACATCCATGTCTGCCATGCAGTAGACGTTCACTTTTTGCTTTTCTTTTCTTGTTCTTTTCTTTTTTTAATCCTGAAGGGTTCAGGTTGTAACGGGATATGCACTGTTAAGTTATGCAGATGGCCGAGAAAACAAGGTCCTGGAGAATAACCCACTTTCCACCTACCACCTACCACCTACCAACCAACCTACATTTACATATGTATGTACTGGCGTCTGTGCTTATATGTAATGTATATCAACAAGTCTGTCTTTAGGTTTTATTTTATTTTATTTTTTCGTGATAACTGCGCGTGTTGGCGTACATCTGATCTGATGCTCGTCCCAAAGAGAGACAAGAAACTTATGATCCTGTTTATGCTGATCCTCTTCCATCAGCCCTACCTATCATGTTGTTTCGTTTCTACTTTGTCTCCGTCAGGTTTGTGAAGCCCAAAGGTGGTTGACCTACCTTAACTAACTTGGTGGACTCGTTACCTACTATTTCAGGCAAATACCGTACTGACGGACCACTTACACGCAGCAGTTCCTTAAGAGGGGGGAAGGGGGGGGGGCACACTATACCTACCTAAACCTTAGACCACACTAGGTACTTACACTACATCAACCTACACTATACTAGTAGGTAATACCTAGACCTAACCTAGGAATCAGTCGATGTACCTAAGCTTTGTGGGATTAACCAACGTCACCGTCTTCCCCGCAAATCGACGCATGCAAGTAGTGGGTACTTACAGATGCAAAACCCACCCCCAAATGGCCCCTCAGTATCATCATCTTCTCCAATTAGTGTAAGTATGGCTTGACCTGATTCACTTACATATAATTGTGCATCATCCGTTGACGCCTTAGGAACGCCCCCCGAAAAAAAAAACTTTACATTCTTCCGGACTTGACATCCATCAAGGTTCCAGCTTTTCTTTGTTCTTCCTTCTTCTACTTCTTCTTCCTCTTCTTTTCCCATCAACCATCTTCTTCTTTCTGGGCAGTTGCTATGATCGGCTTCTGGTCTGGTGTAATTGGTCCACTATAAATCAGCTTGCGAATACTGGTTGTATGGCAGTTCTCCATCATTCTTACAACAACATTACTACAATTGATATACCCTATCTTTCTATTACTTCGTTCTTATTACTACCGAATTACTTCATGATATATTACTGCTACTATTACAGTTAAAGCTATCAATATTCATCTACTCGCCCGGTATCAACCATGGAGCGTATCCACCAGAGTATGTCCAGCCTCTTTCTCCGGTCTCATCCCCCCTTAGCTATAGCACTTACATCTTACCTGTCTGCTAACCACCTCGCCCATCTAGTAAACCCGTTCGCCAAGCGCGACTCTCACAACGCCAACACCGTCGTTGCATACAAGACCTTGACCATCGTCACTTGGTTGCTCTCCATCATCGTCTCGGTGTACTATACTTTCCACAGCCCTGATGATGGGGTTTGGCCGCGGAGGAAAATCTGGAAGCAGAATGACCACCACCAGACGGCCTTCCGGCTGAATCACATCATCGCCAGCATCTACTGGTAAGATTGGCGGGACCAGGCTCTACCTGCCATCCCCTGTTTGTGCGTCGATTCTAACGATTTGTTCTCGGACAGGATCGTGCTCTTCGTTCTCCAGGGTGGCTACATCGCCCATCTCTTCTCGGGCAATGTCGAGCGAGTCAATTCAGCCTGCTCGGTCGGAAGCCACTTCATACTGAACAATCTGTTCCACTTCGCATTCGTCATGCTGTTTGTGCGCTCTCTCTTCGGATGGGCAGAACTGATCATCATCCTCAACTTCATCAACCTGTCCTCCCTGTACTTCCGCCACCCTGGCTATGCTCGCTTTATCCACGAGCCTGTCGTGTCTGGACCGCTCGCGTGGACCTTCGTTGCCATATATTGGAACGGCGCCATCATGGTTCCGAATGCTCAGACGCTCGTTGCTCGTATCTTCGGCAACATATTCATCTGGAGCATCTTGGTTTACGGGCTGTTCTTTATCGTCGTATACAAGGTTAGTAGCATTGTGCCATACTCTCAGGATCGTGGGTACAAAACATGCTGACCTCCTTTAGGACTACACGATGGGCTTCAACCTCAGTGTCCTGTCCGCTGCGATTGGCGTGTCGCAATTCTTTGTCCAGGTCATCGCTTTGCAGTGGATTTTCGCCTTCACGATCATGGCCGTCCTCTTCGTGGCGACGCTCGTCGTTGCTGTGCCCGCCGCCACCGGCAACGATTTTCTATTCGTGAGGTCGCGGGAAGCCGATACGGAGCGGGCTCCCCTCCTCGGCGAGAGCTAAGGAACTCGGCTGAAGAGAATAATATGCTGCTGTGAAGTGGAAAGGGGGTTCAGCCTGCGTCTTTCCGATTAATGACAGATAATATATCCCCTGGCTTGGTCGGGCCAGATCACTCTACTCTACCCTTACTAGACTGTCGCTCCAGAGTTTCGTCCAATTCAAGCTATTTTTTTGGATTATACACGCATGCACAAGAAGAAAAAACGGTAGCCACAAGGATGTGTAGTCGGCTGTTATGAAAAATGGTGCTTTCTTACTCCTTTTCCGGCGGTCTCGGTTGGTTCAGGTAAAAATGGAAATTTAGGTACCGTCTTGCGAAAGCATGTAATAAGATAATAATGCGAATAAAGTTGGCAAATTGGACCAAACTAAAACAAAAGATTTGATATGTGGCAGACTCGCTATACCTTGGAAAGGGGCTCCTGATATGTCGGTAATTAGAGGTGCGAGTATGACTATGTTTTACGAGCCCCCTCCTCCGCGACCCACCAGGTATTAAGTAGGTGGTGATATTAAATTATCGAGTAGACGTAACCCTGATTTTAGCATAACCCCAAGAAACTTTTTTCCCCATAATGCGAATAGCACCATAAAATCATATCTCGAAAACCACATACATACCCGCGCCCCTGCCAAATACCCGGGACATAGGTATTTTCTAATTCATTTATTTTCTTTTATTTTCTTTTCGTTTCCTTCTGTTTTCCTCCCCCTATCTTCTTCCGTCATGGCCCGGCGGCTGGGGAGACTTCCAATGCCGTTCACGATCGGGAACGACATCTGCCACATCCCGCGGATCCTCAAGATTCTCCAGGAGGAAGGCAAGGGGCTCAAGTTCGTCAGGCGCATTCTCGCCCCCGACGAGATCGAGCAGCCGTGGACGAAGCCGCTCTTGAGGATCATCCTGGAGCCCACGTCCAAGGATACCCGGACAGAGACGCCCCGGGATGCAGAGGTGGTAGACACACAAGCGGCGGCTGGGTCGTCGAGTGAGATGCTGCGTGCTGCTCGGTTCATGGCGGGCAGGTAAGCTAAGCCCCCCCTCTCTCTCTCTCCTATCCACCTTTTCTCGTTGTCGTTGTGTTGGAATAGGGGCAAGGCGCTCTTCTTTTCTTCCTTCCATCAGTAGGTTACTGGCAAGTTTGGAGAAAAGACAACTTCCCAGTATTTTACTCCTCACTCACTCACTCACTTTCTTACTCTCTCTTTCTATCTACCTTCCTCTCCCCTGCCGCATAGGTTCGCCGTCAAGGAGGCGGTCGTCAAGGCCCACCCCCACCGGAGACTCACGTGGCACGGCATCATAATAGACAGGCCATATCTCGAGTCTTTCGCCACCAACAACAACAGCAACACCACTAAAACCGAGATCTCACCACCTCTGAAGAAGGAGGGAACGGAAAACTTGAAAGATGGCGACCCGCAGCCCGGCTCCTCGAGACCGCCCGTTGCGCTCATCAAGGGCGACGGCCGTTATGCGGACACGCAGGCCGCGGTCAGCATCAGCCATGATGGGGACTACGCCTCGGCTGTGTGTCTGGGGTGCTATGAGGAGCCTGTGGGGGAGCGGTGAGGGAGAGGATGGTGTCGCGGAGTAGATATAGGTATAGGTAACTACTAAGGTATATGTGAAGAGCCTAGGTAGAATAAGGGGGGCTTGCTTCTATGCGTGGAGGGGTACGATGTGTAAGGTACTTATGTGGTATGTATGTGTATAGAGAGGAAGAGGGAGAGAAGGAGAGTTTTTAAAGCCTACATAGTGAAGAAGCGAAGAGGCACTTTTGCTTGTTCTTACAAACATTGAAGGTTCTTACAAGATATCTCGGTCAACTCAGTTACCTAGGTTAAGTAAGTACGCCTGATAGGTTGGTAGCAGGTAGCCTAGTTATTTATGGGAAAATAATATGTCTGTCAATATTTCCAGTATGGCATTTATTTGACAATTCATTGAGTACCTAGGTATAATACCTATTGGACGTCCGCATTTGATTTGATGGTCTCTTGTCCTGATAATATGTTGCTATATTATTGGTATACTAACTAAGGTACCTTCCTAAAAGTTGCTATGCTAGGTAGGTGTTGCACGACCTACCTAAAAGGTATTAAGGTTAGCGAGACTTTTACACCGGGTTAAGGAATTGAAAGCCTTGGCAAATCGGCTATCTTACCGTGGCAGAGCCTCAGAGAGATCGGACCTACAGTACATCAATACTTTAAGGTACCTAAAAAAGGCTAAGATCATGTAGGGAAGGTGCCATTTCATCCCCCATCCCCATCCCCATCCACGGAAACTTGTACCTAAACCAACTAACCAACCAACCAAAACCAACTCCAACAACTCGTCCAACTTTCATCCATTCCTCTTTTTTTTCTTTCAATCTTTTCTTTCTTTCAACTTTTTATACCCGTCCACCACCAAACACATAATTGTAATCAGAGAGAAATATACCCCTGCAGATAGCATTCCACTGAATAAGAAAACAACACCCTCTTTGTCACCATGGCTACCGATGTTGATCTGCCCAAGCGGCAGATCACGCCTGTTCCTGTGCCTGTCCTTCCCATTTCCTCGCTGCCCCAGAAACGACCTCTCGAAGACGACCATGCACCGCCCGTCTCCTCGCCTCTCAACCCCAACCCTGACCCCAAACTGAGTAAAACACAGTCGCACGACGATATAGCAGCCATGCCGCGTGAAAAGGCCTCCCGGGCCAAGAAGGACGCCGCGAAGAAGCGCGAGTCCAAAGGTGGTGGCCTCGGTGTAGACAGCTCCAGAGCTACCCCCGATCCCAAAATCAAGGAACTGCCGCCGAACGAGTCCTCGCCGCTGCGATACAAACTAGCACCTCCCAAGCCCTCCGACTTTGAGCCCGCACGCCCTCCCGTCTTTACCTATCACCACGACGTCCCCGGTCTCGATGGATCCGCCATCCAGTTCTACGAGACATCGGACCAGTGAGTCGTGGCCCCGAATCTGACTTGACCTAACCCATAATACGACATGCCATTGACGAGCGAGAATAGTGTCTACAATAAGAAGAGCTACCACTACCAACACTGCATAGCCGATCCCGCCTTCCCCTCCTCTTTCTACTACCGCCAGACCGAACCCGAACCTTACGGCCCGCACATCAGCTTCGAGGACGCCGCCACCCACATGTACCTGGACCAGTCAGGCCGGCATATCACGACCGACAAGGGGTTCCGGATGGCGAGAGCGAACGTTGCCGTGCGCCAGGGCCGGTGGTACTGGGAGTGCAAGATCACGCGAGGCACGGTCAAGAGCGCGGACGGCAACAACGGCGAGTCGCACGGTCATGTGCGCATGGGATTTGCGCGACGAGAAGCCTCCCTGGATGCGCCCGTGGGTTTCGACGCCTATAGCTACGGCATCCGGGACGTGCAGGGCCAGAAGGTGCACATGTCGCGGCCGAAGGATTTCTTCCCGCCCGGCGAGGACATCCGGGAGGGCGACGTGATCGGGCTGGAGATCCAGCTGCCGTCCGAGCAGCTGCACCGCAAGGTCGTCCAGGGGCAGTACAACCCGGCGGTGGACCTGATAGATGAGGAGGCAGAGGAGGCCGAGGAGGCGGCCAACATCGTGCGCGACCGCATCCCTATCCGCTTCAAGGCGCACATCTACTTCGAGAAGATCGACTACCACACGACGAAGGAGCTCGAGGACCTGATGAACCCGTCGCCCGTGGGAGGAGGAGGAGGAGGAGGAGGAGGAGGCAGCGGGGCGTCGGGCACCGTCACGGGCAACAACCGGTCGGGTATCGACAAACCCAACCCTATACATCCGGTGCCGGCACTGCGGACCTTACCGAACTCGCACATACGGATCTACAAAAATGGCGTGCTCGTAGGCACGCCCTTCACGGACCTCCTCGCCTTCCTGCCACCGGCCTCCAAGCCCCAGGTCCAAGTTGGCGCCCGCGAGGGCATGGACGACGGCATGCTCGGGTATTACCCCGCCATCAGCGTGTTCCGCGGCGGCGCCGCCGAGGTTAACTTCGGGCCTGACTTTTGGTATCCCCCGCCGCCGTCAGATTCGGACGAAAAGTCTCCCAGCAACGACGATGATGATGTGGACATGGTAGATGCGGGTGCGGATGCGGATGCAGGTGCAAGTGCGGCCAAAACAGACAGCAGTAACAGCAACAATGGTGTTGGTGGGATGCAGAAGCAAAAGAAAACGAAAAAGAAGCAGCAGACCGAGCTGCGGCCGCTGGCCGAGCGCTACGACGAGCAGATCGTTGAGGACATCGTGGCCGACATCATGGACGAGGTGGACTTCTGGATGCAGGACGGCGCGCGCGTCATCGACCGCACGGGCGGGCGCGACGAGAAGGCCGAGACGGTAGGGATCGTGCCCGCGAGGGAGGAGATCAAGGAGCTTGTGCAGGATGATTAGGGTGGCAAAGGAGTTTTTAATACGGGAATTCGAACTGAACTGATTACAACATGAGTGGAGTGGGATAACGTAGGGGGTACGGGTAGAGTACCTAGATAACATACAGACAGGTATGAGAGGAGCAAAGAATTTAAAAGAAAAGTAAAATAATTCATGCGATATGATGGACTAGCTATCTCACTGCTTACCTAGCAAAGCAAAGCAAAGCAAAGGAATCAATCCCGCGATGCTAACGCATAGGATGGGATGGGAGGTTATGGGTATGAGTATGGTTATAGGGTATGGGTATGGGGTATATCCTACACCCTCCCTCCCTCCCCATTGATACTCTCTTTCCTCCTTTACCCCTTACCCCCCCTATTCCCCTTATTTCCTCGTTTCTATCAGTTTAGCTTAGCTAGGTAAGGTAGTCAGACAGTGCCAGTCAAGTCATATGAATGGGTTTTAGTTAGTCTTGTATGGTATATCGTGTCGTGTCGTTTTGCGTATTCTTATGAAAGGTATTCTGTAGAACAACACTCTCCCCCCCCTTTTTTTTTTCGTATATGTACCTACCTAGGTAGGTAGGGCATTGTTTTTAAGTAATCTCTCTGTTTTTATTTTATCTATTACCTACGAGGTGAGAGGAATGTGGGCGAGAATGGGAACAAGAAGGGACAGAATAAAAGAACCATGTTATTCGGTTTTCATTAAAATCTCGTAAAATAAGCAACTCCCAAGACCTAAAGAATAGAAAGAAGAAAAAAAGATAAATTCCACATGTATTCTATTCCCCATCCTATCCCATCCCATCCTTAATAAGCCCAGAGGTGAGGAGGTAAAGAGGGGGTAATATACGTATAGTAATATAATTCCGGGTATCATCATGATCATTGTTGCTGTGTTCATCATCACGGTCGTTTGCATCCCCTCCCACACCATCTAGTCCAAGGTCGTTGATTCGCCCGCCCAACTCCTTCAGGGGCGCCTATATTCCTTCCGTCCTTCCTTTTTAGTTCTCTGCTTATCACCTCCCCTTCTTTTCCCTTCTAACCCGTATTTTCCCTTTTACTTCTTACTACCACTTCCACTAACGCCAACCACAGCCGGGCTTCCCACCGCACCGCCACCAGCAACCGGCGCCGGCAACTGCGGATCGTCAGGCAGCTCCTCGACGCGCTCTCGCCCATCGATCGGATCCTCCGCTGCGGCAGCTGCGGCTGCTGCCTCAGAAGCCTCGCGCTCGAGGCGCACCTCGCGCCCGCGTTTGTGGCAGTACCACAGCGCCGAGAGGAGCAGGAAGACGGCAACGCTCCACAGCACGTTGGTGCCCATGAAGGCGGGCCAGCGGGTCTTGAGCGCGTTGACGATGCCCTTGAGCACGCTGGCGAGGGCGCCGGGCTTGGTGACCAGGTCGCGGAGATTCTTGGGCGTGAGGAGGCGCTTCGCCGCGCCCTTGAGCCCGCTGTCGCCGCCGTCTTTCCCGTCGGCCGCTGTGGAGAGACCTTGCGCTTCCGCGGCGGCGGCGAGGATCTCGGGGCCGAGGGAGCCGGTGAGCTTCTCGGGCAGCTGGGCGACGAGCTTCTTGAGCGACTTGGGGAGCTTCTCGTAGTTGCGGGCGAGCATGCCATCGCGGTCGTCGAGCAGGCTGATCAGGTCATCGTACGCTGTCGGCACGCCGTTGGCAAGGTCGCGGAGCACCTGCGTGAAGCGCCGCGACATCTCGGCCGACTCCTTCGACAGCGAGAAGGCCCGGTTGTTGCGCGCCGACAGGTCCAGGTCGTCGAGCACTTTGGCCATGTCGCTCTCCTCGCGTCGCAGCTCCGACTCGGGCACCACAACTGAGGACGGCTCTACGGCGAGGCCCGGGTGCTTAGCGGCGACGGGTTTGCGCTTCAGAGAGATGCTGCGGGAGATGTTCGTGACGAAGGAGAAACGGTTGGGTGGCTTGCCATCGATGCTGGTTCGCTTGTCTTTGCTTTTCTCTTTCTCCTTCACCTTGTCATGTTCTTTCCCCTTCCCTTTTTCCTTTTCCTTTTCCTGTTCCTTGCTGGCGGTGCTGGAGCTGTCGCTGTCCAAGTCGAAGATGGGCGTCTTAATGCGAGGTGGCAAGGGAGGCGGCGTCTCCTCATCGTCGTCTTCTCTAGCACCTAGTTGTGTCAGACTCTCGAGGAACTTCTCATCCTCACGGTCGAGGACAGGGGCGCCTTCGCTGAAGGCTTCGGGGCGCTTGGGCAGAGGCGGAGTTTCTGCTTTGTCTTTCGCCAGCTGCTCCTTCTCGGCCTTTTGGTCCCGGTGCTTCTTCACCTTCTTGTAGGTAAAGTACTCGAGCATCTTTGCGGAGGTGGAAGATGCACGATTAGTTTAGTCGAGGTTGATTGCAGGTACAGGACTATTTCAGTAACCTGTGTTCTTGAGCGGATGTGATGAGGAACGGAGGAGGAGGAGGAGGAGGAGGAAAAGGAGTAGGGGGTGGATTGGTATGTATGTAAGAAGGAGGAAACAAAGGAGGTTAAAATATGGGAAGAGGGGCTGCCTCTCGTTTTAATTCTTATTAAAAATGGTAGGTACTAGGTAGTAAGGTAAGAATTTCCAGCGCCTGCTGAATTGGAGAACCGGAATGGACTGGACCTGCCACCAATACACCTACCGCTTAAACCTGTTTTATGTTGGGAGCTCCAAATGCCGATGACTGGTAGGAGGCCTTCCAATGCATGCAGGTGCGAGGTGTGCTTTGCAATGGAAGGTCCCCACATTTAGGGGACCTCTTAGACCTCTAGGTAGCTGGGAGTTGGAATACCTAATCGATGCTACGTCACTACCTACGACCTAGGTAATGTACTAGTAGTATGTATGCAGGTGCCCTCCGTATTGATGTAGGTATAACATGCGCAGCACAGCCACAGAGATGAAGGTCTACCTATGTACCTACGGGCACCGTGGTACCTCCCTCCAAATACTTACCTACATAAACCTCCCAATAGGTAGGTGATTGTTACGTAGGTATGTAGGTAGTGTGGCAAAGCCTGCCTTCCCGTGAAGTCTGTGAAACTGGGATAAAGATCTAGTCCAACCTTATTCGCCGCAGATCAAACTTTATGTGCCCCACCAGTGCCTGAACTCGATTCTTTCAGTTCCCCATGATCGCCACATACCTGCATATGTAAGTCTGGTACTAAGTTAACCATCCATGGATACATTAGTAGGTAGATCCTACCACTCAGCCTAGGTACATAAGTAGTATGTACATTAGGTATGTACTAGGTATTAATTCGGTAGGAAGAGAAAAGCGATGGATACTTACTACTAGTATATTGTGGAGGTTGTAAGAATGATGCATACTTACTAACCTAATTGCCATACAACGGGCACTTGCGAGCTAATTTATGGTAAACCGCTTTACACTACCAGTATCCTGGGAGCCCCTAGCCTGGCAACTCTTCGGGTTTACAAAGTACCTAAATACTTAGTATTGATGTAGGTATAGAAAAGGAATCTATAGACAATAAGTAAGTCGGTAGGTATTAAGCCAATGTGCCGCCTAAATACACAGGTATGTGCTATTGTCTATTGCATTTTCCTTGTTCCCCTTATGCCCCCCCTTTTTTTAAACCACCTGATTTAGGTAGGTAGGTAGGTACATCACCAACCATGTCGCAGAGAAGAAATGACAGGCCCTTTTCCTTTTTTTTATCTTTTATATACTCGTAGTATCTCAGTTGCGTAACCAACTAAGTAACAGCAGAGCAAAGCAAGCCATTACCAAGATAGAGAGAGAGAGAGGTAAGTAGGTGAGTTAGTAGTACAATGAATCCCAAGTGCCTCAAATCACGAGGTATAAGGCCCAACCTAGTGTGTGAATCTCCCCCTTTTTCTTTCTCTCGTAACTAGACACCACCTGTCTACCAGTCCTGCCCATGCCATGCCATGCCATATCGTCTGTATATAGAAACCGCCTCATTCCTCATTCCTCATCATCCTCATCCTCATCCCCATCCCCCACCTCCTCTTCCTCCTCCTCTTCTTCCTCCCCCTCATTCACAATCTGCTCCACGAGATTACTGCTTCGTCCACCCTTCCCGCTCCTCCGTCTCCCCCTCCGATACGCCTCCGTCTCCGTGACCGCCCTCTCTCCAACAAAGTGTCTGCCATCCCACGCGCGTCCGCAGCGAGGGCACGCGCGCTGCCTACCATTACTATCGTCTCCTCCGCCGCCGCGCCCCCCGCGGGTGCGCCAGAACGCATCCTCGCAGATATCGTGCAAGCGGGCGACGCAGTCGCGGTCCGCGCAGCGCTGCCCCACCGTCACGATCTCGCGGCAGGCCTCGCAGAACTTGACGCGCTGCCACTCGCCCGGCTCGGCGTCCGGGTCGTTGTACGACTCGACCAGCCACGACCGCAGCTCCAGCAGCGCCCGCGCGCTGAGCCCGTACAGGCCCCCCTCGCGGCTGCGCTCGAACCAGCCCTCCTCCACCATGCTGCGCATGACCGCCTCGGCCTCGCTAGACTTGAGGCCGCGGAGCGCCTGGGCCTGGGTTTGGGTATCCCTATCTTCAGCCTGCGCCATCGTCTCATCCCCGTCGTCGTCGTCTTCAGGTCTCAACGGGTGCGGGGTGGTGGGCGCGCGACGCAGCTTGTTGGCCTGCATCTCGTCGAGGCACATGACCTCCATGCGGGGGGTGTTGTACTTGTCGAACATGGCGTCGATGACGCGCTTGACGAAGGCGATCTCCTCGGCGTTGTGCAGCGTGGCCATCTGCGTCAGCGCGTCCGACGTCGTGTTGACCACCGCGTACACCCGCCGCCCCGTCCCCTGGTGCCGCCCGCTGCGCACCTCCAGGTCGAACGCCGACAGCGCCGCCGACGCCGCCGACACGTACGACTCGAAGTCCGCCTGCGTCACCTCCCGAGCCTCCGTCCGCGGCCCCCGCCCCCGTCTCCCCCCCCCCTCCTGCGCGCTGAAGATCGCCGCCAGCACCGGCTGCGCCTCCTTAAACGTCATCGTGCCCCGGGCCAGGAGCGCCTGCAGGAACGCCCGGTTCCCGTCGTTGTAGTGCACGGGGAGCGAGTCCCGGTCGTCCATGGTGGCGAGTGGACGGGGATGGTAGGTTTTTTCTTTTTTTCGTAGATCCAGTTGTTTCTTTTTGCGGATATAATCTCTGTAAAGTATAAAGTAGGATATCTTTGTAAATTTCTTTTCTGTTCGCAGACTTTTTCGGGTGTACTTGAACTCGAGAGCCAACGGCAGCGGGGTTTGGGGAGACGCGTTTTAGTCGTGCAACCGCGTTAATGGGATTTTGATGTGGCGCAGTAGCGTGAAGTTGGATGAAGCTGTGGCTTATGCACATACGTTGGCGCTCGTTCCAGTTGTTCTCCCATCTGCCCAGAGGTAAGAACTAGAACAACTTTAATGGGAGGTCAGGTACTTACCTACCTAGTGCCACAAACGAAATCAGGGTGAAATGGATCTGCCCGGGTGTTGGGTTAGGTAACTCAGTTAGAATACCTATGGCAAGTCTAAGTACACCAGACGTCCAGCTGGCTATTACACGAGAGTTGTAGAACCTAAGTAGGTAGGTAGGTAGATAAATAAAAAAGAGAGAGACAGAGAATACATAAGTACTTACACAAGTAGACCAATGCACACCCATCAGTCAACAATGTCTCCCTCATCTATGTAGATATCTACCCTACCAGGTATACTGAGTGATACCTATTACTTACTGCTATTGACATCCGTAAACGCGACAGATCTTATTTTGCCAGCCAAACACTCAATCCACTGCCTCGTTTTCCAATGTGTACCTAGGTACATACCTATTTATCCCTACATATCTATCATATAAACCCGCTTCATCATTCAATTTTACCCTCCCCGTTTTCCCCCATTGCATTTCCATGTACAACACCTTTACTGTCTAATACCTAGGCACATACCTACATTGATATATATACTTACAAACACAGCTTTGCATCAAGGTGTGTGTGTGTGTGTGTGTGTACCTCCCTCCCCTCTACCAGACATAGTACATCTGGTGCATACCCCCCCCCCCCCCCCCCCCCCCATCCTCTCCAAACCTTAAGTAAGGCTCCTTCTCTCTTTCCTTCTTTCCCACCAATAAGCAACGCCTTCCCTCCCTCTCCCTCCCTACCCATCTACCCACCCACCTACCTAAGCCGTTAGGCAAGTACCCCCCCCTCTCACCCCACCCCACCCCAACCTTTACCTCCCAACCAACCAATCAAACACCCGCATTCTCTTCAAAGGGTCCCCCAAAACCGGGGAACTACCTAGGCATAAGTACCCCCATAAGAACCAAAAAAGATCGTCTCGGAAATCATGTTCTGACAAAGAAAAGACAAAAAAGGCCGCGCAGTTGGCGCAATGGATAGCGCATAGTCCTCCTATTTGCCACTGGAGAAAAAACTTTCCTGTAATAGGGAGTAAACTGCTTCCCTTTGGTTATATAGTGAAAGACTGGGGTTGCGGGTTCGAGTCCCGTGCTGCGTGCTTAAATTTTTTTTTTGATCTTCTCGCCCTTTTTTTTTCCCCTTTGCTTCCTTTAGTTTTGTGTCCATTTAATCGATTCTCGGTTTCGAGTTAATTCATTTTTACTGTTCAATGTAATCATTCATTCTTTTTGTTATCTCGACAATGTTTTATACATACTTTATCGATTCTCATTCCGTATAGATCACTCCCTTTAATTGAACAAAAAACCAAACCTACCTATTCATGTTATATATCATTCAGGAAGAAATAAAAATTCAAATAAATCATATTGGCCGTTTTTCTTTAAGATTTTTTTTGTCTAACTGATAATGTGGTTGTCTCCTTTACCGGATTTCGCCAGATCAATACTATACACGTGTAGGTATCTACAGTTTGGCTAATGCAAAACAAAAAATGTGAAGAAAAACCCCAACCCGAAGAAAAAAAAAACCTCAAGGCCAAGAAAGAAATTCTTTTCAAAAAATGAAAGTATGAATATTTGATGAACTTGAACCCAAGAACAACAGTACCACGACCAAGATGTGTGCGGGTGTGTGTTTAGTACATACGCTAAAGGCAAAATAAAAGAACTGAGGTGCTTCGTCGTTCTGAGAAGTTAGGTTGGTGCAAGGTACGAGTAAAAAATAGGTCGGGTTGGTATCGTAGGTGATTATAGGTCGGCCTGTCATGGTGGCGTGTGTGTGTGTGAGCTTGTTTAGGTGTATTCCACAGATTCTTGTTTTGTTTCCTCCTCTTCGAGTCTCCTCGTCCCCAGCTCCTCTGCTTGCTACGTCTCAGCAGCAGGCATCTTAACTGATTCTTTGCCCTGAGCGGTAGACTTGGAATTTATCTTACGGCTCATAACCGATCTTAAAACTTGGAGCTTCTCTTCCGTAACCCTGATCGCTTCTTCAACCTCTCGTTCGTTCATCCGCTCTTCGCGCAGCTTATCCTCCATTGTCCGCGGTTCCATCGCCCGTTTACGGATGGGCATAGCGCCTTCATTCATACGCTGCATGCCTACACGTTCTTCTAGCCAATCCCACAATTCGGTCTCCTCCCGTCTCCATATCTCCTCGTAGGCAACGGCGCGGTCTGGGTAGCCTACAAAGCCCAGGTCGCGTCCATAACCCACGCTACGAGGCTGGCGGTGGGAACCGAAATTGAACCACGTCGCAACTAGCAATCCAACGAGAAGTCCATACACGACATTACCCGTGAGGATAGGTTTAATGATATCGACCACCGGGCCCAGGATTCCATGCAGTGGCTCGAGGGGACCCCAATCTTGGGCCTTGGAGGCTGCGGCCACTGCCGGACTACCGAGGCTCTCCTTGGACGCCATGTGCATTTTGCCCTTGCCCTTCTTCTTCTTGCCCTTTGTGGCTCCGCCGTTGAGCGTTGCAGAGCGAGGCCGGGAGGACACCGATGCCTTGAGGCTGGCGAAAAGGTCCTTACAATACTGTGTCTGGCCATCCTTGACACCCTTTTCGATAGGTCCTATAGGAAACATTAGCATTAGGGCAATTGCGAAGAGTAGCTGTCCATGGGAGGCTCACCCTTGATCCAACTCTTGCCGGTCCATTCCGTAGTACAATTGACCGTTACATGAGTAGCGTTGTTCTCTGCCCAGGACAGACAGTATTTGGTTTTCACGCTAAACACATTGCCGCTTGGCACATCCGGATTCTGCGTAGATACTTGCACATTGACGCTCTTCTCAAGGTCCACATTCTCGATAGTCTCATTCACAATGCACTTCGTCTGCTTCGGTCCTATCGAAGCATTGAGAGGCTTGATATATGTGTATCCTCGAGTCTTGTTGTCCAGCGATAGTCCCTTCTTGTCCTCCATCTGCAGGTCGAGGCACTTCTGCTCGACAGTCAACCATTTCCCCATGTACGCCACGGAAGCTGGCCCAAACATCAAATTGTAGACTTTGCCTAGAGGAGCGGGGATGATGTCATCTCCAACCACTACTTCATAGTGAGTATCAGCATCGCCGCAGTCCGTCGGAGCATGGGTTGCTGGTCCGGGAAAGTCGGCCGCACCGCCGGGTGCGGGTGCAGCATCTGTCTTCTCGGCAGTGCCGTTGGCATTGACCGCTCCAGACACTTTTCTCGTCACAGCTTTCTCGCCATCAGTCTCGGCTGGGCTAGAATCCGTCAGATGCGTCGCATCGGGCATATCGCCATCCTCTTGGTCCTCGTCATATATGTCATCTCCGTCCTCGCTATCGTCGATATCGGAGCCCGAGAGGCTCTGGCTTGCCACGACAACTTCGCCATCCTCTACTTTCTCGGTTTTATCGCCTCCAGTCTCGTCCAGGGATACACCATTGAGCGAGCTCCGCAAAGAAGGGTGTCCAAGCTTCCAGATATTCACAATGAGGTCGTAAGTAGAGTCTCGGCTCGTGAAGCTAGCAAAAACGTGCTTAGCATGCAGAGTTGTGATCATGAGCCCGTTTTTAAACACCAGTGCCGTGCTTCTCTTCTCGACCGACACAATCTCGTCGAAACTCATCACCAGCGTCGTCACCCATCCAAAAATATTACTGCTGAAACATAAATGTCCTTCAGAAACATAGAGCCTGCCGTGCGCCAGAATTTCTCTCTGGAGCGCACAGCTGTAGTCTTCGATAAGATAGTCGTCATCGGGCACGCTCTTGAACAGGGCATGGAAATCCCGATTGCGTTTCTTACTCGCCACTGCAAACCCTGTGAGCTTAGGGGTACTCCCGGCAGCGGTTGGGTGAGCAACCGAGGAATTAGCTGCGGCAATGGCGGCACCAATAGTGTTTCCAGTGCCTCCTGTTCCGCCAGTGCTGCCACGCTTGCGCCTCCGCGAGATAGCGCTTCTTATGCTGCTACTGCGCTGGAGGCCCGTCTTACCCTCATACACGCTGGTTGGTGGGGTGGTAACTGCAGTGTCGTAGAGATTCTCCGAAGGACCATCGCCGTTAGCAGGAAGGGCCACAGGTTCCGTAGGTGCTGAGCCCGAACGACTGCGAGACCCCATAGTGGTAGCCTCGGGGAATTTTGAGGTTGTTGGCGTTGGCCCGGCACTGGCGCCCTCTTGAATGCCCAACTGGCTCAAGCTCAAATCCCCCATACCGAGTGTCTTAACAGCGGGCTCCTTCGTACCCATGTCAGAATCTTTCGACTGCTCCGCGGACGGCTCGACTTCGACCCTATCGTCGTCTCCTGGCGGCGTCTCTCTGGGAATATTATGGCCCTTTACCTTGCTTCCGCCAGAAACGACGTTGGCAGGTGTGATAGAACTTAGGGTGTTGGCAGCGTTTTGAGCAGCGGACAACACGCTGGAGAAAAAACCACTTCCGGGGGTTGGGGGTACTGCGTTTTCGGGAGTTGGTGATAGTGGGGCCGAAGTTATATTCGATAATTTGCTCGGGCCAATGCTTGTTCCAGATCCAGATCGCACTCGTCGGTGTGATATCATGCGACCCGAAGGGGAGACGACCACATTCGGGTTCGAGTTCGACAGCGAGGAGGACGAAGAACTCCTATCTCTCGAAAGACGCGACTCGGTCGGCGTGGGCGGAGTATTGACAATGACGGGGGCTGCAGGTTCGGAGGAGGGTGGCGTGTGAGGGCGAGCAGAAGTATCGATCGACGGCGGTCTCTTCTGCTGGGGTGTTCGCTCGTTCAAAGAAAGACGGCTGTCGTCTGTATCGGGCTGTGATGTCACAACCGAGCTTGACTGAGAGGAGGGAGCAGTCGTGGGCCTCTGGGGAGGTGCAGCTGTGGGCTCGTGGTCGACAACGTCGGTCTGGCTACCTAGGCTAGGAAGAGGACTAGCATTCCTCTTACCCCTGAACGCTTCTTTAAACCTGCCGGCGGGCGATTTAGACCTGCGCGAAGACGAGTCGTGAGGTAGCTGGAGACCGGGGGTGCTGTTCGGAGGCTGACGAGCCGGCTCGTGCGAATGGCCACTGGCAGCTGAGCTGGTAGCTGGGCGGGAAAGGCTCTCTCGAGCTTCTTGGTCCGTACTGTGGGCCTCGGGCAGGTGCTCGGCTTGGATAATGGGCGAGGATTGTGTCAAATAGCCGATCTGGGAAGGATGCGTCGAGGGGACCGAGGGTCGAGAGAAAGATGTACTGGACCTAGCAGGACGTCGGTATCAGATCTGAGGTGAAAGCGAAGCGCTAGGTACAACTAGAAGTCGAGGTGTGATGCCAGCCCGGGCTCAGCGCAGGACGAGGCTTACAAAAAAAGGAGAAAGCAAAGTAGGGAGGCAGAAAGAATATCATATGAAAATAAAAATAAAATCTAGATAATAAAAGGAGGCCTGGATAGGGGATGAAGAGAGGTGGATTGGGAGGGGGGGCGTTGAAAGCTAGGTAGTCAGAGCTCTACTCTAGTAAGTAGCCAGAACTATTACTAGGGACACGAAGCCGGCGTAATCAGGACTTGTCAGGGTCATAAAAGATGGATCCCGTCCCAAGGGAACCGTGGTCGCTTGTTCTCAGGTGCCAAGAGCTATTTTTGTGGTCGGAGCCGAGACCACGAGGAGAAGGAGAACATACGCGAAACCCACGACGGTTGGTCCAAAGGGGTCTGGGTTTTCTTGGTTTTCTACTACATGGAATATCAAAGAATAAAAAAAGATATCTACTTACGAGCCGTGGTCGGAACCAGCTGCTGCGGCTGTTGCTGTTGTGGCATCGGGATGGGACCTATCGTCGCTTTCGTACCGGTCTTCGTCAACCCCGTCATGGGATTGCGTGGTCGAAATGGAGCTGCTCCTTAGCGGATCATCACGAGTGTGTGGGCTCCGGCCGCGGGCATGTTCCTCGCTGCTGGCTGTCGATCCAAAACTCTCTTTTGAAGGTTGCTTCCTCCACCGTCGAGGAGCTGTCAGTTTCTTGGGAATGAACTTGGAGGCGACTTTCTTGTTGTTGCTGTTGTCGTTGCTGTTGGAATTGGCGGTATCCATTACGTCCAGCGGTTCCTGTTTTAATTTGTTTTAATTTTTATGACAGCGACAGTGCAGCAAAAAAGCGTCAAGGTAGTGAGATGCCGCAATTTGGTTTGAAGAGGGTGGGAGATTCCAATGGGCTGCGTCTGTAAGAATACGTAGGTAGGTAGGTGGGTAGGTAAGTAAATAGGTAGTTAGGTAGGTCATGTAGGTAGTGTAAGTCGGCTTGCGCTAGTAAATCCAATGTCGTGTCGTCATGATCGGTGTCGTGAAGACAGGACCGGGATGGTTTCTCAGTAAGTAGGTAAGTAATTTTATTTTGGCATCAATTGGTGGCGTTGGGGATATGATGAGGGTTGAGCAAGAAAAGAGAAAGTCAAATTAAAAGTGTCTTCTTCCAAGGACCTGGTTCGTTAGTAGGGTTTCCTTTTCTCTGCTCCGGGTGCGACAAGGCAAGGTGAAACTCAAGATTGATCTTCTTTTTTTTTTCAGGAGAGACAGAGACAATAAATGCATGTTAAACTTTAGGTATTAGCGATAGCGATGTGTTACCTACATATGTACAACACTAAACCCCCCTCTTCCCCCCAACCCCACGATTGTTCCTGTAATCAATTCTTTTTTTGTGTTAACCAGCCACAGCTTTACACTAACCTAGGTTTATCAGAGTACAAATTCCAGGACGAAACTCGTGTAGCTTTCGCCTTTGGGTGTGTTGAACAGGTACGAAGGAGGTAGTATGTAAGCAAGTAACACACCGAAACACCTTGTATGTATGTAGTATATAGGCAGGTACATGTCACTCCCCCACCAAGAGATCCACCTTTGTTGTTTCTGTATGTAGGAACCAGTAGGTAGGTAGGTTAGATAACAGACTAGGTAGGTTAACCTAGGTAGGTACAGTGTTCGTTACCTAGGGGCTGGTAGGGAATTGAATGATCCACCTACCTAGAGCCTAGTAATACTACCTGTTTACTAGTGTACACTAACATAGCATTGGATGTCCTTGCTGCCACCTGGCAGACAGGCGCTAGGTACTGGTGCTACCTACCTACCTAGGCCCGATGGGGGTGACAAATGCGGGTACAGACACCTTACTCATGTATCAATATGTACTTATCTACTTACCTACTAAGATCAAACCCCCACATCCTCCATCATTACACTACCATACGACCAACACGACGGACTCTCTTCCTTGCCAGTCCACCTCGGCCCTCCTTCACCTTACTCCAAGTGCATGATATGTAGTCGAACACCACTGCCATTGATCGAAACCTCGATATTCAACCCATCCCCCCTTTTCCCACTGCCTATCTTTGCTGCATCTCGTTTCGAACTTGCCCACCCAATTTCGCCAGTTATGGAGTCGGCCCCCCTGATAAAGGTACGTGACAAGACGGCCTCCTACCCCTTGACGATGTGTCCCCATTCCCTCATTTCCTCCTTTCGAGCCCGGAGCACTGATCGGTGAGCCGCAACCTCTGCAGGCCCATGACCACGCGAGGGCCGCCTCGACCGCCACCCATACTGCCGACACCACCGTTGCCATCAACGAGCACACTAGGGCCGCCGGCGAGTTCGCCAATGCCGCCAAGAGCACCACCAGCGTTGAGGCACTGCGCACCTTGAAGCTACTTGAGCAACATCACCAGAGGCTTTCCGAGCTGCTTCAGGCTCCCCTGAGGCCTTCTACGCACCCGGCCTCGGAAAATGATTCCCAGGTAGAAGAGAAGGACGACGCCGGTTCGGCTACCACGTCGACCGCTGCGTCTGGTAAATCCGATGCCGCATGCGGTGCTGCGAGCGAGAAGAGCGCGCCCCCCATGCCGACTCTGACCAAACAGCCGCGCTATCCCTCGCGAGACCTCGGCGCATCCATTGCCAGCAACTTGGCTTCCGCGCGTGGTATCCGGTCCAAGTACCGTTCGCAGCCCTTAAATCCGAGCGTCTCCAATACCGAAGCCCCCGGCAATATGGAAGCGGCATCACGACGGGCGAGATCACGAACCAAGATGCAGAACATGCTAGAGAACTCGGATAAGCCTACCGCCACCTCGGGCCCCGAAAAGTCTACAGGCTCATACGACAAGACGTCCACTAGTCCCCAGACCACATCGAGCGATGAGGGCTTCTCCCGCTTCTACAGCGCCTTCGGGAGTATAATCAACAGGATCTCGGCCCCTCTCGCCTTTGCCGGACTTCCCCTCATCAGCGAGGACCAGCAGCAGCCATCTGAGGAGCCAGCCCCGGCCCCGGCTCCCGAGCCGCCGGTGCAGAAACGGAACAGACTGAAGCCCTCGCCGGCTGTGCTCGCCGAGCCCGATCTGCGGAAGATCTATTCCAAGGCCGCCCTCCGCGCCGTGACCCGTGACGGCCAGTTCACCAATGACTCGTTCTACGTGGTTCCGACGAGCGGGCACACGGCCTCGTACGCGAGCATCCTGACGTACGCAGACAAGGAGAAGCGCCGCATGGGCGCGTCGGGCATGCACGGCGACGTTGGCAGCATCCCCGGGGACGGGGACGAGGACGACTTTGTCGACGCTCGCGAGTCGCAGGTACCGCCCTCGCTGCACCATTCGCCATCGCTGCGGAAGAGGGGCGCAGGACCCAAGGGCTATCACCACCACAACGCGTCATCCTCGTCCGCCGCCTCGGACCGGGAGCTCGCCAACCTAGTCGAGGAGCTCTTCCTCGAGAACAAGAGCTTAAAAGACATGCTTGACAAGCTCAGCAAGCGCCTCCACGCCTTCGAGTCCATGTCGCAGAACTCGGGCATGCGCCTCGCCGAGAGCATGCGGCTGATGCGTCCGGGCTCACCTTCTCCTCTACCACCACCACTACCGTCGTCGTCGTCCGCTGCTACTGCTACTGGCGGTACGTCCAAGCAACAGCAACAGCAACAGCAGCAAGGAGCCGTAGCAGGGGGAGGGGAAGGCATGACGGCGGTGGAAGAAACGCTGCTGAGGGAGAACCGCGAGCTGAAGGAGCAGATGGCGGCATTGTCGCGCCAGAACGAGGACCTGGAGAAGAACTACGCCAAGGTGCGCGCGAACCTGCTCCGGTACCGCGAGAAGTGGGACCAGCTCAAGGCGGGCGCCAAGGCGAGGCGCGCCGGCAATGCCAGCGCGAGCACAAGCACGAGCGCCATGGCGGCACAGCAGGGGGGTGGTGGGAGTGCAGGTGCAGGTGCAGGTGGAAATGGAAATGGTGGAGGTGCAGGGTCGGAGATCATAGACGAGGAGCGGATGTTGAGGTCACCTAGTTTGGGTTGATTTGATGTACTGAATGGAGGGGAGAAGACTCTTTTTTTTGGTTTTGATGATAAGGGGGTTGGGATTGTTGAGTTACTATATACCTACCTGCCTGCCTACCTATACTCCTAATATATCTTATAATGGATTTTATATCGATCATTGTCATTATCATGCAAGTGTAACCTCTGAGTTGAGTTAAGCTGGAGTTAACGGGTCTTTAATGCAAATATCTTTTTGCTATTCTTTTTGTCTCTTTTCTTTTTTCTCTTGTCTTCACAGGCCTACGTGTAATTTAGGAAGCTTGATTGTCTGGTATGCTTTATGTTGATATGGGTTATATAAATATTAAATGTATGTTAAGGTGTGGTGTGTACATAATGTCTACAAGGCGTTGGTTGTCTGTCTGTGATTTAAGTTTGTGGTTTATAGAGGGAAAAAAAAAAGGGGGGGGGGGGAGGGGGGGGAGGGGGGGTTTAAGAAAGAGATAAGTAAGTAAGTAGCGGGAAGGAGATAGGTATTGTAATATAGATTGGATAGGTAGCATCAATAAATAAATATATCAAATCCTAGGTAACCACCAGATGAAAATGTAATATCTACCTTTATCTTTTCCCTTCCCCTTTCCCTTTCCCTTTACCTGTACACCCTTATACCATGCCCACATTCTTTCCAACTATAAAACCCCCCACTCTAGAAATAAAGGAGCTGCTTAGGTACACGGTTTATCTACCTAACCTTATCCTTACCCCTATCCTTTCAACATCTTAACATTAACAAAAAAAAAAAAAAAGGAGAAAGAGAGAAAGAAAAGAAGAAAGAGACGGACGAACCTTAAAGACCTACCCAAGTAACCTAACCTAGATCTACCTGTCCATCTACCAACCTAAGTATATATACCTACCTATATATATATATATATATAATTCGTATGTATGTGCGCGTACGCCCACCTAAGCAACCCCTACAGACGGCCCGTTACCCGCTACACACAACGACATTTCAACTTACCTACCTAGGTACTTACATGATACATACCTAACCCACTCAATGCCAAAACCACTACCAAGACCAGCTACTCCGTACCCCAAGTCCAGTCTCCCTGACTATTGTATCCAAGCCCATAGCTCTACCCGCCAAGTCTAACATCCCTCGCTGCCAGTCTAAAGCGCTTGAAACCCCTTACGACTTGATATCACAAAGTCACAAAACACTTGAGGACCAAATTTTTTTTTTTAACATCCGAGGGGTTTCATTTTTCCATTTACCTTTCTTTATTTTTCTTTAAGCTAAGTACCTACTTTATGTACCCTACTATGTACGCTTTCTTATGCAAGACAGGTACATATGCATATACATATTGACATGGTACATTAATATACTTATTGTTTTTATCTCAAAATCTCAACTCACGCAAAGCTTGCTCGGCATTGCGATCGCTTGTCTTCCTTTTCGCTTCTCTTCACAAAAAGTAGAAGTTTGTCCAAGTACCTACACACATGGCGACTGGGCACGCAGACTTCACTCCCGGAAGGAAAAAAAAAGGCCCGCATGAAAATAAAAAGAAAGGCAGTCAGGCTGTTTCTTTTCTCCGTAGTTACTGAAAGGGGGAGTAACTCAACTCAAGTCTTTTAATTGCTCTTGGGGTGAGGTGAGGTAGGTTGGCGGTGCTCCTGTAGGCTTAGTACATGGGACGTCATGGGTATAGAATAAAAAAGTTAGCAAGGTGTTGTCGGTCTCTCAGCTGACGGCGTCGTCGTTCCCTTAGAGTGTGACATGCTGTATGGGGCCTAAAAAGTAATACATATCAGCCATCTATTCGGTTTCATAGCGGGCTCATTACGCGATGTATCGCTTACCAAAACTTGCTTTGCATTGCAAATCCTCCACGTGAGGTTCCTTACATTGCCATCGGCAGGTACGACGGCGGGTGCGAACTCGATACCGAACATCTGTCGAATGGCGTAAACAATCCTCTTAGCATATTTACCGTCACGTTCGACATGGCTGCCCCAAGGCTCAGTCACAGTGCTGGGGGCAATATCAGGATCGCGGTCGAGGCAGTTCTGCACCACAGGCAAGAGCGCTTCCTCCACAGTTCTCTGGTATACTCCGCGACTATCAATTTCCAGATCCTCATCATCGAACCGGCTGATGTGTATCTCGAACGGCTGTGATATAGACATCACATTGTGGTTTCCATCATGATGGTATCGGAATTCGAAGACACCTTCTGTCCACCATAGTTTATCGCCGGAAAAGACCATTTCGCCCCTCACCAGATCGATCTCCGAATCATCAGACTTCCCGATGGGCTCATCTGCGATGAGAATGCCCTTGTCTGCCGTGGTAGATTCATATTGACCAGGTGTAGTTGGAATCCAGCGACCGAGAGAAGATAGCTCGGTAACCTCTCGTGATCGATTGTCAGCAACCATGTAGAGACCAATCCAATCTTTCTTGCCGTGGTTGGCCGGTGCCGTCCATTTGACCTTGATCGGTGCGCCATACTCAAAACTCAGAGTTTTGAGCTCGTTAGGGAATCGTCCGGCCGTGCCCTCCTTGCCACTAGACCTTTCCATCAGTACAGAGCCAGACGATACCTGTCCTTCAACGGAAACAGAGTAGTGTTTTGGATCTAGGCCGGCTAGATCAGGGGATAGTTTCGTTAAGGTGAGACGAGCAGGATACTTGTTGAACAACGCCGAGGTATCTCGCACAATAGTCGAAACACCGGCTGCCAGCTTTGGCCGGGCTGTATCCAAAAAATCCTCGACGAAATTGGATGTCTCGTCCATGACTTTGTTCACGCTTGACTGCCACTCCATTACGTGAGGTGGTAGTGAGCGCTTGATGAACTTGGTCAGGCCGGCTTCATCCCTTAGACTATGGCCATAAATCTTCTGCATATGAGGCTGCTCCACGAAATGGAGGAACCCAAGCGTAAGAAGATGACTGCTCATGGCTAGGAAGAAAACAAGTTTGCTCCATGTTATTAGAGCAGCACCCCAGAGACCAGCAGTCCCGATGATACGTTCGGGGTTGTTGAGGAAACGGTAGATGGAGGTGTAATTCAGCTTGGCGCCACGGTCAAAAAAGAAATCCCCGAAGAACCAGCCGAACTCGCCAAGTGAATCGTAGATGCTCACGGCCGTCCATACCTGCAGTGCGATGAGACTAACACCGAGAACATGTCGAAGCATCACATAGCCGGAGCTCCAGTCATCCGGGACAGAATACATCTTCCAACAGGCGGCAACGAAGGCAGTATGGCAGACAACTTGGGAAATGTGGTACATCCCCTTCCACTGTCTCCAGGCTTCATCTGTGGTTTCACCGAATTTGAGGAAGTGGCGTGTCCACATCTTGTCACCGGACTGCCGATGGAGAATGAAACCTAGACCGACAGAGTACCATAGCCGCCATACGAAGGCGTGCGCAACGAACAGAGACTGATACAGGGGACCCCGGGGTGTAGCGACGGTAAGGATAGCGAGGTACGCAACTAACATGATGGTCGAATAATCGATATTCCGAAATAGGTCGATATTTTTATAGCCAATGAGCTTGTGTATCTGTGCAGGAGTTGGCTGCTGAGGAGCCGTAGGGGCAACATCAAGCGAGCCGAGCTGTAGCGAGGATACCTCAACCGGCGTCACACCATCTTGGCTCAGACTCAGGCTTTCTGCACGCTTGCGAGGAGCAGGGGGGTTGTACGTCTTCTCAATATGGGGGTTCTCGACAAGAACTAAGAAAGCAAACTGGGCGGCATGTGCCACAATAGAGATGAACAAGACAGCATAGCTCGCAGCCAGGGCGGAAATACCATAGTATCCTGCATAGCCGATGGAATACATGGGGTGTGGAGCCATCTCGAAGACGCCATCGAACGTGAGCTCCTGGTCAACCAGGAAAAAGAAATCGCCCCAGTACCAGGCATAGTCTTTCACGACCCGGAGAGCATCGAGCTTAACCCAGAGGTTGAAACCAATCACAGTAAGACCGAGGAGCCATCGGCCAGTCGTGGCCAGGGGTGATTCACCAGCCGGCGTATGGGCACAGGCAATAGCAAACAGGCAGTACGAGACGAAGTCGCATAGTAGGATGAGATCCACAAACCGACGGAAGACCAGCCAGGTGTTGTACTCGATAGGGGCTTTCTCAAAGTCAAAATCCTGCTTGATCTCGGTCTCGGACTCGCGCTTGAGGAGGTTATAGAGCCACGGTCTCGGATTCTTGCCGGTTTCGGGCTTCTCGAACAGCTTCCACTTCTGGGCCCAGGCGACCAGTTTGTGGTCGTTGGACTGCCAGCGGAGGAGGATACCAAGACCGGCATTGTATGCAGCCCGCCAGAACAGGTAGATGACGGCAAAGACGGGGCGTCTGAGAGTGGAGGGCAGCAGATACAGAAGCAGTATGTGGGCACCCAGTACGCTCAGCACAACGATATCGCTCACGTTCTTGGGTTCGCGGGGATCGAGCATCTGGGTGATCCGGTCATGGGTAGGAGGGACAATGAAGACTAGAGGCAGGGCACACAGTCAGGTTAGATAGGGACACACGAGGACGGGACCGGAGTATCCTGCCACGGCATCCAAGGTTCCCACCACGAAGGATTCCGGTTCCCACCACGATGGAACGGTACGTGCCGGCAGGGCAGAGGCTGAACTCACCTGTGCCGTCGGGGGTGCGCCCGTACGTCTTCCTGGACTTTAGGGCTGCATCTGTCTCCTGGTCGTGTTGATGAGGGTCATTCCCTGCATCCACACTCGCACCCGCATGAGGGGCCTCATCGCCATTCACCTTGTCGGGCGCTTGTCTCCGACGCAGCTCTCCCGTGTCGATCCAGGGGTTGTCTGGGGAGCTCATGATGATTGGCAGCGACTAGATTATGCAGGCAAGACAGGGCAGGGCAGATAGGACAGCTTGGATGACGATAACGTGTTGAACGTCGGTCGTCTGGTGGCAGCCGTGTAAGCTAAGGCCGGTGGCTGTTTTCGTTGAAGAATGTGGTGTAGGTAATATAAGTGAAGAGAGAAGGATGGATAGGAAGGCTGGTGTATTAATTTAATAAGGGGCAGGGATTCTGAGACGGCAGCATGGTTTCTTAAATAGGTATCTCTTTTTTACCGTACAGCCTTAAAAATGAGGAGAATATCTGGAGACATCTGGCTTTTCTCTTTTCTCGGGTTGAATGTTGCTTGTAGACTAACTGGACAAACGACGGACTCAAGAAAAAATAATTACTTGACTAGGTAATAGGTAGGTACTTGCTGCAGTGGAAAAGATGAATACTTAGCCCGTACCTGGTGCCTGTTGTGGGGGGAGGGAAGGGGAAAAGACAAGCTTAGGGGTGTTAGTAACCTTTCCGATGGAATTGTTGGTCAGTCGGGACTCTGACTCTACCTATGTAGGTACCTATGTAGGTAGTGTTAGGTAGTACAATGTAGCTGGCTACAATCGGCAATTGATGGTGGATTATGATGACACCATGGGGGGTTTGCTAATGGACCCACAGTATAGGTAGGTAGTGTATCTTTTGATTGGTAGCGGGCGGAACATAAAATGTTTCGATGGTGACTGGGAGAATCAATTGAGGAAAAAGAGAGGGGTATTGATGTAAAAGAGGTCGCTTAACCTTTTGCAATTTGGTAACGATCACATGCGTGTTTCCATTGCATTCCTCACCTACACCTGCATAAGTAAGGTAGCATGGTCGGATCGGGACTACAGGGCTTACACCCTACCTATTAGACTGCATTAGACCTCTCAACGGTTTTGTTTTAAAAGGGCTTAAAAATGAAAAGAAGAACGGTAACCGGGTTACAGTAAAACACCACGTTGTCATTTGATGATACATATAATAAAGAGTATTAGTATAACATTCAATAGGCCTGGCACACCATGAGCTACCAGACATCAATATTTGATACGTACTAGCCTTTAACTATATACTTTAAATAGCAATTCCTTTAAACTCGAGGGGTAAAGACACAGCAAGAGGGAAAGCTCTGGTGGGGAAACGCCAAGCCCTTTTTCTCTTAACTTTTTTTTCTTTCCATCCCAAGTCCTTACCTACCTAGTCTAGTGTCTAGGTAGTGTAACTATACTAAACCTTAGTGTAATAAACTTCTCCCATGGGCCAAGGCGTACCTAAACATCTAATTGAAGTATGTAAGTACCTACATACATCAAGGTCTAGACATGGCTCAACAATAAACAACAACTCATCCATCCATCCTATTGACACTAACGATACCAACAATTCCTAAACCACATCAACACGCATCATCAATATCACATGCAATTGCTTCCATCACCATTGACGGTCCTCACTTACCTAGGTTAGGTAATCATAGACAGCAACAGCAAGAGACCGGGCTGAGTAAATTGACGGTGTCACCTGGTAAATTGACGGTGATCCACCCACACTAAACCTGATATCGCTAGTCAGCCTTAATACCCCTCCTCAGGTACAAAGTCCGTAGTAATCTAGGTACCCATTTTGTCTCAACATATTAAAAACCACACGTCGCAAATCACTTCAAATCACTTCCAGTATGTGAATCGATTCCATTTTTTTCAATTCAGCGAGAAATGCAATAAAACAGAATTGAGCGCTGTCTTCACCGGAATAACTGCTCCGGCTTCCAGACCATCTCCTCCGGCTTCCAGACCATCTCCTCCGGCCTCCGATACCCCCCCCCTCTCCATTGCCTCCGTAGCCCTCTTAGCTTCCCTGACCTTTTCGCGACGCGATAACTTTGGTACTTAGATTACTGTGAGCTTTGTACCTGATGTGGGGTACTAAGATTAGCTAACGACATCAGGTTTAGTGTGGGTGGATCACCGTCAAATTACCAGGTGACACCGTCAATTTACTCAGTCCGCAAGAGACAACGCCGCAGGGCAGACCGTGGGATGGTCGAGTCGCTAAGAAAGGCGCGTTTGATTGGATTTTCATGCGTTCGAAACATCGATCAACGAAACGACCCCGAACGCCTAGGTATAACCCCCCCTTCCCCCTAGGTAGTACTAGGTCAAGGTTAGTAGGTAGGTTTCGAGCTTCAAGGATTCGCATGAATTCTGGAATTTCAGAAGAATGCTTCTAGCGTCGCTTTCTTCGAACGGGAGGGGAGGATCATTGGTTCAAGCCTCCCTAGTATCGGGTCGGGCGAGAGTAGATTCCTACCTATATCGTCAGAAAGATCAATGGAAGGAGGGGAGAGGATAGAGAGAAAGGAGATCACCGAGGAGGGGAGACTTCTTTTTTTTTACTCTCTTAACCCATATCCCTACGTACCTATTTTATATTTATCCCCAACTCCTTGTTGCTTGCCGGGTTCTAACCCCCGCCCCCCCCCTCGTGAATTCATGCAAACGGTGATAATAATAGCAAGTGCACGCGAGCCCATCTACCTACTTACTATAAAATATAATATAGGTATATATATATATATAATATAGATCTGTTGTTGACCCGCAGCCAGTCTTTCTCTCTTTGCCCACGCGAAACCCATTCATTATTTTTTCCAGTCACTCTTTTGCTTTTTTTCGCTCTCTAGTAGCACTAATATACCACTTAATACACAAACACCCCCCCCCCCCCCTTTCCCTATCTAACACAATCCACAAACAAGCACACACACATACACACATGTCTACCCTCTTCGGCATGTCCAAGCCCAAGGGCACCACCACCACCACAACCACAACCACAACCAAGATCCCCACCACGGGCGCCTCCACGCCGCCGCCGCCCCTCTCCCCATCATCCAAGCCCCTGCCGGCCGTGCGCCCGGGCACCTCGGGGACGGAGCACCTGCTGATCACGAACCGGCGGACGGCGTCGGAGCAGCTGGCCCAGGCGCAGCGGGCGGAGCGCGCGTACCGGGCGCGCAAGCAGGCGGCGATCGCGCGCGCGGGGCTGGGCGAGGCGCGGGGCCACCTGGGCGAGGCGCTCTCGCACCTGCGGCTGGGCTTGGGGGCCGCGTGGCGCGTCGCGCGCGCCGCGCCCTACCTGGTGCGCGCCAAGGCCGACGAGCGCCGCCGCCGCCGCCAGCGCGACGCCGACGAGAAGCGCCGGCTCCGGGAGGAGCTCGCGAGGAGGAGGAGGCGGGAGGAGGAGGGAGGCGGGGAGGGAGAGGAGGATGAGGATGAGGAAGAGGAGGGGGGAAGGGAGAGCGATAGTGAGGTGGAGGAGGAGGAGGTGAGGCGGAGGGAGGAGGAGGAGGATGAGGAGAAGAAGATGAAGAAGAAGATGGAGGAGGTTGGTGCGAAGAAGTGGAATAATAAGGCGGGTAAGGGGAAGGGCAAGGGGAAGTATTAAAGATGCGGGGGGGGGATATTTTTTGATCTCTTGCGCCGCCATAAAAGGGGGGATGGGGATGGGGATGGGGTTATTATAAAGGGGGGGAACAGATGGTGGCGACGATCCCCCCTTTGCTGCTCGAAGATTGATACCAACTTACCAACCAACCTACCGAACAAACGAACGAACGAACAAGCAGCAGCCTAATCACACCGAGCCGCGTCAGGCTCTCGAAAACAACCGATACGCACAATCGCTATTTTTTCCTTTACATGTTTCCATGTTCCATTGTCCGACATCTCAGGGCCCGAACCGGATCCAACAACATCTGTCTCTATCGTTATTATTATTATCATTACTACCTATTTCCTTACCAGACAACCAAACCTAACAACAACACCGACCAGGCCCCAGATATCAGGCCTACTACTCTACTCATCACATTTCTTTCACTCTCACTCTCACTCTCATTTCCCAAAACCTCCAAACTCAATTTTAACTTCCACACTCATTTTTACATATATTCCCACCCACCTCCCTCTCCCTCCCTCCCTCACAACCGAGAAAAAGGGGGTCTCTCTATACAAGCCACCACCCCAAACCAAACCCACCAACACAAACATTAATGCAATTAACGAACCCTTCATGACAAAACCTAATAAAATAAAACCCCCATCCCAACGAGAACGAAACGAATATTTCCTAGGTACCTACCTTACTTAACGACCAAATTTCTTTTTTCTTTTTTACAAACGACCACCACGAACTCTACCCGCTTAATCTATAATAATCCAACACATATACACACAAATTTTTTTCCTTCTTTTCTCTCCCCCTTTCCTATCACCAACAAGAAGGGAAGAAAGAGTTAGGAAGGGGAGGGGAGGGGGAAGGGAGAACAAAGCAACCAGAAACCGCAGCAGGTACTCGGTTCGGTTCGGTTCAGGTCGATATGTCATATAGCAGAGGAAGAGACAGATGAAAATTTCCTTTATTTTGTATTTCCCATATCCCATATGCCATCTCCTTTAGCATTTTTTGAATACCTGCTTGAAATTTGCGTTTCTAGTAAAGAATTAAAAAAAAAACCTGTCTCGTGGGGATCATTATCACATCGTATATATATATATTGGTCGTCTTATTTCCTGCCGATGTTTTCCCCCCTTTTCTTCTTCTGTTCTTGGGAAGTAAGAGCTCGTAAAAGAAAAAAAAATGATATCGAATATCAGAATCCAGAAAGGTTGTGAAACTTTTACCTACTTACCTAAATACCTAACTAGGTTAACCAGCTTGCCCCTACACACATATAGTACAAAGTGAGCAAATGAGTGAGTGATTGGGCGGGCAGGTCAGTTACATAATACAATTCAGTATCATCATCAGCAGCACCCAATCATTAGTAAGAAGAATCTCCATTCGAGAGAGAGAGAGAGAGAAAAGTCGTATTGCAAACGTTATCAGATGCGAGGAAGGCGTAATGTTAAGCCCTCGAAAGACCAAACGAACCAGCAGCATGAACCGTGATAGACCCCAAAGCTGTTCTTTTGTGTGTCCGTATCCCCTTCGTAATCCGCACGCAATACCCGACTATGCAGTCTTAGCTTTGCGACCAGCTACCTAGCTAGCCCAACCATGCAATGGTATCCCCCATCCATCACCATATGATCGTCAAGATTCCCTTAGTCCCATGTCTTCATCATCGCCAGTTCCACCTCTGCCCTTCCTCCTTTTCTCACCTACCCTCTCATAACCCCACCGCAAGCTTAAGCAGCCTTCTTGGCAAATTCGACGCGCAGGATGAGATGCTTGAAGCCGTAGCCGTCCATCTTGCTGCAGGCCTTGACGGCGTCGCCCCGGTCCGCGAAGCTGATGAACGCGAAGCCCTTGGCGAGTCCGGTCTCGCGGTCCTTGGCCAGGAACACGCGCGTAACGCGGCCGAACCGCTCGAACATGTCGCGGAGCTCCCCTTCCTCTGCCATCTCCGAGACCTGGAGAGTGTTAGTGTCATCCATCACGTTAGTTGTTGTTCTGGGAAAGCTGGAACAGGAAAAAAAAAAGGAATAGAATGGTAGAAAGAAAGAAAGAAAATAAATAAACTCACGTTCGTGACACGCAGGGTGGCAAAGTCGTCCCGCTCGCCGTACTTGCTGCCGCCCATCTTCTCGCCGGCTGACCCGCCGTTGCGCAGCGCAGGGGGGACGTAGCTGCCCTTCTTACCGGCAGCACCGCCCGCCTGGGCAGCGGCAAGGGCGTCATCGCCCATACCGGCGGCCACGTCGCCGGGGCCGCCCTCGGCGCCGACGGGGGCCATGGTGTCCTTGTAGGGGCAGCGCGCCGTAAAGTGCTCCCCGCTGCAGATGCGGCACTTGACCGTCTTGTCCTTGAGCTTGTCCTTCATGGCGTTGGCGTTGGGGTCCTTGGCCTCGTCCTTGGTGTCCTTGCGCCAGTTGGTGCTGAGCCGGAAGATGATGTTCTCGCCCACCGACGTCGTGTCCAGCTGCGGGCCCGCGCTGTCCTTCTCCGACAGCCCGAACTTGGCCCACGTCTTCCGCTCCGCCACGCGGGGGTTCACCACCTCGCGGTGCGTCACGAGGCGGATCCGCCGGGTCGTCTTCACCTTCTGCCCCTGGTCATTGTATCGGTATGTGATGGTGGTCTTGGTGCCGTCCTTGTTCTGGATCGTCTGGGGAGGGGGTAGTTCGGCGGCGACCTCGTCACCCTCATCGTCATCCGCCCAATCTCTGGAGTTTCCAACGTTGGTATTGTCAGCGTCTGTCGCGCCTAGAAGACGAAATACCATAAATAAAAACAAATCGGAGTCCTCACCTGTTCTTGGAGGCCATATTCGGTTTGCTGTCTTGGTCTGGGGTCTTGCTATCGTTGATTCAGTTGTCTGTGCGGCAAGGTGATGGAGATGGATCAAGGCGGTCGTGGGTTGGGAAATGGATGATTTTTGCGATTTAGAAATAATTCTTAACTTCTGAGCCAAAACGCTGTGTGGGGCCTGGAATTCGCCCCGCGCTAGTATTCATTAAGGCCGAAACTGCATCCACACAGGCGAAATTGCACATATCGGGTTATCGATTGTCTTATCTCTTTATCAGCTTATCGGTTTTTATGCTTATCTACGCATGGTACGTACATATGTACACTACAGTTGAGATCCGTAAAAGCTGCCAAGTTAGACAATCTGCATGCTTCAACTCTATTCCATCCAGTCTCCTTCAATACTCACAACAGGGCGACCTCAATGGGATTCTCTTAGGTACCTACTGCTTACCTAGGTACCTATCTTACGTACATAACGTTAGGCCATGTACATCGATAAGATTCCTTACATGTAGGGAAGGGCTGTGAGAGTTCCATTGGCCGAAATGAACATTTATTGCCATTTTCAGAAGAACCTTAAAGATCCAAATGATTGACAAAGTTCGCCACAGAGACTACATATGTATCAATGTATGTAGTACCTATTAACCTACTAGCATGATATCAATGTATCCAGGTACCCGGTCTTACTTGTACCCTCGTCAATATGAACTGAAAAAAACTGTACTATTGCTTTCCAACCCGCTTCCAATACACTACTGTAGCTTATGTTACTACTTTGGGACTTCGTAAGGGCAACGACAATTAATATAATGCAAAGTGTTGGTCATCCAACGTTGCTTAAACTGTAAGGCCACGTTCACTCAAGCCCACCCCCTTTAGATACACGCTTAAACCGTTGCAAGTACATCGTAGCATAATGTCTTCTCTAGGTTAGAGATTTTTTTTAATTCATTTAATTTTCTCGACCATAGAAACTATGTCGCCACCAGGCTTTCCAGTGGAGGCTGGTGGTTTTTTTTTGGTTTGGTTTGGTACATCCCTATGTATGTCCTCTATCGTTTATATCATAGCGCGGTGGTATCACTTCGTATCTCCTTTACGTATAAAAATCCAGCCGTGCCCGCAAGGCGCCCATAATGCCCGTTGCGGCTATTGCAACAGATGGCTCTATGTACAAACAGAAAACGCCATCATCAATAGTCGTAACGAGCATAAATAATATACATGAATAGAGTGACAAATATTTAAACAGAAAATAGGTAGCTGTCATGATGCATCATGAATCATGTCCTGACACCTCGAGGCTTGCTCGGGGGATTTCCAGGAATAGGGGGGAGGGCGCAACTTGGCGGTGGTGCCGGCGGCGGTCCTTCGGCAAGCTGAGGCATGCTCCTCCGGGACA
This sequence comes from Biscogniauxia sp. FL1348, assembly GCA_022544895.1. Taxonomy (NCBI): domain Eukaryota; kingdom Fungi; phylum Ascomycota; class Sordariomycetes; order Xylariales; family Xylariaceae; genus Biscogniauxia; species Biscogniauxia sp. FL1348. The sequence goes on along the minus strand of JAJNNV010000017.1, from coordinate 446,690 downwards.
TGAGCGTCTTGAATTGATTATCTCCACCCAGCAATTGGGTGGATGAGCTTCGGGGGTAAGTTCGTAGGGATGGAATTGAACGTTTGGAAGAACACGTTGGTGACGGAGGAAGATTTGGTTCTCTGATTTTGGGCAAGTCCCACTCCGACCTTCTAGTAAATGCGTAACGGGAGGCTTTGGAAAATGATCTTTCGGCCATGAAGGTCGATCGTTTATAAGGGGGGTGCCGTAGAGTCGGTGTCGTCGAGAAGCTTCTAATATTTCCCGACAGCGATGAAGCGGATCTCGGGATCTGCTCTGGCCCCTCAAACCGATTCAACTCTGGAGTACTGTCGTAGGATCGATCTGATGTCCTGCCTTCTTCAGGGACGGGTCTTGGGCTACGTTTAGGAAAGTGCAAGGAGGAAGGGCTGCCAATTCGGGGCTTAGTCCTGGTTGGCGAGCTGGTAATCCCCCATGTAGGACTGTGAGTTGAGCTCAGAGATCTGAAATTTGGAGAGCGCGCGGTATTGGGCGATGGTTGATCGACAACAATGGAAAGTGGGCGGGATTCAGGACGAGCCGTCGGCGGGAGCCGTCGGACAAGTTTCATCGGCCCTTTGCGTTCAGACGTCTGCGGCTGGTCGGTTACAGAATCTAGGGACAGGGAAGGGTTCGACGAGGCAACACGCTTGCTCGTTAGATGAGGTACACTAAAATTAGGTACGTTTGGTGGGGATAGCATATACTGCTGTCCATCCTCGTGGGGAGCCGACGAGGTCGATATGATGGAATGTGGTCGCGTGTCGTTCTCAACATGGATCTCAAGGTTGGGGATCATGTTCCGCATCGACTGTCGACGATTCAAGATGGCCGCAGCATTCGGGCGAAGTCGGACTTCCGACATAGTAGGTAGGCTTAAAGGGTCCTCACCCTGACTCGAGAAGCTTGCACGAGTAGGCGAACATGCCGGCGATGAGCCAATTGTCCTCTGCCCAGAAGATCCATATGACAGCCGGTTGACGCCGTTGCCGCTGTCACGAAGACTATCAAGGCGTAGACCGTCTGAAGAAATCATGCTAGCGGAAGTAGATCCATCGTCAAGTGTTGATTGAGACGTTCGATTTTCCCCTGGTGCGGCAAAATCGTCTTCCATAGGTGGGATTAGAGCATTCTCCTGAGTGTATGAGAAATCTTGGGAAATGATGCGAGAGAACCGTTCAGGATCTCTGACCACAAGTGTTCGTTGGCTAGTTTGCGTTCTCAGCTTGGTGTCGGTCTCATCAGCATCGAGGATTCCTGTCTCAGAACGCTTCTTTTTTCCGCCCAAAAGTTGAATTTCGCGTCGCAGTATAGCGAGCCAGCTATCCATGGCCTCTGGGCCCTCAAAAACCAGTAGCATATTAGAAACATGTTTTTTCTCATGCGGCCTTAGAGAAAGCTTGGACCTTAGAGACTTCGGGTCAGAAAATGTATTTCCATCCGCATCGGTGGTAGATGCTACTTGAAGAACCCAATGTCTTCCAGGGATCAAGTCGCTGGCATATGCAGCCGAGTCCTTGGTGAGTTGTAATATCTTCTCGGGTACTCTGTTAAAAGCTCCTTCTCCGGCGTACTGAAGTAGATATCCAGATGTGACCAGCACGAATATCTTATCAGTCCAGTCTAAGGAAGACTTTGAGCCGCCGATTCGATGTCTCTTCCTCATCGATTCCCCCTTCTTTTCAGCCCCGTGCTCATTAATCTGATCTAGAGTAAGACTGCTTTGTGTCTGCTCATCTTGCAGATTTGCAATTTTCTGTGCTTCGTTGAGGCGGGTGAGGACGTCTAGAGGGAGATTGCAAGTAGGTAGCGTAGCATGCTTGACTGCTTGAGGATAGACTTGAAATAGAGGCGGTGGATTCCAAATCGCAGCTCTCTGGGCCGCTCTGTCAGGTGTAGCGGGAGACTTGGACACAACCGAAGTCGGACTAAGGAGAGATCCTTCTGATCGCGCAGAGTGGACTCTATAGGGCCAATGGCTAATCTCTGCCAGAGATGCTCGAATTCCGCCAGACCGCGGCTCTCGTAGTGGTGATGAGCCGTCAACACCCTTGTCGTCCTTCTCGGCCTTTGCTCTGCTGAATATATTCCTTAAGCCCACTTTGGATTCCCGCTTCGGTTTGGGGGTTCGCAGTGGTATTCTAGCGTCATCCTTGACGATGGTAATATTGGGCGGGCGTGCTCTTCGAATACTGTTCGAACGCTCCTGTAGTCTCTCGAATGTGCCGACCCTTTGGGCAACAACTGGTGGCTCGGCCATAATCGTCGACACTCCAACGCCAGTGGCGGATAACTGGGGATGAGGGTCTTGGTGGTGTAATGTCTTAGGTCTAGTATACTTAATGAGAGAGGGGGTAGTGAAAGTGAGCGGATGCGCCGTGCGCCGTGGAGAGGCAGGGCAACATATGAGGGGCAGGTGTTGATAGGGAGCAGTATGGCAGTCGATGGAATGAGGTTTGTGTAGGCATGTGTAGTGAAAGACGAACAAACAACAAGCCTGGATGGGTATCAACAACAGTAATAATAGCGATCCTGGTTACTGGGAGGAGAGAGGGGTCGCAGGGAGAGTCAAGTGAATATAAACGACGTAGAGTCGAGAGTCGAGAGTCGAGAGTCGAGACAAGCCTCTGTGTGTGTGTAAGACCCGAGTCGCGTGGCTTTTCTTGGAATCTAAGATATCTAAGATCCCGGGACAACCCTCGGTGGCGTGACAGTGAATTAAGTACGTATTGATGTAGGTAGTAAGTTTTTTTTTTTAAGTAGACTCGACTTGTTAGTCCTGTGCTTATGTAGGTAGGTGACAGACAGTAAGTGACAGAGATGGTATTAGGTATAGGTAGATGCTCAGGTAGATGTATAGTCGCGAGCAGCCATCGGTTGATCCTTTCGACGAGATTTAAACCGAACCGAGGGGATAATACCACGGCATCAGATACCTATCGACGACGGCGATGATAACGATGGCGACAGAGCTGAGTTGAGCCGGAGGAGAGAAGAAGGCAGTAAGACAGCCCAGATAGATAACGATCTAAAGAACAAACGGGCGGGCGATACAGTAATAAGAAGAGGATGAGCGGGTATGTGTGTGGTAGGGCCTAGCCATGCAGCATGTTGCGTTGCAGGGTGTGCACAGAAGGGTACCTAGATGTTAGCCCTTCCGGGTCGCATGTTTCCTTGCGGTCTCACATCTGACTGGCATTGGACCATTGGAGAAAGAGAGTAAGAAGAAAAAAAAACATAAAATAAAAGAGTAGTGTAAGAAAAACAGGTGAGCGGGATTGGACGAGCTGGGGAGAACCATGATGAAAGTGGGAAGAAGCGGCTTAGACTAGCAAGCAAAATGGAATGGTGGAAGGGAAGCCCTGACTACATAGCTAGGTACTAGGTACCTACCTAGCGTAGGTACCCACCCTGGTAGGGATTTTCGCGCGAAACAAGAGCCCAAAAAGACCCTTAAGCCCCTGCACCCGGGTGGATCGAGGAGCTGTCAGGTATCTCTGTTTTCTTTTTCTTTTTTTTTTTCTTTTACTTACCTACTAGGTACTACCTAGCGTAAGTAGTTCCCTCTCCCCCCCCCCTTCCCCCCTTCCCCTTCCACCTAAGCGGCCTTCCGGCTCGGCGAGCGGTATGTACAGTACCTACCTCGACACTAAGGTATGAAGATGGGGGTACACCAAGCTTTAGCCTGCAAACCCTTGGGACCTACATCCGCTATTTCGGTATTCTATGCCCATGCGTTAGGTACCTACGATACAGTACCTACATACATACGATACAAATGGGTGCATGTCCATATGTAAGTGCCATGTAAGTGCTATGTACGTGTGTGCGTGTGTGCGCGCGTAGGTAGTGTATATGCAGGTATGTAAGTGCATATGCCCTTCCATCTTCCCTTGACAATCATTATTAATTCAACTGCCAACTCCGAGTCAGCTTCTCATAGGGAGTCGTATTATTTTTATTACTGCCAATGATGTATGTCCGAGCTACCGGGTAGGGCTATAACATCAATAATTTCGTGAGACGATCGGTGATAGGAGCACTGATCCGGATCGATCGCCGGGATAAAAAAAAGAATATTACCTCTTAGTGACAACAATAATAATAATAATATTATATACATACCTAGGTTAGGTACTTAAGGTATTTAATCCAATTCGATTCTCATCACATACCTATCTATCTACCTTATGTACATGACCAACACACCACTAACTACTAGGTAAGTATTACCTATCACCACATACCACCACCACGTTGAACCCACCCAACCTCAACCACACCACATTTTCAAGACTCTGGACAAGTTTCATCAACTTGAAAACTACCACCTTGGTCCAGCCTCACCAGCAAAAAACCAACCACCCCACTCCAATTACACTAAACTAGACCCTCACTGCCTGATCTAGCACCCATTCACACTTGACATCTCAAAGGAGAAAGAGGAACCAAAAGTTCTGGTTAGGTCCACGTCGAATTAACAAGCCAACTAACCAGAAAAGAGTAAGGAGGGAAGGGGAAGAGAAAAGAAAAAGGGCAAAGATTTACCTACTCCACGCGAGATGTCAAAATGCCCCGACGCGACCTTTCACGTTGACCCCATGACCGAGATAGCTACCTTAGTTCGACCTATAACCAACCGTCTTTTTTTGTGGTCCTGCGTCCGGGTTAGTTTTATTTTTATTATTATTGCCATCATCAGGTCGACCGAGGTAAGGTACGGTAGGTAGCTACCTAGGTAGGTAGTGTACACGTACATAATGCGTACGGGGAACGGGGGGCGGTGGAACGGGGTTATGAAGGATGCAGTTGGTCCGTGGTGTGCTTTGCCAAATTGTGGATTCGGCATCCCTCACCACCGACTCGGCGCACATACTCTCTACCTATGACTCTGGAACGTCCCTATGTAAGGATTGGGAGGAGGGGAGGGGAGGGGAGGAGAGGGGGATGGGTGATGGGGATAACTCCTACATATGTCCATGAGGTACATACACATATGCATACGGGGAAGGGGAGCAAGAGCAAGAAAATAAAAAGATACATCAAATACCTACGCATAAGAGGAGAGAGGGGGGAGGGGGAGAGGAAACGAAAGAAAGCAAAATGATTTACTTATTACTTTACCCCGCGAATCCCGGAAGACCATGTCCTGAGGTAGTTAACAATGTCAACGTTCAATAAAGCAGGGCAGGTTTAGGTAGGTAGGTAGATAAGATAATTATCGTCAGCTTCATAATTTCCTATCAACTACCATACGAAGGCAACGATTACCTATTCGGAAAGAGAAAGAAGAAATGGAGAAAAAAAAACAATGATTACCTATTCGGAAAGAGAAAGAAGAAATGGAGAAAAAAAAACACCCAACCACGTTTTTGTCACATCTCGTGCTTATTTACCAGGGTAAGGTGTATCTTCTTCCCCGATCAACATGTACCTAACACTCACCATGCTTGTTTTTCAGAGATCTGTGTGGAAAAAAAAAAAAAAAAGAAACGCGCTCGTGTTTCCCTTTTCTCTCTTTCCCAAATCCCCCCCCTGAAAGAGGAAGAATAAAAAAAAAGACACAGCGAATCAACGACGTGTCAGAGCGTGATGGTAACCTGGGAGAACCGTCCCTATTGGTCAGATCTCTGCAGAGGTTACCGCCGTTAGTGCATTATGCCTACCTAAGGTACTTTATAGTGTACATAAACGCCGCTAGGCGATCATCTGTCCAAGTTGCCGTTTCGGGGGATAGGAGGGGGGGGGGGGGGGGGGGAACAATTACCTACTAGGTAAGTACTTACTAAACTTACCTATCTATGTACCTAGGTTAGGTTAGTTGTGTAATGGATCAAAGCGACTGTCTTTTTTCCTTCTCTTCCTTCTCTGGCCCAATTATTTGATAAATCCTTACGGGATAAGCAACAACACCACTTTAGGGGGTTTTTCTTTCACTAGGGGGGAAAAGATGGAGGGGAAGGGGAAAGAGAACAGAGCATTTAGGGTTTTGGGAGAAGACAGAATCGGGTCATTTGATACAATCTACACCAGGGGAAAGGGAAAGATGAGAAAAAAATTGGTATGTGCGTACATGCATACGCTTTTTTTTTTTCTCTTTCTCCCTCTGTAATGTACCTAACCTTACACACGCCTACACCCAGCTAATGTATGTAGGTAAGTATGTGCGCAATCTTATGTATGAGCATTGAACATCATCAGGAATGAAAAAAAAAACTAACACCACTACCACCACCACCATCCATTGAAAGAAAAAAATTTCCCCTTAAACCCGGGAAATGTTCCGCGACGTCGCCGAGAAGGAAAGGTCCGTGTTGTCGGTGCTAACGACGAGCAGCTTGCTTAAAAGAGGAAAGGAAAAAAAATCAAGAGGTCGAGGTGAAAGTGAAGACAGGCGAGGAAATAGTGGCACACACCCGCTTACGGCGCTTTACGTATTTTTCCTGATTCGTCTCATCTGTTTTCTCTCCCTCTCTCTCTTATGTCTTCTCTTCGAAGAGCGCCACTTTTTTTTTTCCTCTTTAACTAACAGGGACGTCGAGAGAGGAATAAGACACGGAAGAAAAAGAAGACGAAGACTAGAAGGGTTGGTGGGTGGGTAGGTGGGTGGTTAGCAAAGGAGGGATGGGGGAAAAGGAGGAGAAGGGGGTTTAGTTGCTACTGTCGTCTCATCGCCGTATAGTCGGTTCCAGTCCAGTCAAATCAGTCAGTCAGCGGGATTCTCTCCTCCCGTGCCGTGAGGTGAGTCTCGGGAGCGTGCTGCAGCTATGTCGCACACCTGTCCTTCCATGCCCTCTGCCTATTATCATTTATGTTCTCGTATGGCTTTCCTTCTTCCCCCCCCCCCCCTCTCCCTCCTCTCCACCCCCATTCTTCTCTCTCCCCAGAAATAATAGGTAACTAGCTGGGGTTGAATTTGCAAATATTACCACCTACCTATCACGAGTTACACGACATTTCAGAGATCCAATCTATACCCTCTCCCAGAAAAAAATAAGCCACAAAGAATGATCGACTTGACCTGCAGCAGCAAGAGGGCAATGTAGGTAGACTATCGATATTCCCGTAGGACAATGTCCCTCCCTCCCCCTTTTTTTTCCTTTTTTTTTTCTTCAAATTCACCTCTCACCAGAGAGAGAGATAAAGGAGAGAAAAAGAGACGAATGGATGGAGATCTAACAAAGTATGTAATTTGCAAGCACTCCTGAGGAAGCGCCGGGGGCGCCCAATCAACGGCCTTCCGGTGCTGCAAAACTCGGCGAAAGAGGCTCAAAGGGCCGCGACCTCCCCCCTCCTTCCCTTGCCTTCCCCTTCTCTCTCTCTCCCCCTTCTTTTCCCGTGGGCCACGAAGGGGGGAGAGACCCGCAATCCTTCAGCCTCTATCAATGTAATGTAGTGTATATACTACCTATAACCTACTCTTACCCCAGTTTCCCAGAAATATTTCGTAAAAGTGGCGGAAAAGAAGAAGAAAAGGGAGAAGAAAAAAGCAATAGATAAAGGGAACTACTGCACAAGCCGCATTGCACTTTTGTTTTCCCTCCCCCTCCCCCCCTGGCTAACGCAGGTTGCGCGAACTTTTTTTTTTGGTCTTTGGCACTTACATACTACTTACATCAATGGCGAACGAACTCCACGTTGGGAGGGAGGGAGGGAGGTCTCCTCGCGGGTCGGGACGCCTGTACGCGCCCACGGTGCGATGTCGTACATCGATGGCCAGCTACATGGCATGTATGTATGTATGTATGTAGGTACGTACGTACGTATATGTGTAGGTTAGGTGGGTATGTAGGTAGTTTCAGCTCAGAGCTAATAATACCACCCTCGTTCGTTCAACTTCGGTCGTTCTCGTCATACATATAACCTTTCCTCAGCCCGGTATGGGAGGAGGAGGAGGAGGAGAGGGGGGTGGGGACATGAAAATATTTCGTATATGTACCTTGGCGGGCCAGAAAACCCCCCATAAGTTCTATCTAGTGTAGTGTAGTGTAGGTAGGGAGGTAGTACACATACATCATACATATATACCTTACGTAGTGTCTATGAGGTCTAGGTAAGTATTCGAACCATGACCGATGCGAATCAGCTTTGCCAATATCACTGACTCTTTTCATCCATCTGCCCCATCTGCCCACCCCGGTGACCTGGGCCACCCACACCCTACAAACTACACTACCTACCTAGTTAGTATCCTGCACCATAATGTTGATCAGTAGAGCGAGGCTCCGAGCAGTCGGGTAATCAGGGCTGGGTTGGGGGTTTCGCAAATCTTGCCCTATCAGCTGGGATGGGACGGGAGATCTATCTGAATATATTGTGCCAACCTACCTACCTACCTAGTATAGCTACCTACATACATGTTGTAGATGGGGGAAGGGGGGGATACACTATCTAAGGCACACAGGACAGATAGACAGACAAGAGGAGCCATGGACTAAGGAAAAGCGTCCAACAGCCTCCCGTCCCGCCCAGGCCAAGAGCATCAGCTAACCTAGGTATGTAGGTAGGTACATACATAGAAAAAATGACGCTGGAGCTTACATACATACATAGGTAGTATACTACCTACCTACCTGCCTAGTATAACTGCAAATGCCGTTCGGCCAATACTGTTTAACACCCCCCCTTCTTTCGGCAGGCATAAACCCTTCCCGCCCCTCCGTCTCCTTCTGCTAGGTAGTGTAGGTAGGGCTAGTGTTGTTAGAGTCGTAGTTTGTAAAAAGTCCTCGTGGCGTTTTGACTCGTCCGGCTCATTTGGCCGGTCCACTGTGGTTCCTGCAGTAGTGGCAAACATGGGGGACCGGGAGAAGATAGGTACTAGGTAGATGACCAGCTAGGTAGGACTCGGGCTTCCATTACTAGTGTGTATGGTCTCCTCTCCTGGTCTCTCTTCTTTTTTTTTTACTCCCCTTCTCACTTTTTAGTCCAAGTCCAGCCCTGTTTTATTCCCCCGAGAAAATCGGGTCTCCATAGGGTAGTACACTAGATTTGGGGGTACCCGCTAGGTTAGGTAGTATTTTTTTTCTTTTTCTTTTCCCCAGTGAAAGCGCCTTTTCAACCTGTAACTGTCGATGGTTAACTTAGTGTAGGTAGGTAAGGTAGGTAGATACAGCTTCCACCTGCGTGAGCTCCTTGCTCTGAAGAATAGTATTAATAATAACAAAAAATAATTCAAGGCGGTCGGTCTGTCTGTCTGTCTGTCTTTTGGGTCTGTTCTCCTTGTTCTTGGCATAACACACACACACACACACAAGTCGTCATCAATTTCTCATCCATAGTTGACGATGTAAGGTAGATAAATAGTTAGGTAGTGGGCTGGCCACAAAAAAAAAGGGTAGAGACAGAGCGGAGAAAAAAAGGGAGGAGAAATAACGTGTCGGCCACCGCCCACCCGGCCCAAAATAAAGATAAAATGGGTTAAAAAATAAGGAAAAAGAAATGGGGTGTTATGTGGGTGGATGGGAGTACCTACCTAGGCGTTGAAGTCATTCATCATTCCCTGCATAGGTAGAGGCTCCTCTCCCTCGTGCTATTTACAGAGTTTTGTGGCCCTTTCTCTTCTGCCTTCAATGGGATATCTGACTGACTGACTACCTACCTACCATGGCGTAAACAAGCAAAGCAAAAAATCCCACTTTAACGTCTTTTGGCGGGCAAGATCTCAAAAATCTTACCCCATCCCATCCCATCCATGATACCTGCCTACCTGACCTTGAGATCTCCCTATCTTCGGATCTTGTTCGCGTGTTGTCCAAGGTACCACCTACCGATGGACCTACCTAGGTAGTACTGATGGAGAGTGAGAAAGGGCTGTATTATTATCATTGTTATTATTTTCTCGCCCGGCGCAACTCGTCATCATGCTTATACAAAAGCTGAACCATCCCCATCCCCGTCCCCGTCCCCCCTTCCCCAATGGCCTGTCGATCATGTGTCATCATGACTTTTTTATTTTTTCGGAGTGGGCCGAGGACTTGGAAGCTTGCCCACCCTTCCTCCCTCCCCTTCAAAAAGTGGGCGCGACACGACAGCATCAAATTTCCCGAGTTGTACAGCTGGCAGTCCCTTTTTACACCGTCCTGACAATCGCGTAGGTAGGTGATGTTATGTTATTGCCTACCTACCTATGTAGGCTGACGACTAGGTATAGCAGAGGAGGGCAAGTAGGTAAGGTAGGCACAGTATCGACAAACACACACACACACACACACACACACACACACACACACACACACACTAGTTGTTATATTACCAAGACGCGGTTTCGGTGATTACCTCTCTATGTGGCAATTTATCTGCCGTTTCTTTTCTCTTCTCTCCCTCTTTTCTTTCTCCGGTTGGGCAGCATCGACTAGTGTAAGAGGACGTCTACCTAGTTAGTGCCTCGTCGACCGGCCCGGCACTCGCTAAGTTAATTAGTTGATTGCCGTAGGTAGGGTGCGGCCGCTAATAACATATACACCTAAGTTAACCTTGGTTAGTCTGGTGGTTCAGACGATGATACAGACAGATAGGGCTGTGAAAAGACGAGGAAAGGGGAGTGAGGGAGAGAGGGAGAGATACGGGGATACACTACGTAGGTAAGCAGTTGAAGCGTAGGTAGGTAGGTAGTATAGGAGCAAATTTACATGCTACGGTATGTACATTACATACATACATATCTAACCTATCCATCCACCTACCTACCTACATATAAAGCATAAGAGTTACAGTACCTACCTACACTACACTACACTAGTGTACCACGGCCACGCGCCGCAGGGTGTCATGGATGGCACCGCACAACCGCCGGGGCTGTTTATGCCGCTCGCCTATTCCCCTGTGATCTTCGATCGACCCGAGTTATCGGAGACCGGGGGGGGATTGAAGAAACGACGATCATCTCACGAAGCTAGGTAAGGTACACCACCACACTAGGATTATCCAGAGAGAGAGAGAGACGTTGGGCATCAAAACACTAACAAACCCTCGAACCCTCTCTCGGTCTCGCGAACTAACAATCAATTAACCTCCTCCCCCCCATTCCTTCTTTCTCCTAATCGATAATATATAACGAAGAGCTCTTGTTTGTTTTATCCAAAAAAAGGATTTTGCCACGCGCCGCCCGCCTACCTAAGATTAGGTAGTTAAGACGTGATTATCGTCGTACTACCTATTACTAAGTTAGAAGTACCTAAGGTTAGGCAGGCAGGTAGGTCATCTGGGAGATCGTGATGTAGCGAGCGGGCTTGTTACCCGGGACTTAAACACTACCTAGGTTGGGTAACGAAACGCGTTCTAGAAAGAAAAAAAAAGGATCTCTTCGGGGAATTTCTCCGTGGTCCCTAGTGTCAAACGTGCTGGTGCGCCAGACAGTTAAGTAGTAGTGAGGTTAGATTGGGCTGTCATATTACTAGTAGGTAGGTAACCTTAGATGTCTTTTTTTTTTTTGGTCTGAACTGGAGTTAATTAACTTTTTTAGTTTGGTTCACATTGATCAACACATAGGTTCGTAGTGTTTTAATCCTCCGATCTATGGTTCGTGACTTGACTGTATGTAACCTAAAACCGGTTCCGTGCTGGTAAGAGAGCTTGGTATCTTAATCTGATCAAGGCTCTCTCTTCCTCTCTCGCCCTCTCACTCTCAAGGGATCTATCTGGTAATCTCGACTGGTAAGCTCATATTATCCTCAGCCCCGTTTCAAGGCTGCTAAAATGAGGGATCCCCCTCTAGGTACTTCATGTCAACCTTGGTTGTGTGTGCTCTGTATCTAGGTATGGTATGTACGTACACCACCTACATATCTACCTAGGTACTCGACTTTGTCAATGCTTTTCTTTTTTCTTTTCTTTTTTTTCCCCGGGTCTCATCGGTGCGTGCTTTTTTTCGAGGAGAATCCTGGACACGACACGTGCTTCGTCATGCAAGAACTGTGGTCTCTGAGACACGGTCTACGCCTCTGGCCCCATCACCTCGGTGGGTAGTCTGGCATATCGGTGCAGTATCGCTGCGTCCAATGCGGTATACCAAGAGGTAAATCAAATATAAGCCCTCTGCTGGTGTATGCATGTCCAAATACGTCTAATACCAGAACACGATACAAACCATCCTGATCTGGGAAAGAACAGACACCGAAGGGGGGGGGGGGGGGGGGGGGGGGATTCACTGAGTTCTGGATCTGGGTCTAGGTAGTTGTCATATCCCCCCCCTACGACTCCTACACTATACTCTAACAAGGCAAGGTTTGCCGTCACGGATGCAGTTATACCCTCAGATCGCTCTTCGGTATACGTAAGAACCTCGTGCTCTCCAGTGTGGGGAATAGGGAGGATGAACTGGTGGTGGTCGAGGCACCCCAGGAAAAAGGACCAGCCAGATAGCCTTATGATGCACGTCTATACTACGGGCCATCCATGAGAGGCCCTTCCTCCCTGGCTCCAGCCCGCACTTGAAACAAGACACCTGCCGGTTCTTATTTGGAGAGGCACTTGCTTTCTGAACAACTCTGGAGCAAGCCCCATTACGTAGGAGCTTGGTGATAACTTGGAAGTTGTCAAGCTAGGTAGTCAGCATCTACCGCATGAAGTCTCTCAAGGAGACGAATGGGCAGTCTGCGTGAGTTCGACATGCAGTCCCCACGTCTTACATGATTCGTCGACACCATCGCCAGAACGTCATTAACTCACACTACCTAGTCAGCAATGGCCCATAAAGCAAGTTGGGGAGCTAGGTAGGTGATGGATGACTACCTACCTACTGACACGAAGACAGGCACAGGTGTTGATAGACACCCGAACGGCAAAGACGGGCTATTCGAGGCAAAAGTTTTACCTACGCGGAACGCGGTCATACCTACGGCACGATGGTGAGCAGATGGGTACCAAGTGGTTGGATATACCTGATGCGCATCCGGGGGCCACGGCTACTCCGTATGTAGGTACAACGTGAACTCCCCGCAACTTGACAAGGGAAAACAGGCAGGTATCATGAGTGCCCACTATAGGTAGAAAGAAAACACACGTATGTAGTACGCAATCTCACCTGTTATATCACTAGTTTAGCTTCGTATACAGAACAACGCCGTCTTGTGCCGAACAACGACGATATGACTCCCCTTTCTGTTGCAGTGAGTCAACGTTCGTCCGCCACGCTCATACCCGGGGTTTTTTTTTCTCTGTATCTTTCGCTGGTGTATTAGGTATGTCTGGTGCACAGTTAGTCGGCTATTACATACCTCCCTACATACCTCCCTACATACCTGCCTACCCATCTAACCATTACCGAATCTATCTGCCTGCTACCTAGTAGCTAGGTAGGTAATCGTGGCTTGAACGAATGACTGACTGACTGACTAGTTAGGACTCGTGGCGATGACTTACAACACGGGGTCACATGCGCGCACGAACGGAGACCGCTTTCGGCCAACTCCTACTTCTTGTTCTGCAATGTTTTTTTTTCTATCGGCTCATCCAATCCGGGGGGCAATAGAAAGGCCGGGAAAGCCGGCGGGAAAAGGTAAGTAAGTAATATTGATGTATGACTGACCTACGGGTAGATTAATAGGTAGGTAGGTAGGTAGGTAGGTAGTTCGTTTTCGCGAGAACGGAGATAATAGCTTATGAAGGTATGTAAGACATTGCGTACTACTTGATAATTGCATTACTCTTTTCCATTTTCAAGAGCACTAAAGAAAAGAGAAAAAGGAAAAAAAACTAATCGGACATGTGAGTGGCCCCCCGTTGTAAGCCGAAGAGGTTAGGATAGGATGGGTTAGTTGTGAAGGTAAGACGCAGTTACGGATAGGTAATCATAACACACGATGCTGGGACGACTTTTTTGCCTTGGGGCTGTTTAGATGTATTGATGTGCTTGCAACGCGCCCCCCCCCCTTGACTTGCCGGGTCAGCAGGTTGCCCATGGGGATCTAGGCAGACAATACGAAGATATTGGAGAAGAGAGACTGGTATGGTGAATAAATAATGAATGAATCAATTGATGCTTAAGGTTAGGTTAGATCGGTATGGTATAGGAGGAGTGAGAGTGGCGGAGTATTAATGCGTAAGTAGGTAGGCGGTTATCAATGTCTCTTTGAGATTGATTGATGTTCATTTGCAATTGATGTTGTATTTGAAACTAACTTAGGTTAGTTTAGTATGTATTCTTCTTTGTCTTTTTATGTTGTGTCTTTTTATTGTAAGCACTTTTTAGATCATTGATGTCTGTGTAATTGACCTAGGTAAGAGAAGGTAGGTAGGTCATCTAATTGATTTGCGCATATTATGTACACTAGATACATATTACCTAAGTACCTAGGTATGTACCTAAGGTTAGATATGTTTAAATGTAATTGAACGAATAAGATGCTGAGAGACTTGGGGTCGAAGGCAAAGGTTCATGTTACGTCTGGTATAACCTAGGTTATGTATGTAGCTTGAGGATACGGTACTATGTAATAAGTAGTATTCAGTGTAGGTATACTGCTGTGTAATTGATAGTTGACCCGCCCTAAGATACCTACTAACTTTAAAGCACTAGGGGCAAGTCAAGTGATGTCGGATTGCGGCTCATAGGCTAGGTAGGTTAGTGGGTGTGTTAAGTAAGTAAGTACTAAGTCTCCACCCCACCTGTCTGACGTAGCTTTGTTCCATTCCTCTCGCATCATCAGACATCACCTGAGTGCCACCATCAAATCCTAGCCTCGTCCAACTGCCATGGTCTAGCTTGAACGATCTGGCATAATGTCTCGATCGCCATTCGAGTCCATTTGATACTTCGGCCCCCGTGCTTCTCCATTTCTCCAAGTCGGGAACCTCATCCCCGCCGTCCTCCCGCCAACCAAAGCCCACCTCACACGCCCACACCACCAACCTACGCCAACCTACTACACCAACCTACTTACACCAACTTACACCAGCTTGCTTACACCAACCTACCAAGCCCTCCCCGCCACCCCTGCCTACCTACCAACCAACCTACCTACCTACCCTTACCTGACCTACCTAGAAAACGTTCACCTACCCTCGTCTCGTCTCGTCTCGTCCCCTCCCAGGCCCTCCCCCAACATGGCTCCCGACCTCAACTCACTTCCGCCCTCGTCGCCCGCTCCTGCACATCCTCGCATCATGACCACTTCCAACAGCAATGGAGATGCCCTGCGTGGGGAGTCTCCCTCGCCCTCTCCTCGTTCTGCCTCCATTTCTCTGCAGGCTGCCGCTACCATGAACGCTGGCCTACAACATGAACCAGCCCGACGTATGGTGACCCTGTCTTCTTCTCTTTCTCCACTTCCCCCCTCCCCTCCTCCTTTTTTGCTTGTTTGTTTATTATCTTTTGATGGTACTGACTAACTAACACCACTCCGCTGGCTCGCCCACCCCAGGCTCCTCTAGCAGCTCTTTGTCCCGACAGCGACAATCCCCGCAGACCGGTCGACGACGATCCGTAGTCCTGATGAATTTACAGCACAACGACCCCTCCGTTCCGGGCCCCGGCGAGATGGTGGCGGAGGGAGGGGCCAGCGGCCATCGGACCATCAGCCCGCAGCCCATGCCTACATCTCCGCTGTTGTCTGGCGGCGATCCCCACCACAACCGAGCGCCAAGCTTGGGTGAGCTTCACCAGGAGCTCGAGGCTGAGCAGGAGGCCCAAGTGGTGAGTCGACACGTGTAAGGGGGGAGAGGGGAGTCACCCTGATCGTCTAATAACATGTGTATATATATGGACAGAACCGGCTTCTACAAATGATCCGGCAGCAGCAATTGCAGCTACAACAGCTCCAGGCAGCCCAAGGTCAACCCCAAAGCAGTGTAGCTGCTGAAGATCCGACTCCTACATCAGAGCGATCCAGTATCGTCGTCACCCACCCCACCGCAGGCATGCCGCCGCCTATTCCCACGCAGTCGGCTTCGACCCCTCGGTCCCCAGTTGTATCCCACCCTCGGTCTTCCTTCGACTTGGCCCGTGATGCTCTCCACCGCAGGTCCAGGACACCCAGCCGAGGTGCCTCCTCCCCGAGGATGCGATCAACCTCTATTAGTACCGAGGCCGAGCCTCACCTCTCTGGAGTCCGTGACGAGAGCGCCTACTACCAGGCCGAGACACAATCTCTTGTTCGGGAGAACCAGATGTTGCGCCACCGGATCCGAGAGCTCGGTAAGCCATCTTACACCCCTTACCTGCACACTGCTGCAGCGCTAACTGAAACACCCACAGAGCGCCAACTAAGCGAGGCACATACTAATACAGCTGTCACGAGAGAACCTGTTCACCATTCGCACTTGACCCATTCAACGTCTGCCTCTGAGGAAGAGGGAACTCCGGCCACGACTACCAGCACCTCCCAACCTGCGGTAACAGCAGCAATTGCTGCAGCTGCAGCTGTTGCTGCTCCTGTCGCCACCTCGGAAGTTGTGAAAGACGAATAGGATATACCAATGTTGACGCGGACTATATTCTCTACCCCTCTTCCCCCCCTCCACGGTTGGTATGCTTGGCGTTGGCGGGTTCGGTTTATTCCTCCAGGACGGCAAACAATCAGGATCCACCGGGGTGAGAACATGTTCTGACTACCATGACTCTCTTTTCCGTTTACATTTCTTCTCGTAAACAATTCGGTTCCTCCCCTGATGGATGCTATGGCGTCTTGCACATCGAAAGTGCTTCCTGTCTAGTCCGCCTTGTTTACGCTTAGAGATCCTACCTAGATGTGGGTTTGACGTCAGCCAAGCTTGTGGTCCTTACAGTTACTTTTTTTTACTCGTTTTGCGGCAGCAGTAACAACAACGACAACAGTAGCGACACCCTTGTGATAGTAAATTGGTACACGAATCCCGCGGAACGGGTTTAGACACATGAGGGATGGGAACAAACAGGTCGTGTTGGTGTCGTGTTATTCTCATGGCATCTCTCTTATGTATTTTTAGACGGCGTCGGAATCGGTTGGTTGGCCAGGTCACGGTAACGGGGAAGAAGAAAAAGAGAACGAAAAACTCAAGAAGTAAAGAGGAGGCAAGTTTTTTTTCTCCCCTTTTCAGATCAACTGAAGGAGTAGGCAATGAGCGATATGAATCAAGGACTCCCTTTTTCCTTTGGGAACTTGGCCAAACATGAGGGTGAGGGGGGGGTTGAGGGAAATATCATGACTGACTGACTGGTTGACTGGATGGGTTGGCTTAAACCTTGCTTAGGTTCTGTTATCATGTATGATTAGTCGTTAGGAATTCTTCTTTTTTTTTCCGTTCCTAAAAGGGGAAGTAAATGTTAAGAAAAGAAGAAGAAAACAAAGAAGCACAGAATAGGATGTAGTGATTGTAATGTGCTGGCTGGTATAAGTATAACCACAGCAGATACAAAATTGGGGCCGGACCCCGGGAGTTTAGGGCGGATGGCGTCATTTTCGGGTGGGTCGATGCCGATGAGCGCCGGTTGAGGTCGTTCCAATATGTTCTAAGTACTTAATCTACTTAATTCCTGCATTCGATTGCTACAACTTCTACCACTAACGCATACATACATAGGAGCGAGGCGTAGAGAGAGCGCATGAGAAACATCTTGGTCTTCAACATACCTATATACGTGTACAACAATTTTGGTATTCCTTCCCCCCCTTTTTTCCCTCCATTTGTCTCTCTTCCCCCCCTGAGAAACTAACGAACTTGTTGAAAAAAAGGAAAAAGAAGGGGACTTACATCGGTGGACACGAAGGCTGAAGGCTGAAGAAATAGAAAAGAAAAAAGGGGGTAGGAAGGAAAAGAAGGAAGAAAAAAAATATGAATCTGCTCGCTACTACGACGAGGCGGCAATGCCTCCTCGTGGCCTCTTCGCGGTGGAAGATGGCGGGGGAGCAACAACAATTACTACCATCACTATCACTATCATTGCCACGTCCGTTCTCGAGCACGGCGCCAGTGAGGACTGATTTCACGCACGTTGTGAGTTTACTGCCTCTCTCTCTGTCTTTTGTCTCTGTCTCTTCTCGTTCTACCTACCTATTCATCTGTGCTGTTTTCTATTCGGACTTTTGTCTTATTATGGAATCCCTCCATTCCTCCCTTCTCCTTAAACTTTATTATTTATTTATTTATTTACCTATCCCTTCCTCCCGCTAACCTCCCCCGGCCCCCTCCCTTTACCTAGGTGATAGGCGCCGGCGTAGTCGGCCTGGCCACGGCGCGGGCCCTCGCGCTCGCCCGCCCCGACAGCACCACCCTCCTGCTGGAGCAGCACGCCCAGCCCGGAACCGAGACCTCCTCGCGCAACAGCGAGGTCATCCACGCCGGGCTGTACTACGGCGCCGACACGCTGAAGACCCGGCTCTGCATCGCGGGCAAGCGGGCCCTGTATGACTTTTGCGAGCGGTACGGAGGTGAGTTTTTCTTTCTTTCTTATTTTCATTCTTTGAGTTTTATTATTATTATTATTTGGGGTTTGAAAAGAGACGTAGAGAAAGAGAGATGGGATTTATGTGTGTTGTGGGAGGGAGTATTTCTTTTTGGTTTTGTTTCCGTACCTTACCTCTGCTTCCCCCTTTTCCTTTCCAACCTATCTCAAGATTACGCCAACCCCCCTCCCCCCTAAAACTTACCCAACACAACATTACCAACCTCACTGACTCTTGCCTCCATCGGCAGTGCCGCACGCGCGCACGGGCAAGTGGATCGTAGCGCAGGACGACGCGGAGCTCGACGCCCTCGCGCGCCTGCACGCCTCGTGCCAGCGCGACCTCGGCGACGCCGCGGCGCCCACGCGCTGGGTCCCCGACGCCGAGGCGCGGCGACTGGAGCCGGCGGTGCATGCCGCCCCGGGGGGCGTGCTCGAGAGCCCGTCGACGGGCATCGTCGACTCGCACGCGCTGATGGTGGCGCTGCGGGGCCACTTCGAGGACGCGGGCGGCACGACGGCGTTGCGCGCCCGCGTCGTCGGCGTCGAGGCCCTCGGCGGCGACGGCAGCGACGGGTGGCGCGTCACCGTCCAGGATCCCTACTCCTCCTCTACCGATGACGAAGAGAACAGCAGCACCATAACCGCGTCCACGCTGATCAACTGCGCCGGCCTCGGCGCCGCCGACGTGCACAACCTGATCGTGGGCCCGGACTCGCCGCGGCGCGCGCGCCTCTACTACGCCAAGGGCAGCTACTTCAGCTACGCGGCGGCGCAGCCGCGCGTCTCACGACTCATCTACCCGGTGACGCTGCCGGGCGCCGGCGGGCTGGGCACGCACCTGACGCTGGACCTGGCGGGGCGCATGCGCTTCGGGCCCGACGTAGAATGGGTCGACTCGCCGGCGGACCTGGCGGTGCGGGCCGCCGACCGCCTGCCGCGCGCCCTGGCCGAGATCCGCCGCTACCTGCCGGGCGTCGACCCCCGCGCCCTCGCCCCCGACTACGCCGGCGTCCGCCCCAAGCTGGCCCCCGCCGCCGCCGTCGGCGCCGGCGCGGGCTTTGCGGACTTTTATGTCCGCCCCGAGACCGGCTACGCCGGCTGGGTCAACCTGCTCGGCATCGAGAGCCCAGGGCTCACGAGCTGCCTCGCCATCGCGGATTATGTCGTGGGGCTGCTGTATGGGAGTCGAGGTGGAGGTGGAGGTGGGGGTTGAGGGGGAGTGGGAGTGGGATGTAGGAAAAGGGGGAGGGGAGGGGGGGGGGGGGGGAAGGGAAGGAGGGGGTATTTAAGGGGGGGAAAGGAAGGAAAAAGTAAAATGGGGTTTTTTTTTTTGGGGGGGGGGGGGGGTGAATTTTGATTTTGATTTTGATTTTGGAATTTGATTTACATAACCTAACCTAAGCTAGGGGTGGAATGGAATAGAAGAGGAGGAAGAAGAAGAAGAAATGGGGTGTCCATAGAACGTAGATTTGTCAATGTCCTTCTCAGAACGCAATAAGATATATATATATATTTTTCCCGCCGCAATCCTCCACGTCTCTCCTCCCCGTCCCTCCTTGCCCCCCCCCCCCCGGGCGTGGTGGGAAGTATTACAACTCTGCTCTGCTCTGCTCTTTTCTGTTCTGTTGTTTCATTCTTCGATCTGATCCTCCCTGAAACATTATCATCGTCATCGTGGCATCGAGTCAAAAGGATGATATATATTTATGTCTATGTGTGTGTGTGTGTGTGTGTGTGTTAGGTATTTATTATTATTGGTAGGTAGGCAGGTACCTAGGTATGTAGATATACACTACATACGAGAACCTACTCTCTGGTTTGAAAAAAAAGAATAAACCCCTTTTCTCCTTTTACCTTTGCTTTTCTTTTTTGTTGAATAGGTATTTATCTACCTACTCTTTATAAAATCTTACATATTTGCCTACTTTAACCCCCCCTCCCCCCCTCCCTTCCCTACTGCCTCCTGCTATACACACAACGGTATATGCATGATTCATTATGGATGGATGAATACCTCTCTCTCTCCCTCTCTCTCTTCTTTATTCTTCTTTTTTGAAAAATAAAATAAGAAAACACCCTCCGAACTCCTCTGGTTTGTGTAAAATTAAACACAACTCAATTTCTTTTTATAAATGGCCTATTTGCAGCATCTTACCTAATGGAAAGGGGGAGGGGAGGGGAGGGGTTATTATGTATCTAAGGCTACCAGTTATACTCGAAGTAATACGAATCGAGAGGACGGATATCGATGCAACAGTTAGGTAGTCGACTTATCTCGGCATCCTTTACTAACCTTAAGAGACATACAAATAAACTGAACGAGGGAAAAGAACATGACTGGTCGCGTTATGCATGTATATCTCCCTTTACTTTCGTTTCGAGCAATTTTATTATCTAACCTTAGGTAGGTACCTCATAATACGTGATTAACCTCACGTACTTCAACCACACCTACAATTCTCACACTACACATTGATATTCCTTGGGGGTTATGTTTCTCCCTACAATCACTCACGGCCGGAGGGAGACTGGCCACATTCACATTTATCAGATATAATCGCTCTAAAACGTATCACTTTCTCTTTTGTCACAAAGCATCATATTCGTCTAACTCGTTGTCAATTGCGTTGAAATACATGGAAACCAGGTGGTCGGATAGTATGTAGCTGATGAAAGTTCCCACGCTCAGTGCCTTCGTATAAGCTTTTCTGTATCCACGGCTGCAGGTCATTCCTTATCGACCATAAGAGACATAGTATCGTCTCCATAGCACCGATCAAGGCAGAAATAATGCGCCGAGCCATCTCATGGTATTCGCCAAGATTGGCATGAGGTCGTAGTCTATAAGCAGGGAGGGGAATCTTTTTATAGCTTGTCGTAGTACTGTGGTATTCTGTTAGCACGAAATCACGA
Source organism: Biscogniauxia sp. FL1348 (assembly GCA_022544895.1). Taxonomy (NCBI): domain Eukaryota; kingdom Fungi; phylum Ascomycota; class Sordariomycetes; order Xylariales; family Xylariaceae; genus Biscogniauxia; species Biscogniauxia sp. FL1348. The sequence continues at coordinate 425,395 of JAJNNV010000017.1, read as the reverse complement.
GAAGAACAATGGTTAAGGGCTAAACGTACGTTGTTGACATCCGGCACCTCGACCTTGAGACCCTTGCGCTTGCGCATGGCCTCCACCGTCTGTCCGACCTTGGAGGTCTTGTCGAGGGGCGAGCCACCTGGCAGATGTTGCCAGTGGTCGAACACCATCTGGGGGAAGGCCTGACCGGAGGTAGCCTGTCTGAGATCGCCGTTGAAGCCGAAAGACTCCATGACGGGCAGGTAAGCCTTGATTGTGAAGAGAGGGGTACCAGGGCGCTGCTCCTCGTTGAAGACGTGACCTCTTCGTCGGGTTAGGACACCGTAGACACCACCCATGGCCTGCTCGGGCACCTGGATTTCGACCAAGAAGACAGGCTCCATGAGAGCCGGGTCAGCAAGCAGCGTGGCAGCATACAGGACACGTCTAGCGGTCGGGATGATCTGGCCACCACCACGGTGGATAGCATCGGCGTGAAGGGTGACATCAAGGATGTTGAAGCGGACAGCTCGCATCGGCTCCTCGGCAACGGGACCCTCACGGGTGGCCCATTGGAAACCGGAGACAACGGAATCCTTGATTTCGTTGAGGTACTGCACAGCCTTGGTCTGGTCAACCAGCAGGTTAGCACCGACAGTATCGGGACCGAAGCACCAGATCTTTCGGGCATCGGTGACATCCCAGCCGAAATCGTCGGCCATGAGACGAGCACGGGACTTGAAGTCGTCACGGGGTCCGATCTTGCCAGCCTCGATGGCCAGGGCGAGTTCTTCGTCCATGGGCTCAGCAACCATGTACAGACGGTTGTGCTTGTTGGGGGACTTGGAAAGGGCGGTCATGCTGGACTTGCCCATAACGGTCTCACGGTATTGGACAACGGGGTCGGAGAAGATGAGAGGAACACCGGCGTGGTCCTCCTCGAGATCCTTGAGGCAGATTTCCAAGTGCAGCTCACCGGCACCGGCCACGACGTGCTCACCAGAGTCGGAAGTCATGGTCAGAACACAGGGGTCGGACTTGGAGAGACGCTTGAGACCTTCAACAAGCTTGGGCAGGTCCTGAGCGTTCTTGACCTGGACGGACCGCTGCACGACAGGCGAGACGGAGAACTTCATGACCTTCAGGTTGTGAGCGGTCTCGAGAGTGGTGAGGGTACCGGACTTGAGCAGGAACTGATCGATACCGACCAGACCGACAATGTTACCGGCAGGCATGTCGTCGATGGGCTCGACCTTGCCACCCATCATCAAAACGGTACGCTGGATAGCCTTGACGAACAGGTCTTCCTTCTTGCCAGGGGTGTAGTTGGGGCCCTGGATGCGGACCTTGATACCAGACTTGACGGTACCAGAGAAGACACGACCGAAAGCGTAGAAACGACCCTTATCGGAGGTGGGCACCATCTTGGAGACGTAGAGCATGAGGGGACCCTTGGGGTCACAGTCACGGATACCAATGGCGGCCTCGTCATCGGGGGGACCCTCGTACAGAGTCTCGACACGGTACTTCTGGGCGGTGACGGGAGAGGGAAGGTGGAGAATCATCATCTCCAAGAGGGAGTCGGCAGCGGGCAGGAAAGTTCTCATGACAGCCTTGAGGAGCTGCTTGCCCTCCTTGTCCTTGTCCTCAGTGGGGAGCTTGAGCTCGAGCTTGGTGAGCAGGGTCTCAACCTCGTCCTTCTTGAAGTTCATGACGGCGGAGAAGATCTTGAAGATGGGGTCCAGGATGAACTGGTTGAAGGCACGCTCAAGCTGCTTGCCATCGTGGGTGCCCTTGTTGGTCCACTTCTTGGTGGCGGCGTTGAAGTAGTTGTCTCCCCACAGACGCTCCATCATCTTGTTGCGGTCGACACCGAACTTCTTAGCGTAACGGGTAGCGAACTGACGGATAGTGAAGGCCCAGCCGTGAAGACCGGAACCGAAGGCAACAGTACCCTTCTCGGGGTAGACCTGGAGGTCGCCGAGGGACTTGTCAAGGTAGGTGGAGATGATGACGTTGACGGACTCGATGGTTCTCGAGAAGGACTGGTAAAGGTCCTCCTTGGAGACTTGCAGCTCGAGCAGAGCACGGTCGACCTTGTTGATGACAACAACGGGCTTGATACGCTCAGACAGAGCTTGCCGCAGGACAGTCTCGGTCTGGACACAGACACCTTCGATGGTGTCAACGACGACGAGGGCACCGTCAGTGACACGAAGGGCAGCAGTGACCTCAGAAGAGAAATCAACGTGACCGGGCGAGTCGATCAGGTTGATCAAGAAGTCGGTGCCATCGGACTTCTGGCCCACAACGTCCTTCAGGTCGTCGGGGCTGGGCAGAGTACCGTACAGGGAGATGGCGGTAGACTTGATGGTGATACCACGCTCCTGCTCGTCGGCTCTTGTATCCGTGGCTCGGGCATCACCAGCCTTCGCGGTGGAAATGATACCGGCCTTGGCCAGGAGGGAGTCGGTCAGGGTGGACTTGCCGTGATCGACGTGGGCGATGACGGACATGTTACGGACATTGCTGGGCTTGTCCATAAGCGCCCGGATCTCGTCGATCGTGAAGCTATTCGGGAGCGCATCGTATTAGCATTTCTTATTTGGCCATTGATTGATGATGGGGTTTGGGTATGCGGCAGTAACGGAGCTTAACTCCGGGACGGGGTATTTTTGATTCATTTTCTTGTTCTTCTTCTTTTATTCGTCTCTACATGTCTCGTAGAGGAGGAGGATGACGAGAGAAGCATGAATGGGTGGGTGAATGAATGGATGGACGGATGGGTTAATGCGCAAGTCATCATCGTGGTGATGGTCGAGCGAGGACAAGAAGAGTAGGAAATAATCAGGAGGACTTACTTGACCATTTTGGCGGTGTTGGTGCGAAAACTTTACTAAACCGAAAAATCTTAGCGACGAGGCCCCTCACAAGAGAAAATATTGTGGTGAGGGAAGAAGAGAAGGGCGGGGTGATGGGGTGATTATATTGTTGATCACCGTCGTCAACTGGCTTCCCTCTTGTCTCTTGTCTCTTCTCTCTTGGAGCTGGGAATGGGAAGAGGAATGGAAATGGGAGCTCACGAACCTAGAAAGAAAAAATGGTAAGTTATGGGAAAGGGAATTTCGCAGTCGCAAGCAACCACCGACCAGCTGTAGGTTGTTTGCGAGGTGGTGAACGGGAAGAAGGAAAATTTGTCGGGGCAAGAGATCGAGAAGGAGGGGTTTGTAAGTTGAAGGTGGGCTGTGGGCTTGTGTGGGCTTTTGGGCTGTGGGTCATAATAGGTAGGTAGTCTGGGTGGGGCAGACAGAAGCAGCAGTACCTAGCAGCAGCAGCAGCAGCAGCTTATTGGCTCAATGAGCTTTGTACAGATTGGGTTTAGTGGTATCGATGCTCAATGGGACCACTCCTACCTTTTTTTTCTCTCTCTTATTTTTACTTTTTCTTTTTTCTCTCTCTCTTCCCAACTTCCCCTCCTAGTTAGGTAGGTACTTACGTCTTCTTTCCCTAACTTATATGTACGAAGCAGCAAGAATTGCGGGGCTGCCCTTAGAAATCAATCAATTTCATAGGTACTTCAATAGGTAAGGTTACCTAGGTTAGGTAAAGAGCAACAAGAAAGACAAAAAAAAAAAGATATCTAGGGTGGGACAGGGCTAAAACCCTTCCCGCAAATAGAAAACCACGCTTTATGGTTCCATTAGACCTAACCTAGAGAGATGGATATGGACTTGTAGGTATTTTCTTTATTTTCATTTTCAGTTTTATATGCAAGGTTTAAGTACTAAGATACGGGGTGTTACCTATTCTTTACTTACTAAAGAGGATGGGTAAGTAAATCTAAATTCGGATTGTTGTGTTGAGGTAGGAATATTTATTACTATTTCTTTATATTGGATCTTTAAACGATTCTGTATACATGCATATCGACCAGACAAAGATGGATAGACGCATATAAGGTGCGGGGCTTGTCATGGTTATTAGCAAACCTCCGTTCAAGGTTCTCTTCGTCTTCATTCGGCGTGACCATTTCTCATTATCCACCCCCACATGGAAACCTACTTAAGTACCTACACAACCGCGGTATGACTTCATCAATGTCAGCTACACAGCCTCGATAACTCTCACAGCAGAGGAGAGGAGAGAAGAAGACAGAAGAAAAGAGTAATGAATTAAGTAGTTAGTACCTACCTACCTAACTTACTTACCATAGATACATACCTAGGTTAGGTCAACGTATGTAGTCCCGAGGTCATCGAGGTTTCAACACCAGGAATCAAGCAACCGTTGAATACTTCAAGATCTTGAGCTATCAAGTGGCCGGGTGACTCAGACCGAATCGAGAGTGAGTGAGACTCAACTTAGTAGCTTAACCTGTGCTAGGTTGGACATCTTCCTTTCACCAAAGAAAGCATCCTCAGCTCTCAGCGTGTAAACCAAACGTCACCATGACTTCACCAACACCAACATCAACACCCACAACCTACCTTGACCTAGTCAAGGCCTGTGACAAGTGAGCTCGCCCAAAGCATACATCCCTACCTGCCCCAATAATGGAGCTGAGCTAGCTAACCCGGTCTGTCTGGCCCCAAAGCTTCCCCTATATCGACCTCTCCAAGACCCCCTATGCTGAGCATCCAGACCCCGTCTTTTACCAGCTTCTCCTGCCCAACGACCCGCGGCCTCACGGGTATATGCTCCCCTCCGTGGTGTCGCGTATGCCATGGACCTCTAGCTTCGCCGTCAGCCCGCCCGCCTCTCGCCCCCGTACCGTCCAGGTCCTCGGCCCCGATGCCCCCGACGCCATCAGTGCCGCCTTCGCCGAGATCATCCGTCGAGCCGCTGAAGCGCGTCTCTTCGCCTCCCTCGCGCCACCCCTTCATGATGAGGCCTTTAGGATCCTGGGAGCCCGGACTCCTGCCGTAGCTGCTGCTGACACCACTTCACCATCCCCACCCCCACCTCCTGTGCAGGTCCTCCGCGCGGCAGCCGCCCTCTTCGGCATCGCCTGCCGCGGCTCGCACATGACGGTATACACCCGCGCTCCCGGACCGTCCGGTGCCGATGACGAGCTCCAGATCTGGGTCCCGCGGCGCAGCGCGCACCTGCGCACGTGGCCCGGACGCCTCGACACGAGCGTCGCCGGCGGGGTCCGTGCCGACGAGTCGCCCTTCGAGTGTATCGTGCACGAGGCCGACGAGGAGGCCTCGCTGCCCGAATCCCTTGTGCGTAGGCACGCCCGCGCCGCAGGCGCCGTGACCTACGTCTGTGCCAGTGGGGCCGGTTCCGGAGGCGAGCACGGGCTCGTCGTGCCCGACGTGCTGTACGTGTACGACCTCGAGGTCGCGCCAGACGTCATCTTGCGGCCCCGCGACGACGAGGTTCAGGAGTTCCAGCTCTGGACCGTGCCCCAGGTGCGCGAGGCCCTGCTGCGTGGCGAGTTCAAGACCAACTGCGCCTCCGTCATGATCGACTTCTTGGTGCGCCACGGCCTCATCACGGCCGAGAACGAGTCCGACTTCCTCGAGATCTTGACGCGCTTGCATCGGCCGCTCCCTGTGCCTACTACTACTTCCTGACCTAAGGCTAACGGTAGGGATGGTGAGGTGGTGAGGGATAGGGTGGGGGTGGGTTTAGTAATGGAAAAGAACTCGCACCTTTGGAATTATGAAGGAAGAATATACCTACGTGTCTTATGGTATCGAGAGAGAAGAGGTGCCGGGCGTTTGGGTTGGGTCTTACCTAGAAGGAGGAGAATTATCAATGGGGCTGTTTTCTAGACGACCGGTGGGATGCGATAAGAAAAAAGATATCTTAGACGTAAGGTTTGGGCGTTGGTACTGAGGTTATTATCAATCAATAGAGCGGGCTACATATGTAGTTGGGCGTTCTCGGATATTGATCTCTTATCTTTTTTCCCCCCATTCCTAGAACCCGCAGTTGCGGCAAAGGAGAAAAAAGGGGGAGATGAAGAAATGAAGGTCGAAAACGACAATGCATATATGTAGGTAGGTATGTATAAATATATTGGCTATATGTATATTCGTATACTACTGCTTGCTTAGAGCGACCAGTTTGGGGGGATTAGGGACATGTAGAAGGGCATAGAAAATGCGTCTTGGACCTACATACCTACCTCCTACCTTCTTCCTATTGACTGCTCACTAGAAGAAGATGTCTTTTCGGGTTTAAATCATATTCAGGTATCTTCTTCTTTTTATTTATTTACCTACCTGCCTATTTACCTCGGTACTTAGGAACATTTAAAGAGAATTAATAGAAAAAACCCTAGAATGGGGGGTTTCGTCCCCTTCTCTGTTCCGTACTACCTACTACTCAAGAGCCTTCCAATCTAGGTACCTAATCCTTCATTTTTTATTTATTAAAAAAAAACACCCATTCAATTTAACCGTTAATAAAACGAGTCAACTAAATGCCGGAAGAACAAAATCCTACTACCTACCTAAACCAAGAACCAAACGAAAAGAATATTCTGATTAATTGTAAGGAGCCAGGCTCTTCCCAAGCTTAGTCACTTACAGGGCCAGCAGCCCTTATAAAAACCCTTGTCGGCGTCGTGATTTAGTTATTTAAGTCCTGTTCTGTAGCTTTCAGCTTTGGTCTATCGTCGTATCGTCTGAGAATAGATACATTTTCGGTCCCTATTTGTACTCGTTTCGCACCTAGGCCGTCGTCCATTACATTAATATTATCATATCTCCCCCCCATCAAGTAGATAGGTTGAAACACCGCGGAATCATGCACTCCCCTCTCCACTTGCTCGGTCTAAAAAGAAAGGAACTCATCCCCCCTCAAACTTCTTTACCTGCATAGGTTAAGTACATAGGTAAGTAAATCGTTCGTTCGCAATGATCTCTCGCCGAGGAGGGGAGGATGAAGGCACAGATATAAGTTAGGTGTTGTAAGTTGAGGAAGTCAATTACAAAAATAAAGTAAGCAGGTAGGTAGATAGGTAACTAGCAACGACAGAACCTTCCGCCCCCTTTCCCCTTTTATTTCCGATGCAAGACAGCAGAAAAGGGGAGAAGAGAAAAAGAAACAAGTTATTGATACGCCCTAGCTATGCAATATATATATATATAAGTTGTGTGTGTGCGTGTTTGTTGTTTCGGTCAACAATAAGGTAACGTAGGTAAGTAAGCCCGGCTTCCATCCATCCATCCATCCATCCATCCATCCATCCTCCTCTTATCACATTTCGTCACCCTGTCCTTTTGTGTGTGTGTATGTGTTCAAGACTATTCTATACTCAACTTTGGCCCACCCCCATCCCCATCCCCCTCTCAAGCACCATCTTTTCTCCCATATCTTCATCCTCCTCCCGCCTTTACGAAGACCCCAAGATCCTCGAATACGCGTCCTCGACCTCGCCCGCCAGCTCGAGCAGCGAGACGATGACGATCTGGTGCGTGAGGTTTGGCAGGCGATCGCGGTGCAGCCCGATCCACTCCAGCGGCGGCGTCGCCTCCCCCATATCCCGTAGCTGTGGGGTCTCTATGACGGGCGGCTCGAGGGCCTCGTACTCGTACTTGGACTGGGGCACGTTGACCTCGGCCGTGATTTTCTGCTGCTGCGCCTCCCCTTCCAGCTCGGGCACGCCCGTCACCTTGATGGCCGACATGGTGGGTAGTTCGCGGCCCCACGTCTGTGCCAGCGCTTTCGAGTGGTTCGCCCACATGCCCCGGATGTAGCTGATGCGCGAGTAGTTCCAGCCCACCTCTACCTTCCCCTCGAACGCGCTCTTGAACGTGTACTGGATGTTGCGTGATTCGGGCGTCTGCCATGTCTGCATGACCGCTTCCACCTTGGGCACCTTGAGGATGGTGCCGCCACGTGAGCCCGTCGCGCTGCGGACCACGTCGTCGACAGATAGCTCGCTGGCCGCCTTGGGCGCCTCGACGTCGCGGACGCCTGCGAGGCCTATCCGAAGCTGGCCGAGGGTCAGTCCCAGGACGCTGTGGATTCGCCGCTGTTCCATGCTGGCCGCGAATCGTGCCTGGGCGTTTAGGGCTTCTAGTTTGAAGACCTGGTGGTCTGAGAAGGTGCTTGGGAATACGCCGAGGTTGAGTGCCTTGAGGGTAACTACAACATCTGTGTCGAGCGAGATTGGAGATTTCATCACCGCTTCGTCGGCGTCCGGTTTGCTGAGTACTACCTGTTGGACAGACTCTTGGTTTGCCACTGACTTCCTCTTCATGAATTTTTCAATGTCACGAAGCGATGTCTCGTAGCTTGCCCTCCTCTCCTGAATGAGCTTCTGAATGGCTTGCCACAAAGCGACACCTTGGGCTGCAGAGGAGGTAGTGCCAAATATTTGGACAGCTTCTCCATCGAGAATCGCAACCAATCTATCTCCGGAGGCTGCACTGTGCTGTCGCACATTGTACATGAGAAATTGCATCGACGTGATATCGGCTACGAGGAAAGCTTGGTAGTCGAAAGCCGCCTTTAGCCTGAGCTGACTGAAACCGATGGAAGCTTGGATTCTCGGGGTCTCGTTTAACGCCTGTTCCCGCTCTGGCCATTGTATAGATGTGCGCAGCTTGAAATCTTGTAGGGAAACCAGACCGCTAAAGCGACCTGTGCAATCTACACCAACTCTTCTAAATCCGAGACACAAGTTCTGCTCCCAGTCCGATGTCTTCTTTGAAGATACCCAGAAATCAGTGATGGCAAACTCAGCTTTACCAAGAGATTGTCCGAGGTCTATGGCGACATCTAAAGCACTTATGGAGATTGTGGCCGTCCATGGGAAAGCCGCTGTGGCAGCGACTTGCTGATATCTCTGTACAAGATGACCCTGTGAGGCTGGTTCTGTCGTTGCTTTAGCCACTGGCGCTGCGGATCCTTGGCGAACCTCCCGGGGCATCCATATTTCTCTGAAGAGCAGGAAGTCTTGTAGTTGCCTAGCATTTATAGCGACCTTCATTGGGCTGACTTTGAGGATCGCGGACAAACCACTTGTACCGCTGACGTGCTTACTGTTCATTAAAGAAAGAACCACGGAGTCGATATCAAAACTGCCTGTGGATTCCCGTGAGTATACATGTTGAACAGACGTGTGGAATTTGCTGAAAGTGCCGGATATAGCAAAGAAATTGCCGTAGTCGGTGGAATGAACCGTATTCATCGTAAGATATATGTCATCAAAGCGTGCCGTACCAGCGACCCGGCCATAAGGCTGGCAACTAAGAGTGAACTCCTGTTGGCAGATACGTAATCCTAGATTCAACTTCATTCGTCCCAAGACCGCACTCGGGTCTGCTGTTAGGATGTTGTCTTCTTCGGCTGGTTTTACCTGGCTCAGACCTTCTTCATGCGGTGTGGTAGGCGATTCGGGCATGATGTCACTCACGACCTCCTTGATGCTTGAACTGATATCAATAAGGAGGGGAACAACAGATGGGTAGATGATATTGCGTGACGAAGCAATTTTAATTTCTCCCAACAAATTTGGATCCTCTTTGCCATCATCCCTATACTCTACCTTCCAAGCTAAGCCAGGGGCACGCAAAACGGTACTATTGCCGGCCTCATCAGGATTAAACTGTCCGTATTTTCCGGCTAGGGCAGGGCGGTTGCTTTTAAACGCAGTCTCTGATGGGTTGGTCATCGTTTTCTTGCTGGAAAGATGCACAACAGCACCAGCAAAGTCAGCGTCTATCAATAGAGACTCAAGCCTTCGGCTTCCGAAAAGTGATCGCTTAGGTTCTATAGCCTCGGCTTTCTCGGCAAGATTTTCATTCTGAGGAACTATCGGCGTCCAGTGCTCTGAAGCACGCTGGACGTTCTTGAGCGATAGGCTGATGGAATCTTGAAGATGAGCGGCTGGGACAATGAAGGAAGACGTCAAGCGAAGATCTAATGACTTCCCTACTGCTTGCAAGGCCAAACGACGGGCGTTTGCCGTAGAAATAAAAGCAATATTGAAAATCACTTCCGGCAAAAGCGCGGAATTAGAAGATCGCCTGATCCTGTTATGATGAGGCTGATCCATTTGTAGTGGCTGGACCATTTGCAGTTGAAACTCCTCAATAGTGAACTTCGCCGTGTTTCTCTTCCGCTTAGCAAATTCGATTCGTCGGAACGAAAGTACAAGGTCTTCCTGGCCCTCACAAACTTGTTCAGGGCTGCTTGAGACAAGCCAACAAAACTGAATATTACGTATTTCAAAGGAATACATGATTGAAGCTAGGAAAGAATCAAATATGTCGCTTCCCGTTTCCTGTTCTTCGTCATTGATCGCTATTCGTGGCTTAGACTGCCTGAGTTTTCGTATATACTCAAGTTCTCGTGACGTATCAAGGTCTTTGATCTTGTCTCCCATATAGCCGATCACATCCACGAAGGTAGAAACCGTGTCTGGTGAGAGGTTCACTTCGAATGCGTCAGATTTGAAGTCAAATGACCTCAGCTCTGTCCCGTCTTCTGCTTCTCTAGTTGTAGCGGTGACCAGAGCACCGAATGCAAGGTTTCCACAGGACCTCATCCCATCGGCAGAGCCTTTGGCAATGTCAAAACTGATTTCGCGCAAATTGATGTGAACTTCCGGGTTCTCCAAGATAGGACCTCCATCTATCTTATTTGCAAGCTGAAGATGAACCCGGTCAAAACAGAAGGACAAATGTGCCAGTGATTCGGTGTCTGATTTGATTGGCGCATTTCCAAATATTCTGACCCCGGCAAGTGTACTATGAACATCGTATATCGTCTTTGTAAGGCTGGGCTTTGGTGATTGTGGTTTGACCGCTTCCGAAGAGCCTAAAACCTCATCCACATGCTCTTGTATGACCTTCAGTTGCTGCTGGAAATCATTGACCGCACTCGAAATTTCAGGTCTGTTCAGAGCTGCAAGCAAGCTGTATACAGCTGAAGCGTCTAGCCTCACAGGCTCAACTGATACAAAGACAGTGATCGAGTGCTCCCCGGGTGCCATGTGACTAATGACACGACCATTAGTTGGTGGGATTTGTAGTAACGAAATACTTCGAGGGACACTGTTGAGTTTGATCTGAATATCATGCGAATTCTCCTTGATATCAAAGTTGAAGATGATCTCCTTGCCCAAGTTTGCGGCCATCGTTGCTCGTGCCACAACGCCTGATATGGTATACGTAATGGATCGTAATAGGGGTATTGTAATAATGTAGGAATCTAGGAACATCGCTAAGTTGATGTGGAACGACGAGGACCGTTCGGCATCTGGCTGCCTCTCCAACTGCGGCGAGGGGGGTGAAGGTAGCTTTCGGCGCAACTCGTTAAGTTGCGCAGCTTCGTCCTTCACAAGCAAGTCCGCAACTTCAGCAAGCACAACCGGATCCTGCTTGATGACAATTTTGAGGTCATGACTGCTAGCAGCGGACCTAATTGTATGGATTGGTAACTGTGCGTTAAGTCGAAACTCGTGCGCTACAATTATGCTCGCTCCTCTGAGGCGAATGGTTGCCAGAGCCTGTGAATGACTCCAGACTCTGGTTGTCAGTGAATCACACCCAAGTATAAAATTCGTATCCACTGCTCCATTCTTCTCGTTCGTATTGAGCAAGGATATTTTGAGATTGTCACTTCGAAGTTCAGTACTGAGATTGATAGTGTCAAGGGCGATTGCTCCTTGTCCGAGCCCGAAAGCCACATGGAGTGATTGTGAGGCTTTGCGATCAGCCTTTTTATGCGGGATCTCTTCCGGAAGTCGAGTTTCGGATTTGTTGTACAGACGCAAAACATCATCGACTAGTTCGCAAAGTTCCCAGTTGAGGTTCATGCCAGCTTGGTTGCAATATATGTTGACAAGGGTTAGTGGTCCTTGAACATCGTTCGCTATCTCACGGGCACCTTCTTGAGGCATGTTCCTATCGTGGATCCTAATTGTAAAACCCACGATAAGGATCTGGTTCTGCTTCGGGCCTGGGTCGAGCACAAACTGTGTCTCGTGTATTTTAGCTACAGCCATCGTAGGTATCTGCCTCTGCTTGGTCTCAGAATTGGGGGGTTTTCCGAATATATTATTCAGGAGAACAGCATGTTCGATGTCTTCTAAGTCCCAACTTCTCCATTGGTCGAACGCAGCCATTACTTGCTGCCTCACGTCTTTAGGGCATCCTAGACCCCGGCCTAGACAGTCTAACACGGCGTTTGCTTTGGCCGTTGGTTCCAATGTGTTCCATATTTGACGTAGCCTAGTGATCAGTTTCCAGGAATCATAGGTCCTCAAGTGTTGCGAGGCAGCTCGTAATACAGCCGATGGGCGTATAACGAATAATGGGTCGCTTGCGTGTTGTCCCTTAGTGATTAGCCGGTAGGTGAACTGCTTCAAGCGCTCATCCGCCGAGGAAAGGGTGGTAGAAAATAGTTCTCCCATTTCTGTAGCAAGCACATTTGTCCTGTGTATTAGTGAAGCAAGGTATTCAACCCTACCAGAAGACGACCTTGTCCGAACGGCCCCAACATCAGCATCTAGATAATTGATGTCTTTCGAACCCATTGATATCATGACTCTCTCAACGGTGGCAAGGACCGCTGCCTGTGTCTCGTCTAGTTTTGTGAGTCTTTCAGCAGCAGAGAAATCAATAGAAGAAAGTCTGAAGTGAAATGACAACTGCGAGCTACTTTGATCCGGGTCAGTACCCGATGAAGCAGCACTACTTTGTGATCGAGTGGCAAGGACTAGGGATTTCAGAGAGACATCATATTGATCTTGCTGTCCCTCGCATGGATCAGAAGCATCATTGTCAGTACAATTCAAAAATCGAAGGTTTGCTTCGGGTAGTCGAATAACAAAGTCTGTGATGGACCCATTCGTTTGTTCCAGTTTTTGCATGTCGAAAATATCCGTTACTGCTCCGATATGAAGAGTATCTAGGATGTCTTCAGGGTTTGTCGGCTGCAAAGCTTGAAGCAAAGCCGCTACACTTCTCAAGGACGCCGCGTTGAAGAAAGCCGTGACACCACGGGGAAGTTCCAGAAGTAAGGTCTGGTGTGCACAATTGCGACTGAGTTGTTCAGGATCAATAAAATCGAGACCAAATTCATTAGAGCCCAGGAGATCATCATTTTCGATGTCTTGGATACTCGGCATCACTGCTTCTTTCATATCTGGCCGGACATTTTCTAAGGGGAAGTATGGAGGGAAGAACTGGCTTGAGAACTCCACACTAGTGTGAAGGATATCCTTTCGGTCGGCCAAGTCCCCATGCACGCTGAAAAAAGCAGAATGACGGCCAGTGGAAGCAGAGTGTTGACGGTGATGGGATTTCGGTCGTAATTCACTGCCATCGTCCACTGGAGATTCCGTTGCGCCGTTCTCAAAGCGCTTGGAAAACCTGGTTGCCTTAGATGATGCTGGCTGCAGAATACTGCCATTGCTTGAGCTCGCTAACGATAGAAAAGAGCTCTTGTGGCGAAGACCTCTAGGACGTCGGGAGGAACCCCGTGATAGGATAGATTTTTTATCGGCAGCAGGATCTAAGAAGGCCGGCTGCGGGACTGACGGAACACTCTGCGCCACGGCATCTACAGCATCTGGCGTGAAGTCGTCAAGTACCCCGGGTAGCAGTAAAAAGTCGGTTCGGTGTGTTCTTTGATCATGGCGGCGCACGAGTTCCTGTTGCAATTTTCTCTCCTGAGCAAAGTCATATTTCTGGCCAATTAACACAAAATGAACACTAGTTCGAAGGAAAACATCAGTTTCCACCTGGGAATGGATTCTTGACTGATGCCTCGCCACAGATTCCGAGTTCACACAGGCAATCTCAAGCTTAGGTATTTTGATGTCAGCTCGTTTGGAATAGTGCGTCCGTGCCCAGTCATTGTACTGAATATCGACAGAGCCCGTCGAGCACAAAAAGGCAGCCTCATCAACGTGTAACCAGAGCTGAACAGACTCGACATGGAGACGGAGAAATGTCACATCATACATGACAATTGATGAGCTTGGGATCAATGCATTCTCATCATCATCTAGTGAAAAGCCAAATGCTTTCCCCCCTCTGATCAGAGCTGTCAAGAAGTCGGTTGAACATTCGCCAGTAATAGCACCGATATTCAGGTCCCAATTGCAAAGGTAGGTTGGCTCCGTAGGGGGCAAGCCGAAGAGGCGGTGGCCGTATATGGTAAGACCATCTATAAACAATTGGGTGCTTGACGTAGCGCTCATAGGACTCATGGCCCCGTCTTCTTCATCTTTGAGGGAAAGACTTAAGGGGGTAATACATAGGTCGAGATCCATGTAATAATTTGTAAATCGAAGGTCGACAGATAAAGAAGCCGTTTCAATCGGAATGTGTCGCTTTGCAGAATATAAATTTGCAGGCAATAGGATCCTTGGATCGTCAACGCGGACGCTGAGGATGATATCCATATCATTTGATTTCTTTGGTGGAGGACGGTTTGCGGATTCGGCATCTGGATCAGTAGCTTTGAGTCGGAGGGACTCTTGGTACTCATCGAGAGTTTTGAAGTGTACATAATCCCCGAAGTAATTGTCTTTCAGTTGTAAGAAATACCGGATTATGAACCCGTAGAGATAGACAGTGGGGGACTGGCCCATAACGTCGAGGACAAGCGTGTCAGTGTTCGCAGGTGATGTTATGGCATAGTAACAATATTTCCCATCGAGCACCAAGTTCTCTAGTTGCCCTATCTCCTTGGAGGCTAGAAAAGCCGCTTGCGTATTCCATGGGGGCGTATGTAAGCTAAGGTGTGGTGCTTCGATATTGACCTTGAAGGGCACTGCACTCTGCGACGGCCGGAATGAATCTAGAGAAAGGCACGTATCAGTCACCAGACACGGGCTGGTCAAGATAATATACGTGTTGTCGTCAAAATTTGTCGGATCGTTGACGATATTGGCATCATTGACGTTGAGATAAAGCTTTAGGTTGCGAAGCTGCAAGTTTATGAGGTATTTGAAAGGCGTAAAGAGGAGATATTCAGATGGCGGCCCACTGCCCCAATCATCTATGAGATCAGTTAATAGGAAGACATGATCTCGAAGGATAAAAAGATCAAATCCATTGCTTTCAATATCAAAATGCCAGGTGCGGAGGCTGTTCCACCTTAAAGGGGCAGATAAGTCACATGAGATATTCAGGGCACCAGATTTCCACAAGAGTCCATGATTCACACTTGTTGAGACCTCTGTTGAAGGAAGATCAATTTTTAAAGTGTTGGAGTATCCAGTTGACCTTGCCAGCATATCCATAGTGTATGAGATGGTGGCGTTTGCCCCAATCTTGATATCGAGCCAACCGTATGGACGTTGCTCCGCTGCTGCGGTAGCGGCCGACTTCTGGTTCTGGCCTCTGTCCCATCGATTCTCCTGTTTCCGATGCTGCTTCAACGTGAGGGCTTCCTTCTTCCATCTCCAGTTCTTGGAGCTCTCGCGCGTAGGCAACCGGAGCGTGGCCTCCTCGTCTAGCTCTAGATAAAAGTTGAATATCGTCGGCACCCGATCAGCACCAATTGGTAATTTCTGTGCAGGAACCGAATCCTTGCACAAGCCCGGAAAGAAAACTCTCTGTAGCTCAGCTCTTTGCCTATCTGCCCACGGACCGTAATTGATCATGCCGCCTTTCAGAGACAAGCTAAGAGCCCATGCAGGGGCTATCGATCCGTTTATATCATCGGGGTTATTATGATTATTCAAGGAGTCCGATGCGCTATGTTCTAGGACCTTCCCAGGCACATCCCAGAACATCGTCAAAGTTCCCTCAGGACTATCGATAATAGTATTCACTGCAGCATATTCAACCGACGACCATCTCAGTTTGTCATCATCCTCATCTTCGTTCAGATATCGAGAAAGACCTTGCCAGTTGCTCGAGGCCGGTATGCGGGTTTCAGCAGGAATTGTGCCAGCTCTAGAATCTACCGAAAAAGACTCAACTGACGACCGCCAGTATGGTACTAAATTTCGCAATTGGCCCATAGCCTTACGGCGCTGTCTTCGAAGAAAAGAACGATGCTGAACGGGGTCTGATTCCAATACCGCCTGTTTGTCTCTAACAGCCCTGGTGAGTTGATCCTCTTTGTAGCCATCATGCTCTCGCATCTCCAATACCGGGTGGTTAAAATGGATCTTGAAAATTTGGCGGTACGGATCTGGAGTTTCAGTCTCAGACGCGTCAACATCAGCAGTCAGGGACTTGGTCTTCATGACGAGGACAGCTTTGGTGTTTTCATTGCCCATGACCATTGCCGCCTTATCGCACTCCAGGCGAACAGGGAGAAGCTGTAACATAAAGGGAAGTTCCTCTTTACCAGCGTCCTCCGCCTTAATAGAGTCGGACGTATTGCTCGACTTTTTCATATGGCGGCGCTCAGAGGGCCCCTTTTCGTCCGTGAAGGCGCCAGAGGATTCTTTGGAATCATCCGACTTCTCGGTGTTCTTGCGCAAATGTCGTCGAAACTTGACCGAACCGTTTGCCGGGTCTTCAGCTCCGTCGAGCGTGATATCATTGGGCTGTACATTACTGAACTGGGCGTGTTCGGTCATGGCATCGAGCATGGAATCATAAGCGGCGCTCCGGTTATAGACGAACCATTCCAATCCAGAAACGACGATCTTGATGCGACAAGGCAGCTTTGCCTGTTGGTCACGGGCATCCGATGCAGTGACGCCGTCCTTGGCCTTGGCCTGCTTCTTGGATGCCTCGAGCTGGACATCGCGAACTCTACGGAGCCAGTATGACCAGGTGATATGGCCATTCTGGATGAGGATGGTTTCATTATTGCCGTGGTAGCGTAGGCCTATAAAGAAGATGCGACCGCCAAGCAAGGAGACTTGAAGGGCTTGGATATCGATGTAGATGCGAAACGTGTGCCAGGTATAGGCGCGAATGGCGTAGGATATGACCGAGGCAACTACTCTGTTAAAGTAGAGCAGAAAGAAGACTGCGCTGTGAAGGCAGGGTTAACGGGTGGGATTCTATATATATATATAAAGGGAGGGTTACTTCGAGGATCAGGAGGTGGAAGGACTTACAGGACGCCACAGACAATACTATATCCGAGAAATTCACTTTTGCAAAGTCAGTATCTCTACTATTCCTCCCAATATTTTTGAATTCTATGACAAGACGTACGGACTGAAGCCCATCAGGTTCGGCACGCCCGGCGAGCTGGTGGTGTGCCCATTGTCGGCCATGACTACGGCCCTGGCCTGACCTGACCTGGCCGTCCCCGAAGCTCCCTTTCCCCCTCGGGCTTCCTACAGCCTATGTCGGCTTATGATGGCACGATGACAAGAATAGATGGGGAAGACATTGAATCTAGGCGCATAACTAATCGTGGCGTCTAGGAGAAACGAGCGGATGCGCAGCAGCAATGGGAAGCGATTATTCGACGTCGAGCTATGGAGATGTCGAGCTATGGAAGTGCGTCAGTTCGCTGGACGATGGACGATGGACAAGGTAGGAGGAGTAAGTATGTAAGTCGGTAGGTTGCTTTGGGTAATGATGCGCTTGCGAAACGCGTGACGACAGCGGTCCTTTAGGTAGGTAGTACAACCTACCTACTAACCTTACTTAGTCCCCTACTTATAAAATAAGGTGGATACCTGTTTGCATTTGGTAGCGCCCTTGCCGTAGATAGGTGGTATTGGTAGCATTGATAACCCCGGACATGACACGCCCTATCATATAAGCTCTACAATACACCACTATATCAGAAGCAGGTGCGCTAATGATGCAAGCTGCACTTGATCAAATGACATGGGTCCCCCCCAAAATTGGCCATTGAAAGCTCCTCCACCACAAACCTGCAGCTTGCAACATCCATCTTCCCCCACGACAACGCCTCTTCGCCTTGGTCCTATACGGAATACACCCTACGTAATCACCCTACTTATTTATTTATCTGCCTAGCCTAGGTAATCTGGACCTACTTACCTACCTACCTACCTACCAACCTACCAACCTACCAATCTCTGTTGTCTGGATTCCCTTTCCTCCAGCGCCGTGGACCCGGGCACTCCTCCTCCAACAATGCATTCTTCTGGATGTCTTGTCCTTTAAGCACCAAACACGTTCGCTGAGAGAGCGATCCAACGAAGATGTCTGGCGGTACTGGGCAGAAGTTCACCACTGCCACCACCATTGTCGCCGGTGTTTTCTCCCTGGCAGCGACTTTGCTGTCTATCTTGTAAGACCTGTTCTATCCTGCCCTATCCTATCCTTTCTCCTTTGGCCGAGGGCATCGAACTGAAGCTAATACGTCTTGTGACCGAATAGTTCGATATGGCTTCAACTGTAGGCAGAATCCCACCCATTCATCCATATTCCGCCCCCTTTAATCCACCGGATCCCGATCGGATCGATATTAATACCTCCTCTAGAAAGAACTATCGCAAACCACTTCTACAGCGATATGTCGTACGCATCTTGCTGATGTAAGTCACGCCACCACCGAGCCCCTCCTCTATCTTTCGTATACCACGAGCCCTTCTAATCCCGACAGGGTCCCTATCTATTCCATCAGTTCGTGGGTTAGCATGGTATCGTTGAAAGCAGCAGCCTTCTTCGATCCCATAAGAGACATATACGAGGTGTGTGCAGCTGATACCCCCTTATACATTTCTCCATCGGTAACCATGTGTCTAACCTTGCCCGCCATCCAAGGCTTTCACCATCTACACCTTCTTCCAGCTTCTGATCAACTATCTCGATGGCGAACGTGCCCTCATCATTATGACCCATGGTCGTGCGCCTGTCCATCATCTATGGCCCCTTAACCACGTTTTACCCAAAGTCGATATATCCGATCCCTATACTTTCCTGGCTATAAAACGGGGCATATTACAGTATGCCTGGCTCAAACCCGTTTTGGCTCTTGCAGCCATCATAATGAAAGCGACGGGGATTTATCAGGAGGGCTATATCGGCGTCACATCTGGCTACCTCTGGAGCGGTATCATCTACAATATTAGCGTAACCGTCAGTCTGTACTCGCTCGGCCTATTCTGGGTCTGCATGCACGACGACTTGCTGCCTTATCGCCCCGTTCCAAAGTTTTTGTGCATCAAACTCATCATTTTTGCTTCTTATTGGCAAGGTTTCTTCTTATCTATACTGGTTTGGCTTGGAGCCATTCCAGACGATGTCCAAGGATATACATCAGACAACCTCGCTGCCGCTATCCAAGATGCCTTGATCTGTTGCGAGATGCCCGCCTTCGCTGTTGCCCATTGGTATGCTTTCTCGTGGCACGACTACGCTGACAACACGGTCTCTTCTGCCCGTTTGCCTGTCAAATATGCTTTCAGGGATGCTTTCGGGGTCGTTGATCTCGTTGAAGACTCTAAGATTACTTTTAGAGGCGACCAATACAGCTATCGAATCTTCGATTCTAGTGGGAAAGTTATTGCACACGAGGATTCCAGCTCTCGCTTTGCTAGGTTAAAAGATGGAATGAGATATAAGCAAGGAGGTCAAGCCAAGTATTGGATACCAAAGCCTGGCGAGGTCAGAGGCGAGATAAGCGCCAACACACCCCTCTTAAGCTCCAACGGAGGACCCAGTGGTGCAGGTAACCCATCGCCTAAATACATGGACGGCTCAGTTTCTGAGATCGCGTTGGACGACGATGATGAGCGCCTTTACAGTAAGGCCCGCGAACTTGAATTCGGCGACTGGAATGTAAGTATCGTGCCGTTCTCCGTACCAGGCATCACGACTGATAGGTTTTTAGTATCCTGTAATAACCGCACATATTCCATCGAGAGATATCTGGAGATCTCCGCATCCTACCGCATATCAGACAAGAACTGGTGCATGGGACATGCGTCGCAATGTCTCTTCAGTAAGCGTAAGCAACAGGCCGACGGCCTCGGCGGCCTCGGCGACCCCCGGTATCGAGACTGTAACCAGCAAGAAAAAGAAAGGGAAACAAAAGCAGAAGAAAAGAGAGCCGTCTCCTGTCCCAGAGCCCGCTGTACGTGCTTCGGAAGAATCACAATCCAAGGGCCCGCTAGGCGCTCCCATCCTCACCACGAGCGACCCCCAAATTCTAGAGCAGGAGGCTGAGGAGGAGATAGACGCAACGTTCCAGGTAGGGGAGCCAACCCCCGAGGAGACCACACCTGCAGAAGAGGAGCCTGCCAGATTAGATACCACAAGTCCGTTGTATACCACGGGACAAGAAGACGAATTCCGCAACGTCTGGGGCCACGACCACCTGTAATCTATCATCTACCTTACCTACCTTTTGAAGCCTTTTGATCCCCATTCCCCAACTTCTTCAAATATTGTTAGATACCCCGGACTTTTTTTTATTCGACCTTTATTTTTATTTTCGAGGAGAGGGGGTAGGGGGTTTAAGGAATGAAGGAAGGGGAAAGTAAGTATAAGTCCTTTTTAGGTACTTAGGTTTATAAGTTGTTGTTGTTAGTATTGCTATTGTTGATTTAAGATTACGGTTTTTATTGGGTTCTCTTTTTTCCGGCTATATACCTACCTACATGGGAGAAAAAGGTAAAGGAGAAAAAAGGGCATAGCGAATGGTTTGTGTGTTTTTTTACGGTATCTACATACCCACCGTAGTATTAGTACTTAAGGCAGGCAGTTGTGAAATTTGTATATACTAGGTTACTTATATGTCTGCACTTTCACGCACCTACGCACATGCATGTAAATTGGTAAACATTCTTTTCTCCCTGCCCTTTTACTTACCCCCCTTACTAGTAGTAGTAGCACGACGTCCCGTAGTATCAATCTAGATTCATGGGTTGTCTGTCTGTCTGCATAGGTTGATGAATAGTTTTAGACTTACCTAGGTTGGGTTAGGTAGGTAGGTTAGGTATCTATCCATCCATCCATCCTACATTCCTATGCGGTATTTTGGATTAAGAGGGAGGGGGTTTTTCTTACTAGGGGTGATTTTTTTTTGGGGGGGGGGGGGGGGTTAGGAGTTTTTAAAGAGAAGTTGGTGTTGTTGAGTGGTAAGTGAACTGAGGAAGAGTGTAGGTGTTGTTTAGGGGGGAGGGGAGAAGGAGAAGGAGATTGTGTTTGTATATAGATAGATAAATAGACAGATAGAGAGATCTGGTGAGATAGATGGATAGGTATGTAGGTAAGATACTTATAGTCCTAAATATTAGAACTTACCCGACCTAACCTCGTAAGGGGGGATATGTATGTATGTGTGTTTAGTATCTGCTGCCTAAGCCATTTTATCATACCTAGGTAGATAACCCCCTAATATATCATCATTCAAGATGTCATGTTACCCGTCCTACTATTTACCTAACCCTCCCTCCATCCTCCCTCTGAGTGTTCGAACACATAATGGGTTTTGCCTAGCCTAACTACCCATCCGCTTACCTACGTAGCTACCAAACTATTTATTGCCGTGATTCACGAGCTTGGTTTAATCCATTCTCGATGTTTCTTCCTCTGGAGCGCTATTAGTAATACGAAATATATCTATCTGTGTACATATTTGGTGCGAAGAGGAGAATACTGTACGGTATATAGGTAGGTATTTCACAATATATAGGTATACTTGGCAAAAAAAAAAAATGGGGGGGGGGGGGGGGGGGGGGGGGGAGCTATAAATATATCTAGGTAACCTACATAGGTAATTATATATATACCTACATACCCGACTTCTCCCATGCAATATTATTTATGTATACCTAGGCAGGTATATATATTAAAACTCATAATGTATCAATAATGTTTCTCCTCATGCTTCTCTTCCCCCGTCGTATCATTATATACCCTCTCTTTCTTTCTTTCTTTCGTTCGTTCGTTTATACCATTTTGCATATATATACACACACACCCAATTTCCGACATCACTTCTTTCCTTCTTTCCTTTATTTCTCTCTCTCGCCATCACGCCTCCGTAGCTGGGCTCGGCGGCGCATCGCCCGTGGCCCAGTCGGCAGGCTCCGCGCCCAGGACGAAGTGCATGGTGCCGCCGTTGGCGAAGACGTCGTCCCAGGCGACCCAGGCCTTGTCCCAGGCGGCGCCGTTGACAGTCAGGGACTGGACGTAGTAGGCGTCGTCGCTGGGATTCTCGACGGTGACGGCCAGGCTGCGGCCGCCGCCGAGGTCGAGCGTCAGGTCGCCGAACCAGGGCGAGCCGACGAGGAAGGTCGTCTGCCCCGTCAGCGGGTACAGGCCGATCATGGACCACAGCACCCACGACTCCATGGCGCCCGCGTCCGAGTTGCCGGGCAGGCCCGCCGGCGTCGGCGCGTAGTAGCTCTGCGCCGTGTAGCGCGTGTGCTTGGCCGTCAGGTCCTGGCGACCCGCGAAGTTGAATAGGTACGGCGTCGTGAAGCTCGGCTCGTTGCCCGGGTTGAACAGCGTGTGGTTGAACTGCGAGTTGCTGTCGCTCACGCCGCCCTCGAACATGAGCTCTAGCCGCGCGACGAACTGCTCTGCGCCCCCGCAGTAGTCGATCAGCGTGTTCATGTCATGGTGCGCGTTGAACGAGTACTCGATCGGCAGCGCCTCGTAGTAGTCGTCGCCCCAGTAGCAGCCGCCGCAGCTGAGCGGATCCTGGTCGACCCACGACCCGTTCTCGTCTCGCGGCCCGAGGAAGCCCGTGAACCCGTGGGTCTCGAGGTCCGGGTTCCACTGGTTGCGCCAGTTCCGCGACCTGTTGAGGTACTTGTTTGCTTCGTCGTCTTTCCCGAGACCCTTGGCTACTTGGTAGAGGCCGAAATCGTTGCCGGCACTAGAGCCATCCCCATTAGTTCAACGCCATAAATGTGGGGGGGAGAGGCAGGTTATACGTACTATTCGATAGCTCGGCTTACTGAACGACCATATTTGGTGGTGATATAACCAAGACTAGTCCAGTCCGGCAGAGCTCCTCGCCCCTCCTTGGTGGAGGAAGATGTGTCTCTTGGGTCGTTGTTGTTCTCGGGAACCGTCTCTGCGTCAGTGACCATGGCGGAGAACGCATCCTCCCAATTGACTGCTCCGCGAACGCCTTTCACGTATGCATCGGCAAGGACGTTGTCGGCGTTTGAGCCGCCCTGTGTGGCCCCATTAAAGAACGACGACCGCGCGTCTGGTAGGAAACCTTCGTTTCTCCAAATGTCGATGAGAGAACGTATGAATTCCTCATACGCCACGGGCTGAAGAATCTGTAGAAGCGACATTGTGCATCGGAACTACATCGAATTAGAGAAAAGAAAATTAATGGTTAATAGAAAAAGAATCACTAACCAAATCCCAAAAGGTGAAAATGTCATCGTAGTAAGGCTCGGCGGATGACCACAGGGGATTCTCCCCCGTCTTGTTCGTCGGAATGAGATGCATGTGATACAAGGAGGAGTAGAGCAACTGGAGTTTAGTGGTGTTGGATGTGTCTGTGGTGGTGACTTTAGACAGCACTTGGTCGGTCCAGATAGTCTTCGCATTGTCTTCTAGTGTCTCGAGCGACGTCCCTGCCGGTATTTCTCTGTTGACGTTTCCGCAGGCCTGCTCAGTTGAAATAAAAGACACGCCGACTCTGGAGGTGACCTCGGTAGCATTGAAAGTAAAGATAGCACCGAGTCGAGCTTCCGATGCCTGTGTCGTCGCATCTCCATAGTCTGCTAAGGTTTCGTTCTCCGAATCGGTACCTAAGAACGTCTTAAACGTCGTTGCTTGGTCGAAATATCCGCAGAAAAAGACAGTCCATTGAGGCGCTCGGTTCCAGCCCTTTTTCAGTTAGCAACGTCAACGCCACCCCTTTTTTAAGGATTCGTCAAAACTCACATTGTCATAGGAACCTGACCCTTCGTATTGAATACCGCTGTCTATGGTGTTGACTGATATGTTCCCACCTAGATAATTCTGGCCCAAACCTTGACCTCGAAACGAAGGGAGAACATGCGAAACATCAACGATGATATTCGAGGCACTAGCATTGTCAGGAAACTGATATTTATACAAGCCAGCCTTGCTGGTAGCGCCCATTTCGACGGTAATGCCGTTGAAAAGACTAGATTTGTAGTACCCAAGCCGGGCCTCGTCGGCCTGACTCCGATTCACGCTCTGGTCGCTCAAGGGGTTCTCTATGTCACCCAGGACGGGCATTTGGGCGACAACACCATATTTGGGGGCGCCTCCGGTGCCGCTTTCATGAAGCATACTGAATCCAATGAAATCACCGGTTGATTGGTATCCCGAATAACTATCGGATCCGGTATAAAGGTCGGGACCTAGCTTCACCATGCCAAGTGGCAGGCTAACGCCCGGGAATGTGTTCCCCCCGTTGGTGGCGCCCATCTACCAAAGTCAATCCAACACGCCACGACAAAGCAGTTGGACCAGAAACTTACATGCGGTAAGACATATTGCGCGAGATCTTGGGCCTGGGCCGTCGAGGCGGCCCAGGTGAACAGGGTCCATAGAGGACGCATCTGGCCCAGGATCCAACCAAGAAAGGGGTTGTAAGCAACTTTTGACTGATCAACTAACATCAAAACATAGTAAACACAGCCCAAGTAGTCGTGACAGTACCAATCCGCGCAACGGTCCGCTTGCTCTAGAAAGGGGACGATGTTTAGAGACTCGATAGGAAAAGCCGGAGAACGCTGGAACGACGAGGGTCGAGGACTACCTACCTATAAGCTCTTTTCCCTTTTTTTCTACTGCTTGTGCTTGACGACAACGGCAGGCCAACCCTTAATTTTGATCAAACCTAGTTTACGGGCACAAGACGACAAGGCGACCAGCATGCGAATCCTAACGGGCGAGCTTAAAAACGCCGAGCCCCGACAGGATACCTGCGGTCAAGCATGCAAAAAGAAAAGAAAAAAAAAGATCTGGAATTCACGGCCCAGCTACACTCAGCTAGGGGGAGGGGGGGGAGGATCATCCCAGCGAAGAGAAGCATTGCTATTCGCGAGTCGATGTCACGGTGGGACTCGCGAGGCGCAGAATGTTGATCGCAACCTGTGCGAAGATCGGGCGAGGCGAGTTGAGAAGCGGCAGGGCGGGCTCGAGCTCTTGCGGCAAAGACAGGCCAGGCCAGACGAATAAGGGGGGACGAGCAAGGAAGGAAACATAAAAATAACAACACTAAGTTGAGGTAACTTTAGGTAAATATCGATACCGTACACGTGAATGTCGTCATTGCAATTATATGCCACTTGGGTGAGACCCTGGTTCCCACGCGGCCTCTCTGTGTCTTATTATAGGTTACCTATGTCTGGTGTAAGTCGTGCGTGTTCGAGTAGGAGAGGCTAGATGAGTAGTCAGTAGTTGTAGTGTTGTAGGCAGTGCAATATAGTAAGTAGTGTAGGTATATTCTGGGCTGTCCGAAGGAATAGGAAATCCACTTTCTAACATGTCTAGCGAATTCAACGTACCGCCTTTTTAGGCAATTCCGCAGTTTGGCAGTGAAGCTATTTCCTATTAATATTGACCCATTTAAAACCAGACACAGTGATTAGGTATGTTTACCTAGTTCATGACATAAGATTAACGTTACCTTTTTTATAACTTTGTTGAAGGTTTCATGTTGTTTATTCGTTTCTTTTAATTTGTAGCATTCCCTGTTGTTTATTGATGTCTGTTGTTATATTACACCTTGGCTGGTTTACAGAGAAACGGTGCTTAGTGTTGTAAGAGGTTTAAGATAAGTCTGGTAGATGCAGCATTATTTCCGAAATCTGGGTACTAGTACTTACCTACAGAGCATCTAAAAGTAGCAAGAAGCTCAGCCAGCCGTAGGATTCCAAACACCCACTGTTATTAAGGTAAGGTAGGTAAGTACATAAGTAAGTATTGGATTCCGTAGTACTTAGTGTACATACCTAGGTTAATACGGTAGGTAGGTCTTAACGGGATGCGGCAGGTCAGGCCAAAGCTGACAAGTTACAACGAATGAGAAGAAGGCCCCGGGAACTCGTTGCATCGGCGACCGAGCGCAAGCTACTAGGTACTATGTACTAATACCTACCTACATGAGGTAGGTACCTAGATAGGACAAATGGCACTCCATTAACCTTAGTACTGTCTGGTATGTGCGAAGCAAGTTTCGGTAGCTTCAGAAAAAAG
Source organism: Biscogniauxia sp. FL1348 (assembly GCA_022544895.1). Lineage (NCBI taxonomy): Eukaryota > Fungi > Ascomycota > Sordariomycetes > Xylariales > Xylariaceae > Biscogniauxia > Biscogniauxia sp. FL1348. Next base: position 399,407 of record JAJNNV010000017.1, on the reverse strand, counting down.
AGGACAGTAGCTCCCATCTGTTTGCCTAAGGTACAGCACCATTTTTAAATACTTTGAAAAACAGCATTAATGATGAACAGTTAATTTAATGTTACTTAGGTACCTAGTAGTACTTATATGTGAAGTTCTTAACATTCAATGTTGTCATCATGTGATGAATTGAAAGAAAGAAATTGGAAGCTTTAGATAAGTGGAGATAGATCTCAGATGTAACCTACCAAAGTGACTTGCCACGCAGCATACCCCACCTGCTAAAAAAATGTAAGTAACACCACAACCTTAGCAGGTGTACCTACCTACATACCTAGTGTAGGGACCTACCTATTGATGTATCGAACGTACCTGCATGCGGGGTTCTTGCCTACAGGAGGTACATATCTCGGTACATGACCTGCCTACACTGTCTACATACATAGTGTAGATCTTTTGGCCAGCTGCCAGCTGCTGTCCCCTAGCTACCTTCATCTGGTGCATCCAAGAAAAACCACAACGCTTTTTGGCAAATTCCCATCTTTCTGTGGATAGATCCACTCCACTCCCACTACAACTCACCACCTGAACACAGGCCACCGAGTGGATGGACCCGACCCGACCTGCAGGGACAAGTACCTCTAGGAAGTCCATAGGCTTTCCAACCAGCTGCTGACCCGGGCCGACTCACCAATTAATTCTCCGTGTGGTGAAAACCCTCAACTCACCGCATTCGAGATTCTGCCAGACTTATTATCATCCCCTCCGTCACCGTCGCCATTCCATCCCAACAACATGGGTCGCAGGCCCAATCCCTTAATCCTCGAGTTCTTCGAGCGGGGAGCCAAGCTGAACGACAACAGCAACCGATATCACCACCGTTGCAAGGCTTGCGGCGAGGACTTCCCCAAGGGGCGCATCGACAGCCTGACCACCCATCTGACTAAGAAATGCCCTGCCATTTCCGAGGCAGAGAGGATCAACGCCTGTCTTGAACTCCACGGCATTCACAACGGATCGGGAAGGCATAAGTACGATGGCCTCCTACACACTGGACCCAATACCGGCCCTCACACGGTAGCACTGCCTCTTCCCCAGGACCACGATCCAACCCAGCATCAGAATCAGAGCCAGAGCCAGAGCCAGAGCCAGAGCCAGAGCCAGAGCCAGAACCCCATCTGGACGCCCCTAGAGACACTGGCCGAGGTGTCTCGCCAAATAGAAGCCAGCGAGAAACATGACGACCATGTACCGACCACTCAAGATCCCACCAGTGATGCGGTCCAGACCACTCTGGCTGCTGCTGTGCCCATAGTGATCGCATCTAGCTCAACCCCAAACCCCTTCGAACTGCATGAACAGTTCACCCTAGAAAACCCACCCATGAGCTACGAGAACCGATCCCAGCGCGACAAGAAAGGTACAGCCCTCTCGTTCTTAGAGGAGGTAGAAAGGGAGATGGTACTAATGGGAGCGATAGATGGTTCGCAAAAGACAGCTTCTGTTCCCCAGAATGAGCTTACCGCAGAGGAAAGACTCCAGCAGTTGTTCCAGTCAGCAAGCTCTCCTACCCAGACAGCTCTCTCGGTTGCCGCTGCAGCCACCGCTCGCCTCAATCCTTCGCTTCTCGATCCTCAGCTCCTGACCGAGGAGGTCATTCCCGAGCCAGTTGCCCACCCAGCACCAACCACTGAGATGATGATTGACTATGCCGAGGCTGAGAAGGCACCCCCATCAACTACAGCCACTACGAGTACGCACGAGGCTAGCACACCTTGGAGCGGTATGACGTATATGGCAGACGACATTCATGCCCCTGCCATGGTAAATGATCATGGCCAGCACTTGGCAGTTACGCTTAGCAGAGGCGGCTTTCGTATGGATACGACCAACAGCCCTAATGGACCGCGTCACCGTCACAGCAGAGCCCGATTTGACTCGAGCCGCCGAAGAGAGGTCCAGGAAGTTCGTCGCATCGGTGCCTGTATTCGATGTCGGATTCTACGGAAGACATGTTCCAAGGGCACACCATGTGACACCTGTAGGAAAGTACTTTCTCCTCGTGTCTGGCGCACAGGCTGTGTGCGAACAAAGCTTTCTGAGTACATTGACCTATACTCTGCCGGCGTTCAGGTTGTCATGGCACAGAAGCGTATTAATGCCTACAAGATTTCGCACCAACTTGAAAACACTGGTACTGTAGTTGAGGTCTTGCATTTCCCGGAGACAGGGCATAAAATGGCTTTCCAGGTCCTGCAGGGCTGTCTAAAAGACTACGAGGGAGAGGATGGTGAGATTGTAAAAATGGAACCGCCGGGTCCGGTGATCCTTCTTGATAACAACACGGAAGATGTCCCAGCAAAGGTGGAGAGCTATATGCGACAAATACTGCCCGAGTTCATTTGTCGTGAGCCTTCACCATATGTCCGAGTCACTTTGGAAGCTGCTGCAAAAATCTCAAGTGAAACTAATGATGAATTGCTTAAGAGATCGCTAGAATTATGGGGCATTGTCGAGATAATGGACCGTGAATGTCAATGGATGATGTTGGCAAAATCACCAAGAGATGATGTTGAAGATCATTGGCTCAAAGATGGGACCGCCGATACCGAGGCATATGAAAACATCTGCATGCAGCTTACTGCTGCCGCTGAACGCAAGGCCTCTATTGCCAGCAAGAACCTGCTGAATGGTATCCAGCGAAGTCTGCAAGACGGCAAGACAAAGCTAGGCTTCCCCATGTTCCTCACCGTTATGCTTTTCCTCAACTGCATGGAGAAGACTACGTGGGCTTTCAAGGCTTGGGATGAAGAAAATTTACGGCCTAAGTGGCCATTAGAGAAGCCTCCCAGCGACTATACCAATCAAGGACATGGCCTTACCGAGCTCTTGAGAATGTTGCTTACCATTCGACACATCCTCCCAAAGACGGCATACCCACAACTTGATGCCCCGATCACCACGGAAGAGGAAGATCCTGTGATTCAGAAATATTTCCAGGATCTCAATATAACTCGTAAGTGCTCTGGTATTTTCCTTAGACACAAGGGTGTCCGATGTGTTTCTAATCATGTGAGGCAGCTGCATATCTACATACACGGCACGAGCAAAACATCTATGCGCCATCAGATTCCCGATCACTTGAGTTTTTGTTCTGTGCTCCGCTCCTACTCAATTATGTACCACACCCTCAAGCTCCACAGCCGGGCCAAGCTGTTTAATTATGAACACCGGGCTTGCCTCTACTTGCCATAATCCAGTACCACTCCTGATTTCTTCCTCTGATAGTTGTGGGAAATTTCAGGCCCCTGCGTAGGCGTTGTTTCTGATGCCTACATCTATTGTTAATACACTTCACGGGTAATGTATGAGGGTGAATCTACAACCTCAGAACCTCTGTACGAGTACATGACCATGCACAAAGCTTGTTTCTTCTAGAACCTAAATTGCCAGGCAATTGACGAACTGAGGAAACAACATGATGACAAGAGTACCAAAAAAAGACTATAAAAAAGCACACACACACACACATTTACAATCAGGTATAGAGAAATAAGAAACTACGAAGACAACGGGAAAATGAACGTCTCACGACACATGAACACGAATATAACCAAACGGCGTTACAAAGAGAAAGCAAAAAAAGAAAAAAAAAACATAGCAAAAGCCGGGAACCCCTCTAGAATAGGTGTTTTTTTTTTTTTTTTTTTTTTATACCTCTTTTTTTCATGTTATTGTCTCTCTCTCCCCCCCCCCCCCCCCCCCCCCCCCCGCCCCTCTCTCTTTACAAGGATCTGATCATCTCTTCATCAGAAAGATGTGTGTGTGAGAGGGAGAGGGAGAGGGGGAGGGGGAGGGAGAGAAAACAAAACATTATGAGTATTGTATATAGTATAGTGCAACCTTTGATAGATCATGGGGGTAGGGAAGAATAGGTAAAGAAGATAAAAGAAGAAATAAAGGAGAGTTTTGCCTCTCTTCACATCCCATCCCTTCCTTCATGTTGGTGAGGCTTGTTCTTGTTCTAGTTGTTGTTATTGTGCTTTTTTTCTGGTTTGATTGATACTACGAGTAAAAACTACATACCTACCTAGGTTAAGTACTTAGTAAGTTTAATACAAAGGTTAACATACTTTAAAGTTGGGACAGATTGAAGAAAGGGGATGGGGGATTTTGAGTAGGGCAGGTAAGTTAGGTAAGTTATTGGTACCTTTTATATCAAATGTGCAAAAAAAATCAGATGGAACCAACCTCATCCGTCTCTACTCTGCTCTCCCTCTGTAGAATAAAACTTAACTTAAAACTCTCACGATAATTTTAGTGTACAAAACGCACACAAACACACACACATGCACCCCTTCCTCTGTCCGGCCCTTATTTTCCAGGGTTACAAAGTAGAAGGTGGGCATACATATAATATAATATGGTATGGTATGATAAGATATATATTATATCCAGCCTACCTAGCCTAGCCTAACCTGCTTTACTTTCAACTGGTAGCTACTGCCTCTAACTCCTCTCGAAACTTGCCTGCCATCCTTCCCCCCTCCCTCCCTCTCAGCCGCCGACTCCAGGAGGGGGACTAAGATGATGCTCCCTGAGCACGTGTTCGGGTAGGCGAGGGATCGAGAAGGCACGGCCCTTTCTAGTCGAGACCCAGATCTTCTTCTGTCCGCCGCTGCCACTGCCGCCGCTCCCACTTCCCTTCCCACCTCCATATCTAGTGCCGTCGCCGTGGTGCTGGTGATGTTCTGGCTGTGGTACATAAGGGCGATCGGCCTCCTAGCCCGTCGCCTTGCGCTCCGGCGGTGGCGGTGGTTGCTGTGCGGGCTGAGGAGGCCGGCGCGGTCTCTTGAAGCAGGCGAACTCGCCGCGCGATTGATCGCGGAGCTTCTTGAGGACCTCGCGCATGCCGGGGAGCTCGTCCTGCAGGCGGGCGCGGGCCTGGTTGTCCGTCCTGGCATCGAGCATGGAGTAGATCTCGCTCTGTAGGGCGCCGGCGCGCTCCGTCGTGTACTGGCTCAGCGTCTGCGCCACGAACTCAACGTCGAGAGTCGCTTGCATCAGCGCCCCGAGGTCGTACTTGGGCCGCATCTTGAACGTCTCGAGCAGCTCCCGGCTCGTCTGCTCCAGCAGGTACGAGAGCACCTGGTTCGTGAGCGTCGGCGCTGTCGTCGACACCTGCGTGTGCACCAGCACGAGCGTCAGGAGCGCTTCATACACGTACGCCTTGACTTCGGTGGGCTTCGCCGGCGCCCAGTTGGGGTCTGCGAGGCCGTTGCGGATAATCCTGCGTAGAGCATCGACTGATGGGCGTGTGTACGTCTGGAATAGCCGGGCGTCGATTTGGCCGAGGACATCCTTGATCGTCTTCGACTCATCCGTGAGCTTCACTGAGAATGCATTCTCGAACTGGCTGTTGAGGCTAGGCACGACTTGAGAGCGCAAGGCCTGGAGGTTGCTGAGCGTCAAAAGCATGCGGACATTCTGATCGAATATTAGCCAATGACTTAGCACACAAGTATACCAAGACTTACTCTATCACCTGGGTCGATCGTCCCCCAACCGGCTATGAAGGAAGGCGTATCATCTCCTGACCTGATCAATGCCTCCGAGTCGGTAGCCCATTCGTCATCCGCCTTTTTGATCGCCCTCTCGGCATTCTCAACCATACCACTAAATGCTTTATACAGTGTCGTAACATACTGACTTCTCACCATCTGTAGAAGCTTAGCTGGTGGTGCGAGGACAATATCTCCCGCACCAGGCTTGGCCATCGCTTCTGGAATGTATAGGATCTTCTGCATCCCGCCCAACAATGCCCCTTCAAATGCAGAAAATACGGTCGGCATACGCGTGACATCTCCCATCTCTTTAGATCTCCTCCAGTCCTCTACATACTTAATATTCTCGGCATCTTTGTTCCAAGCAGCGCACAGTGCGGCAACGCTTCTCTCGCGAGCGGCTCCAACCACCGTTTTTAACATTTCCAGCTCTTTCACATCGTCCTGGTGGACGGGGGCTATGCTGGCCATCTCGGAAGCCCCAGAGCCAATTAAAGCAAGCATCTTGGAAAGGTAATAAACACCGCTAATAGAGTTGGAGGTCGGCGGCCAAAACGCAAATTTCTCCCACGACTCACCGCGCTTCGGAGAGGAGGGGGGGAGGTTATTCGCATCGAAATTAAAACGGGGATCCCTCACGTTCGAAGGCGTCAAGGATGCAGACCGCGGCGTTCCGGGTGACGGAGGCAAGGGTGAGAATAACAGGGATAAATCCTCTGGCGGAGCACCCGCGAAGAATTCAAACACATGGGCTCGAATCATATCGACAAGCTCGACAGTGCCTTTCCGCAGGTCAAGTGTTCCTTTCTGGGAAAGTCGGTGGTGTTCGCGAGACTCGCCATTATAGCCCGTTGGTAATGACTTTTGTGCTTTGCCTTCGATGAAACTCTCGACCGTCTGCCAAAATTCTAGCACCTCTCCCAAGATACCCTGAGTGGATAAGAGAGTTGTCAAAAAGGCCAACATCTTCTCCCATAGCTCAATAACTTCGGCAGAATCTAGGCCTACTGGCTTACTCTCAACAGATTGCCGGCCAAGGGTCCGCAGATAAGAGGCCACAGCCTCGGACGATGGCGTCTCAGCATTTGCAAGCCGACGACGGAGGACTTCGATTTCGACTTTAGCACGATCCCCTGTCGTCGCAATCTTCCCCTTTAGATAATCGTATCTACTCAGGAGCCACACCCAGATCGGATTGTCTTCGACACCGAGTTCCAGCAATAAGCTAATTAGCTCCATGTGTTCATCCTGAGTCGGGCCAACCGCCGATTCCGTTTTCGACACGCCGTGGGATTGCGTCAACTTCCTCCAAACGTCGCGCTTGAAATTTTGCAGTTGCTCCTCGACATCGTACCACATCCGGGCGGCAAGAAGGATTTGGTAAGTTTGTGTTTCGCTTGGCGGAGTTGCGCCCAGATCTTGAACCAGCTTGCGTGCCTCTTCTGCCGATTTCCTAGCTCGACCGTACTCCTCCACAAGCGCATCGTAGTCTTTCCTTTTGATACTATCGGCGATGTTCGAGCTCGCCTCGATGTAGTCCCTATGGCGTTCCAGGGAGGTCACCACAGTCTTGAGGTTTTCCTCTTTCTCTCGGCCACCCAGGGCGGGGCCCCAGACCTCCTCAGCCTTCGCGGACGCATCTAACAAAGGGCCCTTGATACCCATCACTCCGTAATCGCTCTCCTTTATCAGTGCATTTTTCTTTCTCGTATCGTTTACAGGCGGAGAGGTTAGTAGAGTCTGCGCAAGAGCAGCACCTCCGCTACTGCCCATGAAACTATTGCGGCTAGCATGCCGGGAATGTGCACGAGCGCGAGAGGGCGATGGTGGTGGCGGCTCTGCGCCTCGATACTTCATCTCCTTGTAAACATTGTCGATGGTGGCCTTGGCTCGGACGAACCTCTCGAAGTTAGACTCGACCAGGACTTTCAAGGAGGCCGACTTCTGGTCGATCGACTGGGATAGGATATCAAGACCGCTTAGGAGGGATTGGGTATCGGCATTGGCATGGACCTGGGAAAGGAACAAGGCGGGCGAGAAGTTGGTCGAGGACAGCAAGAATCGGTTTCCTACAGAGGCAGACGTAAGCGTAAGAAAGGGAGGTCTGAGCGGACACCCGACATACGTAGACGAGTATCATCTGCGATGGGAACACCGAGTTGCATCAGGGACCTCACAACACTCTCCGAGGTGCCTAAGGGATCAGGTTCATCTCTCTGTACCAAATTGCTCACCCCGTTGGCAGAGGTCTCGGATCCGGAAATGATGCTATTTCTATTGCTGACTGCTCGCTCGAGGGCCTGGTAGCGAGACTTTCTGCGATTTATCTTCCGCTTCCTTTTCCTCTGGTCCTGTTCGCTGTCGGAGCCATCGCTGTTATCGTTCTTCTCGGTAGGCCAGGTCGTGGGAAAAGGGGTCGATATCTGGTAGAATTCCAGTACGTTCCGATCCAGGTCGGCAGCCATGACAGTCGAAGGGGTCCCAGTCAGGCGTCAGACGTCCTGTCACCAAAGGACGTCCCATGCGACGAGGGCGTAGATCTGGAAGGCGGAGATATCACAATTCGGCTAAGATGATTTGCATACGAGTACAAGTAAATGGTGAATGGCGGCACTGCGTAGGCAAAGGGATCTTCGATTTTGGGTTTTATTTTATTTTGTGGTAGTTGTAGATGGTTACTACTGTCTGGTGGAGGGGTGGTCAAGCATAGGAAGCGTATTGTTGGTTGGGAATGAAGTAGGTAAGGAAAAAGGAACAAGGAACGACCTCATACCTACCCAGGGACAGGACTGCCAGGTATGACGGTGGGTCCACTATGTACCTACATATGTACTTAAGTAGGTACTTATGTAAGTATTGAGGTGCAAAGGGCAAAACGTCGGAGGATTGCTCGGCTCGGCAAACCCCGGCGGTTCAAAAGTTTGAATGCAGATGTGGGGCCCATGCGTTCATTCAATCCGCCTGTCCGACACCACCCGAGCAGGACCCAGCAGCAAAAACGCTCCCGTGAAAATCCCCCACGCCGACCCGACCCTCTCTACCTACCATCTCCCTCTGCGCCAGTACTTTTTTGGTTCTTTCTTCTTATTCTCGGAGAGCCAGCATTCTGAGTCCTGCTCGCCCTCTGCTTTCATTCAACATGCTGAGTCTCCGAGCCGTTGCTGCGCCTGTGCGCCGCCAATGCCTCTCAACAGCTCCGCGAGCTGTTGCGACTCTATCCCTCCAGTTCCAAGTGAGCCCCAGATAAGAACCACAGACAATGCGCCGCCTTGTTGCTAATCCGCCTGTGAGCCCCAGAACCAGAGATACTACTCCCATAGCAAGGTCGCCAACTTCACCGGTACGAAGGATGCCAGCGTACGTCTGCCCATGAGCCCTTCCGAAGCCGGCAATGCGAGCATGCCTGCACCCATCACCAAGAAAATCACGCAAGCAGAGAGGCGTTTATGCTGTGCCATAGCACAGGACCGCGCTGATTAGCTGTTGAACAGGGTCGCTTCCCCGTCAGTATAATTGAGGGAGATGGCATTGGACCTGAGATTTCCCAGGCCGTCAAGGACATCTTCGAGGCCGCTAAGGTGCGTTCACATGCTTTTGTTTTTTGTTCTTCTCCCCTGTGTCTGTGTCCCGCACCTATCGTGATGCTAGCGCTAACAAATACCTACCCCCTTAGGCACCTGTCTCTTGGGAGCCTGTCGATGTCACCCCGACCCTCAAGGATGGAAAGACGACAATCCCCTCTGCTACCATTGACAGCATCCAGAAGAACAAGGTTGCCTTGAAGGGTCCTCTTGCTGTAGGTCGACTCTGCGGCTTGCCTGCCACTGGCGCCGTATGTTTACTAACTCCTTGTGCTAGACCCCCGTTGGCAAGGGGCATGTTTCTCTGAACCTGACGCTCCGACGAACCTTCAACCTCTTCGCCAACTTGCGGCCCTGCAAATCAGTTGCCGGCTACAAGACCCCCTACGATAACGTCGATACCGTCCTAATCCGGGAGAACACTGAGGGTGAATACTCTGGTATCGAGCACGTTGTGGTTGACGGTGTTGTGCAGAGCATCAAGCTTATTACGCGAGAGGCCAGTGAGCGCGTCCTACGGTTTGCCTTCCAGCATGCTCAGGAGATCGGTCGCAAGAAGGTTCGCGTTGTCCACAAGGCCACCATCATGAAGATGTCCGATGGTCTGTTCCTCAAGACTGCCCGCGATGTTTCCAAGGACTTCCCTGATATCGAATTCGATGCCGAGCTTCTGGACAACACCTGCTTGAAGATGGTCACCGACCCTCTGCCCTACAACGACAAGGTCCTTGTCATGCCCAACCTGTATGGTGACATTCTCTCTGATATGTGCGCTGGTCTTATCGGTGGTCTGGGTCTTACTCCCTCCGGCAACATTGGTGATGAGTGCTCCATCTTCGAGGCTGTTCACGGTTCTGCTCCCGATATCGCTGGCAAGGGCCTCGCCAACCCCACAGCCCTGCTTCTCAGTTCCATGATGATGTTGCGACACATGGGCCTAACTGAGTATGCTAACCGGATCGAAAAGGCTACGTTTGATACCCTGGCGGAAGGAAAGGCGTTGACCGGTGACTTGGGTGGCAAGGCCAAGACTCACGAGTACGCGGCTGCTATTATTTCCAAGTTGTAGATACCTCTTCTCATCCCCCCCATAATGCATCCACCCCTCCTGGAGCGGCGCCGCCTCGGGATAAATTAGGCAGCTAGGCAGTAGACTGTACAACAAATAGGAACGACTTGCATGATATGAATTCGATCTTGACCTAAGGGACCAGGCGGGCTACTGAAATTCCTGCGACACGAGATTGTGATCTCTCGATCAAATTGCCTAGGTTACCTATCTAGACGCTTCATTTCTTCCGATGCTGGTTTCGGTTGCGGTTCCGGTCCCGTTGGCTTTGGCGCATTTCATCCAGGTCTTTGTCTCTCTTTCGGCAAGGCTTTTTGGAGGTGCTAGGAAATGGCATATACAAGGACGTCGAGTTTAGTATAGATAAGGCCTGGTGTTGTGGCATACGTGATCTCCAGGATGGCGTACTTTACCTACCTAGGTACCTACCTAATTTATAAAATACCGCAGAACTGGGTATAAGTGCGGTGCTGAAGCACGATGTTTCTTTTCCTATCGCACCACATGTCTCAGGGGGAGGAGCGCATTTCTAGAGGCATATATATATTATTTCCTATCTCTCTACATGCGCAGACGACATATAGATCTAGATATATCACCATCGGGTTTCCCCAATTCAATGAACAAATTTTTTTTGGAATATATGATCTTAGAAGTGCTTTGAAAACAAGCAAGCATCGCCAATACTAAAAGGTCCCAATAATATCAGCCTTACTCTTAAGACAATGCTCCTGGGACTCATGATTATTAGCTACTGGGCTTAGGTTAAGTATTTTTGCTGCTGGCGAGCCGTCAGGATGACGTTTATCTACTAGGTATTTATCTATTTAATTGGTCACAGAGAAAGGGCCGTACTTCATAGTAGGTAACTGTTAATACGGACGAAACTATTTCCTTGAACTGATATAACAATGTTATAGCCATTTACACGACCTCTCCTGGGCTAGAATTACCATCATGGTCCGTCTGCCCCCCCCCCCCCCCCCCAAGGGGATCGTAGCACTTTCAGGCCGATCCGATTAGCTTTATTCAACCACTATACATGCGTGCGCGAAAGCTTGTCTATACTACGTCGATGTTGATAGCTCTACGGCCTTACACACCTAGTCCGCCCACGGTCACGGCGAAAAAGGTTGGGCGGCAGCTAGAAAATCCCCACGGATTCTCGTTTTGTGGTATCTATTTCTCCTGAATTGCCTGCCCGACTCTTCACCGACATAATAGAATTGGACCTCCAGTCCGTTCTGAGCTTGAAAGTTGCGGTGTCAGCATATAGTTAGTCATACCAATGTACCTATTCTCTCCTCAAGTAAACAGCACCATACTGTCTTTCCCCTACTAGCTATCTTACATATAGAAGGACCGTTGTTGGGATCACCCTATAGGTGTAAGCTCAATATCAAAGCTAGCTAGTTAGTTAAGAAAATAGGCCTTCAGTCGAGATACATGTATCATACTCATATATACGGTATAGGAATGTAGACCTCGAGCTATCTCATAGTAAGCATGCCTATTTCTAGTATTTTGGGTAAGGAATTATATGTCTTCTCGTTACTGAGTTGGCCAGGAAGCGAGCGAATCTAGTCCTGTTCTCCCCCAAATCCGCCCTATATCCTCACATTTCAAACCAGGCCTTGTACCACATCTGTCTTCTCAGTCCCCCTATTCCGCGTGATTTAGTGGGTTTGATAGTATACAGGCGTGGCAACCAATTCCCAATTTTGCGAGATCTGACTTCATGCCCTCACAAGAGAAGAAAATATCGATAATCACGACAGAGCTAATGGCAAGACGGTAGCTTGTCTGCCCCCCCCCCCCCCAGGAAGAGGGCCTAAGACCCTTCTCTTACCACCAGTCACTGCCTGATCGAGTCCCGACCGCCGTGAGACACATGTTTCCAAAGAAGTAGAGGGGGCTCGATGGCGAAAGCCCGTAGGGTAGATACAGCAAACCGACCGCGAAACTCACTAAGGTTAGGTTAGTGGCATGACGCTTTGCCTCCTAGCTAGAGACAACAGCATAATAATTTTTTTTTTGAAAAAAGGGGGGGGGATAAGTAGGTAAGTGAGATGACATAGGCAGTTGATTCTTTCTAACTAGGTATGTATATCGGTTCTTATTTCTCCGCTCTCCCCCTCTCCCCCTCCTCTAAAGTAAAGTTCTCACATGAATGGAAAAGCAGAAAAGCTTACCGGTACCCGGGGGTTCGAGATCCCGACCTGGATGCGATGCCGATGCCGATGCACCCGCCTGCGCGCGGAATCTATGTGTATAAGGTATCCGATGATGGGGGTTTCCATGTGTAGGTGCTCACCCACCTTAGAGGTTTCTAATCTATCATGATGAGTTCATAGACTTGGATGGAAGGATTTGGGGTGCTTGGCAGTCACATCTTCTAACATAGGTTTCTCTTTACTTTGCATCAGTCAGTCAGAACTAGCGCCCTCAACCTTTTACTACATCTATTGGACTTGGTATTTCGGAGAAGAGTCCTGGCCAGCGCCGAAGAGAAATGCCTACCTACTTACTTACCTAGGTTAACTAAGTTGGTATCTCTTGTCGGTGTCGGATCTCTGTGTTTCCGCTACTACAACCTGTACTTGGCCGCACTAGACAAACACATGCCAACGATTATTGGTGATTATGGCTGTAAAGTAAGAATATACTCCCATCTATCCATCCCAACATAAGCATACGGAAAAGGGAAACTCGGGGTGCGTGACTCTCTGGCCCGTATTATGACTATGAGTGATGTCACTGTTTGAAGGACATCGAGGTGAAACTAAAACTGAGGACCACGAGCAGCCCTTTTAATCTTATGGTGGTGGATATTGATACATTTTACATCTTGGCAATCAAACGATGTTGAAGCCAACTCCCCCATTCACCCCGTGACAAGTACTAGTAGTAGCTTACACACAAAGCCATAGAGGCGAACACAAGCATAGCAGCCAGTTTGCCTCACCCCCCCTTTCCAACCCGCCGGCAGTTGCATCCAGAGACACAATAGCACAGAACGTGCCCCTTGTCTGACCAAGACAAGCGTGTGTGCTGCTCCCAATCTAACCTACAAAGCCGCTGCTGCTGCCGTGATATCAGAATGGCTTGCTTCCGGCATGTGAGCAAACCACGCGACAAAACGCAAGGAACTGTGTATGCAGAAGACACATGTGCTTCTCTGTGCCGTGCTGTACGAGGCTAGTCTAGAGCACTCGAGAGAGCATATACATAGTTGTGCGCTGTACTCGAGTGACATAGACTACCTACCAAGCTAGTCAAAACATTGATGTAATTGAAGTACCATATCAAGAACCTAAGTGGGCTAACTGTAACCCCCCCCCCCCCCCCCCCCTTCCCCGAGGTAGTAGGAAGTACCAGACCGTACCTATAACGTGGGGGTTTTCAGGATGGATGAACAGCAAGTTCGGGGGACCCGCGAAGACTTAGGCAAGGTACCTAGCCATCGAGGGTAGGGCAGATTCAACGTTCGACCGACTGCAGCGATGATTGCATCGTGAACCAACCCCCTCCCCTCCCGAGTTCGCGACAAGCTCGTACACTCGCATCAGAATACACGTGTATGGTAAACGTGTGGCCTTAGGCTTGATACAGAACTCCCTTTTTTTTGGCCATGGAAACATACATACACCTTGGGGAGGAGAAAGGTATGTAGATAGACGACGTAGGTATGTTTCTCACTACCTATCTAGACGCCACTACCGCTACCGCTACCGGCGATCTCGTCACACTAGCATAGCACATTGTCAACCCGATTTTTGGAAACATGCAACCAACTACCTGTTCCTGCCTCGACCGATGTGGGCCTTGTTTCGGGCAAATCCCCGTGACGAGCTGCCAGAGGCGGATGCCATGCTAGGGGTAGAAACCGAAGCCAACGCCGTGAGTAGGTAGGTAGGCGAACATGGCCCAGTCGAACAGGCAGGCTTGGTTCAGTCTCGCCTGGGCAGACCTCGATGCGTGTATGACATGGTGAGTGGGTGGGTTGGCTGTATGTATATATGAATGCACTCAGGGACAAGGAGTAGGTAGGTATCACGCAAGAATAACCCCACATAAGTGCCTACCTATCTACCTAGTAGTAGGTAGTATAAAGAATGCCATTACTACATACCTACCTAGGTAGTGCATATATGTGCATCGATCCGGGGAAGCGGGGGGGGGGAGCCAAACCAAAATATCGGTGAAGCGCTGGCTACCTACCTAGGTAGCGGGTGGTGAAGCTAACTAATAAGGCAACGGGATCGTGTTCTACCAAAAAGCCAGGAATCGATACACTACATCAACCTAGTACATACATAGGTACTATTTGGGCTGACCGGCATACATTTCATTGGATATAATTCACCCGCTGGCCTCCTTGGCCCGTCAGCCTCACATCCCGCGCGCCCCCCTTTCCGGACCGGACCCTCTCGCCATACACACCCCATGTGCCTACTTACTCCGCTCCCGTCGCCGCGGTAGGGCTGACGGCATGTGCCTATGTATGTACGTGTAAGGTAGGTAGGTAGGCATTTGACAACACACATGGCGGCGAGGTCATGTGGGCTACCTAGCTAGTAGGCGATCGTCCTCCCTCCCTGGGTAGGTAATCAAAGCGCCCCCTCCCCCTTTTTTTACAACCTAGGTATTATCTCGCGAAGATGCCTACCCACCTAGAAGTAGGTACATAGGGACAAGCATTGCACAGTGTTTTTCTATACCTATCCCTGAATTCGAATAGAAGAGAAGACGGTAATATGTATATATGTTAAGGTTAAAACGTCCATGTTTTGACTAAAACAATGGATGCGGTTACGGCGTTAGTTGGTTGGTAGATAGGTAGGAAGTATTCCGTACATTACCTACCTACCTACCTACCTACCTAGGTACGATGTGTATGTATTATGACAATGGCGTAAGCCGCACCATCTCAGTCCAATCCAGTCCATCCGATCCTCCCGGAAAGCGGACGGGGATGAGGAACCAGAGAAACAGCGCTTGGCAGGGGGGTTTACCAGATTGGAAAATCGTGTAGGTATTTCCCTCACTACATCAAATATGAAGAACATCACATCACAACTTTTCACAGCTTACCTTACGAACCTTAGATATTAGTTGGCTGGTTGGACACGTGAGCTGAAGGCTGAACTCCAAGCTTCTAAACAGAACGACCGACGGGAACGCCTTATTGACACACACACTCCCCTCCCCTCCCCTCCCCCCATTTTGGAGATACTAGATAGGTACTATATACCTACTACCTAAAGTGAGGCTTAGAACAAACAAAATAGGAAAATGAAAGGGAGCTGAAAGTGTCAGGAGAGGGAGGCGCGTGAAGTGATCGTTTGCCAAATCGGAGAGGCTACATACGACTATCTTAGTACATAGGAAGTAGTACTTAGTACCAGTTGGAAGTAGGTAAGTAGATCGGCAAAGGTCTCATCGGTAACCGAGAGGTGCTCATTGGACCCGGTTTGTGCGGTGACCCTTTTCAGATGGGTTCTGCTGTGCAATGACGTGGGCGTCGATGGATGCAAGTCAGGGTTGTGTCCTGTCCGGGGGGAGGGCTTGGCAGGATTGGCAGCAAATGCTTGGTATTGACGACAAGTCGGTCATCCGGGAACGGAGCAGCTGAGAGCAGCTGGCTTCCACCTGCCAGTGGGAGCGTTTGCCTTGTGTATGTCTGGTAGCTAGTTGAGGTAAGTACATAGGTAGATCAACCGAGATGTCTAACTTAAGTGCTGTACCTGGTAAGAGGAAAGATTGGAAGTGGCTGATTTATCACAGATGGATCTTGCTTATGTAGGCACAGAAGGTTCTAACTAGTGTAAGTAGGTGCAAACCTAGGTATCTTATTTTTGGTCAAAGGCGTTTGTCATCTAACCTTGAAGAGTTACAACATGAATACCTAAGCTAACGGAATCTTCGTCAACCGTCGTGCGAGTCCCGTCCTCCCGGCTTATCACCGAACCGGAGACCAAATTTGCCATTCATCGATAAAAAAATGGCGTAATAAAACCAAAAAAAACCGACGCGAATTGTTAAGGGCGCCCCCCCGCCCTCTACCCCCATCGGCCTTCTCTCGCTATCGCGATCCGTCCGCGACTCGCGGCAATACTAAGGAAATACGCCCTACTTAACCTAGTAAGTACGCCTCGTTATATGTACAAAGTCGGTAGCGGGCCTACGATAGAATCCAACTGTATTACTACCTAAAATACCTTTATTTAGCATCAATGATCAGGACCTCAGTAGGCATGTAGGTACGTACTAGCCACTAAGTATCTAGTAGGTAGTTGATGGCGCTAGGTATAAACTTCTGGACCAATCAGGGTGCTTCGGTCAGACTATTTGGGGAAACCCTGCCTAGGGTGCGGCTAAGGGCAATCGTCGGTAACAAATCTCGAGATCGGCCAAGACCTTTTTTGTTTTTTAAAGTTCTCCTCCAACCCCCCTTTCAAAATGGCGTGTTCTGCAGCAATCTGCAGGACACGAGCGGTTTTTATTTTTTTATAGTTTTTATTTTCGTTGTCTTCCAACCTTGTTGACTTCACTTTGTTCTAGAAGAAGGTAAAATCGGACCAGAAAAGAAAACTAGAAAAAAAAAACTGAAAGACTATTTCCTGCATGTCCGGTTTTCGAAACCGCGCCAAGTCCCCTTTGGTACCGTGTCATACCCTAGGTAGGTCCTCGAAGGTTGCACCACATGTAAGAGCTGCGTTGGTTGCTTCCAATGTCCACCGGGTCTGCCCATTCCACATGATCTTTGCAGTAAATTCATGTACCTCCCTACTTCTACCTATACTCCCTACATATCCAGTGTGTGTGTCCATAGGTACACTAGGTAGACCTCCGTACTGCCGTGGCGGGATCCGTCGGTATATCGGGATCGACGTGTTTCGCGAGTAATAAATCCGCCGAGGGCGAGCCGGATCCAGGTGTTATGCTATAGGTAGTAGGCAGTAGGTAGTAGTAGGTATTTCTGGAGTCCGCTTCGTATGGGAGTCTGTAATCAAAGTCCCCCCCTCCCCAACAAGCACCGGCCTACCTAGCTTTGCATCATGCAGGCCACTCACGGATGTGTCGTGTGCGTGGGTGTGGTGCGTTACGCTAGTCAAGTCAGCCCCAATATTCATCGTGCTCAGGACGCATACAGCACAGCACAGTACTGCAGGGGTGGGAGGGGCGTGTGTGTGTGTGTGTAAGTGCGAGTGTCAGTGTGAGGCTGGTACGAGGAATGAAAACCTGTCTGTCCTATCTACCAGACATACCTACCTACCTAGTCTACATCCTAACCTAAGTAGGTACTTCAATATTATACACTCCAAAAGGCGGAACCCACCAGAGCCCACAAGATATCTCCGACTGGGCGGCTGGATTTAGTCTCGAGAACAAAATAACTCATTGCGATTATTGTTTGGGGGCTACCAGGGGCTCCATCAAAGAAACTCGGGGGGGCTTCTCCGGCTTCGAAGGAAAATAGTATAAAGGTCTCAAGCTCCTCTGCTCCTCTTCCACCTCGATTTCTTCTGTCCATTCCTTTCTGCAAGCTTTACTGCTCTTCAAGACCAATCTCCACTCCAGGCTTCCTTAAGTACCTACTTGCGCGGACTGCCTACACACTTCTATCTACTCTTCAACCTGATCTATTCATTCACAAACATCAAGTCACTAGTCTTAGAGACGCGTTTCCCCATATAATCAAAATGCCTAGCCAGAACCTCCACGAAGTCCTTGCTGCCAAGCCCGTCAACTTCACCATCAAGACGGGCAATGGCAAGTGGAAGTGCCAAATCCACACCAACAGAGCCGCATAGTAAGTCAGATCTTGGCAGCATAATATTTCCCCGCGTAAACAGGACTGGGCATTGTGGGATGGGGGGAAAACAAAAAGAAAGATGGACAAGTTGACTAACACGTCGATCAGTGAGCGTACGCAGAATGTAACCCCGGCCGCACCGGGAATTACCCGCACCGACTCTGGTCTCTCTACCACCTCCTCGGTCTCGTCGGCCGGCTCTACCTCCAGTAAATCATCTCAGTAAAAATATTGTTTTACAGGAAATGCGAAATGCTAGAACAAAAAAAAACAAGAGTCTTTTTCCCCCCCTTCAACGTATCCTCCTCCCTCTCCCCACCAAAACACAACCCTCACCAGAAACCTGGAAACCCTTGTTTTTCTTAGCTGCAGCTCCGCAGCTGCCGGCCTAAACGAGGGGGGGAGCCGGACATGCAGTCAAAATGTTGGTCGGGGCACCGAATCAGCTGGGGCATGAAAAAGCTTGTCACATCAGCGTGTGTCGCCCCAAGGACCTTTCCTACAACTGACCGGGAACGATCTACGGTAACTTGTACGCAAGTTTTGGTGAGGGGGGTTTGGGTTCATTGGTCTGTCTGGCTGCGCTTATGGGTGGGTGACAAGGGGGGTGGTTTTTGAGGGGAGGTAAAGGAAAAGGGAAAGGAAAGAATGGAAACGTTTCTTTTTTTAACTTTTCTTTCTTTTCTTTTCCTATGTTGTTGTTGGCCACCCCCCGCAAAAAACGAACGATATATTCGCTCAACTGACACTACACACAACACACGCGCGCGGGTAAACCCTTTTTTTGCATCAACGGTGGAGTTTCTGTTACTAAAGATATCATTTGATTTTGGATTTATTTATTTGTTTTTTTGGCTTGTTCTCTACTTTTAAATTTTATCGTCTCAGTTATGGCCAGAGACTACGAGGTTAGCCAATCTAGGATTCGAAATTAAGACTTCGGCGTCGCTTAACCTTTTTCTGCGTGTTTCTCTCGCTTTTAGCTAAGTATTATGCGTCTGCTTGCTCTCACATGCTCTGGAAGTTGAAAGAAAGAAAGCAAAAATAGTATCACCCTGCCCCCCTCCCCCGAACTCTACCCTTTGTTTGTGTTAGCTAGTAAAAGGGGGAAAAGCAAAACGCCGGTGCTATGTATCGCCCCCGTTCCCGCCGCGGCTAGACTTTCTCGAATCTGCCTGGATCACGTCTGCATCACCGTATCACGGACTAAAAAAACTGGGAACCGGTTCGCCAATGCGCCAGTTTTGTTCTAGAAAAGCCATGACAGATGCATCTCCTTCCTCCCTCCCGGACCCGTGTATCAAGGTGTCTTGGTAGGGGACTTTTTTTTCTTCTTCTGGGATTCTGCGCGCCGCTATGGCTTATCTCTACCACGAATGAGAATTCCCAACAACGTGCATATGATGTAAGGCTGTCATGTTGCTGTCGCCCATCTCATCCCCTCGACCGAGGGATTTTATTGTACGTATCCCACCTTTTTTTTTCTTTTTCTTTTTCTTTTTCTTTTTCTTTTTCTTTTGATACTTAGGTACATACACACACCATTCTTACCTGCAGATCTCACATGTTATATTACCGAAACCGCGTGTACGCGACGTCAAAACCTCTCTCTCATGGGCCCCCCGCGAGCATGTGCGCCATTATCTCGAGAGCGAGGTGGTCCAATTTCTATAGTGTTTTCTGCGGGATCCGGCACTCTCTGCAACATCGAAGGGTTGCCTTCCCGGCATTATAGCAATACCAAAGCGTAATACCGGACACATTCCCTCGGGATCGGGGGGGTTCGTTATCTTTTGGGAAACATTGATATAACCTCCCCCTCCCCTTTCCCCCCCATCCCCTCTCTCTCTTATTATCAAACAAGTCGAGCCAATGGCCTTCTCCCCGCGAATTCCGCTCCCATCCTGCCCATGTTTCTCTCCCCGCTGCCAACCCCTTCTAAAATCTGAACCCCTACGGAGCAATACGCACGTAAGCGAACGAAGGAGGGGGTTTCGCAATCTAACTTAGATGTTTTTCGGTAGGCCGATTGCCCTATGAGAGAGAGAGAGAAAGACGGGCAGCGCTGGCAATCGACGGCGCCTGGATTAGGAAGAATGATTATATAGCTCTAGCGTTGCCCAGAGAGCTGACCGGGTGCATTGTATTGCATTGCATGCATATATGTAGGTAGGTCGGTAGGTAGGTAGGTACATGCGCATAGGGGCTCCCCGTGACCCTTTTCGTGATGACAGTGCAGGCCTGCTACCATTTGACTAGCCTTTGCGGACGTGCAGTAAGGAGGGTACCAGGTGAAGCTGCTCCGGGAGATGGTCGATGGTACCCCTATAGCCATGGCCTCCGTCCCCCCCCTTTTCGATCTATCGGGTTCCCAAACACCTACTAGGTGTGTCAAGGTAGTATACTTCGTGCCTACGTGCATGTGGGCAAGAGACCTAAGTTGCAGATTGCTACACACATTAATACATGGTTGCGTGCTTAGCTAACCTAGGTATGTATTGATACGCTTTTTGGTTTTTGTAGTTTTTGTTTCCCCCCTCGAAAGGGTAATATGTGTGTCTGGTTCTGGTAGTGAGCTAGGAGTCAGTAGAATGAACTCTTTATGGACGAACGGTTGGGGACATCTGGTGGACTCAAGACTCGGATCCAAGTAGTTTGTGTAGTTCAGTTTAGAGTGAAGGGCTTGGTAGTTAGGTATCAATATGCTCAATCGACCGGTTGCGTGATATACAAAACTATCTATAAAATGTACCTACCTGCTCATCATCACTGGACAAATCAGACAAATGTATTGCAAAAAAGAAAGTTTATGTAGGTATGTTGCCCTCTTAGTTAAGATAGGTACTTAGGTTAGACAAGCCGGCTTTTAGTGTATTGAAAAACATCAAGCTTCATTTCTCCGAATTAAAAAGCAATTATCAAATGTCAACTCCATGGGTTTTGATGGAGAACTTGCGGGGCAATAATACACTCCCCACCTCCTCACCCCAGCTTGGTCATTGGAGTCGAATTTACCACGCTCCCCTCCTCCTCCTCCTTCTCTAGTTAGATAGGTATTCCTCTTGCTCCATTCTCCCACTTCACCTCCCCACCCTTACATACCTACCTCTCCTTGTTAGCAGAACATGCTTTTGTACATAGAGCTCTGCAAGCATAGGTGATTTCCCCACCACTGCAGGCGCCCTGTCGCTGTTTTATCGGAGTCTAGTACCTACCTAGTGTAGCTGTGCTTGCTAGTACGGAGAGGGACCGAAAGACCGGGGAAGCTCATTACCAGGGCTTACTTCATGGAGCCCGAGTGACGCTGGGGGAGGGGTCCGGTATTAGTGAGTAGATACCTACGGGAACGGGAGCGGTGGTGCGGATGGCGATGTTGGTTTGGAAGAGGAGTGTTAGGGAGGCGGAAGGTAAGGGGGGAAGATGGATATGGGGAGATATCACGGCCTAGGTTAGATCAGATATCTGTAAATCGGACAGTTTCGGCAGGTTGCGCGGTTCACTTGAGAGACTTCATGTTCGCATTACCTAAGCTGGCTGGCTTGCTGGCTTGCTGTCGACCTCTGCTTAGGTACGTCACGGGCATGGGCGTTCCGCAGGATAGAGGAGCGGCTTGATAGTCGAAAAGGGGAACTGAAACAGAAACTGAATCTTGGTCTTTTTTTTTTTTTTTTTTTTGGTGGTGGTGGTTGGTCGTAAACCTAGATGAACTATTCTTAGCACATAAATCAAATTGCAGAAAAGGCATCATAATGCGGTAGCATGGCTCAATACTATCGTAACAATATATACTCCTATTCTTTCGTGAGACTGTAATAAACACCGGTCTTTTCACCGGGCCGCCTCAGTCATACCGATATACCTACCACGTTTCCCTATAGGGGATTGCAGGCTAAGCGTTATATGGACTCATTAGCAACTCGTCATTGGCAATAAAAGGCAGGTTTCATTTGGTCCAACCCCCCACTAGGTAGTGTATATATTCCAACAATTAAATGGCGTGGTAATTGTGAGATGCTTAGCTTCCATAATCAATTATACAGGAATGATGCAGAGCTACCTTTTCAACAGGCATGTGCTCGCCAGCTAATTTACATATAGTGTAGTAGACTGTGGAAACTAGACTAGACTAGTGGCGATAAAATTGGATTAAAACACCAGAACTATCAATAGAACCTAGGTAAAGAAGAGCGAATAATTCCATGCCAGCCTAGGTAGCTCTAAGTATAAGTCAGAGTAGTTTTACTCAATTGGTGGTGTTAGGTTGCCAACATTGAACTAAGTAAAATGGAAAGCACTAAGGTAAGTGCGGCTTGACGACTCTTCGCTAACTTGACAGAGTATACAGACGTATTGACGTAGGTGGGGGGCGGCGGAAAATTAAAGGTGAATTTCAAATATCCATATCTCAAGCTCGTAAGTGCTCAAGTACCTTGGCACTTGAGTACCTACAGAGACACTAGACTTGACGGGGATTTGTTATACATATGAGATCCACTGGACCTTTAAACCTTCAAGGTTCTGCTTTCAAAGTTACAGGTTAAGTACCTACATACTAGGTACTTAGTAGGTATTCAGGTAGCCTAGAGTGGGTTTGCTGGTTTACGTCACAAATGAGGCGTCCGGTTAGTTTTACAGTAAGTATGGAAAAGGACCCTCTTCCTATGCGACATTGCTAGGCAGGCACCTATGTACTTGACATAAAATACCTAAGTAGGCAAATAGACCGGGTAGGTACCTTAGGTGCCTGTAAAGATATACCTAGGTAGTGTACAAGGAGACTCGCCTTTTACTGATCCACCGGTACATGCATCAGTAGGTAAAAGTATAAGAAAAGTTTGGTACCTCTTATCAAGACAGCACTGTAGCATCTATTGGTTTGCATCAGAACCTAAAGTATCTCCCCAAGAACCTCGTTGGAGGAGGAGGATTGAGGTGTAGGTAGTAAGTATCAAGCTAACTTAAATTTAGGTACTTCATGTTACATATGCAATTCCGTCACCTCCCGAATTCTGGTTCGATTTCCCACCAACTTTTCTACTTCCCATCTTTACTGCCACCATACCTACTTCACCTAACCTACTTCCTACCAACTACATATACCTAGATCTCACCTATTATTATCTTCCCTCTCCTTTTTATTTATCTATCCTCGTGGTACCTGGCTAGGTTAGATTAGATCACATCACATCACATCGGACCACAGACATCGGCCACCTGACCGAACCATGCCTGTGCCCGTGGCCGCCAAGGGTAAGTGAGAGGGCACTACGCCTACACATGGATCTCTTTTTACCCCACGTCCGCCTCGTTGCGAATCAAATGTTTCCTGCCTGATCGCCGCTGTGGCGAAGACGTTCGACGAACCGCGCAAGCGCTTTTGTCTAATTTCTCCTTTTTTCACGTTGCCTCAATCACCTGCCGATTAGCTACACGATTTATTTCGGACTGCACCTACACTTCACCTTCTACTGCCCGACCCCAGAACTAGCTTGTTTCCTCTAATTTCCTGTCTGATCGTCACCTGTACGCTATGCCGCCTATTAATACTCCTGCGACAGTGGGCATTATTGCTCTTACCGTAGCCGTCACGGCTGCCGTGGCAGTCTATGAATCCCCCGAGCTGCGACGCATGGCCGAGGATCTCCGACGGCGGATCGCCATGGCCCTCCATGCCTTCGGTGATAGAATCAGTCCACAAGAGCGAGAGCACCTCTTCAACCGACCCGAAGATGCCGAAGGTTTCCTGCGATCGAGGGGTATGCTAGATGACGAACACGGTGTTGATGCCGACGAAGAGACTCGCCGCCGGCAGCGGGAAGAGCTGATGTACTGGAACTCGTTGCGCGAGGAGAAAAAGAGGGGGCAGCAATCTGAGGATCCCGAAAAGACCGAACTCCGACGCCGGAGCTCGACTCGAGGCTCGAGTTTTGATGACTTCATGAAGCCGGCAGACAACGCCGAGAAGGGGACTTTCGTTTTTCAGACCGGATCCGAACCACAAAACAACTCGGGGCTTTTTCGACGTCGTGGTGACGGCGCTCGAGGCCTGAACCCCCCTGCGTACACGAACCCCTTTACGGATGAGCACGGAATCGATGACGACATTGCCTTTGAGAACAGCCTGATGGATCCTGAGAAGGATGAGATCATGTCCGATATCTACAGCGCGACGGACGTAGGCAAAGAAGAACCCTCACGGACTACTACCCTCTCACCGACACCTGCTGCCCCTGCTACTGCCTCTGCTGCCACCCTAGTTGATGTCAACGTACCAGAACCGCCAACGGAACAACCTCAATACTCGGAACGTGAGCTTGGTCAGGATGAATTTATGACTGCCGGACAGGAAGATCGCCAAGAGGCATTCAGTTCGATTCAGGCTTGGGCTGAGCAATCCTCAGCAAATCCCAGCTTTTACTCGCCACTACCTGAATCGCCAGCTGCACCCCTATCCGAGCCCGAGCTCATCAGTGACGACGGTATTATGACCCCCACCGACACAGCTTCTCTAGCAGGCTCCGGCGAGGATATCGCGGACGAAGCTCGTTCCATGAGATCAGGAAGTCGCGGTGGTTACTATGATGTGATGAGTGAAGATGAAGGAATGATGACCCCAGCTAGCTGGACCGAGGTTGGCAGCGTGGTCAGCGAGAGCGACAGCGGCGAGGCGGGTCACGCGTAATCGATAAGCAGCAGATATAGGAAGAAATACTTGCAGCATTTTCGATATTTCTTCCCTCGTCCATGTTATTCTATGTGGCTTTTATCTTCTGAACTTGGCACTTGTAAGGGTTTCATTCAGACGGCATGGCGTTTTTCCAATTTGCTAGGGCACAGGGTACTTTTGTCTGATTTCCGTTTACAGTAGAGAATGGGGGACTTTGTGTCTTCCCCCCATCCTCAATAGGAATTTCACGGGAGTTAGGGGTATGTCATACATGTGCCCTTTTCCCCTGTGGTAGAATTTATTTGAATCATCATATCATATCTTGACATCCTTCATCTCTCCTTAATATCAGAGAGGGTCCTCTTTTGGTGCTTTGATGTTGGCCTGTCTCGGATGTGCTTTTGTTCAATAATGCCCCTTGCCGTACAGCCAACCTATTATCTATCTATCTATTTATCTATCTGTAGAACCGTTTCAAGTTCTGTATTCTTCTTCCAATCAACCAGGCTACTAATTTGACTATAGAAAAGGATATTTGGCCCCAATCCTATCCAAAGTATCCCAGGTATGTATGTATCTATATTCCCTGACATCCATAGGGGAATCGCCACAGAAAGCTATGGTCTCAGACAGATAGGTATTTACTTAGTTAGCTCAACCACGTCTATCACCCACCAACCCTCCTACTTCTCCTACTTCCCCTCACCCTTATCTTCCCCCTTCTTCCCCAAGCTCTCCTTGTAATCCTCCCACAGCTCGCCCACCGACCGGCCCAGCAGCTCCCCCCAGAACGCCTCCTCGTCGTACTTGCCGACCCGCAGCTTCTCGTTGAGGCGCGGCACCGTGTCCTCGCCATACCGGCCCTCGAGGTAGGCCAGGAAGTACGCGGTCCGCTGGTATCCGGCGTCCCACCGGTCGCCCTCCACGTCGCCGGGCACCCAGTGCGGAGGCGCCAGCCCGGCCCGCAGACGCACCCAGTCGGCGACACCCTCGACGAGACCCCCCGGCGCGGCGCCCAGCCCGTTCCACTGGTAGCAGTGCACGAGCTCGTGCACGAGCACGCCGGCGATTTCGGAGGCGCGCCGCGAGGGAGGCGCCACCGACTCCAGGTACCGCGTCGACAGGTGGATCTCCTTGTGCTGCTCCGGGTCCAGGTCCACCCCCGTCGTGTAGGCCACCCCGTCCATGGCCCGGAGGATCAGCGTCACCGAGCGCGTGGGCGGGCAGTGATAGGAAGGAGAGGAGGAGGAGGAGGGGTATAGGTGCTTTTGCACGGTGCGGACGCTGTCCGGTAGGAGGGTGGGCGCGGATACGGAGTCTAGAAATATGGTAGTGCCGGCGGAGGAGAGGTCGTTCAGGTGCACGCGGAGGCGCGGGAGCGGGTGCGGGGAGGGCGGCTTGCTGCCGGA
The DNA here is from genome assembly GCA_022544895.1 of Biscogniauxia sp. FL1348. Taxonomy (NCBI): domain Eukaryota; kingdom Fungi; phylum Ascomycota; class Sordariomycetes; order Xylariales; family Xylariaceae; genus Biscogniauxia; species Biscogniauxia sp. FL1348. Next base: position 373,328 of record JAJNNV010000017.1, on the reverse strand, counting down.
GGGTTGCTCGGGCTCGGACTGCTTCGGCCGCGAGGGGACCGGCGAGGGCGTCGGGACGGAGGTGGTGGTCGCGGGGGACATGCCGGGCGTGAAGATGGGTGGTGGGACGGGAGTGGTGTTGGGGGGGAGGGGGGACATAGATATGGGATGATAGGTAGGTAGATATGTAGTGTAAGTATGTAGGTAGATAGGTGTTGTTGTTTACTTTTAGAACCTTTGTGTGTACATGGTATAATGCGTGTCTAGGTAACTAACGGATAGGTAACTAGTAGCTCTTCGCGTAGCCCCTCAATCAAATGTTTCAATTACACTACTAATGTAGCTAGGCATGTGGCTACATAGCTACCTACCAAAAGGCACTTGATAGGTGGGGTAATGGATGATGAGAGAGTGGGACAGGGATTATGAGATTAGACCAGTCTCCGGCTAATGCTTGGAGCTTAAGATAGCGGCTAGCCCACTAATAAACCCACTACCCACCTACCTAGCGCTGGTTACACTGTTAATAAGTGGTCCCATCAACAGAGCAACCTGCATCAACATTGGGAACAACAACAGGCAACCCCAGAGAGGGTCTTGGCTGGCGACCGCGGCAACCAGTAGGAGTACGTAGATACAGTGGTTTTTTTTTCCTTCCCTTCCTTTCCCCTTCTGCTTCTTTCTTTTTTCTCCCATTTGTTGATGTCACAAACCAGCCATTGGAGCAACTTACCTAACACGATATGAAATATCTTCATAACATTGATGTTTATGAACACCAGCCCGGAAGCCAAGATAAGAATAAGACAGCTCGACTAACACGTTGCGACCGACGACTTGTCATATTGCATATGAAACAAACTGTTCAGACTCTGTAATTACTTACGAGTCACCCTACCTATATACCTACTACTTGGTACCCTACCTCTTACATATCTACCTATACCTACCTAGTACCTAGTACCAGGACATACAACACGCACCTTAAAACTTATCCTCTCTTCTCTCTCTTCTCTTCTCTTCACACACCACACCCCCCCTCCCCTGACCCCCGACCAAGCCGCACAATACACATACATACCTGCGAAGTACACACCGTCTATTAGACAGTACAGTACATATTTCCATCTGGTGTGTGTGTACCTACCTACATAACCTAGGTAACCTAACCTGACCTTGTCAATCCCTTCCCCCTTCCCGTCCCCCCTCCCATCTCTCCGCATCGTCCGCCGACACGGACCAGCAACCAGGCGCATTTTGCTACCACACACCACGACCTGCCAGATCCTCAATTAGCCGGGGATCATGGCTGAGAAACTGTCGGACGACCAGGTTGCCACCTTATTGGCCATCCTCAGGAAGGACGTCTCTGTCGATGCGAAGATCCAACACGTTAACATCGTCAAGTCGGGCATCAAGCAGCACAATGTACCCGACACCTGCGTCGCACCGCTCTTCGAAGCTCTCCGACTGGCCTCGAGCTCCCACAACTCCGCCCTCGTCAATGCAGGCTTCACGGCCTTGAACCACCTGCTCACACGCCTGTCGCGACAAGACCCCAAGTATCTCGTCCGCGAGGCCAAGCACACCCTGCCCGTCCTCGTCGACAAGATGGGCGACCCCAAGGACAAGTTCAGGGGAGTCGCAATACAGGCCATGGCTACCATGTATGTTCACGCTCCCATGGACACGGAACGATTCGTGCGCAACACCGCCATGGTTGGGAAGAATCCCCGGGCCAAGGAAGCCGGCATGCAGTGGCTACTCCAGGTGCGCGCATCCGCTTGCATATCGTGATTTGATGAGAGGCGTCGCGCTGACGGCATACAGATGCACAATGAACACGGCCTGCAGTTTCGCGCCTACGTGCCCACGTTGATGGAGCTACTGGAAGATGCCGACGGCATGGTTCGAGATGCCGCGAAGGCCACCGTCTTGGAACTATTCAGGCACGTGAGAACCCGCCTCGCCACTGCGCAAGAATGCTAACGTTGTCGTAGAGACGCGCCCAACGCGGCAAAGTCGGATCTAAAGAGACAGCTAAAGAACTTCAAAGTGCGCCCCGCGATCGAGCAAGCTATCGTGAAGGAGTTAGGCCCCACGACGAGAGCAGACGCAGATTCGCGACCGGGTTCCGCTTTGCAGATGCGACCGCCTTCTGCCATGCAGACACGACCGGCCTCCGCCATGCAGACGAGACCGAATCTTGCGGCGAGTGTTTCGTCCTTGGGGAGCGAGCGCCCAATCACACCCATGCCAGATGCTAGTGCCGAGGCCGTCGAACCGTCCTACGTCAACACCCAACGAGAGCTGGATGACATGTTTAGGGATATGCATCCATGGTTTGAGGGCAAGGAGACGGAACAGAATTGGCTGAAGCGAGAAGAGAGTATGACGAAGTTAAGGCGGCTCATTGCTGGCAATGCAGCATCCGACTTCCCCGACGCTTTTATCGCGGGTTGTCGCAGTCTGTTGGACGGAATCATCAAGGCCGTCAACTCCTTGCGGACAAGTCTGTCCAAGGAGGGCTGTGCTTTCGTCCAAGATCTTGCCAATGCCTTTGGCCCTGGCATGGATCCGATGGTCGAATTGCTTATGCAGACATTTATTAAACTGAGCGCAGCTACGAAGAAGATGAGCTCTCAGTTAGCTAACATTACGGTAGACATAATCATTGGCAGGGCGACATATACTGTTAGAATCATGCAACACATATGGGGCGCTTGCCAGGATAAGAATGTGCAGCCACGAACGTACGCCACTGGGTGGTTGAAGACTCTGCTAAAAAAGGAAGCGCATCACAAGAACCACCTGGAGCACGGTGGCGGTGCGGACCTAATCGAGAAGTGCATCAAGAAGGGCTTGAACGATCCAAACCCGGGCGTACGTGAAAAGATGCGGTCTACATATTGGGCTTTTGCGGTGATCTTCCCGGCAAGAGCCGAAGCGTAAGTTGAGCTCTCATGTCGTTGAAAAATCACACCTTACTAACTCCTGACCAGTATTATGGATGCTCTTGATGGCACCGCGCAGAAGTTGTTACAAAAAGACCCGAATAACCCAAATGCAAGTGAGCCGAAGAAATCCGAACCGGCCCCACGCCCTGGAATGGGTCTGTCCAAGAGTACAATGACGGCTTCAAAGCCTTCACTGAGAGAGGCTATGTTAGCACAAAAGAAAGCGATGTCTACGCGAACCCTGCCTACTCGGCCGGGCTCTGCCATGGCTTCTATATCACCTGCGCGGACAAACCCACATGCATCGAGCACATCGGCAACCCCTGCAGGAACAACGTCCGCGACCCGGACTCGTCCGGAATCATCGGCGAAGCCCCACGGCGGCATGTCGGTAGCCCCTATGCGGCCAGCTAGGAGGCGCCCCGAAGCCCCGGCGCGGCCTGAAATTGCGGCGCGACCCGCTACTGCGGGCCCGTATTCCGTCCGTTCTCATGACGCACCGGCTACCGAACGATCGAGTCCTGACCATGCGAAAGCTAAAGCGACCACGCCAAAGGCAGTTCCGGTATCTCCTAGAAGGACAGTGCCGAAGACTCGACCAGGTCATGCTTCTATTCACAGCGAATCCAGTATCCCAACCCCGTCGAAATCCGCAACGAGTAAGACACTTGCTTCTCCACGAGCTAGTCCAATCAGTCCAGCTAGGTCTAGAACCATGCTTGGTGGTAGTGTAAGCTCTAGTAGTCCTTCAAGGGGGAATGAGGATTTCAGTCTGGTTGTACCGAGTGTATCAAATTTGAGAGAGAGCCTCCAGTTCGCGTCTCCCACGGCCTCCCCTAGGACTTCCCAAGTACCATTAGTACAACTCCAGGAGAGTCCAATGCCACCACCACCAGGATCTAATACGGGGACGCCATCAAAGACTGTTAAGGTGTACGAAGACCCGCTCACGGAGGAGCAGAAAACGCCTCAACCCACCTCAAGTGGGGTAATAGAGCGCCCTGTGCTCGAAGACAGGCCCGTCAATGAGGATGCGGCTAATCTTACACGCACTCCTACACGGCCTGATGATATGTCTAGTAGTCCTGCCTTCTCTGACAAATCCCGGCAAAACTCTCGTCTCCTCGATAGTGGCATTGCTCGTGTGAAAGCGCAGACCCTAGACGTGCATGGATTCCGCAAGCTCCAGAGTCTCATTCGTGATAACAAGGCGCCGTTTAGTGACGAAAAGTTCGATGCTCTACTGCTAGGCTTGTTCCATTACCTCGAGTCCCCCCTTAGCAACCTCGTCCCCGAGCGGGTACAAGACGTCAAGGCGCAGATCCTCGCCACCATCAAGCTCCTGCTCAAGAAGGCGCGCGACAACTTCCAGCCGCACGTGTCGCGTGGGATCGAGGCGCTGCTGAACACGCGGGCGTGCTACGACGCGCGGACGCACATCGTCAGCGGGCTGGAGCTGCTTGCGGACGAGCTCGTGAGCATCGGCGACGCGGACGAGATCACAGTGACGCTGACGCGGGGGCTGGGCAAGATGGACACCGCTGCGGACACGAGCGGGTACCACCGGAGCATGAGCATGGGGCTACACGTGCTGAAGCAGCTGATGGACACGAAGCCGACGTTTGTGCCCAACGATAGCGAGATCGCCGGGCTCACGGACCTGGCGGCCAAGTGCCTCGAGAGTCGCGAAAGTGGCGTGCGCATGGACGCTGTGCAGTTGTGTGTCGCGCTTCACGCGCGCCTCGGGGACGCGCACTTCTGGGAATGCATGAAGGGCGTCAAGGATGACCCGAAGAGCCTCATCACGTATTATGTCGTCAAGAGGCAGCGCGAAGCGGGGGGCAACACTGCCCCTGTGTCTTAGGGGTCCCCCGATTTCCCGAGGCGTGTTCTTGCTGTTTGTTATGCGGACTTTGTACGCGGTATATATATGCCGGGCCTGTCTTCTCCCCTCCCGGCTCTCTCTCGGCTATTTGGTTGTCGGGCGGCACGGGGAACTTGGACTACTGCATGCCTGGACATCATCATAACGTTGGTCAGGCCGGGTTTTTATATTATTTTGGGGAGGGTATTTTGTTCATGTTCCCAGGGGGTTTGGGGTTTTGGTTCCTCTTCGCACCCTCCCCCCTTTTTCCGATGACTTATATCTGTTTTTCGCGTTTCTTGTTTTGGTTTTGGGAGGAGTGGTTTTTTTCCCTTCTTTTCTTTTAATAACCTATGGTAAGGGGAAATTTGTAAAGGGGGGATGGATAGATGATGGATAGTAGTTATGGTGGAGGCAGTGGTTATTAATGGATGATGGAAGGGAAAAGAGGAAGGAGGAGAAAAAGGGGGAAGGGGAGGAGGGGAGGAGGGGAAATAATAGGTTAAAATAAAAACAGATACCATACCCACGCACGCATACACACAGAGAGAAGCACATTTTAAGTTAGGAGTTTTTTTTTTTTTTGATGGGAGAGGAGGGGGGAAAAGGGGCAACTTGTATATTGTGTTTGGTTTTTATCTTTTTTCCATATTTTTTTCTAATGCTTTTCAATGGTTGTTTTGTGTTTCTATGGCTTTTTATTCTTCTCTCTATTCTCCTGTAGAAGTTTGTCCCCTATATGATATAGTTTAGTAATTCTTTTTTTCTTCTTTTTTCTTTCTTCTTGTTTCAATCCCTCTCCCCCCCTCCCCACGAATTACTTCCTTCCCCTTACCTCCCCTTTCCAATGGATAGATAAATGTATATAATATACGGTTGTGTCTTTTCTTTTTTTTTTCTCCTGCCTTGTCTTTATCTTTACTAATACTTGAAATCAATCTCGCAACTGGGGATAGGGAGGAGGGAAATGAAAAGAAAAGAAAATAATAGGTGGGGGTGGAGGCCTGGGGGTGGGGGTGTTTTGTTGTTATTATGTTATTACTTTTATTATCCCCCTCTTTTTTGGTGTTGGGGGGTTTATCTGGGCAGTGTTCTTGATATATATATATATATTAATCATATGAAGCTTTTGTAATATGGTAGGGATGGATGCAGGTGAGGGAGGGAGAGAGGGAAGGGATGGTGGATAGTGGATGAAAGAAAAGGGGAAGGGGAAGGGGGGGTTGTTGTATAATGTGGTTTTTGATATACGTGTTTGAGGTGGAAAAAAAGAGGGAGGGGGGGAGGGTTGTAAAGACTCTGGGTATGTACAGCTAAGGAGGTTATTCAGCCTTTTCCTGGGGTGGGTTGGTAATGATTGGTGGTGGTCGAGTTGGATCGGGTTGGATTGGGTTGGGATGGTGATGTTGGTATTGTTGCTGTATAGCATAGCTAATTACCTACAATACCTACCTGCATTGGGGGATTCTTTTGTTCTTTAAATGGTGGTTTGGTGATGATGATGGGGCCGTTGCCCCTAGGGAGAGGACATACTTGCTATATAATACCTCATTCTTACATATTACCTGAATGGGTTTGACTTGTCTGGTTGGTATGCCTATAGCTTCTGTCTAATGATTGCATATTTATTCTTGGTTTGGTGGTAACTCTTATTCTAAAACCGCGTATCCCCTCCCCCTTTAACATACGGTCGGTTGTGTCCTTACCCTCAACCCACTCTCTCCGTCTGCTATTATCCCTTTTGGGGGTTCTTAAAAAGTGTTGCGCTACCTCCTGGAAATAAAATACCCAAGTCCGGTCCTAAGCATATCCAATTCGGTGTAGTTACTTACCTAACCTAGTCTACTTAAATGCGAATAGGGGTAATGGGGATGCCGAGTATCGCGGGAATCAAACTCCCCTTCCGGTCCCGAGGCCAGGAATTCCTACACCCCCCCTCACCCCAAACGGCCTCGTGGCTAACCAGGTCAGGTCCGAGATGAACACGCACACTACCGACCGCAGAGTGCGTGTGTGTGTGTGTGAGTTTTATCTCCCCAGCTAGGTAGCCAAAGGAGAACTTGCGCCAACAGCACACGCACGTCGCCGGGATACAGCTTCGTGCGCTTCTCTTCGCTACCTCTCCCCGCCACATAGTTATGTGAAGTACATAAGTACTGGGTGACGACGGCGGCGCGCTGGGGTTGTTCCTGCCCCCCCCCCCCCCCCCCCTTTATCTCGGTTACACGCTATACGCGACGCTGTAGAAGCGGATATTTATGCCCCCCTGGTGGTCTCGCCTCTCCCGAGTTCGACCTCCCAGATGTCGTCAAGGCTGCTGCGAAAAGAAAAGAAAAAAATTTACAGGCGAGTGAATGCTACGGGTAATGGGACCGCGTGGTCATGCGTCTAATGTATGCCTAGGTAGGTATGTCTACCTATATCAAGAGACATAGCTGGTGGTTTGATTATGGGTTTTGCCATGGCGTCTCGCCCACGGGGCTGAAGTGTTCCCATATATGAGGTGCCTACGGAAGATATGCTCCAAGGGCCGGGGGCGAAGATCTGCCATATTGAGTGTGTGTGTGTGATATGCGTGTCTGTAGAGAGAGCTGCCATGTCCCGGCGGCGACTCTAAAAGCGCTTACCCCTGAGAGAATCATGGTAGTACATATACGGGGAAGGGGCTAGGTTAATAGTATAGAAGCCGTGCATACCTACCTACCTTAAAGCCAAAAGACCACTCTTCCTTCGAGATTTCCTGTCTACATGTGCATCCATCGTTTCAATATACCCGATATATATATATATATATATTTCGTAGGGGATTTTGGCACATTGCGACGAGGGTTCATGATGTAGCGAAGCCTTGCAGAACATGGATGCTTTGTAAGTAGAAACCGAAATACACCGGATATATTAGATAACCGCGTGGAATATAGGCTTGAATTCTCTTCCTTTACGTAGTGTCCTCTACCCGTTCTGAAAAAAGGGAAATACGCTTCCGGGCTGTAAGAACATACCTAGGTACACATCGAATAACCGCACAGCCTTAAAATGAAACCAGTGGGCTGTACAAGTTACACAAATTCAAGGTAAACAGCCCTCCCTGATGGCTAGACATAGCCCTCTGTGGATTGACTACCTAATCTATAGTATATTCCCCTGGAGAGACTCTAGAGAACATGTACTAATCACGGCTCTTATACAGAATGCAAATCTGCTATAGTTATCTTAAACGCCGATCTACTACCTATATTTGTCATGCTTCTCCCTCAAAGGAGACGATTCATCTCAGCCTATATAGTACGTAAACACAAGAACATGAAAAGAGGGAATTTGAAGGAAGAAGATGATGATGCTCTTTCTTACACTTGTCGGGCAGATAAAGGGAGGAGAAATAAATAACTTTCTTATGGGAAATATAGTTGCCACTGTCTAGATGCTGCCCCCAAATCACAAGACGTAATATATAGCCCTGGCGAACCGGCAACACGAAGTAAGATATGTACCTAGTTACGAGTTACGATGCATAGCTTTTCAACCGGAGAACGATGGACCGCCGCTCGCTAGGATTTGATCTCTCCAGTCTACCTACATAGTTACGAATGCTCTTTGGCACATACACAGGCAAAGACAACAGTGTTGTTGATGTGTCATATTTAGATATTGCTTAGAATTTCGCACTAGATTCTGTGGACAGGCGAGCTAGCAATTATTTATAGGTTAACAGCTAGCTACCTAGCCACCATGCGAAAGCATGGGAGAATGACACCAAACTAAATCCAGAGTTGTGCAGCCTAAGTAAGGTCACGATGTCAATATTGACACCCCCTCCCCCCCCTTTTTTTTTTCCGCTTTAAATCTGCCTACCTACCTACATATACAAATCAACTAACAGCCACCAGCAGGTAATATGTGACGATAGAACAATATGCGTCATTCCATCACCACCGCGGCATACGTATCTCTGATATATCCCATTCACAGCGAGAGCTTCTGGTCCTGTAGCATCCGCAGTTTCCGGAATTGTCTCATCATTGATGGGTCTAGATTGGGTTGGGATAAGCAGACAGGCTGCCTAAATTCCTTGTCAAAGGTTAGAGGACTTATTTGATTTACCAAGCACCCCAGGACAGGACGTCGCATCACGCCTTCCGTTTCATGACAAGACTTATGTGTGTGCATCGACCTCCAAAGACACAAAGCTATCTCTCTGCGTTCAGAAGATTTATACTTTGCCGCAATTGCCTTTAGGCAAGAAGAAAGCCAAATCACACCGAATCATACAGACAGATATATGAGAAATTTATGAGTTGAGAATGTGCAATCCTTGGCTATCGGTGATATCTAAGAAACAAAGGGCATCCGGGTGTAGATATGAGCAAGCGAAGAAACGAAAAAAAAGGAAAGGCCCCAGGCATAGATATCGGTCCCTCGAAAAAGAAAAGAAAAACAACTTCCATCCTATATTCCAACACCCGACCCATGTTAACCTGACCTGGTAAGAATTACCCGTACCATGCCTGTACGCCTCTCGCCTCCCAGAACCCACCATAAACACCCCCCATAAAAGCACGTAAAAGACATAACCGATCTCCCAACCCTCGTCCATATACTACGTGAGACGACCCACCTGATATTATGTGATTCTAGTCTCCATCTGGGTTCGCAGGCCCCTGTCTCTGCTCCTGCTCCTGTTCCTGTTGTTGGGCCAGTGCCTGTGCCTGTGCCTGCGCCTGCACGCCTAGGGTCCTCAACCGCTGCGAGAGCAGGCTCTCGGCCACGCTTGGGTTACCGTTGATCAGGCCCGAGAACGCGTTGCCGCCGTATCCCACATCCCCCTTGCTCAGTTTATCATACCTGTCGATCTGGTCGCCGGGCTCGCCCCAGTTCTGCGTCGTTGGGCGGCTCGGTTGCGAGAAAGAAGAGTATAGTGACTTTGAGGGGTCGTTGCTGATGCTGCTGCTGCTGCCCTTCTTTACGCCGTCCTTGTGCGGGTCGCACGATATCTTGAAGGGGATGGGCTCGATGGGGATGTGATCTCGAGCAAGGTTGAATGAATGGGACTGCTGTGGCAGGCTAGGAGGGGGGAGTCCTTCCGCCACGTCGAAATGCTGGCCGAAATAGAATCCAGAGCTCCGGCGTCTAAAAGCTTTGTCGGCGGCTAGTAGAGCTCCGGGGCCCGTGCCGTTCGTCATGGGAGGGTGCATGACTCTGATAGGTTTGTACGCAGTGAACCTCGGCTCGGGCAGGGAGATCTCGTTTTGGAGTTTCTCTTTCCCGTCGGGCACCCGATTCGCAAAAACGACTCGGATACTTTTGTACAGATAGTAACGACCACGTGATGTGCAGCATATATGAAGATGAATAAGATACCTGAGGATCGGCCGATCCGCGGTGCCGTAACCCTTCAAATCAGGCATGTTCTCAATTATTGGGCCGTTGGAGTAGCTGCGCTGCCGGACGAAGGTTTTTGTGCCGGGTTCCATCCCGGCTAGATCATACGGGACTAGAAACAACTTTACAGCTGTCTTGTTCGGGTTCTTGATAATGATTTGAATCTGTCCCTTCTCAGGGATACGGTAGCTCCCCCCGGGAGGCGCTCTCGGAGATCCCGATCTACGTTTCTGACGCTGGGCTCTGCGGGCTTCACTTTCGGGGGTACCCGCGGCGCGATTCGTGATATTTACCCCGTCATCTTCGGTGACTTTCCGCTCTAAGGCTCTATTCTGCTGTTTGCGTTTCGTCCTGACATCCTCCTCCTGATTCGGCAGACCATTTTCCAAGTCGATCTGTCCAACATAGGGGCTCGGGCCATCCTCCTCCTTAGAACGTCCATGCGACGAGTTGGCGTAACTGTAGAAAACAGCAGGAAAAGGTAATGTCACGTGCGAGGGACACCGTAGACTGGATTTGCATTTCCCTAAGCCAAGTACTCCGATCTGGGCCAAGAAGTCTAGAGGCTTTGAGGGTGTTGTTGACATGCGTCCGCGCAATATACTTTCTTCATAGGACCCCACCATGGATGCATGTTGAAGCGGCGAGATATCGGAGGTAAAGGATGGGCGCCGAGATCGGAGGAACGCCGGGGTCTGGGGCGAAGATGCAGGCGCTATGAAATTAGGAGTTGAGGTGAGAGAGCGGCGGGGCTGATGTGCTTGGTAGGGGAAAGGCCTCTCCTGGCGTAAGCCCGGCGGTTGCTTGTGTAGAGGGGTTGGAGAGAAGCCATAAGACCCCGAGCGCGCAGTCATAACAGTATGCCGGCGTGGCTGTCTGGGAAGACTGGAGTCGATATCAATGCCGTCCATAGGAGAGGTAAGGTCGATATCATCATTGCTCTCCGACTGAACTAGAGGACTTGTGGGTGGCTTATAGGCGAAGCTTGCGGAAATAGAGGATGATAGGGAAGAGAGTCCATACGGCACATCGTCTAACCTCGTACCATAAAAGCCCGGGCTCTCCGATGGAAAATGCGTAAAGTCCCTTGGGGGCAAATCAGCTAGCCATGGAGAGTGGTGGTCTCCAAATCTTGGTTGGTTTGGAGCATGTCCGCGATCTTGAGCGGAACTGGAGTCCCGAAGTGAGTCATCATGCGTAAAGTCGCCGCTGTGTAGGGCGGAACGCGGCCTCTCAATGTTCAAGCCTTCTTGCCTCCTCTTTTCGTCATCAGACTCGGTGTCTCGCTGGTCTGGCGTTATCGTAGGTGGCGGCAACAAGGTCGATGAAGATGTCGCAGGACGTTTGGGACTACGGGTAGGAGACAAAGACTGTTGGTTCCATATCGGATCGAGCTATTGCCAATCAACCAGTCAGCCGTCTAGGGAGATGGCAAGTCGGCTTTTCTGCGGGGGGGAAGAAACTACGAACATGGCGGTTGGGGATCCAAGTTGGGCTTTCGCCCTTCTTTAGGCGTTCAATTAACTCTGCTCGGTCGAAGCAGGTGGCCGAGACGTCGGCTTCGGGGGTCTTGGGAACAGGGCTTTCTGGGAACGGAGCTTCCGAGACGGGACCTTCGCACAGCTCCGTCCTGATACTCTCCTCGGATAGCTTCCTAGTCAGTGTACGATGGGGGGTCTTCCGGGTGGGCGGTGACGACATTGTCGCGGTTACTAGCGATGTGCGATCTTTAGCGGATTCCCTCCGCTCCAGACCAGGATCTATATCTTGGTGGGAAATGGGCATGGCAGCATTTGCACACAGATGTCAGATGTCAAATGTCACGGGATTGAGTCAGAGTCAGGTATCTGCCAAGGGAGGAAGTGAAGGAGTAGAAGTCAACTTGAGGTGAAGTCAAGAAGCGTAGCGATGTGCTGTTTTTTTGTTGTATTTTTCTGGGGTTCTTTGCCTTTGCCTTTGCCTTTCCCTCTGACTCGTGGTTATTGTATCAGACGACAAGGGCAGACCAGACGAGACCAGAAGAGACCAGACCAGGTAAAACGAATAGCAAGCATCCACCTGGTTCGTGAGAGAAAGTTGGATCTGGATTTGGACTTGGACTTAATATTCCGACTTCCCACTTGCACTACCCGGGTTCAGGTTCAGACCGACACATCATCATGAGTGCAAAGTTGGAAGAATCAAGCGTGTGGTCACGCTCGAACCGTAAGATGAACCCGAGCTGCTTCTTAGGCCAAGCACTAAAACGCACTCAGCGTCATAATTAGCGGGCACCGAGCACACATACATCAATGGACAAGGGAGGGGTGGTGGGCTGGGTTGGCTGGATGGTGGGTTCAGTAAGTAGGTAGGTAGGGGGTTTGATGTGGTTGATAGGATGGTCAAGAGACTTGGGGACGGGCCTTTCTTCTAAAAGGAGAGACCGAAAGGAAAGTAAATGAGTCGATGGCTGCCTCGGGTTAAAGAGTGAGAGGGTATGGAATGAAAAGAAAAAGGTAAGGCGAGGCGAGGCGAGGCGAGATGGTAGTGGACGGAGTACATGCTTCGTATGGGGATGTATCCCGTTTTAGGAATAAAACATGGATGAGTACCTAATCCGTACCGCCCCTTTTGGGTTATGTTAGAGCTTGGCGGTCGAGTCTAAACCCTTACAACCGCTATTTTCGTGTAGATTAACCAGGGTACACTTAAGCATATGCCAGCTGTAATTTGTATAGAGTTTCGCTTAGGGGTTACATTTTTATCTTTTTTACTTTTTATTTTCGAACTAGTTTTTTTTACTTATATTTTTTAGTTTTATTTAGTTGCATTTTTTCGCCGAAAATGATAGTTTTAGAGTTATTTTAAGAGTTATTTCGGCTTATAAATTTAGTTTCCGAATCTTTATAACCGGTTTTAAAGTCTTTATAAGAGTCTGTATACTTTTTACAACCTTGAAAAAAACGCGGCCGATTAATTAAACCTTTTTTTGAACGCATTATTTGCCGCTTTTACCTTTATAAGGAGTTTTAAGTATAGCATTTAAAAATTAAAAAATTAAAAGTTTTGATTTAGTTAGCTAATTATAGAATTACTTTAACTTTAACTATTAATAATAAATAGGTGCAATTAACCTATTATATACTAGTAATTGGGTTGCTTAGTTTCGAAGAAGGGTTTTGAAGACTAAATTACTTAGAAGCGGCTGCTTTTTTCGATATACTTTTTTTAACTATATTAAGATGGTGGCGAATGAAAAATTTAATAATTAATGGGAACTACGGGAAAAGAGTTGTTATTACTTTAGTATGGCTAGAAATAGAAAGGTAACTGTATAAAGCTTTTTGTATAGTGAGAAAAAAAGCTATTTGTACGATTAAAGCTTGGTTTTGAAGTTATTTTATTAGTTTTTTTTGAGAAATATACCTAGTTGTTATGTATTCACTTTTTTAATTCAGTTTTGGTTAGTTTTAAGGCTTTTTAAAAAGATATATGTTAAGCTGTTGACAAATTACAAAGGCAGTTTTAAAGGTTTTAGAAAAGGTGTGTAGCGCTTGTAAACAGTTTTTTTTTTTATTTGCCGCCATTTATAACTAGAAGAGAAGTTTATTAAGTTGCATAACTGGAATTTATACCTTGTAAAACTGTTGTAAAGCTTTTTAGTTAAGGCTATAATGTTTTTTTGCCGCTTTTTATTAGCTAGGATTTTTAACATAGATAAGATTTTTATACTATTTAAGTTTTTTGATAGTTATATATATAAGATTATTAGCGCAAGAAGCGTTGTAGGAAAAGTTAATAAAAGTAGTTGGAATAAGCGGTAAGTTACTTTAGTGTTATATATTGTTATTAATAGGACTTTTTTTAAGCCTAAACTTATTTTTTGCGGAGTTAATAACTAACAGTATGAGAAAGAATTTTTTTTATATGCCTTAAATGTTTTTGTTAAGTTTAATAAAACGGTTTATAATAATAAAACTTTGATGACTTAGTAGGTTAAAGAAGAGTTGGCTGCGTATACTTACGGCGAAAAGGCTTTTTTAGTTTTAAATGCAGTTACTTTTTATTATATTGAAAGAGTGAGAAATAGTTTTAAGTTTATTGCAACCTTTTTTGCCTTGATATTAGGAAGGTTAATTAGCTATTTTTAGATATTTAATATACATTTTAATAGGGTTGTAAAAATAATACTTAAAGAATAATACGACATTTAGGTTAAGAAGAAAAATTTGGAGTATTTAGCGAAGGGTTGTGAAAAGAGTTTATTAATAACGGCTTTTGAACAGAGAGTAAAAATTACTTAGATAGTTTTTAAGATTATAAAGTAGTTTAAAGAATTTTATTATATACAGTTGATTTGGAAAGGTTTTTTGCAAATAGGTGTTTTTGTACGGCTAGATGGCTTTTAAGACTATTTAATTTACATTAAGAGACTTAATATAGTATAGTATAACGAGTTGCGAAGGTTATTATAAGATTTTATATTATTTTAAATAGTAGAAGAAGTCGATTATAATATTGCAGCGCTGACTATTAAACTTAGAAATGTAGTTATAGATTAAGATAAATTAGTTGAGAAGTTTTTTTTAGAAAGGAGTGAACTGTATTTAAAGATTAATAAAAAGTTTTTAGAAATGTGCAAGGTAAGGAAATTAGTTTATATTGGCATTAAGGCTAAGTTGGTTGCAAGGTTTAAAAAGTTTTTTCGAAAAAAAATAGAATATAGTACTTGGTTAAATAGTTAAATAGTTAGATATTTTGATTTAAAGGAGATAGGGTACTTTATAAGCGAGACTTTATATAAATTATAGCTAGCATGTGCTTAAGTGTACTTTGGTTGATCTATATGAAAATAGCGGTTGCAGGGGTTTAGACTCGACCGCCAAGCTCTAATATAACCTAAAAGGGGCGGTAGTAAGACAGTGAGTGAGGTGATAGGTACCCGTACCAGGGGGTGCAAATAACGATACCAGACTGGGTACTTGATGAATACGATGGGAGACCACGCAACACAGCTCGAGGAGCCATGGCTATAAAATGGAAAACTAGAATATAATAACAAAGAAATCTAAATTACTATTTATTTAAATATTTATTTATTTATTTTTTATGCTTAAGGCAACTCATGAAAGTGAGAGAGATACATGCTAAGTACAAGTGTCTTATAAATACCGTAATGATGACTTTTTAAATATATTGACCTGGCCAGGGGTAAAGCAACAAGGATTAAACATAATTTATGCAAGTAATAGCATGTCCTTTTAGTGTACATTTGAGGAATGCATCCATGCAGCCATTATCCTTGCCTTGCACCTTTTTATCGATAAGCATTCATTGCTAGTAAGGTTCTTATCTTACCTCTTTTTTTTTCTTTTCTTTAAACTTCTGCAAAAGATCCTCAACCGCTTCTTTGCGCCAACCATCATAAACACCAGGTTAACAACTAACAACCAACAACCCACGACGTGACATTCAGCCTACCTGCCAATCTATCAATCTACCAATCTACCACTGCCTCGCACAAAATGGCACCTAAAAGACCCCTTGAATCGGAGGATAGCGAGGCCTTGGCTGTAAAGAAGCAACGAAAGGGTTTCCGAGTAGGGCCTAGCAATTTGCCAGACGGTCCTTGGAAAAGAAAAGGTACAGTTCCTCTGATAATCGCCCTCTGTCGCATTGTTCATGATCACGGTCTAACCTTCAAGCAACACAGTCGACAAAATAAAGAAAGATCTGATCCATAAAGCAAAGGTGAAGAAAGCGTATAAGAAGATCCAAGCTGCCGAACAAGCATCTACGAAGCCTGCTATTACTGTCACTACCACTGTCACCACCACCACCACTACCACCTCGGAAACCGAGGGGGGCGAAAAAGAGGCTGCTACTGCAGAAACAGCAGCACCACCATCCCCACAAATCCACCCCGAACGACAGGCTATGCTTGATGATGACGAAGCACCTCCCCCCTCGCCGCCACATGACAACGCCGATGGTGAACGACCTTCTCGCCGCCGTAAGCCAAAGCCGCGAAAGCCCGGCTATTTCGACAAAGCGGTAGCCGACGCCGAGCGCAAGAAGGCCGAGGCCGAGGCGAGGGCCCAGGAAATAGAAAGAAGGAATGCTGAGCGGCAACGGAAGTCTGAAGAGCGCGAAAGGTTCAGAAAGGCCATGGCCAAAGCGCGGAAGCCGGGACGAGATGGCCAGCGCAAGCTAGGCCGGGAAAGCGGATTATTGCTTGAGAAGGTGAAGAAGATGGTCGCAGATGGCAAGTGATGGATGGAGCCGCCACTAGTTCAGACTAGGCATGCCCATACCCTTTTGACATGCAAGATGGGTCAACCAGCCCGGCTCTACGGTAATCAGCATCACAGCTGGTATCGTCAGGACCTCATGCGCTCTTAGGTAGCCGCCTACACTACATAAGACTACGTACGAACGGCGAGATACCCCAAAGACTCTATCTAGGTAGCACATGTGGCTCATCACGGTCTACCAGCCATTCTTCCTTCTGATATCCCGACTGAAAGGGAGAAACCCACGCCAAGACTCGGATGAGCTAGATCAAAGGCCGTTACGGGACATGGCCAAGACGCAATGTCCATTCTCACTTCTTACAGTGCGCGACACCGGGCATGAATAACCGCTTTTCGGCATTCTATAGCATGACACATTTCTGCTATGGTATCCAAAGTGCTAATAAACAATACATTAACTGGAATATTTCCGATCTGGTAGCTCGGGTCGTGGGGCCTCAACCGGGGCCGGTAGTTCGTATGTCCCTTCTATCACGGGGCCTGGCAACTCTTCTCCCTTTTGGACCTCAGAACCGGGTAGTTCTCCTCTGCCCTCCACTTCCTCTCCCGGGAGTTCTTCTATCCAGGTCCTACTCGCTTCCACAACCGTTCCATCGGTAAATCCGGACATAGGCGACTGCAAGTCACGCCCATCCTTCGGCCATGGTTCCGGCCTGTATTCGGGTATTCCATCATCTATCGTGCTCTCTCGTTCTTCACCCCGTCCGCGGCGCCTTTTTATCATCCATACTACCATGGCACCAATAGCAACCACACCTGCCACGCCGCCTACCACGCCTCCAATAATAGCATTGGTTGGTGTCGAGTCCGTAGTGCTATCCGTCGAAGTATTGTCGTCTCCGGTATTAGTTGACCCATTGACAAATAGGTCTTTAAGCTTATCGTTGTCCCAACGCATGTTTCGTAATCCGCCATGTGCGTACCATTCGTTCACAACCACTGGACTTATATAATTTGCTGCGTCTGGGTCAAAGGAGCTTGTCCATCGCATCTCGCTCATATCGTAAATGCCCAGGCCCTGCTTCCATGGGTCTGCCGTAGTAGGTGATGTGTAGTTTCTGAATTCGCCATCGACGCCCCCTACACTCAACAATTGCCGTTTCCCTTTGCCGACCACCGTGCATTCATGGTCAGATCGTGGGGTGCCGCTTGATGGACTCTTAAAGAAGACAAACCCAGGCAGAGAAAGCACATGTACGTCGGAGGAAGTGGCCCGGATCTGATCCGATACGCCACCATATATGAATCTATAGTTGGGCTAGTCAATCCATTTGCTCACTTCCGATCATCGCGAGTTTATTTCAGTACGACTTACATCTCATACGTGTTATTAGGTCCCTGTACCCCGACACTGCAGGCCCCCTCCATCGTCGGCGGTCGCGTCCCTGTTGTGCTCTGCTGATACCAGCTCTGGGTTGCTGGGTCGTACAATGTTACAGTATTCCAGTTAACCTGCACGATAGTCTCATTTGTTGCGTCAACCGGCGTCTCAGCACCTCCGAGGAATAGGAGCAGCCCGCTAGAACCGTAAGGCACATACTCGGCCCGGGCATTCAAGCTCGTCCCGTAACCGCCGTAGGACGTCGAAGAGGTGTTGGTCCATTGCCCAGTCCGAAAATTGTACGAGACAAGCCCTTGCAAAGCGTAGCCAGGTGTCTGCTTTTGAATGGTACCATCTGTCGTCGATGCCGCCTCTCCACCAAGAGCATAGCCTATATCCTGGCTCTGGGTGAAGGCAGAGCCAGTAGGACGCACCAGTTTCGAAAAATCGAGATAATCTTGCTGCGTCGCCTGTGACCACTCGCCGCCGCCTTCGCCATCAGCACGAAATCGCCATATTTCATTGGTAGGCGGCAACACGGCGCTGCTCATACCACCCCAAGCATATAAGCTGCTCGTGGAGAGATCTGTCCAATATATCTGATTACTCAATAGCGGCGCCGTCTTGGGAATAGATCGCAGCTCAACCGTATCATTGGTCCATGATTCTTTCAAACTGAGAGAAAGAGTTGCATTCACTATACTTTGGCTTTAGCGATCGGAATTCAATGCAATGAAAGGTCGACCTACCGGCGTTATAAGGACTAGCACTCGGGTCACTACCGTCGACCCGGGAAGAGACTTCGCCCCCATCTATATAGACGTAGTCTCCGACCACCGCGACTAAACCGAAATCAGATTCTCAGATTCATAGATCAAGTTTCCTGCAATGGGGTAATAATTGTTTGTCTAACCTGAGTGGCCTGAACGGCGGACGAAGTCGTCGGGACCAGGGTTATCAACACCACGTCTGCCGAGACCCTCCTTCGCACATATCGAGCTCCCTAGGCTTCCCAGTACGACGAGAAGCGCGAAAGGAAGACATCGGCCCTTCATTTGGAAGGCGAAACGGAGCGATTGGAAAGAGAGACATTAAACATTACGGAGACAGAAGAGGGAGCCAGGCTTGTGTAAAGAAATAAAGAAATAAAAACGAGTGAATATCAGGCTCAAGGGCAAGAAGACTCGGCAAGGGCCCTTTTAATCGATTCCAACAAGAGCAATGCTACGTGTACCAGTCTCTTTCTCTCTCTCTCTCTCTCTCTCTCTCTCTTCCAACAAGACGATACTCCTTTTCTCTTTTCCGCGGGAAGAAACAATAACCGTTGAAGCTTGCCCAGGGTGACCAACTTGCATGAAGCTGCTGCAGTGGAATCGAGATATGCAGTTTCAACTAACACGACCTCACACCAATGGGTAACGAAAGTTGGGTCGGTTTGCGGTGATAGAGTCGTTCGTTGGTGATAGGGAGAGGGGGGGTTGGGTGGGTGGTAGGAACAACGAAAGAAGAGAGACAGAGAGAGAGAGGAGGGGGGCAGAGAAAGATACAATCACTCTTTACTACAACCCCCCAAATCCAAGTCGAAGGCACATATTTCACTAACCTGCCTAGATAGAATGCAGGTAATAAGGAATACAAACCAACAACAACAAAAAGAATAATAATAATAACTCCTCCTCCCTCCTCGGCACCTGAGCTTTTGCTTAGCTCGAATGTACCTGTGTACTATGTTCCTACATATGTAGTACTACATACGCACCTTACACACACGCAACTTGCATAAGGACCTACCTACATAGGTACATATCACGCACTTAAAAGCAGGGAATAAGGATCGGATGTGTGTGTGCCTGTGCCTGTGCCTGTGCCTGACCGGGATCCCCTCCCTCTCTAAAAAGGATCAATGAAGGGAGCGTAGGTACCTAGCCTTGCTCTTTTTTTCTCCTCTCTTTTTTTCCAACTCAACTCTTCCAAGGATTCGGCTTACCTTGGCAAGGGAGCTTGGAAGGAAGGTCGAGGAGGGGGTTTGAAAACTAGGTAATAAAAAGAAAGTGACTTGACTTCAACTTGGATAAATGAGAATGAAAGCAAGTAAGTTGAAAGGAAAAAAAAAGTATGTTATTGGTCGCGATTCTTTTTTTTCTTACTCTCTCATCGGTTGACTTACTTGGTGTAAAAAACCCCTTGCTCTATTCTCCTTCTACCTAATAAACTATCTACGGTATATAGGTCTCCCTTTTCTTCTCCCCATCCCTGTCCTTAGCATGAAACGGCTGCTGCTGCTGCCTCTGCGCTGTGATGTCGATGCATGATATGTTAGTAGGTAGGCAGGCAAGGCATTTTTTTCTTCCTTTTTTTTTTCTTTCTTTCTCGGCAATGCAAATTACCTACCTAGTAGTGCTGTGAGCATGATCGCGTACCTACACTACCTACACTACCTATGAGCGGCACGTTCCCCCCCTTCCCATCCCATGACCACCACCTGAATTCCATCGTTTCTCGGCGATGACAAGAAAAAAAAAAGCCCCCAAGAATAGAAGTATTACCTACCTAGGTACATACATGATAGCGCGACCTTCGCGCCCCTCTCTCGCGTGGCAGAGAGAGATCTGGAATCTCCCTCGCCTGCATGGTCCTTTTTCCGGGGGCCCTTCACTCCGAAACCAATAGTCGAAATCTCGTAATGCGCAGCTTATTTTTGGGTTGGGTTGCGGGAGTTTTTTTTCTTTCTTTTTCTTTTCTACTTACTTTTTTGGTCTTTAAGGGAGTGATGGGGAAAAGGGAGGGCAGGATGGAGGACCGCTAGGTAGGTATATACCTACCTAGTGTGCGAGAGATCTGTAAGTCCCACGCGGGGAGCGGGGGCACGCTCGTCGAGGTTCAAAACCCCGGTTCCGAGCGCTATGGGGGGTTGGTCTCCTTGTTCGAGAGCCTTGGCGTACATGCATACATACATACGACTGTCTACTCACATATGTGTATGTAGAACTTCTAGGTACCTACCTACGTATGGACATGAGAACTACAACCCACGTAGGTCTATCTATGTAGGTTAGGCTTTCTAGTTCGTGGTAAGTGTGCGTAGATACGGCCAGCAGACGGGAGAATCTGAGAGAGAGAGATTGATCACGAACGACAGCATCCTACCGGCCCCGCTCGTATTCCGTGACGTACCTAAAGTCTTGCCCCTGGAGGAGAGAAAGAGACAAATGTCACGATCATAGACGATAGGTAAGATGGGTTAGGCGAACATGTGCCTCCCCTCTCCCCTTCCATCCATCCCTGTGCCTCAATCCTCTTCTCATCTTGAGGAAAGTTACTGTCGTTGTTCGAGACAGCTACTATTTCCTCTCTTGTGTTTTCCTTTCCTTATCCCCCTTTCCCCCTCTTTGACTTATGGCACAGAGATGTATAAGATTGCGTGACCAATTCTGGAAGGACGTTACGCGGTCTCTTAGTACTTGCGTACCTAGGTAGGTAGGTATTTACAGGAAGATTACCTACCTATCCCCCTTTTCTCTCTACTATAAATTTCTTTTCCTTTTTTCAGCTTTCTAAGAGCGAAGACCGGTCCCTGGACGCGCATTCTAGGTAGCTGTCATCGAGGCTGTAAGGAAGAGAAGCCGGGGATTTTATCATACATACATACATACCTACCTACCTATGTAGGTTAGGTGCATAGGTCCTAAACCTGGTGGGTTTGGCTGCGCTGCTGTAATAAGGGAATCTCGGCTAAGGATAGGAAATTAAGCTAATCACAAAGTCTACTGTAACCCTTTGCATCAATGTAAGGTATCTCGTGCCTATTTATATTCATGCCACGGGCTGACTGACTTACTACCTATCTAACTAGTAGGTGGTAGGGTTGTGTTTGTAAAGCTCTATGTACTGTATCGAGGGCCGATGGATCGATGCTAGCTACCATTACTACTAGTGACAAGAACACTTGCTAGGTGGGTAGATATGTAGCTAGGTTAGAGGCTTTTAGTTGCATACTTATGTATCCTGTGCAGCTAACCAGCCCATAGGATTGATCGATGGATGGGCTTAAAGTGCCTAACTACGAAGAAGTCCCCGATCCTTTAACCTAACAGATCGTCGCGCTGAAATCCCAGGGCGGGTTTTCTCTCTTACCTATTAGCGCGAGGCTCTATGGTTCAGCTTTGCTTACGGGCGGGCGTTATGTAGGTCTGGTAGGTCTAGACGCGGGCCCCCCCTTGGTGATGATCACCTCAACGGGTACCTGGCCTACATAGTATAGGTATGCCTACATACGACATTCCACCCGCCTCATATCCCCGCTTAAGCTGACAAGCTTACCGGGGGGGGGGAGGGGCTGGACAGACTGGACTGGCTTACCTCTCTCTTCCCATCTATGTCTTAGTAGGTTAGGACTCTCTCGGCGATTATAATTATCGACTGCTACCTACTATCTAGCATCCTATCCAGTAAACGATTTGGTTTGGTACGATACACAGCTACGCATGTAATCAAATTTCCGGTCTCTGGCGCACTCGAATCCTTTCGCGTATGTACCATATACTGATGTGTCTAAGGTAGGTTTTTCTTCCTCTCTACAGCGGGGAGGTGTTTTTTTTTTTACTCGTTTTAATATAAATATCTAGAGAGTAGGTAGGTATTTGTAACGAAAAGAAAAAGAAAAAGAGGAAATGCGCATACTGTTTGTTTACTGATTTACTGATACCTCCGACTCCCTGCAGTAGGCATATGCATACATACCTACTGAGTAAGATGCGTTTAATACTTAGGGATGCCTAGGACAGAATAGGTAAGCGATAACCTGCTGCCAGACTGTGTATGCGTGCGGCGGCGGCTCAGGGGTAGTTTTCGATCTATGTTCGCAACCCGACTGGGAAACAAGTAGGTGACCTTATGTACTTAAGATCACGATAGGTCGTGGGTGGCATAGTTAGTACCAGCAATGTGATATAGTATGTAGTGCCGTGGCAAACATATACTATCTAGCCTAGGAAAGGTAGGTAGGTAGATTGAATATTTTACTATTCCTGGGCTTTTAGATTCCAGCGGCATACTCGGCTATCCAAGAGTTATGCGGCTTGGAAAATATAGGTATACACATATCAATATCTACACTCCCTGTCAAAAATTATGAGGCCCACCCCCCAAAACACACCAAAAACAGCCATTTTGCTATGTTTTTAATTTATTGTAATTTAACGAAATAAAATAAGGAAAATAATTAGTTTTTTAATATATATAAATAAGTAATTAAATTAAATAACGTACTTTTTAAATTTTTAATAACTTTAATTTTCGTGGTGTGGCTAAAAGTTAAATGTGCGAAAGTAAAAAATATTTTCCTTCTCCATACAAATTTTTAAAATTTGTATGGGAAAATAATTTTTTTCCCCTTTCGCACATTTAACTTTTAGCCACACCACGAAAATTAAAGTTACTAAAAATTTAAAAAGTACGTTATTTAATTTAATTATTTATTTATATATAATAATTTTTTTTTATTTTTTAAACTTAAAATTTAAAATTTTAAAAAATATTTAATATATTATATTATAAAAATGCATTTATATAAAACTTTTTAAAATATTTACTTAAATAAATTAATAACTACTTAATAATATATGTTTTTATAAACTATAAAAGTATAATTATTTATATATAATTTTTAAAATTTTTAATTTAAAGTGGAAAATTTATAATAAATTTTTAAAGTGAAAAAAAAGTTTGAAAATTTTAACGATTTGAGGGGTGGGCCTCGTAATTTTTGACAGTTAGTGCAGGTGTAGTCTATAATTCAAACCTACCTAGGTAAACGGCAATATATAGATATAAACATTTAAACATTCCCAACCATGTAAACCCGCTCACCACCACCATCTATTTAGTTCATATATTTCTATAAGCATAATTTATATGTCTTTTCTCTTCTTCTCCTTCCTTTCCTTATACCACGAAATTCTTTTCCGAGAGGGGGATTTCATTCTTTGTTCCTTCCTAGACAGCCAAGTCTGCCCAGGACGACCCCCGGCCCCTGGTCTCGAGACACCGATGCCAGACGAAGTACACGAGCAGGACCACCGCCGTCAGCGGGAGGAACAGCACGAGGTAGATGGACCACTGCGGTATGGACGTGACCGCGCGGAAGTCGAACGTGGGCACCGCCATCATCGTCTGTGTGTGTTTTTTTCCCCTTTTTGTTAGTGAGATATAAAAAAAAGAAAGAAAAGAAAAGAGAGAGAGAGAGATTTCATGTATCACGTACTGCTACGAATGTCGCGGGCAGGAAAACCATCGTTAGTAACGAGATGGCCCGCATCTCCCTCCCGTCCCGTCTCGTTAGCTCCGTCGTTTGCTGTGTCCCCGTGAGTCAATATATATATATATATACCTAGATTTAGTGTGCTCCTTTTTTGTTTTCCCCTCGTAGTGCGAAAGATATCGCCCCCTTTTTTTCTTCCTTCTTAATATCTCGTGTAGGGGAAAGGGGGCGAAACTTACCACTTGAAAAGTCAGCGAGGCCCTCTCGCAGTGCGCGATCTTGATGTCGTACTCGCACATGAGCTGCTCGAGGTACTCGCGGGGGTCCACGTCGTCGGCGTGCAGGCCGGCGGCGAAGTCCTCGGCCGCGTAGCGGGCCAGCTTGGCCAGCTGCGCCTTCCAGGCCTCGAGCGCGGTGCGCAGCATGAACGCGTCGGTGTAGGCCTCCACCAGCGACTTGGCGGCGTAGCCGGGGCGGGCCAGGCTCGACAGGTTCTGCCCCGGCGCCGGCAGCTGCTCCGCCGCCCGCAGCGCCTCCGACACCGTCTTGTCCACGACCCGGAAGCGCCGCCCCCTCTCCAGCTCCAGGAACGCCTTGATCAGCGTGAAGGGCGAGAACGCTGTGGCCCGCGCCGCGCCGAGGTTCCGGCATATCGTGTTCGTGTCTCCCTCCGAGCAGCCGAGGAGCATAGCGTGTGTTTTGGAGTTGCCTGGCGTTCCCTTGAAGTAGGTGATGGTCAGAGCCATGTCGCCCTCCATGTTGTGTTGGGTTCGAAGGGTATACACTAGGATAAGTTAGTATTGTTTTTTTTTTTCATGTCTAGATGCTTTTCGGAGGACCTGTTAGCGCTTGACGTACCGACCGAGTGCGCACATGGTACTCTTGCTATCGTGGGAACCCCCCTCTCGACTAGAACCGCAAGTGAGTGATGAAGCTCTAGACGTTCCGCGATCATCTGGAAAGACTCCGAAGAGAATGGTAGGTACTTGAGGATTGCTGAATGATCTCTTTCAAAGTCATCTCTAGGGCAAAGTCTGCGTAATCTTGCAGTTAGCACAGGGAGCCCAACACCCCCTTTTTTTATTATTATAAATAAATATATGTGATGTTTTGACTTGATACGTACATGATCTTTATCGAGTTTCCTTTGGATAACGCCGAGCGGTAATCTATCTAATGGCAAATCTTCAGATAATATTCCTCTTCGTAGCGGAGGCAGGGGTCCTTTACTTCAGTGAACCAGGTGTTCCATTCGGAGGTCTTTCTCCTCTTTGATTCATTCAGCCATTCTGGATCATCCTGTATCTTGATGAACATGTAATAGGTTATGTAAATGGGCTATCAGAGGAATCACATACTAAATCATCGGATTGGGCATATATCGCTGTAGAGCTCAGCTCTTTTTTCCTCGGATCCCGATACTTAAAGACTATAATATCGTTCTGTAAGAGAACGTCCTTCTTCCATAACGAATCCATGTTCTGATGAGAGAGATATCGAGGTTTAAGTTGAATATGACTCGATTTCGAGTTGTAGGGGCTTCAAGGTGATTGGTAGAAATACAGACTCGACTTGTCCTATTTCTCCCTCATGAAAGCCAGCTACATTATATATCAGTTGGTAATCATTTCACTTGCTTGGCGCACGCGACAGAGTTCGCCATAGCCCTCGTCTCGTGAAATATAAATTGTCCTTTTATGACTCTCAATCGCCTCTAGTCCCGAGGCAATGCTTGCTTCAGCATTGCTTTTCTTGTCCACCCAATGCGGGATGATCTCGCTTGCATGAGGACAAACCAATAAGACAGCAATACAAAAGCGCGCAGCATCACGTCGCCGCAATAGATAACCCCGCCCTAAGCCTCGTTGTCCTTGAGACAGTTATGCTGGCAAGGCATAATTTCCACCTTACCAAACCTGTATATGCGACTATCAGCCTCGGTGTCGAGTCAGACGTCTTATGCTGCTCTCTAGCCCATACGTATGTTTAGTGGTGGTGGTGGTGGTGATGGTGGTGGCAATATAAATCCACATCGTCCCTGCCGCAGCACCCACGGAGTCCATAGATTTCTCTATTAATGTCTATACTATCCAGACGGCCCCCTCTATCATTTACTTGTGCGGGAAAGCCTATACAGCACTATAGGCTGCTACTTCGAATAATACAGTTATAACGACCCAGCCCGCCCGGCATCCATCTATTACATCTATCTACATGACGTACACTTACAACTTCGAATACTCCTCATGGATGGATGAGGCAGAACTACAAGCCTACCTAGATGATGAGTTGGGTAGGAGTCGCTACAGCATAAGGGTATGCACTTGTCGGGGAGATCCTTCGCTAATTCCCTCTTTCCAGTTCAGCGCAGGGGAGCGGGGGGCGGGGGGAAGGGTGTGGCTAACATTTTTATAGAAAAGGGCAGATCGGGTCACGTTGATAACCAAGTTGAAGCTTTCTACGGTATGCCTATCCTGTCTCGAAAAGATAAGTCGATGCTCATCATCATTCCTAACACGACAAACAGGCGCAGAAGCAGAAGGTCCAAGAATTGACACAGAGGTCCTATTATTATTAGTGACTTGGTATGCACTGCTTATGTACATACTTAGCCAAAGATTTTATATACTGCTTATTTGAACAGCGTTGAATGGACATCATTAGAAACGACATATTCCGAGGTGCTTTCTCCATGCGTCACTAATACCAGTTAGTATGCACAACATATCTTATAGAGAACCCGGTCCTTATTGCAGTTGAAGTGGGATGTGTCCTTTCAGAGGCTACGTAGTTACTATGTAGCTATGAATAGCTCCCTATTTATTCATTACCGTGTTGGCAGCCCCCGAGTTTCGTGATGTTATACTCTATCGTTAGCGGTCCGGGCAATTCTGGCCCTCTCAAAAGCCTCTCTACGAGTGGATGTAAGCGCCTAGAATATACGTATATGAGAAGAGCACCCGGGTGGTGGTGCTACTGTGGTTATAGGGGATGGCTTACACACCTTTTCTTCCTTCTCACCTCTTCCTTGACGGACTCGCGAGATTCATTGATCACGATCTTTAGTCGCTTGTGGTGGTGTAATCGAAGGTTAGGAGGCCTCGAGAGGCGGTGGACATGATAACCCTCTCTTGTCCTTCCAATATTTGCTATCTCAGAGAGATGAGAAGCCAGTTCTCCTGCACTGATCCTTTTCGACATTGACGGCTTAGAACTCGGCGACCCAATGTACCCGCTGTCATCTGGATCCTCTATCTGCCCATTTTCAACTAGGATCATTTGGTTGAGGATGATTTGGACAAAGTCACAGATGAATTGGGAACATCGACGAGTCCTACACATTTTCTCCACCCACTTGTCGAAAGCCAGCTATTAGTAGTTGATCCTTGTGCTTGCAGTATATCCGAATTTGGACTCACGTTAATGACTTCCTCGTTTATAGCCACGCTGGTCTGTCCCTGGACCTGTTCTACAGTGTAGAATGTGGCTGCCTCCCATCCTGTCAATGATTGTTTCGTCATCCTGGCCTCTTCGAACTCATCTACTCCGCGTATGCCTTTCCCTAGCCAGGCGGCAAATTCTAGGAACAAGCAACCGAGAGTCCATATATCCAAGGACTGAGAGATACGCCGTGCGAGTATAGACTCTGGAGGGCTATAGGTGTGGTCTAGCATCCTAGCTTTGATGTCCAGCGCCGTGGCTGTATTATGAAAGCTGCTCAAGCCGAAGTCGGTGATCTGTAAGACACCAAATGAATAATCACATCCTTTCCAGTTCGAATACCAGAGGATATTCTCCGGCTTGATATCTCCATGGAATCCGTGCGTCCGAGACTCAATATCAGACCTTCTCCGATGCGCCTTGAACTCGTGAATAATGTCTAGGGCCTCAGCTAGTCCCTGGCATTGCTGAGCAACCCACTGACTAAGGACATCCTGCTCTATAATTGTCGGGTGGTCTCGATTCCAAAGATCGCGCAAACTCATGTCAGCCCATTCGAATATCAGATAATAGTTACGGAAGGGCATATCGCCTGACGTGTATGGCGTTTCGAAAGTCGCGAGTAACTTGGATAAATGCTGAGTGGTATGGGGCGTTAATCTGACGAGCATCCGGCGTTCCTTTTGGAAGTCCTCTCGAACTGTGGATTGTAGCTTCTTGACTGCTATCGCTCTACTAGGTCCGTCGGTCTAGATGAGAAGTTAGCTACTGAGCAGAGTCTTCCATCTGGCTGCAGATAGCATGCGTACCGTGTAACGCCTAAGGTTCTGTTGGCTCTTGTGAATTTGGTACTTGAGCATGACGCTGTTCCCAGCCTGGCTAGTATCCGCTGGGTTAAACGTCCTGTCATGTCCCCAAAAAGGGAGTTCCTCGCCCTGTCCGACGGCCATGAACGGTAGTATCTCGCCCTTGCGACATTCATAATGGGCAATATCCCCATCGCTAACAGCGAAAAAGGTCGGCGAGATTTGCCATTGCCATCTTATAAATCCTTTGAGATACCTCCGCCGCCAACCGAGACTAAATTCAAGAGGTGTCTCATCCTCCGACGATCTAGTGAGTGCTTCAGTTCGGTGCTCAGGAGAACGAACAAGTTTTAAGGGGAGACGAGTATCGTCGATGTTTTCCGCGATAAAATGCCTAATTTGCTTGTACATGTTATTTCCAAGAAGGATTAGAATGGTGAGAATACGTTGATAAGGGGGATTTCCACTCCCCAGTGGCGGGCATATGAGCGACCCGATGGAGCTATGGTTAGAGGGCAGTTGTATGCTGAGCTGGTCGTCTGCGAGCAACTGGTTGACCCTTCTGGGGCAGACTATCCTGCGAAGCTCATCTCCTGGGAGGAATTCCGGTTCTCCCGGGAGAAAAACGCTCTCTACTAAGGCATCATGTAGTTCGTCCTCGAGTGATTCGTCTTTTTCTATCGCGAGCGGACCACTATCTGTAATTTCAATATCGCTTTCATTTCCCAGACTCGACTGGACATAGTCCTGTTCGAGTTGGTAACCACCGTCAAAGACAGATGCGACTCTAGTCCTCTCGGTTATGAGTGTCGATTCTCTTGAGCCTTGGCCACGAGGTACATCAGCAAGGCCCGCTGAAGATCCGTAAATAGGGGCGTTATCCTGTGTGATTTGGGGCCGGAATCTTTGGATCACTTCTTCTAAGGATTCAGGTGAGAAATTATCACGGCTGGCCCTTGCTCGCTTCGATGGATGCAAGATGATATCATCTTCTAGGCACTGAACGTTTCCATCGGTAGAGCTTCTTGTACCCGACTGGCTACTTCTCAGTTTATAACGAGGATTGCTTGGTTCCTATATCCATGAGCTCTCATTAGTGACACCACATATGCCCGAGGGGTTCTTAATGGGTCGGAATCTTGGTTACTAACTCCTGTTCTAGATGTAGGGAGGTCCGATCCCCTTCCGAGGCTCCTTTGTGTATTCTCCATTGCTCTGATAGGCTCACAGTAACCGGAAAAGGACTCGAAGTGTTAGTTGTCTCTGTAAACTAGAGATTTGACCAGGCTATCCGCAATTGGATATCAACTTCCAAGGGGTTTTATGATGAAAAGGAACAGCCACTAGTTGTATCTACAGAGCCTCGTTCAGCTACACTCCACATCTCGCACAGCATGTCCCATTTCTTGAGCAATGGAATATCATAAATCGGCCATGTTACATAGAAAAGCTATCTGGGCCACTAATTACCCCTGGTTACCTGTGGTGGTGGAGGAGAAGCCAACCAGCTAGTCGCTTATACCGCCAATCTCTATATCACTCGTCTATTCGCCAGATCATATGTACATTTTGAGTAAACAAGCTAATTAACAAGCGAAGTCGTCAGATTTCCTTGCCCTAGGGGGCAAAGTAATAATGCAGGCTCTGGGAGAGAGGCTGCACTTCGTCATTATGTGAGCATCATGCCACGTCATCTTACAGAGGTCGTCTCCTCATCAGCCCCGACACCGAGCGATCTCTTCCTATGAAGCAGACATCCTTAGTAAATCGCCTCGCGATAGAAAATATGGTGGTCGTGAAGAGCTTACTGGTTGTAGGCGCCGCGGAGCCCATATCTTATACACTTGGGATCTCATCTGTAGACGCATGTTAGCCCTGTCCTCCGTAGCCGTAGGTGACTTCAGTGGAAAAGAAAATACTTGAACAGCATAATCCATGTGTCGAAAGGAATCTTCAAGGAGATCGTATAGAGCCCAATAGTCTGTCCCGCTCACTGGGATGGTTTGCGGCTCTGTCGGCTTGTGCTGCTGACACTTTTGTTTCCTTCTCTGCATGTTCTTTTCGCCGCACCGTTTGCGAGATTGAGTATGTCGACTGGTTCTTGAGTTGAAACTCATTAGCAACGGGCAAAAACGTGAACAATTGCAAAGAACAAGGAATAACACAAATTGACACTAGGACGGGAATCGAGGTTTAGGGCGCGGGACCTCTTATATGAGACTAAGCGCCGCCACTCCTAACCGGTGGCCTCATGCTGTTGTGACAATTGATGGAACCATAGCGATGTAGGTGCCTGCTGGGATAGATTGCCTTGATGCTTCGTTCATTGGCTAGTAAGATATGCCGTTATTCCTGTCTTACTTGACGGAGGGGTCGGAGATCAATAAGGCGATAGGGGTGTGTGATCTGCAGGGTATTTGCACAGCCTGCTTCGAGTCCTACGGCTTTGGAGAGGGGGTGTTGTGTCATGGTCGTAGCAATACGGCCCTCCCAAAGAAGGCCAGCCAGCAGCCAGCCTTGGCTCAGTCAACAAGTAGGGAGACTAATTTTCAATTGGAAATGCTACCCAGGTGGTTTTTCTTATGGTCGTTTTTTTTTGGTTCGTCGGTAGGAAATCTACCTAACCATAGACTGGCTGATAGGTATGTAATGTGAGTGGAAATAGATTGAGGACCCAGTCGGTCATGTGCCCTCTAGAACTGCTTTCCACGGAGTAGATCATAGAGGTCTATGTGAATTAAATGTGATGACTCTTTGCTCATAGTTGTTCAGATTCCTCTTGGAGCCGCATATCCTAAAGAAAGTCCTGTAGTATCGTTATTACAGCCAGGTATTCAGAGTGGAAGAGTTCGGTGCATGAATTACACAAACTTGACAAGATCAGATTTTAGGTCTCATCTAATATCGATCTATATGGAAATCCTAAACCAGCATGGCTGAATCATGCCTGGTGCCTCAAAGGAATAGCACATAGGCATGAGATACTTAAATGACATCGGGCGTAAGTACAAAGCTTCTAGAATTTGTGCGAACCGTTGGCTTAGTCAACTACCAGTACAGATCATTCCACAATAGCGAACAGCACCATCTTGCTGAAGCCATCATGTACTGACTCATAGTGACGCTTTGTAGCACCTCGAAATACGATGCCTTTCAAGATGGTTCACGAACCTTGGGCTCCTGTGCCCATATTCGACTGACTTCATTTTTTCTACTGGTAGCATCAAGAAGCTTTTCCTCGATATAAATATCTAATCATAAGGATATAACCGCTAGTCTGCTTTCTCTTAGCCTTAATTATGAAATGAACCCTCTTTCCCCCATTCCATCTTTCTCTTTCTTCGTCTGCTATACACTTGCTAAGTACTCACTTTACTAGAGACAACCAGAACAACCAATATTATACACGGACAGGGCATTACCACAGACGATCAAAGTCCTCCCTCTGTCTTCCCTGCGGCCCAAGCCCTCTCAAAGTCGAGCTCCCAATCCCCAACTTTCATTACGTGGCCAACATAGAAAACATATACACCCAGCTCCCTCTTGCTGCTTAACCTACCCCCTTTACACACCCTCTCGTTTCTATCCTGGTCCTTCAGTTCCCATTTCCCCTCCAAGTCTGAGTACAGCTAAGCTGGTAAGTAGGCTAGCCACGTAGGTATAAGAATCTCGACCTATTATAATGAAAATTTTTACTTCTTTCGTCTTTGCCATTTCTTCGGGTTTTTATTATTTCGTGACAAATCCCACAATACTCTAATGCCTCCCTCCTCCCTCCCATCATCCGAGTCCGCTGCCGACTATCAATGCTCTCATGGACATCGGTCGGAACTAGTACATGGGTTAGGTTAGCGGACTAGCCGTGGCCAGGATCTCTCTTTCTTTAAGCATGTCTCAACCAAAGTTGCTAACCACAACTTACCTACAGCTGTTCAGGCAGCTCCGGCTTTGTCTCGACAGTCTACGCAGCAACAGCTTCGTCAAACCATCCCAGTTGACGTAAAGGAGGAGGCGGTTCGACCCGGCCGGAGGCAGTCCTTCGGGAACCCGTGCATACCTAGTACCTGCAGTTCCCGCTGGGAAACTCTCCTCCCAGCTCGGTTGGCCTGTTTCGTTATACCAACGCGAAGACGAGCCCTTCCCCTGAACTACCTAGGTGGACCAGTCCGGCGGAACCTTATATTACCCCCGACGTAGTCACGCTTCGGCTTTATGCCCGGCGGAGACGATGCGGCGCAAAAAGCTATATGACTAGTAGTTACGTAGACCTTTAATTGTCGACGAGGGAGGTATTCTCTAGGGCATAAGTCGTAATAACTTGGCCTCAGAGCCCCTGGTACTCTACCCAAGTCATTCTACTCAAGGCTGGAAAGGCAACACATGACAATATTGTAGTTGGTGCTATAAAAAGAAGTTAGAAAATCTACCTAGGTTAGTCCAGCCGGTATGTAAGTATGTGGCACTTTTTATTACCCCCCCTTCTCTCTCACATTTTACCCATGACCCCTTTTACACTCTCTCTTCCCCCTTTTCTTCCCATTATATCCCTTCCAATTCCCTTCCCCTTTACTTTCCCTTCCTCACAACTCCCTTTCTCTACACGCATACACATCTTCTCTCTCTCTCTCTCTCTCTCTCTCTCTGTCTGTCTGTGTATAGCTTCCCTCTTCCCTTCCCTTCCCTTTCCTTCCCTCCCTACCTACCAACCCTACCTCCCCTTCCGCTAACCCCTTATTTTACGTTTACTTCACTTCACTTCATCACCCGTTACCAATCTCAATCAATAGTAAGAAGTTACTCAACCCCTAACCCCTTTTTTATGATTTTTTTTAACAACCTTAAGTTAGAACTCGACAACTACACAGCACGCACGTCTTACCTACATAACCACATCGTCAATCATTTAATCATTAAAAAAAGACTTCACTAGGTAATCAATCATTCATTTATATATATGAAACAAAAAAGATAAGAGGATTTAATATAAGTTACCTAATCTCGAACATCTCTCTCTTTCCCCCTTTTCTTCTTCTTTCTCTTTCACACAATAAGCCCGCCGCTCGGCTTTCTTTTTCTTACGAGTGAGTAGGTACTTTCATTTGATCACTAGAGGGATAGAGAGACAGAGAGAAATGGAAGAGAAAAAGAAAAAAGACATCTCTTTTCTTCTCACCCCTGTCCCCTATCCCCAACTAGAGGAAGAGGGGGAGGAGGCTATTGGTAGGTAAGGTTGTAAGGTAGGGAGGCTATAGACTTAGGCAGATTTGTCCTCGTTATTTGTCCGTTGCCTCTTTTTGCTCTTATTTGGGTTTTGCCTGACATGGCCCTCTCGATTATCATCTCCCACTACGACGAGGTTATGTACAAATGCTTTGAGTTTTATTGAAGAAGCAGATAAAAAAAATTTGGTTAAGCAATGATATGTTGGTTTGGCTTAGAATGAGAATAACTACTCGAGAAAAAAGTAAAAAACTAAGCGAATATAGTGTGGCTATTCTCGATAATGAACTGAACCGCGAGATTTTTGGCGTGCATATCTGTCATCTCTCGCTCGATGTTGGTGTCTCTCATGATGGTTGGTGCGAAGACCACAGCCAAATTCTTGGGTGTCATCTACACATGATAATTAGCGGGTATCTAGTCAACAGAAGTTGTGACCACCTACGAGATTTTCACGCTCTCGAGAGGCCACCCTGGAAAGATGGAACATCAGGAACTCGAGACAATCCTTGTGCTGTCTCGGCAGCATGTTAAAGACACCCTGCAGGTGTGTGCACTTGTCCGTATCGGTGGGTATTGCTATTGAACCGTTAGCCGCGTTCCATCTCGAGGAGCCGATGTCTCTAAGTGAACTAGTCAAACACTTACAGTTGGTTTCCAGAATCTGATCGTAGACATCGTAGGTCAATAGTGGCGTAGGGAGCTTCCGGAAATACTGTTTGAGAACACTAGTGACCGCAGTTATGTCTATGTCCGGATCCGAGATGTCGAAATTCTCGTTCTTATCAAACCCATCTTGAATAAGCTTAATCTGCGAATTTCCACCAGTCTTGCGGTAGATACCCTCCATATCCATGCCTCTTAGCTCAACCTCTTCTATGCATCGTGTGACAACGCATGGTATTTGCCGCCGTTCATACTCAGCTCGCTCAGAGAGCTCTGATCCAAACAGGACCGTTGGTGCCTCGGCAATGGTTGGCGTAGATGTGTTCATAGCACCCATGTTCCTCGGTAGCGATTGTGCTTTCTTGAAGTTGAAAAATCCTTGACGATTATCTCCCGGATGGCGGTTCTGACCGTTAGGCGCTGGGTGAGGCCCGACCATGCTGGGCGCCTCAACGGGTACGACAGTCATATTGTATGGTAGACCAATACTTTCACCCATGCCCTGGTGCCGATCTGGTTGCTGGAAGGCTACGACAGTCCTGTTCACTCCCTTGGCAATGTTCTGGGCCATTGCCTTGGAGCCCTTCTTCCAGTTGAACTTCTTGACCTGGCCCTTCCCTATCTTGACTACGGTCGGTCCAGCCTCGAGGATTGGCTCATCATGCTCAGCGGCGATGATGGTAGTACCTGTCTGGATGCTGGAGCCATCCAAGCTCACCGAATTGTTCGACTTAGTATGGTTATAAATTCCAAGCCCGTTGGCGGGGGATCGAGGGTCCGAGTGGTTCTTAAATCTCTCCTGGATCTGATGCGTAAGGTCATTGTTCAAGTCGGCCAACTGTGCATTCTTAGAAACCAGTTGTTCGAACTCGGCTCTGGCACGATCCCTATCTGCGATGGCTCGGTTCTTCTCTTCGAGAAGGTCATCTCGCTCTGTGTGCAGTTGCGCGATGCTAGCCGACATGGACATCTTTAACTTTTCTAATTTCTGGACGAAGTCTCGGAGGGCTGATTCTTCGAGCTCGCGGGGATCAACAGGCCGCTTAGTCTCCTTGGCCTTTTCCACGTACCCTGCCAACACCTCTAGCTGGCGAATCATTATCTCGGTTTGGGTATCAAGCACGGAAACCGTCTTTCGCTTCTCTTCGAGCTTCTCTGTGAGGTTAATGAGGTCTTTCTCATTAGAAAATTGCCGCTCCAATTCGGCAACCCGCTGCTCTGATGTTCGCAGGCGCCGCTTTAGAAGGGCAGTATCGTCATTAGAGGTTAGTGACACCGGGCTCGTTATGTCATGGGGAGAACCATCCACCGAAGGGGCTTCCACCACCGGAGTCTTTGGCCAGCGAGGTGACGCGGTAGTTCGTGTGGTCTCGCTCACACTGCGTGTATGGCCTGTTCGCGCGGGATTGCTGGTCGACTCGTTACTACTGGTTCGGCCATGGCGCACCGCATTCGAGACACGACGAAGAATGGAGGATGAATTCTCATCAGTTCCTAGGATGCGGGCCATATCCTCATCCAAGCTGAACTCGCCGCCAGCGCTCCATCTAGGCAGCTTAGGCGAAGTCTTATGCTCGCTACCTGTGGCGGAATCATAGCTATTGGTGTGTGTCGGCGGAGCTGGCGGGGCTCTCG
Source organism: Biscogniauxia sp. FL1348 (assembly GCA_022544895.1). Classification (NCBI taxonomy): domain Eukaryota; kingdom Fungi; phylum Ascomycota; class Sordariomycetes; order Xylariales; family Xylariaceae; genus Biscogniauxia; species Biscogniauxia sp. FL1348. Next base: position 337,508 of record JAJNNV010000017.1, on the reverse strand, counting down.
GAGACATATAAGAGTCGTTCGACTTCTGCTCGCCCATGCCAGGCCGGGAAGGGGTATTATTTGCTAGAAACGGGTCAGTTGGTGAGAACAAGGTTATTGCGCTACATGAACACGTACCATTCTTAGAGCTGGCGGCAGTGGAAGAGATGGAGGAGGTAGTAGTAGTGGTGGTGGTAGTGGTGGTAGCGGTGGAGGGAAGCTCCTTTCTGGTAATAGCCTTGTTATTGTTGCTAGAAGAAGCGGCTGAAGAGTCGTTGGATCGCACTTCGTCTTCTTCTTTAAGGCGGGAGTCTTGGGAGCTGCGCGGCGAGCTCGTCTTTTCGCTCGTGTGTAAATGTTGAGTTGCAATGGTATTGGCCAGCCCATCTTTGTCTTTCCGACCCGTCCCACCACTACTCCTGGAACCAACAGCATCCTGCAGTGCATTGGACTGCGAATTGGCGCGAGAGTTCGCTCTCTTGCTTCTTGGTGCTTCTTGCAACTTGAAATCCTCCGATTTTCGGCTAGCCTGCTTTAGGGACTTGTCATCTGCTGTGACCGGGGATGCCTTCGACGACCCGGACTTGTCCGTCTTGGACGACTTGGAAAGTTTCCTGCTCAGATCTTTCGGTGGTGGAGTTTCGTAGTCTGACGAAGGCTGTCTTGCTTTCTCCTGGAATGCAATATGCGGAGTAGACGACTGCGAATCGGGCTTCCTATCTTTAGGCATGCTAAAGTAGTCCTTCTCTTTCTTCTTGCTCGGGTCCGTAGTCGTCTCTGACGTCGATCGTGGTGTGGTGGACGGCATGGGACTCGGATCCAATGCGACAGGGATGAAGAAGCTCTGATCATCTGTAGTGCTGCTACCAATGTCGGCACCCGCGAAGATGGCGGAGTTTCGATTGTTACGGTATGCGTGGGAGGGCAAGGGGAGGCTCTCTTCCCTGGTGGGATGGTTAGGGGGTCGTTCTGGCGACCGTGCCGGTCTCGAGCTACTCCGCGAGGAGGAGTCGTGGTTGGTGTACGAGGGACGTGGCCGCGGCGAGAGCTCGGTGGGAGTGTCGGATTCGGGGTCGACTCGGTCATTCGAAAAGGCGTTCGGCGGAATGGCATTAGGGGGCAAGGCCGGCAGTGACTTTTCAACCACCATAGGCGAGCCATCTTTCTCGCGCGATTTCGCTTGAGCAGCAGCCTTTGATTTTTTCCTCCGTCTTGCCATCAGGGACTCGTGACAGCTCATGCAGAAGATGCCCTGGGAGGTCCTGGCATATCGCAGGTTTTCAATCTTCCTCTTGCAATTCCTACACCGAAAGCAGGTGGCACAGAAGGCCTGGTCACCGGTCAGGATGGCGAGATCTTCTATCTTGTTCCCACATGCGCTGCAGCTGTAGGTGCAGTTGTTACATATTAGGGAGCCATCGCCGAGGAGTAGGAGGTTCGCATCGGAATCGAGGAGAGTGCCACAGGTGTTGCATCGGAAGCAATTGAGATGCCATCGGTTCCCGGCTGTAGTGAGGTTAGACACACCGAACGACGGTAGGATCACTCTGGAAAGGGGAGAGGGGGGGAGGATGGAGGGGGAAGAGACGAGGGAGTCGCAAACGACGATCAACGGATATTGCGACGACTAGACTTACCAAGCTCGAATGCCTTGCCCTCCTCTAAGATCTAGGGTTGGAAAGCGAGGTTAGCATGTGGCGGCATGGTCGAGGTAGAGAAGGGCGGTTCTCACCTCTCCGCAGCCCTTGCAGGGGAAGACCTCTTCACCGTCGAGCGAACCCTCGATATATTCATCCATGGCTCCTGAGAATACCGGTGTGAATAGCCAAAAAAGGAAACGGTCATGTGCTGTTCCAACCCGAATCCAGCCCGACCAGCAAGAGGTGGATAGCCGTCGAGGCGCTCAATGGGGATAGGACAGGCTCAGACGTGTCGTAGCGGTAGTGGTGGTGGTGGCGGTGACAGCGGCAGCGGCAGTGGTTGGGAATGCAGATGTAGATGAAGATGTAGTGGTGATAGTGGTAGTGGTACTGGTAGTAGTGGCGGTGGTGAGGTTGACCCGGAGACTCGAGGCGTCATGGGGGAAAGACGGAGACGGTCAAGATGCGATTCTCGGCTTATGGCAACATTTGACGATGCAGCACGGCGTGACAACTCAGCCAGTCGGTGCGATAAATGATAACCCGAGAGAGGAAGTGAAACACTCTGGCGTGTCGGCAGTTAAAACTACCTGGATCGGAGAATAGCTCGAGGACGATGGCCTGTGATTCGACGTTTGGTCTGGAAGGCGAAGAGAAGAAGGAGAAAAGAAAAAGAAAGAAAAGAAGAAAAAAAAAAAGAAGCGTTAATTAGTAGATCCCGTCGTCGATAATCGTGGAGACTCCAGACCCGGCCAAGTAGCGGGGAGGGGATTGGTATTGAAGTTTTTGGGTTTTCTGCCTTTTCTTAGGATACCTGCCTACCTGATAGGTTGAAGAGAGGGAAAGGGAAAAAAAGAATAACAATAAAAAAGAAGGAAAAAGCAATGGGCTGGCTCGTTTTTCTCGTTTAGGACGAGGGTGAAGTGAAGAGGTGCAGGGTAGGGTGTGTGGGTGGTGTGTATTGGTGGGAGGGAGGGAGTAAGTATGCAAAGTGGTGTGTGGTGGTGGGTAATAGGTAGGTAAGTTAGGTATGTCAAGTTAGTTGGTGGTGGTTTTAGGTAGTACCTAACCTACTAGGTAGGCCAGTGTATCTTATTATTATCAAGAAGTGAGCAACCAGGGCAAGACCAACATCAATGCCTACATACCTAGTGTATGTATGTACATACAGAGGTTGGGCTTTAGTGTAGCTATTTGATTCTTTCTCTCACTCTGGAAGTGGGGCGCTAAGGTGGGCCCAATCGAGGGTGAGGGTGTCCTGTACATTACCTACAGTACCTACCTACTTATAAGGTGAACAGCCCTATTTTATCTACCTGCCTACCTAACCATTTGCAAACCCCACGGACCACTTGGTGCACACCAAACCATGTGCATCAATTATTATGGACAAATATCTACCTACTTTACCTTGCCTTGCCTTGCCTTTTCTTTCCTTATCTTGCACTTTTGCTACATACATAGTATAATTTGTACCTGTAAATATGCACAAAATTGCCTAACCTATGTTACACATGTCCATGGTTATGTACACTAGCTACCTACCACCCCCCCCTTCCACCCCCCTTCTCCTCTTACCCCTGTTTAAGTATCGTACATAACCCTACCTGGTACCTACCTAGTGTACGAAGGTCGCGGCCAAAAATCTGGAGCGGCAGTACGCATGCACCTTTTTGCCAAGCTTGTCAAGTTTCCGATACAGCTGTCAAGCAGCTGTATTTCGTTTTATTAAATATACCTCTGTTTATAGTACTATATTTTTAAACTAAATGCGCTAAACTAAGTTAAGCAATAGCGTTTATTACTCACTATAACCACTAAATCTTATAGTAAGTGAGCTATTTACAGCTGCGTGACAACTGTACCAAAAGCCTGGCAAGCTTGGCAAAAAGGGCCATGCGTACTGCCCGCTCCAGATTTTTGGCCGCGACCTTCGTAGGCGCTAAAAGAGCCGTTGCGAATTTCAGGGGTTCATGTTGTTCGGCAATATCAACAAGACTTAGAACAAACACGAAGTATGTAATTAGACAACGCTTCAACTAGGTACGTATATACTAGGTTTTCTAACTTCATCATTGATGTTCGTCAAACATCAATTATACATCAGATACGTTTAACCTTTTCTGTCCTTGGAATTAAATATTGCTACTGGTTGTCACGATACCCTTACCTTATACCCCCCGATTTCAGGGATAAATCCCGGTTTGACTTTGTCGGCCTCAATCTATACACTACCTACATACAAACCATTGATGTGTCTGGTCAACGGTACATCCACGTATTATAGGATTAGTATTCTCTCCTCCCCCCTCCCTCTCTTTCGCTACTCTGTTTATTCTTTTATATACTTATATGTATAGATACACACCTCGAGAGTTCATGACAGTTAGTCGATACGGCATATGTTAGTAGTAGTACTAATAGTAGTATTACTATTATGCATGATCTAGCTGACCGCCATCTAAAGCTAACCTACATATACCTACCTACCTAGTCATCCCAAGGAAGAAGCAGGACACGCCATGGCATTGGAAAGGCATCTATCTCTATCTACAACGCACAACCTTGGCGCCTTACCTGGCAGCATACACCAGCCACAAAGCGCTTGCGAATGGGGACAGGGAAGAGACCAGATATTCGGAAGCCCAATACGGATATTGCCGAAAGCCATTTGCTACCTACTAGGTAGGACTATCTTCCAGAGTCGGCCATCTGTTACCTTTATCCCTTTTTATATACAATAGGTAGGTGTATAGTAAGTGTATTCTTCCCTGTAATTTGCATCCCGCAGCAGAATCGCGACATTGAAGGCGGCGGCAGCGGCAGCGGCAGCGGGATTCCCGCCAAGTATCGTCATCGAGAATGACTTACCTAGTATATGTCTTACGTGCAGATAAAAGTACCCTGGAGGATGATTGCTTCTCTCCTGGTGTCAAAGGGCAATCAATGGATGCCAACGATGCCGGGGTGTTCCTGACAGCGTTTCTTCCGACCATTTGCCAAAACCCCCTTCGGGCTTCAGCCCATCCTGATTAGGCCCTACCGTTATGAGCGGCAGGGGTCTGTAAAGCCCTCAGACAAACCCGAGGGCAGCCAAAGGCAGATCGACCCTTTATCGAAGCTCGTTTCATGTTAAATAGGGCCCGCCTTCGTCAAGCCACGATTCTACGAAAACGATTCATCAGCTAGGAGGTGAGTAGGTATTCTATACGGACAAATCGTGAGAATCCCATTGGGAGAGAACTCAAACTCACACACTCACACACACACCTATCTACCTACAGACAAGGCCTCATGCTTATGACTTAAGTATGCATTATGCGTTCTTGGGATGTCTGGTGGGAGGGTGCGTAACTTCATTAAATTTGCCTGCCCTGTAATTTAATGGATGCTGTTGCTACCTAGTAAGTCTTGTCCCGTCGACAAGATTATACTACTTACTATTTACAACTCAGCACGACTGTCTAACTGTCTAACTGACTGACTAACTGACTACCTTAGGTACTGTACATACATAACATGCCAAATATGTAAGTCTCAAATTGCGAAGTCTAGCCCTGCCAAGCTGAGACACGAGGCTTCTTCAAAAATGACAGGTCAGGCATATATACCTATGGCATACATAGCATGTCCAACCTTGCCAACACAAACATCGGTTCACTTTATAACAGTAGAGGCGCAGAGGTAAATAGTCTTCTTGTCCCAGCATCGATGAAGCTACTTTACCGGTGTGGACAGCTGGCTATAAGAAGAGTGCGCAAATATCTAAGTGTTGGGGGTTACATGTCCGAGTCAAGTTCTTAGCGACTCCAGATTTAACCCTGGGCTGATCCTCCCCCATTTCCCGATGGGACAAAAAAAAAGGGGGGGGAGGCCGAGTCTATCCAGACTCGAAGCGGGTAATGTCACGGCGGCAGCCTCGCTTTCTTTCCACACTACCTAGGGAGAAGGGGGTTCTAAACCTAGCCCTCCCGTTCTTTTGTTTTGGTATTTTCCCCGTCGATGTGATTCGTCTCAGGTACGCAGGCGTAGGTATTTATCTATTTACCTACTTTACCTGCTCAAATGACAGCTGTGTATGTATGCATGTATGTACGATGATGACCTACCCTGACCTAGGTACAGGCAACTCCCCCGAATGAAACGCTGGATATGCAGTCAGCACCCTACCGAGTTCCTTCGATGTCCAAAAATACAAGCGTTCAACGCATGGAATACCGAAGGAAGAGATTGCCGGTGGGTCGCCAACGACGACGCATCGCCGTGGTTTCAGATCCCCAAATTCGTACTACCGCATCTGCGCATGCGTATATATTGTACATATGCGCACACCTCCGCACCCAGCACGCCTCACACCCTCCGGCCTCCAGCTCTGCTGTATGTGCGTTGTATGTAAGGTAGGTTGTCGCACGTACACTCTGGGGGCCGATACCAAGGGAACGGGATGCAAGCGCCATCCATCTAGGTTCCGTGTGATCCAGCTACTACCTAGTAGTACACTACCAGCCAGGGGAAGACTTCGAGGGCCCCGTTCCCGGCCGGCTACTCGTACCGTTTCAACTAGATCAGATCAACTACACTATACCACACTATACGCCACGCTAGCGGCTGGTTTTACGCGCGATCAGCTGCCTGCTCCTCTTACAACGAACATGTTCTCACCCTGAGACAGCGGCCCGCCATGGGCTTTCTCTTCTCGCAAACACAGCTGCGCTTAGTCATGTTCCTATCACATCATCAGATATCAGGACCTGCGGCGTACCTAGATCCGCGTCTGCCGGCGGCGGCATTTGTGATCCTTCAGGATGACAACAGAGTACCTGACCTACCTATATGAGATGAGCTAGTGAGAGAGAAAACAACAAGAGCGAGGGGAGGCCTCTTATGAAGCTAAGTGTTTCGTTCAACGCAGATCACAGATACAAAAAGAACAGACCCCGAACATCACGTCCCGGCTACAAGGCCACGGGTCAGGGCCATACAAAGGCTACTAGGTAAAGTATACGAATTGCTGGGAAAGCTTCCTCGCCATCTGTGCGGTGGTGGCAGGAGGCGCGAAGAGGCACGGCCAGGCCCAACCTAACTCCACGTTGAGCGGGTCGATTCAAACAAAACGATCTCTCTCATCGGAAGTTTTACTTATAGTACCATGACTAAAAACCCCCATTTCGCAACTCTGATCCGGCGACCCCAAGGCTAACCAGACACCAGCCTAAGGTTATGTAGCAACTAAAACACGAGCCAAGCCCCGGATGGCGAACAGACGTTCAAATATCTATATACTACTACCAGGAGGTACACTATAAATTACGTACCTTACATTAGGTAGGTAGGTTGACAGATAGATAGATGTAATGTCAGATTGAGTGATCTCGCCCTTACCCCCCTCCCCTCTCCTCATTACGACCCTTTGATAATGTGCCGCCTCGTGGGATGTATAGGTATTTCCCGTCATCTTTTCTTGAATGTCTTACAAAAGAAACCCCGCCCTTTAATTAAGAGTTCCTTTTTTTTTACCCCCCTTCTGTAGTAATACCTACTTACTCTCCGCGCGCGATCCAATCCACACACACACGTCAGGATTAGCGTCGATCACCAACGGGGGGGGACGGATCTGTGGTTAACAAGACACGGCACAACACACAGTTTTCTTTCCTTTTTTTTCCTTTTTTCTTTTCTTCTGTAGTTTAACAAGGCGTATACATTACCTAGGCGTTCATGCTTTATTTTTCTTTTTTCTTTCTCTCTTCTCTTTTCCATATTCCGAAGTCTACCTACCTAGTCCCACCAATGAGCGAACTCTCTCCTCACTCCCCTCCCCCCCCCTCTCTCTCTCATGGACTGGGCTTGCGTTAATCCGTTTTCTTTACCCCATTAAGCAAGTCCCGGCCGAGCTGTCGGTAATCTGTCTAGGGTAGGGTAAGTTCAAGAACCAAGGGAGGGGAATAAAAAAACAGGAATTAGTTTTGGTGCGTCGCTTGTTTTTCGGTTTTGGGAGGGTTTTTTTCTCCTCTTCTGGGCAGAATGACGGGGATGCTTACAAATCTTTCCATCTGTCTATCTAGGTATAAATCTCGGGATCTTGTTAGTTATGGGCAGCTAAGTAGGTGTGGGACCTGGTGTATAGTATATAACATGATGTTGTGATATAGGTAGCCGTTTGGACATATGTGTAAGGGGGTGACGAGTCGCCAGACCTCATCGAAAACAGAAAATGAATGAACTCGGCCTTGGTATAGGATAGATGAATTCTTGTGAGTGGATTAGAACTCTCCTATGAGGGGAAGTAAAGGGGGGGTTCTCTCTTTTCGTGACACCAAAGCAGATCGAATCAGATGCGATCCGAGAAAGGTGCCCATTTATTCATTCCAATACGTCCGAACAGACAACTCCACCGTGGAAGAGAAGTGTAGGGCAGTAGTCCGTCCGAAGTCGTCGTCGCAAAAAACTGGGGGTTGGGAGGGGAAGCATGTTGAACAAACTTCTTCTCACATGTCACGGCAGTACCAAGTTGTCCGCGAGCGTGCGTGCGTAACACACACACACGGATATCCTATAATATCGTCATCAAGCCATTCAAACCCGGGCCCATATTTCGTTGTCCTGGCTCTTCCCCTTGTAGGTATTTGTTATCATGCCCATAAGTTTCCTTATGCGATACGCGTAGGTAACTCTCGGCCTACCCAACTTCCTTCCCTACTGGGGTTCTTTTTTTTTTCCTTTTCGTATGACATAACACGTACATACATGAGACGAAATCCGGACCTGCGCTGATGGGTATTACCTATATGATCTGCTGCTTTAACTTAACTTAATACAAGGTGGGATCAGGGGAAATGTCCGGGAGGGGGTACAAAGCAAAGCAAAGCAGAGCAAATCAAAGAGAGAACGAGCTGTCTAAGCCCGCATGAACACCTATTACCTATACCTAGCTTTACTTACCTAGGTATACCCTCACATCAGTCCGTGAGCCAGCGTCAGCCGCAACGAGGTGGTTCCTGCAGTTTCCCGCTCCTACCACCTAGATCGCAGATATCTACAATATCAGGATCGCCTCGATTTTTTTTTCCTTTTCTTGTTTTCAATTTACTGTTGGTCGCAAAAAAACCACGTTCATGATGGAAAAGGATACGGCAGCCAGCCGTTTGCTTATTGCTATCTCCCACGCGTACATTACATACGGCAAGGATATACAGACAGACATACACACGCACGCATACATGCATGGCATGTATGCATAACCCCCCATCTATATATTTCGTGTGGTTCGCCTGCAACCACGCGCCTTGCTCCGATATTGTACGAGATAGGACGACGACGACGAGGGAGCAAGGAAAAGAGGTATGTAACCCAGGAGCCTCCACGCAAAGCAGACAAAAGAACAAAGCAGGAAAGAAGAAGAAAAAAAAAAGAGGTCTTTTTACGTACGACAATAACTATAATGCGTATGCATAGCCAGTAAGCATGTGTAAGATACCTACTACTACCTAAGTTAGGTATGTATGTATCTAGGTACCTAGATATGTACATATATATGCAGTTTCCCAGGGGCATATATAAAAAAAAACCCCTCGTGTCCAGCCTTGCGCAGCAGCACCGTTCCACCTCCCCCCTGCCCTACACTTTTCCCCATGGAACCTGTGTGAGCTTACGGCAATGTGGCGGCGGCGACGCACAGCGTGTCCTGCGCACATGCGTGATTTACCTAGCCTAGACGTGTTTTTTTTTCTTCTGCCTCGGTGAGCGAGAGAAAGAGAGCGCAGGAGTTGACGGACGGAAGAAGAAGAACTAGATGGATAGGTTAGAGAAGAGAGTAAGGGAAAAGGGGGGGGTTGGAGGAAGAGGGGGAAAGGGCGGCGTATGAACCAACCTATGGGCCTGTTGCTCGACGACACGATGCTAGCATCCCATAATGTGTGGGTAGGCAGATAGATATCCATTGCCTACACCATATTTATATATATGTACGCTTGACCATACGAACACCAATAGTATATAGGTATTTATTCACTTGCCTCGAGAAAGAACTGAACCGAAAAAAACAACTACCCTGCTCCTGTCATGCTGTCCCGGACTTGACGAAGATAGGTAGACGCATACATATCATCTGCAAGTATAGGCCGCAAAGATTGATACGTTAGGTAGGCTACTTAACCCCCCTCCCCTCCCCTCCCCCTTCGGCCCGTTACACAAGACCGAGCAACGGCTTACTAGATGTTGACGGCCCCTTATCGTCTTTCCCCCCTTCCCCCCCTCTTCGCTAAGGACGTGTGTAGTACAGACTTTTCAGTTCTGGCGCCCCACAGGATGGAGGGGGGGGACGCGAAGGAAGGGACTTCTTAAGTAGGGACAAGATGGAAATAGAGAAGGGCGTAGTCAGGGAACGGAGGTGGAAGAAGAAAAAAAAAAGCTGATACTAGAATCCGGCGTTGTATAACTTATACCTTAGTATACTAACCTCGAGCCTCGAACCCCCTATAGTACTCCCAGCCTCCACAGCAGAAATATATATATACGTATATGCCGTGCATGTAGCAAGGGCAGGCAGTGATACCTAACGCGAGGGGGCGACCAGGATACCATGTTTCGAGATACCTATCTATCAGGACGTCCGGTGACAGGCGAGGCTACAACCTTCCCACTGCTTATCCTCCAACTTACTTACGGGGGGTTAGACGAAAACACACATTCTGCGCGTCTTATCTCCGTTTGTCTCGGTCGTGGCCCATTTACACATAGAAGTACTGACCTACCTACCACACTCCGCACTCCGCACTGCAAGGGGTTGGGGGGAAAAGGGGTTCCCATGACTTGTTTCAAAGATGGGTGTGTCAGGGGAAAGGGGGGGGGAGAAAGGGAGTTCGCTTTTGCGTGCCTGCCAAGATATAGAGTATGTAGATGGGGATGGTTAGAAAAGAGAAAGAAAAAAAGAGCAACCTAGGTAGGTAGGCTAAACAGATTCTTGATATACGCACATCGGACGCGTGAGGGCAGGTATGTACTTAGGTTAGTTAGCATTCCCGACTCTCCAAGCCCCCCGTCCAACCCTCCCCCCCCCCTGACAGAAATACACCTACCTACCTACCTACCTACCTACCTCTTACACATTCGATATTCCCTCATCTCCTCTGGGCTACCTCCCCTCCGGCCCGTACCATAATATCCACGACCGCCGCACCCCCCCGGAAGGCGAGGCGATCGACGGCTTCGAACCCGTGGCGCTCGTACAGCGGGCGCGCGCGGCGCAGGGCCTCGAGGTACGCGGGCACGCCGGCCGCCTCGGTAGCGTCGAGCACGGCGCGCAGCAGGGCGGAGCCCAGGCCGCGGCCGTGGTACGCGGGGCGGGTGCAGAGGTGGGTGAGACCTTTTTTCCCCCCGCGTTAGGGAGGGGAATATGACTTTTTTTTTGAAAAGAGGGAAGAAAAGGGAAATAGGGGGGGAATAGGGGGAAGGGGGGAGGGAGGGACTCACATAACTTCCCGCTCGACCCCCACTTCTCGCCCATCCGCTTGATCCCGTCGAAGAACTCGTTCATGAGCGGTGCGTTGGTGCCGTCGGGCGGTGCCGGCATCGATAGCGCCTTACTTGCTCTTTCCCCATCGTTGTCGTCGTCGTATAGCACGAACCCGTCGCGTAGAGACCCTGCTGCTACCATGGACGCTGGTAGGTCCCACTTCGCCCACGCAACAATGTTTTGGGATGGGGACGTGGAAGAGGAGGAGGAGGAGGAGGAGGAGGAGGTACTATCCACGATCTTGAACATGTGCGTCGCGGGGTCCCGGAGCCGGCGGCGTATGCGCTCCTCGTTCCAGGCGCGCATGGCTTCCGCCGAGGGCGACCACCAGTACGTGTACTCCGAGTTGGAGAAGGCCTCCATGTCTATAGAAAGGTTGGGGATTCGAGGTGAGTCTAGGAAACTATGTAGAGAGGAGAGCTATCTTTTTATCCTAGATTGCATGTGTATTTTCTTTTTTGTGAAAGAAAAGGGGTTTGTGGTATATTGGGTTGATAGGTAGCTTAGGAAAAAGGGGGAATGTGTCCGGATTCAAAAACAGACTCGTCCAAAAAGGAGGCTTGATACGAAAGCTATCCCCACAACAATAAAAGTAGACTTACTATAGCATATTAATATTAGCATATAAATAATACGGATAATAAATCTTTAAAACAATAATAAGAAAATCTGTAATAGAGGAACCATCCCCTTTCCTCTCTTATAAAAAGGTGTACTTCAAACGCCCCCGCCTTACCCTCCGCCCCTTCAACCCGACTCCCTTGAACTCAAGTTCATAAAATACATGAGGTAGGTAGAAATATATAAAGAGGAGGAACGTCCCATAAAAAACTCACCAAACATCCGCCATCCCCGGCGCGTCGGCAGGCGTAACCCGGGACATCGCGAATCCCGGGGGCAGCGTCGGATGTGGGAACGGGAGGGCCATTTCTCTCCTGTCACGATGATACCGCTGACAGGTAGTAGTAGTAGCAGTAGTAGGTAGTGGCTTACTACGGGGTCGGAAGCAAAAGGGGAAGAAGAAGAAGGGGCGCGTTTTCATTTACTCCAAGTAGGGCCGCAATTGTGGTCCCTTTTTCTTTCTTGATTTCTATCATCTATCCCAGTTTTGTCCGTATCCCTGGTATCAAAATGTTAGTAGGTACCTAGGTAGGTATTATATATACAAGTGCCTTTGGGTTGTAGGGTTGACTCACTTGAGGTGATGCGTGGGTGAGTCACCCATCTAACCTAGGCACCCTACCTATTACTCTTTCAAGCTTTCTAGCGCATTAGAAAATTAAATTACGAAAAGGGGACCAAAAAAAGAAAACGAGATAGATTAAGTGCTTTTTACCTATCTTGTTAGAGCACGAACCTACCTTGCATACCAACCTATCTGCCTGTCCGCCTCCAGGATGAATGGATAAATGTCCATTTGTCAACCGCCCTATGCTGTACAGGAAAAAAAAAAGGTACACAACTTAAGAAAAAGGGTGTCTTTGTCAGGCCTGTGTGGTAATTACGATACCAGTTCAAACCTTAGTGGACTGAGTGAAAAGCCCACACTGTAGAGGCAAGGCTCTACTATACCTGTTACAAGGCTAGTACCCGGGGCGAAGGATCATATCTATTGTATGTAGTATGCCCGAGAATGGATAATAATATACACGTTAAACACATTAGAAAAATCCGCCCCTCCGTCGACTTATTGGATATAAGACTAAACTAACCTAGGTAATTAGGATGGCAAGCCTGGCTTCCCGAAGCCTGGATACCAGCACAAGTACCTTAAGAGGTTTATATTCGGTCAAGTGTCTTATCACACAGAGTGAATTTTGAAAAATCTTGAGAGTTGCGAGTCCGTTCTCATCTTCAACCCACGTCTCGAGCGGTAAATACATGTCTTTGTTGTGTTGGATATTTTTGTTAAATGTTGCTCAAACGGGGGGTATATACGCTGAGTAGTAGTTGTTTATATACAAGTAGGCGCTGATACCTAAATCTATTTCTTCTTTTTACGATCCCCTCGCAACGTCGTGGGCCTTTTTTTTTATCTAGCCACAGGTCTATTTATTTGTACACGAGTTCTCTTTAGAGATGCTCTTGCCACGCTTCTGTCACCTTCGCTTCGTCAACCGGCCCAATTTCAACAGTATCCATAGATTGGGCTGGGCCGAAAATTTGAGATTCGAGCTCCGAATGTACCCGGATCATAGATTTGACAGCCCGGACGACCTGGACACATTCTTCGTTAATTTCACGAGTAATCATCGTTGCTTCTAGAGACCAGGGACCAAGACGGTCCAGCTCCATGTATCCCTGTGCGAGTCGGTATAACGTGGCGGATACAGGTCTAAGATACCGAGGAGAATTGCCCATCCGGCGGACATCTACAGGAAGCCTATTACGCACATTCTCCTTAGCACGTACGACGAACCATCCGGTCCAATTTGGCATGAGCATCGTCTCACAGGCCACAAAGGCCTCCTTGTATTGTTTCAGTTGGACGAGCGCCTGTATGTAGTAATTCCAATTCTTGCTGTCGATTAGAAATCCCGCGTCAAGGACGCTGCGAAAGAGGTCCTTGAGGCCAGAAGGATTTTCTTCCTCAAAATATGCTTCTTGCATCACCTTAATACCACCAGAAAGGATGTATTGATACAAAGGTGATATCTTAGGTGTATGCGGTAGGTCTTCATTGTAGTCTTTAGACCGCGCCTCCACCTTGGCTGTCTTGAAAAGCGTTTGCCATGTTGATCTAACACGATCATAACGCTTATCTAGAAGGTCTGCGGCCATGACCGCGTTGAGCATGGCAACAGGCAAAATCCCATCAGTATCTTGTTGATCTTGGAAGACATAGCGATAGAGATCTATCAATTCCCGGCTGCGGACCAGGTCTTTAAATTGGGTGAACATGTAGACCATGGCGCCAAATTGGTATTGCTCGGGTCCGAATTTTAGAAGGTCGCTCGGCCCGGAACGCCTTGGGGGAGATAGGGGTGGAGATGGGTCGAAGCGGAATCCAGTTTGACCATTAAGTCCATATATCCGATAGAAAGCTCGGAGGGACTCGCCGAGCCATTCTGTCGCAGTCTTACGGTATCTTTGATTCGGAGGCAGTTTGGTCCACTGGCCGATGGCATGCGCGAAGCGGAATAATGTACCAGAGGAGCTGGGGAATCCATGTTCCTTCATCAGCTTGTGAAGGCGCTTCACTGGCCCAGGCTCACCCGTCCTCAGCAAAGCTCCCATGACGATGTAGAAATGTTCAGGGGTTACTTTGAAAACCTGATCTTGAATAGACACTGCGAGCAAACGAAGGGCATGCTGGGATTGTCGGCTTAGCGAGAGCCCGAGAAGCAATTGTTGGTAGGTAAATTCGTTGTATGGAATATCCCTTTCAGCCATGATGTTGAGCACATTATTGAGACTCCCAAGATCACGGCGGAGAGCGTGATAGTACAGGAGTTTATTCCACATACGAGTTGCTACGATCCCATTCTCTGCGGAGCGCACGCACACGTCCTGAGCTTCGGAAAAGTGCCTGTTCTGGCAATAGGCATCAATGAGACTGCTGAGGATTGCGTCGTTCGCTCGAATGCCATTTCTGCGTGCTCGTCGGTAGAGATCCACCGTAAAGCCCAGGTCTCCTCTTCTGCCAGACATTTGCATCATTGTCCCATAACTGTACTTGTCTGCCAATCCTAAATCGGCCATTTTATCGAAGGTGTCTATGGCACCATCGTAGTCTCCTGCCTTGGCGTAAGCGTTTAGGAGAATGTTCCACAAAAAGGTACTCGGCTCAAAGCCGAACTTTGCAGAGATATCATCAAATATACGCTGGGTCTCATCTGCTTCGCCTAGGACCGCATGAACTTGAAGAATGTGCGCAAAAGTGTCGTCGCCAGAGAGAATAGGGTATTTAGATTCCACCTCCTCCTCCTGTGGAAGTGCAAGGTATTGGGCCCAAAGTGTGTGGACTTGCTCCTTGTTTCCGCGGGACGCGTAGAATGCTAGATACTTCTGGTAGGCTCTCCGGCTAGGACCTCCATAGAATTTATACCAATCACCCCACAGAAGTTCGAACCCAGCGATTTTGGCATACATTGGCACATTCATAGTTTTGTAAGCCCGGAACATTTCATACAAAACGTTTCTGCTCGGCGTACATCCCGGAAGTTGGCGGTAAATCTGGTATACCTCGGTCCCAAGCTTCCTCCTACTGCGCGAAACCGCCCACTTCAGGACTTGCTCGAAGGCCATAGGGTCATCTGTAACACGTAGAACAGGTATCACAAGGTCATCGGCACATTCAACGAGTGCCCTTCTGACAAGAACTTTCTGCAGGGTCTCAAATGCTTGAGGAACATGTTCCTTGCTCTCTGGGTCCTCAATCATATGTGCCTGGAAAGCAATAGCTTTATCAGCGAGGCCGGGTACCGAAGCAACCCGTCTCAGTTGGGACATAATCTCTTCAAAGTCAAGCCTGGCAGCCATTTCGGGATAATGCTTCCATAAACTGCGCAAGAAATCGGTGGTAGGAGATCTTAAAGCAATGGCAAGTAGCAAGTCCAACGCGTTGACTAAGCTAGGCGTATCCAGAGTGTCGTGAGTTAATCCTTTTATGAAGATTCCAAGAGCTTGGTCGAGGTTCTGCAAATTGACCTCGGCAGTGATACCCGCAATGAAACTAAATTCGCTCCAATTCGACATATCTAGCTTGTGGAATAGCTCAGAGATTTTCCACGAGTCGGACAGTCGTCCAGTCTTGGAGAGGAAGAGAAGCAGACTGTTAAGATAAGCGGCCTGGGACTGCTCATTAAGCGCCCTATAATGATACCATACACGATCTGCATCTTCGGGATCTTTGCTCTCCACTAAGAGATCAGCGAGCGCCTTCTCATGATCGTATGCATGCATCTCATCAACGGCGGCGTCAGCTTGGGTGGGCGGCTCATTAGTTTCCAGACCCGGTGCCGGAATCCCATCGTCAGCGGAAGGCTTTGAAGTCAAAGATTGTGAAGGTCCGGCTGGTTGCACAGGAGTAGAATCCGCTCCTTCGTGAGAAGTGTCGTTTTGAGATTCAGTTTGTTGCTCATGGCCGGCTACTGACTCGGACTCGGACTCGGACTTGGAGCCTCGAGTCTGTTGGCGGGGGGTAGAAGAGGTATATAAACGGGGGGTGATCTTCGAAAAGGGCGTGCCATAACGGAAGTTCTCGGGACGTTCAGGAAGGTTGGGGGCCAGACGACGCATCAGGGCGATGGCACCGGTGGGATATAAAAAGTCGAGAAGAAAAGCCGAAGCACGTAGGCCCGGATTCCTCTCTTGTTCGGGGTTAGAGTCGTCATTGAAAGGGGCGGTACCATGCATTAGAGCTTGCCAGGCATTGGTGAGCTCAACGTTAGCAGCGCCATGCTGCCAAAATGCCGTATGGAGCTGCCTCGCAACCCTCGGGGACTTTCTCGAACCGGGAAGCACTCGTTGAAAGCCGCATGGTTCCAAGGTGGCGGCTGTCTTCTCCAGCATTGGAGGAAGAATGAAGAGCGCTAGCCAGGCCGTATGAAAATCTCTGATGCGAAGAAACACGAGTGATAAGCCGAGCAAACTTCTATGGCATCGTAGGGATCACTGGAGCGGAGAGAATATAAGCTTGAAGCCGGGCAGGTGTTAGCTGCGAGGTGTATAATAGATAGTAGGTAGTAGGTGAGCTGAGCTGAGTTGAGTTGAGGGGAGAAGAAACAGGATGCAGCGCCAACTTGGCCGGCTCGTGCAGGCTAAAAGAGGTCAAGCATACGTACAAAAGAAATGATCATATCACATTCATTCCCGTCTGCATGTAAGGAACATGGAGACGTTGCAAATGGCGACAACGCCGTCTAGTAAAGGAATAAAGAGAAGACCACCAAAAGAGAGGTTAATGACGATGTCTATTAATTTTTTTGAATTGGGATGGAGCCATCAACCTAAGACCTTACCTAAGACCTTACCTAACCTACCTAGGTATATAGGTTAAGTAGTGTACCTACTTCCCCTCCAGCTCTAGTTCGATAAGATTTTACACGAGCCGATACGGGTTCCAATAAGATATCGGGATGGGAATCTTCCAATGGCATCCAGCCTTGAACCTTACCTATGTGGGACTGCCCAGTGGGAGCACAAGCCACAAGCCACAAGCCACAAGCTATGTACCTAGGTACCTCCTCTTAACCCCACGTCGCTTGGACCCATGTCGATGGAATTGGACCCAATACAATCCAATCTAATCCAATTCATCCAACCCTCCTCCAACCTGGTGATGAATTAAGTAATTCCTGGTTGTGCGGCGGCCATCATCACACCTCGCATCTCGGCCCCAAAAGAAAGAGAACATTAGAGAAGGAGAGAGAGAGAAAGAAAGAAAGAAAAAAAAGAAAAGAAAATGGAGAGTCGATCCACCATGGACATCACCAACTTTGTCGTGTCCGCCAGGAACCAGGCCCTGCTCTACGGCGACTACACCACCTACCACAGACTCTTGGCCAAGAAGCTGCACAAGTCACGGAAGAAGCTGAACATCGTGACCAAGAACCGGGGGAAATTCACCAACAAGGGCGGCGCTGTGACCGCCGAACAAATCTCGGAGAACCATGAGTACGCACATGAAACCCCCCTCCGAGTCTTATCTTCAGCTGCCAGCCTGCCAGCCTGCTAACCGCACAATCAAGATATCTGCATCTCGTCCTGTTGACGGCTGAGCGGGCCTGGGCACACGCCATGCGATACAAAGCTGCCCACTCGACAGATGCAAACGGCATCACCGGCCGGACCCGCTCCCACATCATCTCGCGACTTGACAAAGGTGCTCGAACTGCCGAGCGCCTCGCCGAACTCTTGTCCGACAGCTCTGCAAGCGGTGCCGACGACACCGATATCTTGGAGGCACGAGCCTACGCCTCCTTGATCAGGGGCGCCACCCAGTTTGAGAAGCAGAGTTGGGAGTCTTGCTTGCGAAGCTATGCCACCTCCCGCATCATCTACAATGCCCTTGCCGCCTCTATGAAGGCCGATCTGTTCAAGGATCTCCTGGCCGAGACCATTGATCCGTCTATCCGATATGCTGCATACCAAAGCAAGATCCCACGCACCTTGGCCATACCCACCATCGCCAGAAAAGCCTTCCCTTCCTCGGATACAACACTGGTCTCCCAGGTTACCAAGTTTGCACCCGATCTGCTGCAGGAGAGTGGTCCAGATACCGATCAAGGCCAAGTTGGCGCCCCGAACGCCCCCCAGACCATCACGTGGAGGGGTCGAGAGGTGAAGATCGAAGATGCCGCCATTGCGCTCGCTCTGGCGTCGACAGATTCCGCTATCACTAGGTTGGCCGAGAAGTTAGCTTCTTCCGACGTTACTCTCCCGAAGGAAATGGCGGCAGCATATGATGAGGTACTTATAGCGAGCCAGGATGCTGCAGATGCAACTAAGCGCGCCATCGACGAACTGAGGGAGGAGGGCGTGTCCCAGAATGACTCTCGTATGCAGAGCCTTCAGATCACGCGCACCGCCGTCAACTATCAAATGATTAGCTGGAGGATTGGCCGCAATAGGGTCCTGAGTGGGGAACACGACGGAGGCCTGCTTGACTCGGCCCCTAATACCACCCGGAAAGCCAAGAAGGAGGCAACTGCGCGGAAACCAAAGATAGAACCGCCTGGTAGAAAGATTGCACGTCTCAAAGAGAAGGTGGTCCTCTACGACTCGACTTTGCAGAGTCTCGAGTCAGTCAAGGACTTGCCTGGTGTTGCAGCTGATGAATCCCTACTCAAACAATTGGAGGCCACCGCGAACTACTTCCAAGCTCTCAAGTATGCCCTCAAATCCCCACTTCATGCATGTGTCAAGCCTAATACTAAAGTCCGTCTACAGATGTCTTTCCATTGCGCGCTCACATTCACTAAGCAATCAGTCATTGAATGCTTTAGCTCTCACCAAGCATGCGTTTGACCAGTGCCAGCAATCTATTAGCTTCTTCTCTAGCCAGGGCTCCTCTCCCTCTCCCGACTCTTCCCCCCGTAATATAGATATTCGTCAGTCTGACACTATGTTTCTTCACGACATACTCAAAGGGGAGCTGCAAAGAAGCCGTGCTATTGTCGAGATAGACAATCTACAACAAAAGTCAACATCAACAGGGCCGAAGATTAAGACCCCCTTAGTCCAGAGATTACATGAATATCCAACAGAGGACGTAGACTTGACAAACTTGGTGGATTATCCACCCACAGTCGAGCCTATCCCGGTTAAACCATTGTTCTTCGATGCCGCCTGGAATTATATCGAATACCCCGGGAAAACTCCAGCTGTCGCCGTTGAAGCTCAAGAAACAACCCAATCAGAAGCCCCTCAGAAGAGAGGGTGGTTTGGCTTTGGCAGATGACCCGCTCCATAGTCACCGACTACTTATACCAATAAAGATATTCTAATAAATTGACGGTGTTCTGTCCATTTTTGCTTTTCCCCCCTCCCCCTGGCTAGGTAGGCATTATGTCGTATGTGTTAATTGCCTAACTAGGGAAGATATGTAAGCTCAGTCTAGATTCTCATGTCTCACTAAAACGCGATCTACGACATCGCATATCTGGCTCGTAAATTAGCTCTCCCTTGTCATAAACTCATTAAGCATATGAGGCATTGGTAGGTTCTCTAGGGAGTCCATGTTGTTCGTCCTCATCCACATCCCAAATCTCACAATATGCGAGGTCATCGGTCTTCTAACAGCGCGAGCGGGTTGATGATGCTCGAGCAGCAAGATAGTCCACGGCCAGACCTGTCTTGGTCGACTGATATGTGGAAAAGTTCCAGCAGCCTACCTGCCTTCGCATCCGAAGAACGATTCCAAAGGACAGTGTCACTCCGCGTCTTCGTGACCTCTCTCCTCTGTTTCTGTACTCTGGCGCTAGCCCTGGGGCTCGGTTTGGGGCTCGGATGGCCGCGATATAGAACTATATACGCCCCTGCGCCTTTCAACTCGAGTAGTTACTACGGGATTCCGGAGAATCTCGATGTCGTGCCGATCGACAAGCTCGTCAACTCGAGAGAGCTGGAGCTCGACACCAATTTCATGGTGTCTAACGAGACGCAGGTGCGCGAGTACGTGTTCAACGTCTCCCAGGCGTACGCGGCACCCGACGGGTTCCAGAAACCAATGATCCTGGTAAACGGGCAGTCGCCGGGCCCGCTGATCGAGGCGAACACCGGCGACACGATCCGAGTGCACGTGAACAACATGATGGCGAATTGGAGCACGTCGATACATTGGCATGGCATCGATCAGAAACGGACGACTTGGATGGACGGCGTGACGGGCGTCTCCCAATGCGGGATCCCTCCGGGGCAGAACTTCACGTATGAGTTTCAGGTGACCGGCCAGAGGGGGACGTTCTGGTGGCATGCGCACCTCTCGGTGCAGTATACCGACGGCATATACGGACCCATCGTCAGATAACATTCACTACTCCAGGCCGTTAACGCAAGGGAGATGCTAACACTAGGTAGATAATCCATGACCCCGAGGAGATGGTCCCAAAGACAGACGACGACAAGATCATGTTTGTCAGCGACGTGTATCATACATATGGGTCTATTGTGAGTTGAGCGCATCTTTCCACCCATGAGATACAATCAATAAATCGTCTATTCTACCTATATACATCGCTTTCTTTCGCTTCTTGAGGCCACGATGCTAACTATAGAACGCGGCACGTGTACAGCTACTAACGAGCTACCTCAACCCGACATCGAAATGGGTCCCCTTCGAGTCCGGCGTCGAGCCCCTTGCCGATAACATCCTGCTGAACGGGCAGCACACGTACGACTGCACCGTGAACTCAACGACCTACCCCCAAGCCCCGCACTGCACCGGCTCGGGCGGCCGCCTCTACACGACGCAGGTGCGCGCGGGCCAGACGGTGCGGCTGCGGCTCATCAACGCCTCGAGCTTCCTGTCGTACTGGGTCAGCATCGACAACCACACGCTGACGGTGGTGGAGCTGGACGGGGTCGAGGTGGAGCCCATCACGGGGCAGCGGGGCGTGTACCTGAACCTGGGCCAGCGCGCGTCGGTGCTGGTCACGGCCGACCAGGCCCCGGGCAACTACCACATCCGCGCCACGCTGCCGCGCACGTGCTTCCTGCCGTATGCGCCGTACGCGAGCGCCGGGCTCGCCGACTCGGCCGGGTACGCCGCGCGCGGTATCCTGTCCTACGCCGGCACCGCCCCCGCCGACCCGCCCCGCGGCGCCGCCGAGCCCAACGCGACGAACCCCTTCGGCGCCGAGCACAACGGCGCCCGCGGCGACGCCTGGGAGGGCTGCGATGACATGCCGTTCGACCGCCCGCGGCCGAGGCGCGCGCTTCCCGCGCATGACGTCAGCCCCGCGAACATGCACTACTTCGAGTACGCCTTCCGGCAGGCGCAGGACGTGAACCGGATTTTTATCAACAAGGTGAGGAGGCCCCCCCCTTTTTTTTCTTGTTCTTGTTCCCTTGTCTCGCCCGTTCTGCTTCTTCTTCTCGCCTTGTTTCCCCTTTCGGTCCATAGGTAGTATATCGCACTTTTAGCTATTTCGAGCCCCTCTCACATACCTCATCCTCCCCATCCCGCCTTTCTCTCTCTTTATATCCTTCCATTCCAGTATTCTATCATCTTTAAATGGCGGAAAAGATGTATCTATACAGGTCTTTCTTGCCAAGGAGCAGAAAGAGGAAAAAGAAAAAGGAAAAAGACCCGATATTCAGTCCAAACTCAAACCAACCAACTAACCAACTCCCCTTTCAAAAAAAAAATAGACGGCCTACGCCCCCCTCCCGCACAACGCGACCCTCTGGAAGGCCGTGGAGCAGCGCTTCACGCCCGACGAGGCCAATTCGTACAACAGCTGGGGCTTCGGGCTCAACCAGCAGGTGCTCCTGATCCCGGACGCGGACCGCGGGACCCAGATCGTCATAAACTCGCGCGACGCCATGGAGCACCCGTGGCATTTACAGTACGTTCCTTGTCCTTCTCCTTTTCCTTCTCCTCCCCCCCCATTAATACTTATTTCATAGTATTTTCTATTGTATTCATCATTAGAAAAGATATAACATACATGAAACAAGATAAGCTAACGTGTCGAGGAAACAGTGGTACGTAAAACACGCTATACATCAATACCTACATAACATAACATTGCTTACTATATGTTATTGCACCTACCTACCTTCAACTAACCCCCCTTCCCTCTTTCCTTTCTCTTAGGCCACACCTTCCAGATCGTCGGCTGGGGCAAGGGCTACTACGGCTCGCCCGACGCCAGCACGGCGTGGAACCTCGACAACCCCATGCGCCGCGACACCGTCACCGTGCCCGCCTTCGGCCACGTGGTCATCCGCTTCGCGGCCGACAACCCGGGCGTATGGGCCCTGCACTGCCACGTAGCGTGGCATATGGAAGGTTAGTTTTTTTTCTTTTTTCTTTTTTTTTTGTCTTTTTTGTCTTCTTCTTCTACTTTCCTTTCCAATTTAACCCCCCTCCCCTTCCCCCTTTCTTTCTTCTTAAATCCCCTGCCTCCCCCCTCCCCCCTCCCCTTGGCAAAAAAAAAGGGGGGGAGAGAAGCCGGAAGAGTAACAAAAAAAATAAACACCAAAATCTAACTTTTACCAGGCGGCATGTTTCTCTCTCTCGCCGAGCGGCCGGACGACCTCGCCGAGCTGGTCGCCAACATGGATCCCGAGACGCGGCGGCGGAGCCAGGGCTTCTGCGGCGCGGAGGACGGGCGGCAGCCGCATGCTTCGGTTTCTTATCGTAAGTCATTTGCCTACTAGGTTATCTGTCTATCTATCTTTCTCTCTATTGACCTCAATCCTCCTCCCCCCCAACCCAACCCTCAATCCCCAAAGTCCCGATATTCGCTGACTTTACTATGATTAGCTGACTACGATGAGGGGTCCTCGTGATTCACTACTATATATATATATATACTGGGCTTGTTTACTAACGTGGAAATAAGCTGTCAAAGTTGTAAGAAGCACTAGGTTGGAGATAAATTGTCATCCTCCAGGCGTTTCTATTACGGAATATGGGTAGTAGGTAGGTATTTATGATTTAATTCACTACTCGTGGATCGAATTTCTAGGAGATATGTTGGATTTCTTGAGGGGGGATGTTTTTTGTATTAATTTTTGGTTCCTTGAAAAGAAAAAAGCGCTTTATATACAGGCCACGACCATCATGAACTAACCTCCCAATGCCATTCGTCATCACCGATTGCATGAAAAATCTTAAATTCGTAGGTCAAGCTTTTTTCCCCCTGATCTCAGAACGCCTTCCGCCCACGAATGTGTATCAAGACATGATCGCCGAAGTAGCAACTCTTAACTTGAGAAGAGCGGCAAATATGAATACAGGTGAAAGTACAGGAACACCGAGCTGGTAACCGAATCCCTTGCCCAGGAATGCAAAATAAGTCAAAGAGAAATTAAGGATTCTCGAAGCCTATTTTAAGGCTTCTTCTCGTCCTCGGGCTTGGGCTCTGAGCTGCTAGACTGCTGCTCACCGCTGGTCTCGGAGCGGGCCTTGTGCATCTTGTCAAAGAGGTTCAAGCTAGCCATCTGCAGCTCATCCGTCTTCGTCTTGATCTCCTCGGAGGTAGCGGTACCCTCACCTGCCTGGCTCTTGGTGACAAATTCGCGCAGAGAGGTGATCTTCTCCCGGATGCCATCAGCCTCAGCCTTGTCGAGCTTGTCGGCAAACTCGTTGAGAGCCCGCTCAGTGTCGTTCAGAACGCTATCGGCACGGTTGGCGGCCTCGATAGCCGCCTTCCGCTCCTTGTCAGCCTCGGCGTACTTCTCGGAATCCTGAACCATCTGCTCAATCTCCGAATCCGACAGGCCAGATCCAGAGGCAATGGTAATCGACTGGTCCTTGTTGGTGCTCTTGTCCTTGGCGTGGACGTGGACAATCGAATCGGCATCAATATCGAATGTGACCTCAATTTGGGGAACACCGCGATGAGCCGGGGGAATGCCGACCAGCTGGAAGTTACCTAGAAGCTTGTTGTCACGGACGAGTTCACGCTCGCCCTGGAAGACCTTAATCTCAACAGCGGTCTGGAAGTCAGCGGCAGTCGAGAAGACCTGGGACTTCTTGGTAGGGATAGTGGTGTTGCGGTTGATCAAGCGGGTGAAAACACCGCCGAGAGTCTCGATACCAAGCGACAGGGGGGTAACATCCAAGAGCAGCAGGTCCTTGACTTCACCGGAGAGAACAGCACCCTGGATAGCGGCACCGATGGCGACAGCCTCGTCAGGGTTGACAGACTTGGCGGGCTCACGGCCGAAGATGCTCTTGACCGATTCAGAAACCTTGGGCATACGAGTCATACCACCAACGAGGATAACTTCCTGGATATCCTTGGCCTGAAGATTGGCATCCTTCAGCGCCTTGCGCACGGGCTCAACCGTCTTGGTGATCAGAGGGTCCATCATGCTCTCGAGCTGAGACCGGGTCATCTTAGTGTTGATGTGCTTGGGACCAGAGGCATCAGCAGTGATGAAGGGAAGGCTGATGTCGGTCTGGAGAGATGAAGATAGCTCGATCTTGGCCTTCTCAGCGGCCTCACGGATTCTCTGGATGGCCATCCGGTCGTTGGACAGGTCAATGCCAGAGTCATTCTTGAACTGCTGAACAAGGTGGCGGACTAGGCGGATATCGAAGTCCTCACCACCCAAGTGGGTGTCACCGTTGGTAGACTTGACCTCGAAAACGCCGTTCTGGATCTCGAGAACGGAGATATCGAAGGTACCACCACCAAGATCGTAGACAGCGACAACGCGATCAGCCTCCTTCTCCAGACCATAGGCAAGAGCAGCAGCAGTGGGTTCGTTGACAACTCGAAGAACGTTCAGACCGGAGATCTGACCAGCATCCTTGGTAGCCTGACGTTGAGAATCGTTGAAGTAAGCGGGGACGGTAACAACAGCGTTCTTGACGGGCTTGCCCAGGTAAGCCTCGGCAGTCTCCTTCATCTTGTTGAGAACGAAACCACCAATCTGCGACGGAGAGTACTTCTGGCCTCGGGCCTCTACCCAGGCATCGCCGTTGGTGTGCTGGACGATCTTGTAGGGGACCTCCTTGATGTCACGCTGAACCTCAGGATCAGTGAACTTGCGTCCAATCAATCGCTTGGTTGCGAAGAGGGTGTTCTCGGGATTGACGACAGCCTGTCGCTTAGCAGCAACACCAACTAGTCGCTCGCCATCTGAGGCGAAAGCGACAACGGACGGTGTAGTACGGGCACCTGGAGCTCATTAGCCTGGGGTGTTCGCTCAGTTAGACAGACATGTAAGTGGCTTCTTACCTTCTGAGTTCTCAATGATCCTGGGAACCTTGCCTTCCATGATGGCGACAGCAGAGTTTGTCGTACCTATAAATAAAAATTAGCAACTCGCATGGAGGATAGAACAGGGCAAAAGGCGACGGGAGTGCTGGTAAATTGGCGACATACCCAAATCAATGCCAATGACAGCACCCTGGACCTTGCCCTCTGTCGACTCATATCGAGCGAAACTGGCTCCTAGAGGTTTCCGCAGAGGAGCTGCCCATCGGGGCGCTGTGGCGGCTGCTCGTGGAAGCTGTGGAAAAGGGTTTGCAGTCAGCGCATGATCAATGAGTGCGATTTGCGGAGGGGGTATGCTATGCGCAAAGCGGGGAGAAGAGGAGATGGGAGGGGAGTTGAGGGGTGGTGAGGGGACTTACAGCTCTGGAGAAGCGCGAAGCCAACATGGTGGAAATGGCTTGACGATATCAAATGCGGAGAGGTAGGAGAAGGATGCAGACTGTGGGAGAAAGGCGACGAGGAAAGGACAAGAGGTGTAATGTACAGATGGTGGTTTACGGAGAGGAAGAAGAAGAAAATATTATTGGTGACGATGGCAAAATGTTGGAACAAAAAAAATTGTCTGCTTTAAAATCTCTGCGACTTATGTCAAGGGCATAGAAGATTTCCGAGAGCTTCCTCGGCAGCGGTCTGGGGCGGCAGAATCAAGTCGTAGCCAATAGCAGGTTGCCTTGAAAATTTTTGAAGAGAAAAACCGACCGGAAGCAACCCCACTTTGTCCCGCAGCTCCCCAATCGAGTTTATCGGGTTGGCTGATAACAGGATAAATGACGTACAATGCGATAATGTGCAATTTGATATTTAGGTAGGTAGGACTACTTCAGGTGTTACTACTATAAGTAGACGTCCTTACCTACATAATGTACCTACCTGTCAGTGATGTCCTAATGGATGTTCTTAACCATGAATCGTGGACAGCATTTTATCAAGTGCATATCTGCCTACAACTAAGTGTCTACCTACCATCAATTATCTTGTATGTGCAGTAAGGTGTAAATCACCTCAAAGACATACATATATGTGATGTTCATTGGTATGCACCTAGGTACCTATGGTCTATAGAAGAAAATAGAAAGAAAGAGAAGGGTAGGTCTGGTAAACAAAAGATGGATATCTTTTACCCTTTGGTTGTGCTTGTTAGGTGCAAGTACTACTGTGCAAGCCGGCAAGATACCTAATAGATAGGCACGCTATGCACATAACAGGTGTAGTTAGCTTGCAAGAGGAAGAGGGGTTAAACTTGAGTAATGCTAGTCACGGTTCGGCATTAACTAAGCAACGGATGCCCCTGTCAAGCCTGTCTAGAATAAGTTAAAATTCCCATTGCATACAAGTTGTATCCATCCAAATGGACCTACCTACCCCCATACACACTACTTACTTAGGTAAGTAAGTATTCTTGTCTCAATTGATACCTCTAAAGGTTGCTACTGTTCAGGTCTTGTCAATTCTTCTTGTAGCACTACGTACCTAATGCAGGCTTCCGCCCTTCCTGCTAAGGTAATCAACATTCTCCATTGAGCACTTAAGAGGCATCGCATTAGGAAGGTCTACATCAAATGTACCTAGGAGGTTAGTGGACTTACACACCTACCTATTTACTAGCTACTTACCTACATAAGTAAGGTAGCTTGAAGTTTAATAACCTCTTATACCAACCACTTACTGCATTTATAGACAAAGTCTGTTGTCTTCTTTTAAACATTAGACGCGGGGTTTATTGTACCTTAACTAGGTATTCATCTTATTTCATTTGATTTAATTTTATTCTTGTTTATTTATTTATTTCTCCTTCCCTTTTTCATTACTATAGTATGTATGAATATTTTCAAGTTGAAGCTAACATTAGGTACAGAGAATACTGTGTAACTTTATAGCATGACCCCTGAGGTTATATTAAATCAATCATAAGGTTTAGGTGGAATGTAGTTAAGGTATGTCTAGTGGGTAGGTATGTAGTTAGGTTACCTAGTTACATTTGATAACCAGGTTTTAAGTTGTCTTTTTGAACAAAGTACCCCTGGCCATCAATTACTATGTAGGAGACAAGTTAAAACAGGTTAACTTATACCTATGTCGTGCCCAGTGCGGCTGTTAGACTTTTAACCCAGGCAAATGCGGCCAAAAAGCAATGCTGGACGTCATCTGATTGATGATTGATGATTGATGATATACCCCCCGGTCCAGTTCCAGGCCCGGAAACCTACTTTTTTTTGCAGCCTCCATCCCGTCTTCTTTGACCTATCGATACTCTTTTGTAATAACATTACCATGTCACCTACTAAACCACCAGCCCTTTTCGTTCTTCACCATTGTTTAACTCCCAATCCACCACTACTACAACAACATCAACCACAACAACAACCACCATCACCACCACCACTATCAGTGCCGGTATGTACCAGCGCCACCGCTATTAATCACCATAACAACAGAACAAAGCCACTACCGGCACCACCACCACACCACCAAACCTTTCCCTCTTTTGAACTTACCACCACAACCACAACCACAATCGCAATCACAAGCACCATCACCATCACCACTACCACCAACCCAACAACCATTCTCAACTAAATCTTGGCCTACCTCCCTTACTGTATACACTGCATTCGTGGGGAGTGTATTTTACATTCCTTTCAAGCTAACCAACAATCTTTGTCAGGTCCGGTCTCCCAGTCTCCCTCGCAGCAACCGTAGCAGCAGCAGCAGCAGCAGCACGCAATTCCCGCTCACAACCGATTCCGGCGATATCATTAAACCTCCTACACCCTATCGCTTCTCCTCTTCCTTTTCCTCCTCCTCCTCCTCCTTCTTTTCGCTCAGCCATTTTCTACCTTGCTCTCTTTTGCACATGGTGTGCGCGCATCTATGACGAATGCGACTTGATGATCTCTTGCTGCCCTCGTGAGATTTGCCCTTGGCATTATGGCCGTTGATGAGGAAGCCAGGTAATGTTCCCTCCTGCCCCCCCCAGAGACCCATAAGCATCGCCAGATAGGGAGAGAGGGCAACCCTTGCTGACTTGAATCTGCGTGGCCGTGTGTCTTTCTAGTCTCTGGCCAACCGAAAACCTGCTTCTCCGGCAGGGTCGCAAGCATTACCGTACCACCGTCGCCCCCATGTTAGTCTCATGCCCCGAGCCATGTGTGATGTGGTGTGGATTGGATATGCCCGTATACTGACTGGCTTGTGTCTCTGCAGCCACTGGCAGCTTCGCTCTCTCATCAGCGCCGAGCGCCAGGACATTGTCTACTTCCCTTCCGGTATCAACAACACCCACATTACGCGACTCAACACCACTACCCGCGATTGCGAGACTGTCAAGGTCATTTCCTTCCACCCTAGGTGTCTGGTTGCTAAGGCCGGATACATCTGCTGTGGTGGCGAGAACGGCGAGTTTGCTATCATCCACGATGGTGCTCAGCACGATGCCTCGGACGATGCTCTCGCCCATGATTTCCGCTCCACCGCCAACTCGCTCGAGTCTTCTAATGTGACCGAAGCTTCCATGTCCCAGCTCCACCGGGACATGCTCAATATCGTGGAGCGAATTAACGGTTCACACAAGACATGGTCTGCCTTCAACCACAAGTTTGGCAACGAGCGGGTCAATTGCATCACCATCTGGCAACCCCCGAGACCGCCCTCCGATGCGCCCAGGCCCGGTCGGTATACCTACCCGGTCGCTGTCCTGGCCAACAACGACAAGACTGTCACCATTGTCCACCTCCAGGACGGCGAGGCTATAGACGAAATCGACTATCCCGACTGCGTCAACCGAGCCGTTATTTCCCCCGACGGATCTCTCATTGTTGCTATTTGCGATGATCCTTTTCTTTATGTGCACATGCGGCGCTCACTTGTCAAGGGAAGGAGGGGGGAGTACTTCGATTGGGTTCCGCTACCGAGAATACGGCTCAAAGGCCAGCTGAATAGGGACACTTCTGACTGCCGCGGAAGCTTTGCCGCCTGTTTCTCTCCTTCCGGGAGGTACTTGGCGGTGGGTACACAGTATGGCAACATATCTATCTTCGACGTGGCCGCCCTGGCCGATCCGAACATGGATGCCCTGGTTACTTACTTCAACTCTGCTCGGGCACCCGGGGACAACGGCGCTGTCAGGGACATGGCCTTCTCTCCAGGCCCATACGACCTCCTGGCCTGGACAGAGCATCGCGGCCGCATCGGTGTGGCAGACGCGCGCACCAACTTCACCCAGCGGCAAATTATCTCTATCGATGATCAAGACGGGTTCGAACATTTTTCTCTCAATGACCGGAGTACAATCGACCCACGCCTTCTCGATCCTCGCAGCGATCGCAGCACCGCCGGCTCACCGTCATTGCCTAGCCTTCTCAGTCAGGCCAACTCCGGCCGGCCACTGCCCAACCCCGAAGCAGCCGACACGTCCAGGGTCAACCATCCATTCACGGCCGAGGAGACGGCTATACTAGAAACCATGCAGAGTGATCGCCGGCGCCGGGAGGCACGTGATCAGAGGGAACAGAGAGAACAGCAGGTTGCAAGAGGAAGCGCTGCATGGAGATCGTCGGTCTGGGCTGAGCGTGTAAGTCTCCAGGGGGGCCCTCGGGTCACGAGAGCGCGGGTGCGGGATTTCCCGTCTAGACTTCAGGTTCTAACTGATTTGCAGCGTGATACGCTGACACGTATCATTGAGCGTGATCGAAATCGCGAGAACCGCGAGAATCATCGCTCGGCGACTACTCAGACTCCACCTGAACAAGATCGCGAGAGGCGTGCTCCTACGCCACGGAGGAGGAGTTCTATTATGCAGGCATTGACTCAGAATGTTGATAATTTTGCACAGATCATGAACAGAGCCCAAGGCCTAAACAATAACGAGAGCTCGAGCACATCACGGGACTCTCCTACTCCATGGTTAGCGGGACGGCTCACATCCGGGTGGGCTGACCTCGAAGCCTTATACACGATGAGTGGTGGAGATAGTGGGTCCCTCCACGATCCTCCTCGCACTGAATCTAGCCGCATCCGCCGCGCCATCCCGGTCATCAGCGATGTCTGGAGCGACGACATGTCCGGCTTCCGTCGTACGTACGGCAGCAGAGTAGGTAGCCGCGAGCATCAGCAACACTCGGACGATACTGCCGGTCTATCATGGAGCGAGGATGGACGAATACTGTGAGCAATATCCTGATAAAAGCTCAACAACACCATATCAAGCATGGACTAACACTCATTTCTAGATATGTTGCTGCTGAGGATGGCATCTACGAGTTTCGCGTCAATCTCCAGGGCAGAAAGGTCTTCCCGGACATTACCCTTCGTTAATACCCCGTTCTGCAAGCTATATTTGTTTTTTTTTCTTTCCTTTTCATAACCGTCTCTCGTGTTTACAATTACAAAGTTCTCGGGGGAAATGGTGTTTGGAGTACATATGCATACTGGAGGGGAGGGTCGGCGTAGCTTGGTCTTCCTTTTCTTAAAGGCTTGGGGGATATTGGGAAATAACTTAAACTTTTTTTTTCTTCGTCCGCACAAATCAAATACCTGCACGGGGTTTTGCTAAACTGGGGGTATGCATAGGCTTTCTTTTGCCCTGGTTTTTTTTCTTTCCCTTTTTTCGTGTCGAATTCCATGTCTTTCCGGATCCATTAAACCAAAAGTCTTTGGACCTATTAGTCATCCCCCACCCCTTTTAACCCTATTTTCGAGTAGTTATTCCCTCAGACGTCTTTCGAGTGCTGGTGCAGGGGAGAATTATACATTTTTCTGTTGAGCAGTGGACGGATGGAATGTACGGATGCATGGAATGGATGGAAGGATGGGAGATATAGGAGACGAGGAAAGGGAGAAAAAAAGAAGTTAATGGGGAACCTTTTGTAAACCCGCACTTCAACACCAAACTACTTTTATACACAAGCACAAACACAAGCACCACAAGAGACGTACATACATTATACTACTTATATATTCCTACACCCTGTTCTGGAAATCGTGAACGTTGTTTCCTTTTTCTCCATTCTAGGTCCTGATTCTCTCGCTGGGGTATGTGGAGGTATGCCGTGTAAATGTGACTGACTACCTTGGGGGGTTTTAATGTACCTACTTAGACTAGTAATCAAGAAGACAATGATGTCTACAGGAGGGAGATAGTGAGAAACTACAGGTCAGTAGGTAGGTAGGTAGGTAGGTAGGTAGGTACTTACATAGGTAGTAAAGGTAAATTGTAACCTTGGGTTCTGTATACTAGACCCTAATACTCCGGTAGAATCATTTGTTTAAGTAGGTATCGTGACGACCAATCTATCTACCTATATACCAGGACATTTTCCCACACAACATATATTATCACGTATGCCCTACGTATCCATATAAGAGCTAATACTAATAGCCAGCACGGCATTAGCGTTCGCTATTGCCACATATCTATTCTCCCCCCCCCCCCCCCCCCCCCCCCTTAAACGAGAAAAGTAGAAAATAGGGGGAGAAGGGGAGGGACAGGGAGAGAGAGGGATAACATCGATCGATCGATCTATATTACATACGTACCTGGGTGTTGTACAAGTACATTAAGTAGGAAACAACTCGCTGTCTACCAGACCTAACCTAAGTAACCTCCTGAAAAACCACACCCACCAAAACTCACCAAATCACCCAGCGCAGACCGTGCTGCGAACATGCCTCCCTTTATAAGAGAACATGACATACAGGCAGGGCACCAGAGTAAAAGAAAAGGAGAAAAAAAAAAGGGGGGGGGGGGGGGGGGGGGGGGTTGTTGAGCGAAAAGTCAAAAGGGGAAAAAACAACCAAAAAGGAGATAGCTAGGTTAGATTAGTTTCTTTTACTTTTTTTTTCTTTCTTGGGCGGTTTTCTTTGTCATAATTTCGGTCTCTTCTCTTCTGTCTTTCTTCAGGTATCAACTAGGTAAATATCACACATCATTTCCCCATTTCCCATTTTCCTCTCCCCCCCATCCGCACAACTTTCATCGGAAGGTATCCCCCCTCCCAACCCAAATGTTTCCTTCGTCCTTTCTACTCCATTACCCCCAACCCCTTCTACCTAACTTCCTTCCCTTACCCCCATCCCTTCTATCCTCCCATCTTCCTCCCTTCCTATCCCCAAAACATCTTTCACGAGAGTAAAACCCCCAACTTTAACTTGCTTGAACAAGTCACCCTCTTTTTTCTTTAGTCCCACACCAAGGAAAAGAAAGGAAAAAGCTTGCGCTCACTTAGCTGAGCCCCTTTTCTTTTTCCTTGGTAACAACCCATTGAGGCATCTAGATACTCTTCACCTTGTCCCATTTTCAACCCAAGATTATACTAGCTTATCAGCTGATTTGTTCTCTCGTAATCGGGACTGGGGACCCAGGAAGCGCCGTAAGAAATGCATAGTCACTGGTTGTTGCCATTATCAGACAGACAACCAATCTTGCGCCCGTAGTAAAGACGCGAGCTAGAATTTAACCAACGAAGCGAAACCTAGCCCCTTCTAGCTGACCTAGCCCGTCTCGCGGAGCGACATATCTTCTCCGGTACGTGTTGGTGAAGTCCTGCATGATCGAGCGTATCTGTCGGACATCACCGCTGTCATTAGCACTAAGACGTTCCCGGATTTTCGTCATGAGCCGGTCGACTTCGGTCGAAGTCACGGTACCTTCGGGAAGGATACGCAGTGTCTGATCAACCCATACCACCGTTTGCTCCGGCAAAACCTCGAAGAGGGTGAGGAGGGCGCCACTAGCATCAGCAAAGCAATCACCGGGGAAGGTTATCATCATGCCGGCGAGAATACGCTTAATTAGCATTCCACCCTGGGCGATCAATAACTGCTTCACAAGGGTCCTCAGTTGTTCTGCAACCGCCGGGGAGAGGTGTTCGTAAGAGGAGGGCGAGTACTTGGCGGCCCACGCAAGAACGTCGCGGATGTAATGGAGAGTAGCAGATACAGGCTCACGCTGCTCTAAGACTAGCACCGAGATCGCTGCCTCGAAGATAGGGGTAAAAAGTGGAGAGGGTATGAATTTCTGCGGGTAGTACAGCAGACCATCGACCACGAGTCGGAAGAAGTCCTCGGTAACATCGGGTAGTTCTTGCGGCGAGAGTTCACTCAAGAATCGTAGCACATTGGTTGCCTGTGCCTCAAAGAACACGTAAATGTGTTCAGTCATCGCCTGGTCGACATGCTCCCTATCATCGGAGAACTCTCGCAGAATGGCGCCGGTGACCCACAGGAAGCACCCCTGCTTGGAGGCGGCAAATCCACTGGCCAACTTGTTCGCCATTTCCGGAAGGATAGGTGCCATAGCCCCTCTGTGAGCTATCACCATGATTCTCCAACAGCGGCATACCCTCTCACAGATAGGTGAGAAGTCTAAGAAGTTCTCCAGAATCTTGGCCAGGATGGGGAATACTTCCTGCCAGTATTTGACTGCCGGGTCCTCCTCTCCTTTCTCAACTGGAGGGACGACGACAACAAGCTGGGCAAAAAGCGTGATCAGTTGCAGGTGATCGGCAACTGCAAGCTTCCCGTCATCGTCGGTCGCGTTATTCGCCTTCAACATCAGTCTTTGAACTAGAGGCTCGCAGAAAAGCTTGAGGAGTTTATAAATCTCATCCTTCGGCTGTACTGAAACAACGCTCGCGACTCCTTCGGTGATTTCCTCCTGGCTAACTTCGGGGAGCTTGTCTAAGATCTGGTCATAAAATTGTTGTAGTTGAAGGACCTGTTCGCTTAGAAGATGCTTGCAATCTGTGCAGAAGTATTTAATAGCCATGGCTGCAGCCCGCACAATCTCCTTGGAATCGGTCTCGAAGGAGGAAACGATGTAGTTAAACTGAGGGCTTAGGAAGTCAGGATGGGCGGAGGTCCATTCTGTGTACCTGCCAAGGACCATAATAGTTGCAAACCGCAGTTTTTCATGGCTCGGCATTTGCACCAATAGCGGCATGAGTTGTGGCAAGACAATGTTCTCGTCTTTATCCACCATTCGGCCCATCGCACGCATAGCGAACAACGGCGCCTCCAACTTTTGCCAATGCGGCACCGTGACATCGTTCGCCAAACCCGCGTACTGCTGCATCCAAAGTTTAATAGCGTCGAGAACCTTAGTAAGGCATTCGGTAACTCCCATAACTTCGCACGAGTCTTTCAGTGTATCGCCCATGTGATGTCTGAACTCGCGGAACTTCTCCTCGGCTTCCCGGTCTCCGTCGAACAAGTCCTTCTCATTGCCGGGCTCGGATTCAGGATACTTCAGGTGCTCAAGAAGAATATCGACTAGCTTTGAATAGATGTCTACCAACTCCACTCGCGCCTGTATATATCGTTCTAGAACGAGCAACTGCTTAAGTTCGTACCAGAATTCAAAGGTGTATTCGATAACATCTCTGTCTTTGTCTCTCGCCGCACACTCAAGGATAGCATCAACCAGAGGCCTGAAGTGAGCAGTTTCGCGGACAATAGCAACCACCCATGAGACACCAGCATCGGATAACATCCTAGTCAGGGATTTGTAGGAATCGGTGTCTTCTTCCTCAACCACATTCTGGATCTTGGATTGCAAAGCAAGAATCCTCGGCAACAGTATTTGGATCGACTCGATGTTTTCATCTACATCTCTTGTCTCCCGAACCATGGTTGAGACACAGTCCGCAGCTGCCTGGAAAGATGCGTCCGCTTCCAGAGCGTTGAAGATGATATTCAGCAAGGGCGAGTTGACGACCTCGTAGACAGGAACTTCGCGTAGCCAAGATGTTATGCATTCGAGAAGCTGTGGATTAGTCGCAGCAGCGGCTGTCGTCCGGCTGGTTAGACAAGGCGGTTGTATGATTTGGAAAGAGGGGTGACTCACGGGACGAGTGTGCATAGTTCATCAAGAGCTGGACTACTTGTGGTGCATTGTCTCCTAGTAGTTCGGTCGTTCTCTGACTAAGTTCTTCTTCCTATAATTATAACCGATTAGACTGTGATGCAATTCGCGTCGTACCACCACGGGGCGCCGCCGAACGATAGAAGGCAGAGGTCGTGCTGGTGTTTTGGCTTCGATCCACATACAGTCAGGGTGATTTTGCGGCCCTCGGTCACCTCTTCGGGCAGGACTCTGAGGAAGTCCAGTATGCAGGCGTGGCTTTCGACGTCATTGCCGAGCGAGGATACCACAACAGGGAGAACATCCTTCCAGTCCTTCATCTGTATAGCCAGAATCGCAAGACACACGCAAAGCTGGACTCTGATGGGCCTTGGACCTGGCGCATACAGCTTGAGGAGAGCCAGCAACTGAGTCCGTACAGCCAGGTGCTCAGCAGCGGGTACCTGAGTCGAGAGGTCAAATGTTATCTAGTCGCACATTTCCTGATTAGCTGAGGCCGCTATCGCTCGGTAAGAAGGTAGGAACGTAGGAAGAAAATGGAGCTGGGACGAAGGCTTCTCACCTTTCCTCTCAAGGTCGTCGCGGCGAACAGCTTGACGTCGGCTTCAGCATTCGACTGCAGTATCGTGATGGTTGTGGTCCACGCCACGGTCTGCGCGACACGTTAGCATCCAGAGGTTGTTACAGTCGGGCTTCGAAGACGGGTAAGGAGATGATGGACCGACCGATTTCTGGAAACTCTCGAGATAGTCGTGTGCCTTCTTCTTCTTGTCCGAGTCCCCACCCCGCATGGTCAACATGGCCTGAAGCACATCCTCAGGCGCGAAAGCCTGCTGCGATCCGTTCGTAGCCATCTCGCGCAACTCGTTGGGTGTATCGGACAGGGCAGAAGTTGGGGGTTGGGGGGTGGGCACGGCAGCGTGCTCGTGATGGATGGTTGCTGTGTTGACGTTGGGAGCAGTCGGCGGTTATAGAGAGGTCGCGGAACGAGGTAGGGAATGAAAATACAATGATTAAAAAAGTATTACCACGGTGCTCTGGCCCGCATAAGAGGCAGAAGAGAAGAGCAGGCCCCGGAGAGGATGGGCAAGGGACGAAGATGGCTGTCCAGTGGAGACTAGAAAGCTGGAAAGAAAGAGGGCGGAGGGGCTAAAAAGGAAAATAACGAGTTGTCGAATCGTCCTTGGAACCCAGGCTCAGGTGAGTTTTTGCTGGGGTGGCTGATGCTTGCAGTGATGGAGGGGTCATTTGTGGCGGCGAGGCTGCCTTACCTAAGTACACTACTTAAGCAATCAGGTCGGGTTATATGCATGGAAGCCGGGAGATATGCGATAATCAAGTTCAGTCAAGAAGGTCCACTTCTACATAGATACATTAAGTCTGGTACACATGTATGATTGATGTACCTAACCTTACCTTGTAACTTTAGAATTGTGTTTTCAAGCCTCAGCTCAGCCTTGCCAAAATCCATCCTGCCAACCTATCATACCTACTTATTAGCCCTACCTAATCGCGACTTGGAAGCTTCCGACATCTACCTACCCACCGCCATTCCCATTCCCGTTACACGCTTCGACCTTGCGAAACTCTCTACACAGAACTTCCCTCCCCCCTTCTCCCGGTAGATTGACAAGATGACTGGTCGCGGTGGAGGCTCGCGCAAGGTCTTGCTACCTCCCATCAATTTCATCTTCAAGCTCCTCCAAACCCACGCCACCGTCAAGATCTGGCTGTACGAGCAATTGTCCATCCGGATCGAGGGAAAGATCAGAGTACGTGTCAAACTATGCGCGATGAAATGTATTGAGGTCCAAATGGCTAATTTC
Organism: Biscogniauxia sp. FL1348; assembly: GCA_022544895.1. Classification (NCBI taxonomy): domain Eukaryota; kingdom Fungi; phylum Ascomycota; class Sordariomycetes; order Xylariales; family Xylariaceae; genus Biscogniauxia; species Biscogniauxia sp. FL1348. The sequence goes on along the minus strand of JAJNNV010000017.1, from coordinate 300,288 downwards.
CTACGTGTCCCAGGGCTTCGACGAATTCATGAACCTCGTGGTGGACGACGCGGTCGAGGTGAAGCAGGTTACGAAGACGAACCCCGAGGAGCAGAGAAGACCTTTAGGTACGGACACACGACATGTTGTACAAGCGATGGCAGTTTGAGCTGACGTGATTTTTTTTTTTTTTTTTTGCAGGGCAAATCTTGCTAAAGGGTGATAATGTGTCGCTAATCCAAGAGGCGGTATGAACGGGAGACCTGGTGATTGGACGTGGGCATGGGTGCTGGTTAGAAAGGAATCATCCGAACAAGAAGAAAGTGATGACTTCCACAATAATTTGGAGCGATGTCATCGCAGATGATGGTTACGGGCTTGGGATGGGATGGCAGTCAAGACATGGTCTTTTTCAATCGCTGCCCTTTCTGGCAGACTCTTTGATTTGGCCGTCTCCGAGGAAAACGCCATCTATTGGTTGATCATGAGATGCAACCGGGACAGACTCCTCCGAATCAGGGAGAAGAAGCTGTTCCTTCAGAGCTAGAGCATATAGCAATACAGCTGGCCGGCTATCTAATGACTTCTGTGTTGCAGTGGCCAAGGCGTATCGATGCAGGAAATAGTCGTAGAATCCCTTGCCGTGCCCCAACCGTCGGATGTCACCGGTCTTGGGGTCAACATCGAAAGCCACGCCGGGCATAAGGATCAGATCGAGCGAAATGTCCTCGGACCTTGGCCCGTCAAGCTCACCGACGCTCCGTTTCCGTTCATTTACGGTGGCGGCATCGATACTCGGAATACCCCACTTGTCTCTTTTCAAAGTCTCGTAGTCCCGTACGTCTTTCAGACTCACCATATCCATCAACCTGGCTGGGCCCTCGCCGGACGGCAGACCAGACTTGTGAAGATAGGGCACGAAAACCTGCTTTCCCGAAGCTATAGCGTGCCTAACAATGGGTTCGGTCTGTATCTCCCCGCCGGGCATCGACAAGTACACGCCGACGGTCTTTGCGTCTATATATGGTTTGAATTTAGACAGTGATTCAAACACCCTCGTGCCTAACCACGGGCTATATTAGCGCGTGCAGTCTCGTGATCAAAGGTGACTCACTCACTTTGGGAGGCTATGGCATCTTGCGGGAGACTAGCTAGCCTCTGCTTCATCAAGATGCGAAGCTGGGACTTTGCCGCACTAAGCGCAGACGAGTTCATTTCGAGCTGTTTTTCTGTCTGCCCTGGCATCATCCCCAATAAACCCACTACTTAAATAATTAAAATGGATGTTTGAGGGCTGACAGGTGATGTCACTGGTAGTAGTATAGAACTACCTAAAGTAGTGTTAGTAGCAGTTAGGTAGTATAGAAGAATCGGCAGTGATGGTTTCCGCCCCCTGTCAGCCGATAACCGGATGCCAGTCTTCCAGTCTGTTCAATACTTACCTACTTACGTAGTGTAATAAATCGTAGTGTGCTGGGTACTGTGACAGATGAGCCTTTTTTCCTCAATCCCGGGGTGTGCAACAAAGTCCCCAGCGTCCTGTCGTAAACGTAAAGATGTTCTTTTCTTTTTCTTCTTCCCCTCCCTTCTTTTTTTTTTTCGCACAAATCCAGGTCCACTGTTCTGTGTACTGTGTGCTGTGTAAGTAGGTACTACCTATAGGCCATGTACCTAGGTCCTGTCCTGGGATGGATGCAGGCGACAATGGAGGTGTGCTGAAAATGTGTTGGTAAGAAGTTGGAACTGCATGTGCATAGGTTTCGATGCATCAATTCATGGTGCATATAGAAAATGCAGTGGCTGCTGCAGTTTGATTTTATCTAATCCATCAACCTTGAAAGCCGTCCGTTCAAGCCCACTTACACGCACTTACACACCACACCCACTTATTTAGCGGGAGGCAGCATGTGAGAGGGATCTGGTGTCATTTGACTACACCTTTTTTTTCACATGCCCTTCTGTTGAATTAGGTAGGAAATACAACTAACTAACCAAATAAACCCCGATAAGAGGGTCAACTACTTTAGAAAATACTAATTATTACGAGAACTACCAGCCCTAAGTCATCCTTCGCTTTCGTTGTAGTAGCACCATGAGACATCCTTTAACCAATTAGATATTAGTGAGCTTTTCCCTTTCCCCTCCTTTTTCCTGTTTCCTGTCAATACGAAGGAGAGGGAAAGAGAATCAAGAAAAAAAATTACTAGGTAACCTTAGGTAATATACAATATGTAAGCTTTAACTACATTTGATAGTACATTTGGTACTACGTATAATGTAACCTACACTTACCAAGAGTACTTTGTTATATATTGATGTATCAATGTACCAATGTCAGGTTAGGGAAGCATTACTATGTTGTACCTACCCAGAGTATGATGTAGTTCTGCTTGTTCTCCCACTAACCTAGTATGTAACCTTATAGTGTAGTACGCTATCCAGACACAAACTACCTAGGTTAGGTAGGTAGTTCCACTTCCAGGTTCCACATTATCTGCTGCCTACGTACAACTTTTTTTTTTTATCTCTCTCTTCAAAACTCTTTTAACCTACCTGGTCACTGGCCTAACTCTTATTAGCATGTAGTAACCTAACACCAAAACTCCCAGCATCTCGTCTGATACATCAATATCTGGTATTAGTTTATAGCAGTATCTCACATCCATCTTTCCCACTAACTACTCCAAGTAGTATACCTGGTCTGGGCCTCCTCTGCCCGTGGGTATGGAACCGAACAGGCATAGGGTTAGGCAACTTCTCAGCTTCATTCAATAAGCTGATGATCGATCGTGCTTGCGTCAAGATCACCACCCACACGTCCTACGCTACTGTAGCATTTTCTCTCCAGCGATCCACCTGTTCCCATGCCTCCTGCACCTACGTCTGCAAAGAGTAACAGCGATGGCTCGGTTGTCGAAACCGAAAATGATCAGGCCTTTCCTTTGCAGCCCATAGTAATCTCTCACCACATCAGCTCCCACACCCGCTCCCACACCACCAGCTCCACCACCACCACCACAGCCGCACGAGACCCCACGTCGGGCCAGTCACCACCTCCTCTCGATCCTGAGCACACAAATACCACTCCCCTCGCCTCCCAGCCCTCTGGAGCACCTCCCCTCCCCTATTCCAGTCTAAGTCATGGTTCCGACCAATCCGGGCGAGACCACCCCCATCCGAATCCTAGCCCCGGCGGTCCAACACAGAAAATGTCTAAATCACCCCTTCTATTGCGTTCGTCTCCGGGCTTTGGCACCGGGTCCTATGGCGCCGCCCCTGTTGACCCTGAGCCAGACGAGTCTGGCCCCGACCATGATTATGCCGTAACCTCTACGCGCCGTAGCGTAGAAGCCGCTCAGCCGACGCGCCGCCGTCTGTCTACCAGCACCGGCCGCCCTCTTGCCTATCGCACAAGCAGCTCTTCTATGAGCCGGAAGAGCCTGGGAAGCTTGTCCGAGGCCGTAGGGGCATCCACTGTCGTTGGTGGGCTCGAGGGCCGCTATGGTGTCATAGAGACATCCCTGCCGAGTGAGGTCGTATCCGATACCAAATCAGACGTTTCTCTCATGAATGAGGAAGATGACGACGACGATGCTGATGTCGACACTGGCTCGGAACATTCTGGGGCTGAGGCGATCGATATTGATCAAGATCCTCCGGATAACTCCCCCTATCCCCAGGTCCGCGCCTCAGTATCCCCTACCGACAACACTACCTTGTCCATCAATACTCCCCGCATGTGGATATTATCTACTCTTTTTTCCATTCTCGGATCTTCGGTGAATCTTTTCTTTTCTTTGAGATACCCTAGCGTTGCCATTACACCCGTCATAGCCCTGCTCCTTGTGCACCCACTCGGCCTCCTATGGGACTACTTGTTAAAGCGGCGGGATGACCCTCGAGAAGAGTTCGTCGATGGCGTCAGAGTAGAATCCCCAGGGGCTTCTGGCCAGTCGCCAGCACCCACCAAGAGGAGAAGTCGTGCTCAACGCCTTCGCCTCTGGCTCGCCCAGGGAAATTGGAATGAGAAAGAGCACAGCTGTGTCTACGTGAGCAGCAACGTGTCCTTCGGGTTCGCATTTGCAACCGATGTTATTGTCGAACAGACACAATTTTACAAGCAAGATGCGAGCATTATGTATCAGTTGCTCCTAACTTTGTCCACCCAAATTTTGGGCTATACATTCGCCGGCCTTACGAGACGCTTTCTGGTCCGTCCTAGCGGGATGATCTGGCCGGGCACGCTGATGTCGGCCGCTATGTTCACCACCCTCCATAAGGAAGAGAACCAACCAGCAAACGGCTGGAAGATTAGCCGGTGGAAGTTCTTCTACATTGTGTGGCTTGGCGCTTTTATCTTCTATTTCCTCCCCGGCCTATTAATGCCGGCACTGAGCTATTTCAACGTTATAACTTGGTTTGCCCCCAACAATGTTGTAGTCGCCAACTTGTTCGGCGTAGCTTCGGGGTTGGGGCTCTTCCCACTTACGTTCGACTGGGCACAGATCGCATACATTGGCTCCCCCCTCCTAACACCCTTCTGGGCTGCGATGAATGTTGTTGGCGGTTTGGTGATAGTCATGTGGATTATCGCGCCTATTGCCTATTACAGCAACTTGTTTTACTCATCATATATGCCTATCCTTTCCGCGTCCGTTTTTGACAACACCGGGCATATATATGATGTTAGTAAAATTCTCACCCCGGACTTTGTTTTCGATAGGGAAGCGTATTCGAACTACAGTCGGGTTTTTTTACCGATTACCTATGTCCTGAGTTATGGGCTCCAGTTTGCAGGACTAGCGTCGCTATTAACCCACACTTTTTGTTGGTATGGAAAGGATATCTGGACTCAATGGAAGAGATCCGTGAAAGAGGTCGAGGAGGAGGGCAAGCCAGCCTATCAGCCGCTTGAGAGCGAGAGCAATGGGATGTCTCCTATAGACAGGGGTAGTGGCCGTCTTGCTAGAACCTCTAGTTCCAACTTGGAAAATCTTCTAACTCGCGAAGACGTCCATAACCGGCTCATGAGAAGATACAAAGACGCCCCTATTACATGGTATTTACTGACCTTTATATCCATGTCGGCAATAGGAATATTTGTCGTAGAATAGTAAATATACCCCCCCCTTCCTGATTTATTGACGATGCGCTTACCTAAACTACCTAGCTATCCTATCCACCTACCGTGGTATGGGTTGCTCCTTGCGCTAGGAATCTGCGCCATACTCTTCATACCGATTGGCATCGTCATGGCCGTGACGAATCAGCACAGCAGCATATATCTCATATGCCAACTGATATGCGGAGTAGTTTTCCCGGGAAAACCTGTCGCCAACATGGTTTTCGTCACTTACGGGTACATTTCATCTGCACAGGGAATCAAGTTTGCTGCAGATCTAAAGTTAGGGCACTACATGAAGATCCCGCCTAGGATTCTATTCTCGGTGCAAATGGTCGCGACTATTGTGTCATCGATCACGCAGATCATCGTCCTGAACTGGATGTTTCTCAACGTACCCGGTATCTGCACATCTGCGGCAATCAACGGGTTTACATGCCCGATCGCCCGGGTTCACTTCAATGGATCTATCCTGTGGGGTGTCGTTGGACCAACCGAGTTCTTTGGACCGAATGCGACATATCGCCCTCTGGTGTGGTGTTTTCTCATAGGGGCCATCGCGCCAATACCCTTGTGGCTCTACGCGCGCAAGAACCGGACTAGCATCGTCCGCAAGATCAACCTGCCGGTGCTGTTCGGGTCGCTCAGCTGGATCCCGCCGGCGACGGGGCTGAACTTCTCTGTCTGGGCGGTGGTGTGCTACATATTCAATTACCTGCTCAAGAACCGCGCGGGCGCGTGGTGGGCCAAGTACGCCATGACTCTTAGCGCGGCGCTAGACTCGGGCCTGGCGTTCGGGATCGTCGTCATCTTCTTCGGGTTCATATACCCCGGCTGGATGGAGGGGTTCAGCTGGTGGGGGACCGAAGTGTACAAGCAGGGCTGCGACTGGACCGCCTGCGCGTATAACACGGTCCCTAATGGGAGCCATTTCGGGCCGGACTCTTGGTAAAAGTCCTGTTCTTTCTAATTTTTTTTTCTATTTTTAGATGATATATACAAGAGACACAAATCCGCATAAAAGAGAGGGAGAAAGCACAAACGTGCTATCAGTGGCATACTATCATGAAAGGGAGGAATCGTTGAGACATGGCATATATTGGCGGTTTACGCATTTTATTCAGGTTAGGCTCAGCATATTATCTATCGGTCTCGTGCTTTTGAAAGGTTTATATTCAGGTATATTGATGTATCGAGAAACGGATGTTTTAAGAAGAAACATGGGAAATGAGACGAAATGACAAGCACTATAGACGGTGACTATAGACTGTGATGATCACATTAGCTATCAAATGCACAAGGCCGGGCTAAAGCAGGGCAGCGTTATATCGGGATTGAAACTGCGATAACTGACTTGATCGGGGCTCGTCTATAGGTATCCGATACGTGGGTGGGCCGTTTGATAGGTACTATGTGATGAATGCATTATCGGCATAGGAGTTCAAATTTCATTGATCTTTGCTCCTTTTTGAAAGCCCCTACGGGGACAAACTTCTCTTTCCCCCTCTCTTTTATTCCTCTCCTCTTTTTTTTTTAGACTTCCCAGGACCGAGACATACATGCATTATGTAGGTACTAGGTAAGTAGGTACATGCATACTGCAAGCGATGTTACGCCGCGAACATGTACATCACGAACCAGCATGGGAACCTACATACATACATTGATACCTACATTAATATATGTCCGATATACATACCAAAATCGTGTAACCATAAGACAGGTTATATGTGTGTACCTACCTACCTAGTATTGATACAAGGTATAGAGGTGGTTGAAGGCAAGGCTACCATCGATGATGAAGGGACTAAACTAGGTAGGTTGGAATTGTTTCTCCTGGCTTTAATGGCACTGGTACCAGACATTAATTATCACCAGGGACTTTGAAACTTGGGTAGATTATCACCGTGTAACGTGTTATGTATGTATCAATGTAGGTAGGAAGGTGACATATATCAATAGTACGTGACAGATCAAATGGATAGGATAGGATAGGATAGGTAAGATGGGGGAGGGGCCGGATAGATGGCGAGTAGGTAGGTATGTGACGACTAATTGCCGAAGAAAAAAAAGGGGGAACAAAACCGTGTTTGCTCCCTCTACTCAAAGTATTACTTGACGGCCCCACGTTCAAGTATGACATACCAAACAAGATGATGTTGCGTGTAACTAGGTAGCACAGGTAACCAACCCCCTATAGGGCAAATGCTAGCGATGTTATACATTGGTGGTTGGTGTTCGATCAAGCTTGAAAATCCCCGGTGGACATCATAGTAGCCGCGAACGACGATAGGTATCAATAAGCTGTTGACCTTGGTGGAATTTATTTGAGTAAGTAAAGTAACCTAACCTAGATTTGTCTCAAAGCCTAGGCTAGCTACATAGATAGATAGGTATGTACCACTATTACTGAGCGCCATTTCAAGTACGCTCCAAAGCGCGTCAACTTCCCCCTTTAACCACCAACCCCGTGATTAAGGGGAATTGTTTTTTTCCCCCTTTGCTCTTACATTAGGTGCTGTGATCATCATATACCTCTCTCAAAACTAACGACAGTGTGAAAGTCTAGTTCCAGGTTTCATTCCAGCTTTTTTGGTGATATACTAAACATGAGCAAACATAAAGTGCGTTGGCAGCCACTCAGTCCTGAATCATTATCTCTCCTTTCTCATCGTCCTCTCTTCAAAACCCTCCCTCTGTCTCTCTGTCCCATAGTACCATTAAGGGAAAATCGACCAATTCGGGTTCAAAAATCGTCTTCTCGCCAGATGAATTAAGACTTTCCTCGCGTCAGGGGTCAAATAACTCATTATATTATCCCCTTTCTCTCTTCCACTTACTAATAATTTCACCGTAATTTAGAAAATGACAGTTAGCTTGCTCATATCGTCTCACTTCTTTCCTGGCGGAGGCTTTTGGGGCGCTCCCGAGACAGTGGTAGGGGGCGGTGCTTTGCTTGCCGCGCCCGCCTTGTACGAAGCTGGGATATTGTCTTGAACCGTTTGCCTGGCGCTACGGAACATGTCGAAGCAGTCAGCAAGGACCTCGTGGATGTTCTGGTCGGCAGGGACAAGGCCCGTGTCGATGATGGACTTGAGGTGCTCCTCCAGCTTGTAGAACTCGTTGCGGTCCGAGCGGTATCTATAGGGCAGGCCGCTGTTGTGGATCAGGGCGAGGACGCCGGAAACACAGGTGCTGATAGCAGCAATGATTGTCTATTTTTTTCACGCCAGCACAACCAAGTCAGTCTCTGCTCCGAGAGCAAGGTGGAAAGATGCTATGGAAATCGAGGTTTCCACTTACGATCATGGGACCGTCCCCTTTGGGCAAGGATCCAAGAGCTGTCAGGGTAGCGCCCAGAGCCAGCTGAGATAGCATCAAAATCCACTGGACGGCATTGACTATATGGAACCAGTAGGAGAACTTGCTTTTCTCATAGAGCACGTCCTGGTATAAACCATCCTTGAAGCCGGAAGGGGGCCAGCATCGGTTGGTGATACGGACGACTTCATTGCTCTCATGGTCCTTCAGGACCCCGACGCCCTGGCAGAACTGAACCCACTCGTTGTGAGAAATGAGACGACGGTGATGGCTCTCGTTGGCTGGGTCATATGGCTTCGGGCTGCCACCTTTGTCATTTGGCGGGGAATCTGGAGGGGGGGAAGGAGAGTGGCCCGGAGGTGGTGGTTGCTGAGAAGTCATGGCAGCATTGAGGCCAAGACGGGGAAGAGAAGGGGGCTTTTCGTCCTGGGGTGGGTAGATTTGTGTGCTAGCCATTTCAGCAGTCTAAGTCAGGAAAGAGGGTGAGTGCAAAGTTGAAGATTGTGTGAAAAGATGAAGAGTAGGATGATCAATTGTTAGACGCCTGGTTGGGGGTATTTGAGGACCGAAAAGAAAAAACCTACGTACGATGTAGCTTCCAATAAGGACTGTCTTAGGATGGGAAAAGGGGGCACCGCAACTCACTGTCCTCGAAACTTAGTATTCAGAGCCACAGTGCCTACTTCAGATCATAACTAGGTAATCGGGTAGCTGGTATCAGTGATGGGAGGGTTTGTAGACACCGCAGCCTACCTACGATGTAGATATCAACATGTCGTAGGAGCGAACCACATGAGAAGTCGGTGGAAGAAGTGGAGAGAGAAGAATGCACCCGGGATTGATATGGTCTAGATGTTAGTTTACATCATCAGCACGTGTCACATGTAGGGTGTCACCGCCATCAACAGACTCACTCCTTCTTGAATTCAACAGTTCCAACCATGAAGGTAAGGTAGGAGGTAGGTAGATACTGTCTTAGGTTAAGTATGTACGTACGTAAGGAAAAGCAGGTACGTCGGTGTTCGTACATGTTTCAACTCCTTACCTGTGCCTGTCATACATTACATGGCTCTTCCAACACTGTCATGTTAAGACACTTTGAATGTTCAAACTTACTAGACATCACATGCAATGAATAGCAAGGTTGAAGAACAAGAGCCATTGGAGCCATTGAAGTCAGTTTTATTGCACTTATATGCCATAGTTGACCGAAACAACCCAATCAAACTACAATGTTACCATATACAAAGGGTGTATTGATATCTAACAACCTGTTTGTGGACCGGAGGTTGATGGCTAAGATCAATGTCTTTGTTCCTGGTTTTCTATAAGAGCGGCGTTTCGGATCTGTCTTCCCCCAGTAGGTGAAGCCATCATCGCTCTAAAGTCCAACAAACTGCGAGTTTTTCACTAGAAGTCTCACAAGAAATAAGTACCTACCGGAGTTAAAAAAAACGAAAACGAAGAGGATAAAAAGCAGACTACCTACCTAAGTTAGATTACCGGGTAAAAGATCACGATGGCTGGCAACTGGATGTCCGGAGTTGAGTTCAACATGACCTTCCGTGCCAAGAGCCCGAATGGCCAGTGCCAGGGCGTGTTCTGGCGCGAGACGGGGGGCATTTCCTACCGATTTCACCATGTCCCTGCCCAGTGCCAATGCATGGGGGGCCCGTCCCAGGAGCTCGTCGGCACCATGCTGGACGCGCTGCTCCTGAGGATAAACCGGTGGTTCGACGACGGTCCGTGCGATGACCTGGAGGCCGTGATCATCGTGTTCCTCAAGAATGTGCTGCGGTGTCCGCTCCCCAGGGAGCTGCGGGTGGATCAACCGACGGAGCAAGAGATACAGGAGATGACCCAGGAGGATTGGAACGAGCTGACAAGCCAGTTGGCCTTGCCTATGCCTACGGTCGCCCTGTGATAAATACTAATATGAGGTAGGTACCTACCTAGGTGCCTATGTAACATAGTCTGATATATGATTGGAACATGTAGAGATGAAGTAACCCGAAATAAGTCCATAACGATGATGGTCTACTGAATTGATCACTTATTATAAAACCAAGTGCAAGCTGCTGTGCGCCTCGGAGGTGGTAGGTATACCTACTACCTAGTAAGTATGTAACTACTAGAATGAACACTGTGCTTCAGCCCTTGAGTCCTCCCCTCCTACCTAGGTGTATGGTATGGGTATGGGTTTTATGGGGACTCGTTATCGAGATAGCTAACCGTCACTGACCGCCCGGCAGAATCTGATAAGATTTCCATAAATGTAGGTGGGTACTCTGGTACCCTTGCTCGCCTTGTAAATTCCATGTCCTTTTTAAGGGAAATTTTCATATTTCTAGGTATATAGGTACTGCTTCTGCAGCCGCACCCATTACCTACTACAGACCAATTTATATGCTCAAATCAGCCTCTATTTCCATCCTGGGCTTCTATCCGAGGCATGTGAAACTGACCTGCTCTGTACGGCATCAGCTTTCCCGTGCTGCGAGCACCATGAGCAGCGCCATGAGCACTGAGAAGGCAAATGGCACCTCGGCCACGACTGAGGTGCAGACGGTACAGCGAAACGGAAATGAGTACACAGAAGTCAGGGAGGGGCTTGCCCGCATCCTCGTCCCCTTTGAGCCCAAGAACTCTGCCGACAGGACTCTGGAGAGTGTCAAGCAGCAGCAGCAGGTCTTCTACAACCCCATTCAGCAGTTCAACCGCGACCTGACAGTTCTCGCCATCAAGGCATATGGGGAAGAGATTCTGTCCAAGTCGCGTTCCGCCAACGCCCAACAGGCCGCCAAGAGGAAGCGCACCAAGTCAGATGACAACGACATAAACCCCAAGAAACAGGAACAGGAGTCTAATGGTGCCGAAACCGCAGCCGAAACCGCAGCCGAAACCAAAACTACTCAGGATGATGTGGCACCTGCCGAAGAAGGGGACGCTGCTATGACTGACGTCCAGAACGGCCACGCGACAGAGCAGGATGATTCTGCTGTAGTAGCTGAAAACGCCGCAGCGGAGGAAACGACTGCCGCCGACCAGCCACCAGGACTTTCGGAAACCGCAGAAGGCGAGGAGAGTAGGCCCCAAGAGGCCAAGGACAATCGGACTCGGGGCCCACGATTCACAATCCTCGATGCCCTGTCCGCCACCGGCCTCCGGGCTCTTCGATACGCCCAAGAGCTTCCATTTGTCACCTCCATAACCGCCAATGATCTGACACCGTCAGCAGTAGAGTCTATCCGTCTGAATGCTGAGCACAACGGTGTAGAGTCGAAAATAAATGCTATCCAAGGTGATGCGCGTGCGTATATGTACTCGATAGCCGCCGAAGAGGTCGCCCGTGATCACGTGAAGCATAGGCATTCGCAGAAGGGTAGACCGAGGCCAGGCAGGCGATACGATGTCATCGACTTGGATCCTTACGGAACGGCAGCTACCTTTTTTGACGGGGCAGTCAATGCTGTGCGGGATGACGGTGGACTCTTGTGTGTTACCTGCACGGATTCAGGAGTTTGGGCCTCGCACGGATACTCGGAAAAGGCATTTGCTCTCTATGGGGGTATTCCTGTCAAGGGGTTCTACTCCCATGAAGCTGGGCTACGTCTCGTCCTCCACGGCATTGCCACCTCGGCAGCACGGTACGGTCTAGCGATTGAGCCCCTTCTGAGCTTGTCGATCGATTATTATATCCGCGTCTTTGTGAAAATAAAGAAATCCCCTGCCCATGTCAAGTTTCTGGCGGGGAAGACCATGATGGTATATTCCTGCGATCAAGGATGTGGTGCCTGGCAGACACAGGTTCTCCTCCGCAACAAGAAAATGACGACCAAGTCTGGGAAAAACGTATTTTACAAGCATGGACTTGCCTTGGGTCCCACAGCCAACGAAAATTGCGAGCATTGTGGCACCAAGACGCATCTCGCTGGTCCCATGTACGCAGGACGGATACATTCCCCCGAGTTCATCGAGAAGATCCTGAGCGATCTGCCGAACGTCTCGGCGGATGTGTATGGCACGAAAGCGCGCATCGAGGGCATGCTACGGACTGCCCTTGAGGAGTTCATTCCACCCCCGAAGGACGACCTCCCCAGCATCAAAGAAGACGAGCTCGCTGCTCTTGAGCCATACCCGTTCTTCTTCCACCCTTCTGTTCTTTCCGGCGCAATACACTGTGTCTGCCCTGACGAAGATAGTTTCAGGGGTGCATTGCGCCATCTGGGCTACAAGGTGACGCGAAGCCACTGCAAGCCTGGGAGTCTGAAAACCAACGCACCTTGGAAAGTCATCTGGCATATAATGAGGGAATGGGTCCGCCAGAAAAAGCCGGTCAATGTGGAGAAAATCACGGAAACCAGCCCTGCTTACACTTTGCTCAGGCTGGGCAAAACCGATGCCACTCCAGAGGATGAAGTCGACAAGCTGGAAGTTGTTTTCGACCAGGTGCTTGGGCAGGATAGATCCAAGAAGGGTCTTGTCAGGTACCAGACAAATCCTAGGGAGAACTGGGGGCCTCTATCGAAAGCTAGAGGATATTGATTGATGGTCTGCAAGGAGAAGGAGAAAAAGAAGCAGGCTTGACCATTTACTAAGTGCCCGGGGTTAGAGACTAACTATATCGGTGAATGTAAGAATCACAGCTAATTGATACCCCTTTACTATTTCGTTGGCCGCGTGTGCGTTCTACTTTCCCCCCCTTTATTTTTATCTGTCTGGAGTATGTAACACATGGCGTTGTTCCAACCAAGTGCTTTCAGCTGTTGAAAGCCAAGCACACTACCATGGACCTACATAAATTAGTTCCATCCCTTTCCCTTACGTGCATTACTCAGCAGAGCCGGCCACAGCTAATCACCACATTTGCGCTTCGAATTTCGCAAGAAACCAACGACCAGCGACAAACAACCCCATCTTGAAGTCGGTAAGACTTTTCACTTGAAGTATCCATAGCTTTCACTGCTGGAGCCTTGTTTCAGAGTTACCTTGAAGGCTAGCTTTGAAAATAATGGCCGCCGATCATGAAAATGAAAACGGCTTCCTCATTGGTCCTGTGAAATCCGAGGAGGTTGTCTGCATCCTCAAACGGCCCCAGGCGCCGAGCACATACGACATCTTCAGCATCAAAGAAATCAGCGACGAGCAGGGAACATCGTTCATTTTATCGCAAACGCCCACGGCGGAAGCGCCTGCGCAAGTCTACGACGCACTTGTAATTGACCACCTGCCGCCGCACCTGCAAAGCAGTCCGTCGCAATACGTCCACGTCGTCGTATCGGCACTGTCGGGGACGGGCCTCGCGCATAAATTCTACGAGTCCGTCCTCGCCCCGCTCTTTGCGGCATTTGGCCTCTCGGCCTCGGAGGCGTCTTCGTCCGCAACACCGCCGAATTCTTATAACCTAGTCGTCACCCAAAGGGCGACGAGCATCCGAGACTTCGCGCGCGGCCTCGGAGAACGCATCCGAAATGGCGGGGTCACCGCAACGCAGCAGCACACGGTCGTCCTGCTCAGCGGCGACGGCGGCGTGGTCGAGATGCTCAATGGCAAGGCGCCCGTGGATGACAGCAGCAAGAAGAGTAATGGCGGTAGTAGCGAAGCACCACTGCCCTTGATCGCTCTGCTGCCCCTCGGCACCGGGAATGCACTCTTCCACTCGCTGCACAAGACCGTCGAGCCGGTACCCTCCGGGTCACCGGCGCCATCTACCCTCGTCCAGGCCCTGCGCACGCTGCTCCTCACGGGGCGCGTCGCGCCCCTGCCCTCTTTCAAGGTGACCTTCCCGCCCGGCTCACGCACCATCACGTACGGCGGGCCAGAAATTACTGCCCCCGCAACAAATGTAGGAAAGAAGGGAACAGGAGAAGAGGAAGGAGGAAACTTGGAGGAGCACTCCGACACCGTGGCCCACCTCCACGGCGCCATCGTCGCCAGCTACGGGTTCCACGCGCAACTCGTCTGGGAGAGCGACACGCCGGCGTACCGGCGCCACGGCGCCGCGCGCTTCGGCATGGTGGCGCAGGAGCTGCTGCGCGAGGCGCACGCGTACCGGGCCGATGTCGAGCTCGTCGTTCCCACCGCCTCGTCATCTTCATCCACCACAGCCATAACAGCAACAACAACGCCGGGAGTGGGATTGGGGAAGGATGAAGAGAGAGAGAAGAGGGAGATCGTTATCCCCCGCAACACGCATGCCTACCTCCTCGCGACTCTGGTCTCGCACCTCGAGCGCATGTTCTGCATCTCCCCCGCCAGCCGCCCACTGGACGGCCGCCTGAGGCTCGTACACTTCGGCCCCGCCAGCGGGGGTAGGACGATGGACATCATGCGCGCCGCGTACGAGGGGGGCAGGCACGTCGGGATGAGGTGGGGTGGTGGGAATGGTGATGGGGGCAGAGAGGAGAAAGGGGAAGTAGGGTACGAAGAGGTAGAGGAGCTCAGGATCACGGTCCAAGAGGAAGACCCCAGATGGCGCAAGATGTGCGTCGATGGGACGATCGTGGAGGTCCCCGCGGGGGGCACGGTGACAGTACGGAGGGAAGGGGGAGGGGGAGCGCACTTGCAGATTCTTGTTGATAGAGGGGTTGTAGCGGGAGTTGGGGGTGGGAGTGGTTCGGAATAGCGAGGGAGAGAATGGGAGAAAGGATTCTGGGAGGATACTGGTTAAAGGGGAAAGGGGGGAGCGAGAATAGGGGCGTTGCTTTGTTTATTAGATGGTGTGTAGCAGTACTACATGGGAACTTATGTCGAGATTATAGAAATGGGGGATATTTAGACGGAACACGATATGAATCTACGGGAAGACAGAATTAAATGTCTAAATAAATAAGGTAGATCAAGAGATGAATTTCACTTTGGAGCATAGATTACTTATGTGTTCTATTCAGAGGTTGATCATTTACTTACTCTCTTCTACGACTAACGTAGGTACATACATTCGATACTAGGTTACCTAGTATCTAGGCACGCATGATATATATACCTACCCGCGCACTTATCCTAGGTACTCTCCCTACTTAGAAGCCTACTTGGTGCAGTAAACCCTTATCCCGAGTTATATGTGACCTTTAAATTTCAAGCATCAATAACAGATAATTACGTATTTGCCGAATTTAATTATGTACCTATTTCGCCGGAGGTAGGGGGTGCACTCTATTCGGTACATAGAAAACAAGGCGTCCTTTTATTTTGTTTTAATTTCTTGCCCTCCCCCCCCCCTCCCCCTTCCCCTGACATTGTGGTAATCTGTAAAAACAAAGCAAATGAAAAAAAAAACCCCATGAAAGGATAAAGGGGGGGAGTTAGGACTAAAAAGAAAAAGAAACCCGGGATCCGGTCTGAGTCAACGAAGCGCGTAGGGCCAGGGACAGGGCCAATGGACGGACGGACGGACGGGACTGAGCTCAGAATGATTCATCCGCGCTACTGCGGCGCTAGGTTACGAACTAGTAGGTATAACAGACATGCGAGATCGATCAACTGTTCGATTACCTAGACTACGAAGTATCAAACATATTTGATGTATTGAAGTGAACACCTAACCTGATGTGTAGCACGCGCCGAATTGTCAAATTGCCTAGGTAGGTAGGTAGATCTATGTAAACGCTCTATGTAGGTAGGTAGGTTACGTAGATATTTACAAGGGGAGTAACAAAAGATGGGACGTAAAGAGGATTCGGATCCGATAATACGGTTGGCTGTACGAGCGAAAACCGATCGTGCTTTATTGTTCTATCTAGGTAACGAATACTCGAGTATATAGGTGTATATATATTCATGTGGTCAGTCGCTTGCTTAAACAATATGAATCAATACCTATCCAATACTGGACAGCTGCTTGTTAATCATCTCAACTTTCCACAGAGAAACGAACGATTTTCTGTCCCCCTTTCCCCCATCTATATAAACTTGAACCCTCCATACGCCCATCCATATATGTAAGCAGATAGGTTCATTTCTCGAAAAGTCAAGTAATACCAGTTTACCTACCTACCTACCTATCTAAGTTTCTTTCTTTTTCTTTCCATCCTCGCACGAAAAGCACCATGACTTCTTCCCCCCTCCCCCTTCCCCTAGAAGCCGCCGACCCTGAGAGCGCCGCAACATCGATCCTCTGCACAGCGAAGCAGACGCGCTTCAACATCATCGGGACGCCCAACTACCGCGAGGTAAGCTACGCTACTAATCACCCGATATACCTATACCTATTCCACCCTATCTTCAACTCCTTTCTCCCTCCCTTCTCCCCCCCACTAGAAAGAATAAGAGACTCACCACCACCACAGCTAGACATCGAAGGCCTAAACATAACCGTCTCCTCCTCCTCCTCCTCTTTCCCAGGACCTAGCACTCGCAGCAAAGGCAAGAGCAAGGCAACGAGAAAAGGGAACAACGCCAGCACCGAGATCCTAAGCAACGCGACGCTGCGGCTCCAGGCCGGCGCGCGGTACGCCATCGTCGGGCGGAACGGGACAGGGAAGTCGAGTGCGTGTTGCCGTTCCCCTCCCCTTTCCCACATCAATCCTCAAGAACAAACAACAAAATTTTCAGGGTGGTTTTTTCTTTTCTTCTCTCGGATTCACATAATTCCTTTTACTCACAAAGTAAAATAAAAAAAAGCGCTCCTCCGAGCCATCGCCGAGAAGCTCATCCCCGGCGTGCCCGAGGCCGCGCGCATCGTGATCCTGCAGCAGACCGACGTAGCGGCTACCACCAGCACCACCCCCACCACGAGCGACGAAACTCATCCCGCGGCGCTCCTCCCTGGCGAATATAACGATAAGGATAGGAGAGCAGCAGCAGCAGGAGGCGGTAGTGCTACCGTGTTAGAGTCAGTAGTCGAGACAGCCACGGCGCGGCAGCAGGGTAAGTGATTTTTGGGAGTCATTTATTCCCCCCTTTTGGCGTGTCTCGGGAGTGAAAGTTACCTGTTCTGGCCAAGATTTGTGGGTTTTAAACTCCCGAGACACAGTTTCGAGAGTGAAAAAAAAGTGACCCAACATAGCAATCACTGACTCCAAATGTTACAGTGCAGCAGGAAATCGATGGTACGTTTGATGCGTGTTGCATCCCCTCCCCCCTTTTCCGTTCGGTTGTCTTCCTATTGGGCTTATCCGATCCTTCAAGTCCAAGAAGTAACCATGAATTACCTACCCATTTATATATTGAGAGGAAAAGACGAAATAAAGGAAGAAAGAAACACCGAAAACTAACAGGATCCCAACTTGCTATAGACCTCTCGCGCGGGATCGAGAGCAGCGAACCCCTAGGCGCTCTGAGAGCCTATCGTAAGGTCCAGTACGAGCGGCTCCAAAAAGAGCTATTCCTCCGCGACAAGGATGCGCGGCTCCGGAGCGGAGCGAGGGGCATGCAGGCCCGGAAGGCACTGCTTGCGATGGAGAGGCAGGTTGTGGAGTCCCGGTCTCGGTACGTGTGCATACAATTTCAAGCCTCTTAAGTTAGGCGTCCAGTATATATAGGTATGCACTTACTTACGGGGCCGGCTGTCTAGATGCCAACAGAGCGGTGCGGACATCTCGCCCGAGACCCTAGCGCAGGAGACGAGTGAAGCGGCAGACATGCTCGCTGAGCTGCAGATTCAGGCGGACCCGGGGAAGCTGGCCCGGGTCGAGTCGCGGGCTAGAAAAATACTCGCCGGACTAGGCTTCTCAGAGGCCTCCATACAGAAGCCTGTAGCTAGCCTATCCGGAGGGTGGAAGATGCGGACGTCCCTCGCGGCAGCGCTGCTGCAGGAGACGGACATACTCATCCTGGACGAGCCGACGAATTACCTCGACCTGCTCGGGATCATGTGGCTGCAGCAGCATCTCCTCGCGCTCGCCGAGTCGACCGAGCCTCCAACGCTCATCCTCGTGTCACACGACCGCGAGTTCATCTCACTATGCAGCGACCTGCTTATCATCCGCGACAAGGACCTGGCCTACTTCCACGGTGACCTGCCGACGTATGAGGCGTCGCGGGCCGAGAAGAAGGCCCACCTCATCAAGATGAAGGCGGCGCAGGAGAAGCAGAAGGAGCATATCCAGCAGACGATCCAGCGTAACATGCGCGAGGGCAAGGCCAAAGACGACCAGAACAAGATACGCCAGGCCAAGTCGCGGCAGAAGAAGCTCGAAGATCGGTGGGGGCTGGAGGTCAGCGCACGGGGCGGCCGCTTCAAGCTCAACCGCGACCTTGTCGGTTTTCACCTGACCAGCCGGGAGGAGATCGACGTACCGCAGGACGAGCGGCCGGTCCACTTCGTGCTGCCCGAGCCTCTCGACCTGCGGTTCCCGGGCGCCTTGCTGTCCCTAGAAAAGGTCTTGTTCCGGTACCCACGAGAGCCAGGGGCGAAAACAAACCCGCCGGTCGTGTTGCAAGACGTAAACCTGTCGATTAGCATGGGCGATCGAATAGGGGTCGTGGGTCTAAACGGAAGCGGAAAGTCGACGTTAGTTAGGCTACTCACAGAAGGAAGCAGGCCCACTTCTGGGAACGTAACGATGCACCCGCGATTGAAGCTGGGCTACTACTCCCAACATGCCGTGGAGGCTCTTCACCAGACCGGCATGGCAGAGCCTGATCTGACGTCTCTCTCCATCCTGCTAAGGGACACATCAGGTGAAGTGGATGAAGGTCAAATACGGGCTCAATTAGCATCTCTGGGACTCCCAGGCCGTCTCGCGTCCGACGTGCCGATCCGGAAGCTGTCGGGCGGCCAGTTGGTGCGCTTGGCCATGGCCCGGATCCTGTGGCAACGCCCTCACTGCCTAGTCCTCGACGAGGTCACGACCCATCTAGACTATGAGACAGTCATCGCGATGCGGGAAGCGTTGCAGGACTGGGAGGGCGCTGTAGTGCTGGTCAGTCACGATAGGTGGTTTATGCACGGCGTTATCGAGGGCCTCGTCGACGACGAAGTAGAAAACAATGAGTCAGATTTAGGGGATGAAACCCCGAGGCGGAGAGCGGTGTATCGACTGAGGGCCGGCCGTCTGGTTCTTTTAGAAGGCGGTACTCAAGAATTTGAGAACAGCTTGGAGAAGAAGATGCGCAAGATAGGGGCTAGTGATTAGGTACTCGGGATTGTTCGAGATCATCCATAGATATGTAAATCAAAATCCCACCATCAAGCTGCTCCTTTTCTGCTAGGGAACATATTGAGGTTCTTCTTCAATGAAGTTTTTAGATAGAAGGCCTCTGGTAGTGAGCAATTGCATACTGCGCAACCAATGTACCTATTCTTCTGCCGTTTCTGGACGGAGTCTCAAGCTCGAGAATGAGTTGGTTCGTTCCCTCGTACGAGTACCCAATGCCCAGAGTTTGTATCGAGCAACTTTGCTCTAACATCATACACCCCTAAACATAATCCCCATCGTCCGGCTTGTGAATTTTGAATCGATCATCTGCTTTACACAAATAGAAGCTTGCTCCGGCGCCAACTCGCAAGCAGGCCCCGAACCCGACTCAGGCAGAACACCATTGGCATTCTTGATAGCTTGGCAAGCATCGCCCTTGCGTCGGCGTCAGACCTAGTCATCGTCGCCAACTCGTCACCAACTTCTGTGCTTGGCTCTATGTTTAGGGTAGGCTTGTGACTCTGTTGTGTGACGATATGTATAATGATAGGAGGTCGGGAGTTAGTAGTGACGGGCTAATGTGAGGAGCTGCAGAAACGTCGTATGGGATGCATAGCAACCTCCATTCCAAAGAAGATATTGTCTGAGCTTGGTTAGGTGAAAGCAAGGCCGGTCTTGTAAGTATAGGTAGTGGCGGTAGTGACGGTGACAAGAGAATGTTGGCGAGTCCATCCCCGAGCCTATTCTATCCGAGTAGGACAAAAATGAGGCGATTCAGACATCTCGCGGCATACATAGGAAACGCAAGCCCTCCCTCTCCGCCTCTTTTTAGAGAACACAGGTTCGTCCCTTGCAGTCCGTAACTGAGGCGCAGCATTGCGGGCGGATGCCCTCAGCGCCGGAGCCGAGCAATTGTCACCTCCCGTCCTACCTCGGAACTTGAGACCGGGCAACAAAGAAGGCTGATCAAGTGACCCCAGGTCAGCTCCCCTCGTGCAAGAGAGAGCCTCATGTGACCTGAAGATAATTGAAAGAGGGCGGATCCGGCCTAGGGGCGGATGGGCACGTTGCCACCATATGGCTGCAACGAGACGAACAATGGACTGCCGCCTCCAATACACTAAGGTTGACCAAGTAGGCTATGTGGTAGGTAGGTAGGTTAACTAAGTAAGTAGGTAGTGGGAAGATCCAGAACGGTACCAAGTCCGGGGAGTTGGTGCCGAGTTGGTTGACAAATCTTGGCTGGCGCGGGTTGACGGGCACGAGATTCATTGGTAGCGTGGGAGAGAGCGGGTCGCTCCCAGAGGTTCGGGACCTATTGCAGAGCACGATTACATGCCTAGTTACTGTATTTGGGGGAGGGAATACCCCAAGCCACGAGGTGATTGGGGGGGGGCTAGGGAGGGGTGTGGGGGCAAAGCGGGGGCTTGACGACCACGTTTTCCAAACGAGGCCTAGTCTCCATTGGGTAGCGTAGCGTTTTAACTTTCAAGTCTATGCTAGTAGCTTGGTATTCTTCATTTTATCTGGCTCTTCTTTCTTGTTATTTCTTTGGTATTTCCCCCCCTTTATCTTTTGCGTTCTCCAAGGCGTGCCATGGCCATCTTTATAGGCATGCCTAGAGTCTAGATTTCTGGGCCTACCTATGTAAATGTATATGAATGCACTAGGTAAGTCATACAGCCAACATGCAGTACAAAGCCATGTTATCTTCTAGAGTTGTACGATAGTGAACGAAAATGGGCCGAGATTTGAAGTGTAAGTTTGCATTCCTACCGGCAGCGTCCGAGTTGACTGGAGCTGGGTAGAGAAAGACGTATGTATAACACACTGCTACTTGGTATACGATGTGTACCTAAGTACCTATATAAATCAGGATTGGAGCGCGTATGTTTGGAGACGCTGTGGGGGCGGTAGACGCCGGTGGAGCTTGGAAAAGCCTAACTAGTGGACACCTATAACCGGTCCCCTATTACAAAGTACCTACCTACATAGGCTATACCATTAACTGGGTACTACGGGCAGTCCATATCTACATAGTCTTCAATGCATACCTATACAGGAGGTATAGAGGTATAGAGGTATAGAGGTATAGATGACTAGATATCGGAACTAGGCGGAGAGGTGAGTTAAGAAATGAACGATCGTGGGCGGCTGCACTCATACCAAACATGAAGAGCAAGGATGCGACGTGCCACCGGGGGTCACCGCTACACTGCGTACTACTTATGTATTGATGCATCCTCTTACATGTGTTTACATTGTGAATGGGTTCCTACATATAGATAGGCGACACAAACTTCTAGAATCGAGAACAAGGCTACCTGCTGTGCGCTCTGCCTAGTCCGATGGCTACGATGTATGTGATACCTATTAAAAGGGGGGGAGCCCCTTAAGGTATAGTATAAACCCAGGTATTTACAAAAAGGCAGGTAGGTAGGTGGATATAGTTGATTTGATGTAATGTTAAGAGGTATCCGGTATATCAATATGTGTAGCGTTAATTCAAATTTAAGCTCATCTGATTTGTGGGCTTAGTCTAAAATGGCAGATGGAGATGGAGGGGGAGGAATTGAAGGATGAAGTCCACTGCAGTTCACTAAGGTTAGCATTCGGGCCGATGTCATCTCTAAACCTGGCTGCCCCGTCTTCTCCGTACGCCAAAGTTTTAAATACCTATGTACCAACCTTAGTAGTAGCATTTTTAAGCCGCGGGGAGAGATCTCGTTTGGGGCGAGCTTCCCCGCCATAGAAGGTCCAAAGGGCCCCCTATTGTACCCACCTCCACACACTGTGGGGACGAGGATGGGGAATGGAGGGGCGAAATTTATAGGACGCCGTACGGAGTACACAACCTACCTCAGGTAAAAACTTTTAAGCGACCTCAACGAAACCGTGGGGTCTCTACTGTCGGGTCAGTTCCGAATTGGCTAACTAGGCTGGATCGAGCCTATACTAATATATAGGGTGTAAATCACCAAACCAAATGCATCGTATTATATTTTCATTTATCTACCTAGTGCATGCTTTTACTCATTCATTCAGCATAGCATCAGAGATCTGACTCGTCGAGGAGCCATGCGCGTAGGAAGGAAGCCATGAAATACTTCCGACGCCACGCCTGCAAACGGAAGGTCATTCGGCTCGCCATTGGCTTAGTACGGGGAGAAGTGTCTCTAAATTCTATAAATCTATTATCACCTACATGTGCTCGTGTGTGGGTACCAAACAACATTCTCGCCTAGCCAGGCTAGTGATACCATACTATCCTCTGTGCGGCGTTGGTATGCATTTCCATGTTACAGGTTAAGTCATAATAATGGAGTTATTTTTTTCTTCGATACCTCTCTGTACAAGCGAGAAACATCGTGATGAAAAAAAAAAGAGAGTAGGGGGAGAGAGAAAAGAAAAAGTGGAAGATTTGGAATTAGTGTTCATCATCTACTACGAGTATCCGTACCTAGATATGTACGACAAACTGCGACTCACATGGCTTGGCAACGTCCGTGACCCGTTAAATAGGTTGTGACTTTGACCTGTCGTCCTGCCCGAATAGCTAAATGATGAACACCACGACATAATTTGGTCGTATGCACACACGTTTTATTTGATGCCTCCCACGGCGCCACCTTGCCGGGACAACCCCGAACTGAGAAACAGGAAAATATGCATTTCTATGTATCCCCGTAGACGGGATTCCTTCTGCCTGCGATAACGACAGTTAGGTGGCCTGTTGGGAATTTTCTCGTAACTAGGTTGAGGTACGTAAACTTGGTCACGATGGCGTCTTAGTAAACTTATAGACAAGGTAGTAGGCATGTAACGTCGCGTCCAGCTGGACGCTAGGATCGCCATCGGCCTTGATTTTTTTTCTTCTTTATTTTTTCCTTTGCCGCGCCAAACCGCTAGGTAGTCAATTAGGAAGAGGAGGAAGCCCGTGCTTTACCATAGACAGTCGAGATTTGGCAAGCTGAAAAGAAGGACAAAGAAAAGAAAGAAAAGAAGAAGAAAAAGCCCAAGCGATGAGAAGGATTGCCAGCTGGGGCTGGGAAGAGCCAATGAAGGGTGTGGGCTACCTACGTCCGATCTGACTTACAGCCCATCTTCAACAATAACAACAAAAAAGAAACCAATCGGAGAGGTAGGAATTGATCCTTTTCGACCACGCCTTCGGCCGTCGTCTCACTCCATAGCACACGTGCGCAGACGCTTCTGGACAGACACTAGAGCCACCCGAGCTAGACGCAAGGACAAGGCCCGGGCCAAGGACACAAATGCAGCCATTGGTCGACCGTAAAAGTCGGGAACCCTTGTCTGCATTATGTATCGCATTCTCCCTGGATGCCAATTTTAACGGATTGATTACCTACTTCCTTCAAGTTGTATTGAACATTTTGTTCAGCATATACAAGCCCATGACTAGGAACCTTAGGTTAGGTATGTACCTATGTTCAAGTTGTCTGTGAGGTATTGATTGATGTAGGAAATTGAAGGGTGGTCTACATAAGCTCTGGTTCTATTGACTTAGCACAACCGCTTCTAGTTAGGTTAGTCGATTCTAATGTACCCCAGGCTAATCTACCCGGTGCTGATCACCCTCGGAACCTACCTACCTAATTAGTTAAGTACCTAAGTTACTATAGGGTACATTGATAAGCAGAGATGTTTCCTAGATATGTGTAGCACAATACGATCAGAGAGATCAGATCACGGACTCTAGATAAGTAGCTGAAGTGAACACGACGGTCCGGGTGGCCATTAATTAGTAAGCCAGATTATTCCGTGAGACACGGATCCTTTAATTTATCTACCTGACTCCTTGCAGAAACCTAGGACATGCACCTACGTATCTCTTAATAGGGCACTACTAGATCTAGTTAGTATGTATGTTACATTAAGGATATTGATACATGTATTGACGTAGATCTGCCAGGTATGGAAGGTGTGTAGAATAAAACTCCTAAAAACATCATGAAACGAAACGGAGAGAAAAGGAAAGGAAAGGGGCACGATGAAAAGAAGAAAATAAATAAATAAGTAAATAGGCACCTAGGTAAATAAATAAATAAATAAAAGAAGACTTAGTAGGAACCTAGTCCGGGATCTCTTCCCCATCTTTTCTCCATCATTCCCCAAATTCCCCCATCTCTGGGGGGGGATTCGGTAGAGGGATCTTTGTATGTAACTAGGTGGGTCAGATCATTAGGTCTGCATGCTACAAGTAAGTACTTATCTACTTACATACATACTTACCTACTCACCTTCTGCATCTCGGCCAAACCAAGAAGCTTAGGACTTTTACCACCAGGCCTCTTCGAGACGGCCCTTTTTTTTACCCATGTCTATAAGCAGATATCCTGGTTGCAGTTGTCCGACCATCCAATCACCACCGGCATTGTCGACTACAGCAAAGACTCAGGCGCGGACCCCCCCTTTCAGTCTAGACTAGGCTCGACTCGACCTACTCGACAGACACCACATTTTTCCCGTCCCGGTTCTTTGTTTGATTTACTCCGGGAATGGAGGCAGTACGTCAAGAAAGAGAAAATTGGAAAGGTGTGACGGGGGTAGAGAAACATTCTCTCCAGGTCACCTTCTGACTTGAAGTATACTATTTTTTTAAACATGACCTGGTCCGATTAGCGTCCTTCCTCGTACTACCTGTGCATCACACCTTACCTACCTACCTACCTACCTACATACATACCTCTTTCCCCGTGCTCGTACTAGGTTAGGTTAGTTAGTTGATGTATCCAGTATCCTAGAAGAAGGAAGTTAGTACTTAGGCAGGTATCTACCTGTCTACATTATGTAGTACAGTAGGTAGGACAGGGCGTACAGGAGAAGGTGCGCTACGGAGTGGAAGGTACTTTAGAAAGTACCTTATGGACCCTGCAGGGTGGTACCTTTGATCCTCCTCTTCTTCCTCCTCCTCCCCATCCTCATCTATTTTTCTTTTCTCTACCCACTAAGTTACTAATTGTTCACACTTGGCTCGTGACAGACTGCCATTCCTTTGTTGTCAACGGATATTGCCCCTGCCGGAGGTGAGTATCACCCCCTTATCCGGGTCCTCCTAGCAACCCAGTGGGACGGGAGTGTATAAAATCCAGCTCAACCCTCTTCCACACACACACCCAAGTCTGGTGGTCTTCTCTTTCCTCTTGGCTACCTCCGTCTTGGTCCCTCCGTCTCCTGCCACATCCCCAGACAGGTGACTCGTTACTTACTCCTGGCCCGTCACAGCTACAACCACAATATCGACAATGGCTGGTGGTGCAATCGTCCAGGGCACGGCCGACGTCTCGCGCGTCGAGGCCCCCGTCACTGTTAAGGCCTATCTTATATGCGCCTTCGCCGCCTTCGGTGGCATCTTCTTTGGATATGACACCGGTGAGTTTGAGCAGCTTCCCCTATTCACCCTCCTCCGTGGGTGTCGCTAACACCAGCATGTAGGCTGGATGGGTGGTGTCCTTGCCATGCCCTACTTCATTACCCTCTACACTGGAATCCCCTACGACTACGATGCCGCAGCCCCAATCGGTGCCACCAGGGAGGAATTCGTCTTGCCCTCTTCCACCCAGTCCCTGTTCACATCAATCCTGTCATGCGGTACCTTTTTTGGTGCTCTCGTCGGTGGTGACATTGCAGATTTCATTGGCCGGCGTCCTACCATCATTATGGGTTGCTTCGTCTTCACTGCCGGATGTATCATGCAAATTTCCAGCACCAACCAAGAGGTACTCTTCGTCTTTGGCCGTCTAATTGCCGGTGGTGGTGTTGGTTTCATCTCGGCCGTCGTCATTCTCTACATGTCCGAGATTGCTCCCAAGAAGGTCCGTGGTGCCATGGTATCTGGGTACCAGTTCTGCATTACTATCGGTATTCTTCTGGCCAACTGTGTCGTCTACGCCACACAACACCGACCTGATTCCGGCTCTTACCGGATCCCCATCGGCGTTCAGTTCCTCTGGGCTCTGATTCTCGGTATTGGTCTCTTCATTCTTCCCGAGTCTCCCCGTTTCTATGTCAAGAAGGGCAAGATTGAGGAGGCCGCCAAGGCTCTCGCCTACGTGCGAGGCCAGCCTCAGGACTCGGATTACATCAAGGACGAACTCGCCGAAATTGTAGCCAACTACGAGTTTGAGATGCAAAACATCCCGCAAACTAGTTACATAGGTTCATGGACAGCCTGCTTCAAAGGTTCCCTCTCTCAGGGCAACAGTGCCATCCGCCGTACTATATTGGGTGCTGGTCTGCAATGCGCACAGGTAAGAAGACCCAGAAACATTAACTCCCCCCTTTCCCCTTTCCCTCTTCTTTATATACTAAGCTAACTTGTTTCCCGTAAACAGCAAGCCACGGGTATCAACTTTGTGTTCTATTTTGGCCCTCCATTTTTCACCCAGCTCGGCACTATTTCGAACCCATTCCTCATCTCCTTGATAACTACGCTCGTCAACGTCTTGTCTACGCCAATTTCGTTCTTTGCTATCGAGAAATTCGGACGTCGTGCTCTTCTACTTTTTGGTGGAACGGGCATGATCATCTGCCAATTCATAGCCGCCGCTATAGGTGTTACTCAAGGTCGTCTAGAAGCCCACAACGATGCTGCTGTCAAGGCCCTGGTTGCATTTATCTGCATTAACATCTCTTTCTTTGCCACAACCTGGGGTCCCACCGCATGGGTCGTTGTTGGCGAGGCCTTCCCTCTGCCTATCCGATCTCGTGGTGTTGGTATCTCGACCGCATCTAACTGGTTCTGGAATACAATCATTGGTAAGAGACTCACTCTAAATATCGTTTCCTCTGAGATGAAACCTATTTGCTAACAAATGAACCAACAGCCGTCATCACTCCTTATCTTGTGGGTGCCGATGAAGCCAACCTAGGGCCCAAAGTGTTCTTCCTATGGGGCTCGCTCTGCTGTCTTAGCGTCACCTTCGCATACTTCCTAGTGCCCGAGCTCAAAGGTTTATCGCTTGAGCAGGCAGATATGTGCATGGCGGAAGTCAGCCCGCGACACTCGGCCAAGTGGCGTCCCAGCCACACCTTTGCTACCGAGATGCACCACACTCACGACGACAAGCCCCTTGTTAATGGCACTGTAGAGGAGAAGGTATAATACCTCCGTGTATAAGGGATTATACACATATTTTCTTTGTTCCACAGAAATCCAGCTCTCCCCTTGAATTTTCCGTTCAAGTTAAAGAGAAAAGGATATCAGGAACCTATTCAGAGGGAACGATATTTGGGAGCCCGAGACTAGGTAGTCCTTTGTAGGATCTACAGTGTCGGGTGTTGTCTACTTGTTTTTTTTTTTTTTCATTTTCCATCATGATACCTGGATCTCAAGAGATCATTATACCAGATAAGAGTACACACGTACATGCGCATAATAACTATACTACAATGTTGTAGTCCTACAAAATCGAATTCAATGTGAATGTACGTGTCCCAGGTAGTATTGGGGGGTATCTGAACTTCCAATAACACAACACAGGTTCTTCCAACATTTCCGATCTCGGGTATACCAACTATGGTGTAAGATGCAGAGTTGATCTGAATCATATGCCTTCTCCAATCGAGATACATGAAATCTAATAATTTCCCCTTGCCAAACCTTACAAGCGCCTATTGAAGCCCACCCATATCCAGTACTAACCGTGACCGATGCGGCTAGATTCGCAACGCGCCCCTTTCTCCCCCCCCTTTCGTCCACTTAAACTCCTCCATCACTTATCCTACAAATGTAACGCATATATGCATTTGTATATAAGTGCGGCAAAAGAAAAGTGTGGGGGAATCTTGATAAAAAATTCATAAAAAATATCTTAAAGATTTAACGAGTCAACCACAACGAAACCGACAGCAGCAAGCAGACTGCCTAGCTAGCTAACTGACCTGACCTGACAAGGACTGGGACTTGGTTTGCTAACCGAAAAAAAAAGAATTTTGGATTTGAGTTAAAATAAAAAATTTCTCAGGTGGCCCAGCTGCGCAGCTGGACGTACTCGCTGGGGGAACAGGCGGCGTCTTCGGAGATGACGCGGTGCTCGGGCACGGCGCCGTCGCGGGTCGGGATCTGGACGAATATGGTCTCGGACACGCCCGGGAAGTAGGCGCCGTGGCCCTGCTCGCTGACGTCGGCGGTGTCGGCGGCGAAGAGGAGGCCGATCTCGCCCGCGGACGTGGTGGCCGTGGCCGAAGTGCTGCTGTTGTTGTTGTCCGGGAGGGTGAGGACGGCGAGGCCGTTGAGGAAGACGATCCATCTAAGTAGAAAATAAGGGGAGGGGGGGGTTAGGAAGAGGAATTTGAGGTAGAGGAGGAGGGGAGGAGGGAAGAGGGGAGAGGAGGGAACTCAACTGCTTCACCGGGGCCGTGTGGAACCCGCTCTGGTACCCGGCCGGTATCACGTTGTATGTGATGTTGGACACGTCCCCCAGAGAGGTCGTCTGCGTCCCGCTGATGCCCGACTGGCTCGACGAGATGAAGGGCACGGAGAGCTCCCAGCACTCGAACCGGGACCGGCCCGCGTGCGCGCCTACCGCGGTCACGTTGAGCCGGGTCGACTGGGCGGCGGCGGTGATGGCCGCGAGGAGGAGGAGGGGAAGGAGGAGGGAGCGGAGGCTTGACATCTTGGTTGTCCGCGTTTCTGTAATATGGTGTGTAGGGGTTTGGCTTGTTTTTTTTTTCTTTCTTTCTTCCCCGGTAGGAATCGGTCTAGTTGTGGGAATTCGAGAACGTGGGTGTGAGGTGAGAGAAGGTGAGGAGAGGAGGGCAAGAGAGGGGATTGTATGTTACAAAGCTAGCTAGTTAAGCAGGTGGTTATGTATGTTTCTAGGATGGGAGAAAACGATGCTACTGTTCCGGGTTTTTTCTTTTTCGGGAAGAGAGGGGGGTTGTTCTGGGTCTAGTCTAGTATAGTATCGCAAATCCCAGACGAGAATACGGGGGCCCGGCGGCTGAGGTTTTATACTACGGACTAGGTAGACTATCGTGTCTCCCCCACCCTCTCTCTCTCTCCCTCTCTCCATTCTATGATAGCTACTCCTCCCCCCTTCCCCCCTAGTAGAGCTAGGTACTCAGCACATTTCTCGGCAAGGCTGACAATCCTCCATCTGGTCACGTTTTGCGACAGCCGGGCCCATTGATTGGCGGCGGGGCCATCGGGGACTAAGAGATATCGCGATGTAGGCATACGGTGGGTGATTGTGGCGGTGAGTGCCGCTGCCCAGGTAGTACGAGGAAAAGGCTAGGGAGGCCCAAAGAAATAAAAGAAATAAAAAGTCATGAGGTTTATCTATCTATAGACCGATGAAGGGGGGGGGGGGGGGGGGGGAGGCGGCTGTCTTGTCGTCACTACCTAGGTAACACGAGTAGGTAACGCCATCTTCGTCTCTTCCTTCAGACCTCAGCTCCTCCTCCCCTTCACTTCTTACCCCCCTTTCCCCTCCTGTTCAAAATTTCAGCTCGTCACACGAGGATATCCTCGCTCGTCGGGGGCCGCCTGTGGCAATACCAAGGTAATCGAGCTTACGCGTGACGAGAAGGCGGGCAAGCTTCGTCGGGCTGAGAAAGGAATGCTTCCCCCTAGGCCATAAAATTATTATATAGGTACCTACCTAGGTATGTCTTTTCTCTCTCTCTCTCTCTTTCACGTGGATTTGGGGGAAATGGATGGGAGGCGGGGGATGGGTAAGAAGCTGGGATGACGTAGGTGGGTAAGGCTTAGCCAGTATCTTTTCAATTTTAAGATCTGACAAACGTTCTTTTCCCACGTGCAAGAGAGACAGACGGAGAGAGAGAGAAAACAAAAAGGAATTAGCGAATAGAGAAAGAGGGGGGTGAGGGGGGGAAAACGTGGTACTATACATGCAAGATACATATAATAACCATAATAGGCGAAGAGGGGGGAAAGAAAAGGGAAAAAAAAGTCACGCATCTCTGGTATTACCAAGCTCGAAAACGGCAACGCCGTTGTCCGAAGTGGATAGTTCATCCGATACAGATTATATCACCCCCCCCCCCTGGTCCTCTAGGTTAGTTGTATGTTGGTAGGTAGTCTTTCCGGGGAGTTGGAACCGGGGGGGGGAGGGAGGAAAACTGGGGTGGGCCAGACGAAAAAGAACCTTACCTACCTGAGGCGGGCAGGTAGTTAGATCGGCGAGGCTACCTAGATGTGGGAAAGGTAGAGTATTAGCTAGCCGCGCGTCGTTGCCTTTGCAGTACTGTAGTCGTCGTCGTAGTAATGGTAGTAACGAGCTCAGAGTAACGTCGATGTAGGCAGGTAGGAAGGTAGATAGTTCTCAAGACATCCCCTGAATACATGTTAATGTATAATAGTCCTACCTAGGGAGATATGTCCCAAGCTGACGTGAGAGGAAAATGAGAAGGGGAGGGTTGGTGGGGGGCGGATGTCAGTCCGTCCTATCCGTTGGAAGGAGGAGAGGTAGTGTAGTAGTGGCCGAGCAGAGCACGAGGTGAAAAGACACGAGCCACGAGCCGTTCATCGGTCCGTAATTTTGCGCCCAGCCCTACCCGGCATGCCAAGAAAACCGCTCCCAAGATGGTGGGACCTAAGTTAGGTAGTGCAAAAAAAAAAGCAAAACCCTTGCACGTTTTATACCTTTTATCTTTTACATATGGCGTTATGTAGTTACAAGGAACCCCGAAGAATTGGAACCCCCCCCCTCTTGTCTTCTTCTAGTGTATCTTTCTCCCCCGTTCCCCTCTCCCTCTCCTCCTCTCTGGTATTTCGCAATAAATTACTCTTAAAAACATAAAATAGAAATAAAACTTGGAAATACTCTCGTAAAAAGTCGAACGATGAAGAGATTGTTCCCGAGTGCCAAGGCAAAGTAGAAAAGAAAAGGTGAAGGCGAAGGTAAAGGTGAGCCAAACCCTTCCCCACCAACCTCCCAACCTCCCCGTGTAACACCATGGGCAAAGAGAGCTAGAGAGTTAGGTATGTTAAAAAAAAAGCTCTGAACTTAGATAAGTAATGTATGTATGTAGTAGTAGGTATATCAAATGTAAGTAATTATGTAGTTTGGTAAAGAGTAGGTAAATTAAACTAAACCAACCCTCCCCCCTTGACCAATGATCGCCGTTCTATCGAAACTGCTTAACTAGAATAAGCGGGCATTGCGGGTTTAACAGGCAAGAAGAGAACTTCACCTAACACGACATACCTACCTACCTGGGTCAGGGAGGGGTTCGATGGATAGTAGACAGAAGTGGACTGACTGGTTAACCTACCTAGATAGTAGCTCTATTTCGCTTTTCGCACGCGGAGACAGCTCCGACTCTTTTTGTATATGTCTCTCTCTCTGCCCGAAAAAGGAAATAAGTCTCTCTCCTACCGAAAGAAGAAGAGGGGGGGTAAAAAAAAAAAGATCACCACGTCTTCTAGGTGGATACCTATATTTACTACCTGCCAGGATGGAACGTGACGTGCTTGTCCTCCTGCCCTTGCCTTGTCTTGCTCGCCCTCAGTACACCACAACGACATCCTGGGTAGGTATGTAGATGGGACAGTAAGGTGATGCCTAATCGGGGGCCCGGAGTGCAGTTGACAAGGTTTCTTGTCGTTATTACATTCGACTTTGAAGTTTCTGCTTTCTGCTCTTCCCACTTCCCGTAAAGCCCTTTTACTTTCTTTTTCAATAAAAAAAATTTCCCCTCATTTTATTCAAATTTATTGTTTATTCTTCTTCTGCTTTATCCATCTATTTTCCTCGGTCGTGGATAAGTGAGTCTCTTATTGTTTGTTTAACCTACACTACATACATTCTAGGTCACCAGGTTAGTTGTAGGTAGAAGGAAGCGGGACTGGGAAACCTAAACCCTGCCTTGCCATCCCTGGGCTTCCGAGCTCGGCAATCTGGGAGGGTCTAGTTGGTTGATATGTATTCCTTCGCGTGTGTGATATGCACCGGATGCCTGGGCTATAACGATACACTTATACAAGCAGCACATCCATTTTGGTTGCCGCTGCGATTGTAGGGTTACGATAACCCGGTTTCCCCCTCTTGTAAGCTTCCCTTGTGGCCTCATGGCCTTGATCTCAGACTTCGGTCCCCCTGGAGCGTCCGAAGCTTTTTTTTTTGGTTATACTTTGCGACGGCACTTTGGGAATCCCTGATGGTTCACGTGGGGTCGGTCCTCTTGTAGAGGAAAAGTGGCCTGCGGTGTCTGGGGACTGGGTATCATCGTGGGGAATGTTTCTGTAGTTACATGTCACGGGACGACCCGGGTATATAAAACGAGCTTTAAGATCATTGTACTATATAGTTGTCGTTGTATAAAGAAATATCCCTTGTATAAAGGATTTATGTTGTATGTACCTATCTTACTATATTAAAGAACGTTATAGCTTGAAAATTTACGTAATTACATAGGTAGTTATGGGCTAATGTACAGGTTATTCCTTCGGATATATATTTCTTCGGATATTTATTTCGGCAGAGAAACAAGAGGGTTTCTATAATTGACTGTTCAGGAAATGGTAAGTTTATTCATTAAGGCGGGGAGTTGTGGCATAGGGGATCTTGAAGTGTACGAGGTAATGCGTACGTATCAAAGTTGTACAAAAAGAAGCCTTCATTCACATTGAAGACACAGGGCCCTTTCATAACTGTTATTAGAGTTGTATTAGATATATTTGATATAGCTTTATGGAAATAGGCGACTATGTAACTACCAATGCATGATCTCAAAGCCTGTATTTCCCTAAGCCCGGGTGACTAATAGGCAGTTAACCAAGCCTTGGGTATGGTATAAGAAAGAAAACCGGTTGCCGTTCTTGAATACCTTCTTTTCGTCTTCGATTACGCCCGGTACGTGCGGATGGTGAGTAAGCAAGGGGCAGTGTCACGTAGAGTTGCGGTGTACGGGATCACGAGATACAAAGTGAGATATATGGACTTTCCAAGATATGAAAAAAAAACAAGGCATGACCACATGATGTATAGAGCAAGGTAAGGTAAGGTGTCCCAGGTAACTGTAGTTTCAGCTCGCCGCATGACAGCTATTTTATTACATAAGCTTATACTGGGTGGTATGTTATGACAAACAGGCTTTCTGTTCAACACAGGGTCTACTTCTCGTATATCCCACACCCCAAACTGCTCCCTGCAATAATCAAATAGTATATTCCGAACTACATCTAAATGTTTCATTGCATTTAAATAGAGAAAAGCAGTACCTAAATGTTACAAGTGAATATAGCATCACCTTCTAGGCTAAATAGGTAAAAAAGACAACAGCGGCCCTTCCTCCTCCTCCCCCTCCTCCTTCTTCTTCTACCCAGTGTTTATAATAACCGAGACAACCCCTATCCGCCATCTGTGTAGGTAAACTCGACGCACAAACAGACTAAACACGGACTGATTGGCTTGTCCACGCTTCTCTTTTTGTCTCACTCCCCCATTAACCTTATAGTGCTGAACACCTACAGGAGACCAAACCGCCAGCATCCCATGTATAGGGTAGGTTGGTAGACTGACTTGTTTCCTCTCACTGCAGAGTAGCAGAACGTACTTAATTGTGAGGGCAGAAAACCTCATTTGTGCCAACCGCCCCGCCAACGCGAATATATATGGGTGTCAGTCATTCAAGTTGGATATGAAAGGTTAGGGGGTTGTAGGCTTGGGGGGGAGGGGATATTTTTACATTTTATTTTCTACCTCATTGCAAACATTTTTTTCCATAGACAAATAACGGAATGAAGAAATAATAAATAATCAGAGAATAATATATTGGCGTCTACATGTCCTTAATATAGTACTCACTTTTTCCCTCTAGTTTGCTGCTTGGTTATATACTGAGTTACGTACTACCTATCGTACAGAAAAGAATAGAATAATGCTACATGATATATCACCTACTATATTCTTTAGGGGATTAATATATGTACGTACCTGCCAAGCTTGATTTTCTTCTTCTTTCCTCGTTCGCTCTACCTATATGTTAAGAGACCACCTACCTGTCTAGGACCTATTTACCTATCGGTGATCTTCAGCGGAATCGGGCCAAGTTCCTACTTGGCTGCTTCAACGGGACCCGACAATTTCTCTTAATGCGCGGATGATCAATATGGATTGATCGACCAGGCGTTGGATTTGGCTGGGCGATCGACAATGCCGTGCATTTTGATCGTGCGTTTACTTCCACGCGGTCGGGTCCGAAGCTGCAGGTGGTAAGGCGTTGTTC
Organism: Biscogniauxia sp. FL1348; assembly: GCA_022544895.1. NCBI lineage: Eukaryota > Fungi > Ascomycota > Sordariomycetes > Xylariales > Xylariaceae > Biscogniauxia > Biscogniauxia sp. FL1348. Next base: position 265,569 of record JAJNNV010000017.1, on the reverse strand, counting down.
TCTTTGAAAAAATATTTGTAGATATATCAAGTTTCGTCGGTATGCTGGCATCGCGCTGCAATAATTATAGAGTAAAGGGATGAACATACAACTTGGAAACTAATAGTATAAAGCACCAACATACAGTATCTCGAATATTAATATGATTATCAAGGCTAAAATAGCTAAATAGGATAGTGGGTGACTAAAAAGAGGTATATTGATATGTTGTGATATTGTACAGCAGAGTAAAAAAAGACCTGGAAACCAGTAGATTAGGGATGCGTAGCTAATTCATGTATAATGTGTGGACAAGGCCTCGTCTAGAGGATTAAACATGCAGAGTGCCTGTCTACCTACATAGTCATACTGATACGTAACATTATGTATCTTCTCTCAAACTGTAAGTCACCTGAATTTTCTTTTAATATTTCTTCGTTTCCATTTTCCAAAACCACAATTTCTGCCCCCTTTAAAGACAGATGCAACATTGTATAAAACCTTAAAGCCGTGACTAACATAACTTCTATGCTAAATTTATATAATAATAACCGATTCCAATGTCTTTACATGATCATGATGCATCAAATGCTTCTAAACCCATTAAACTCCATATAATAACTGACATTCCCCTTCCTATGTTACTGACCTACTACCCAAGGAAACAAAACACAATCCCACCGCCGACGCTAGCACATTCATTCATTCCTTCACCCACCCAGCAACGCACGAGCTTGCTTCTTTTTTTCTCACTTTCGCTTTTCGATTCCGCACGTCCTGAGGCACGCCTCGACACCCTGTGCCACGTTCTCGCTCAGCAGGCCGCGGAAGCGGTCAACATCAGCGCCATCGATCTGGTTCCCGGCGGCGGCGCGCACCGTGTCGGTGCCGAGGGCGAGGTAGGCCTGGGCCATGGTCTCGACGCCGGGGTCGTCGCTGGAGAAGGGGGCGACGAAGACGGCGTCGTCGCAGCCGGGGTTGAACTGGGAGTGCAGGGCGCCGGGGTAGAACGGCGTGGCCTGCAGCTCGGAGAGCGTGTTGACGACGTTGCGTGGGGAGGAAGAAGAAGAAGAAGCGACCGCGCCGTTCTCCAGGATCATCTCCGAGACCACCTGCCCCCGCGTCACGACCAGGAGCTCCGTCGCCCGGTTGTGCACGTGCGGCGTGTTGAACCCGCACGGGCCCAGGAACCCGACCGCCATGCCGACGCCGCTGCGCGTCAGCGCCGGGAAGGTCTTGCGGTTCGCGAGCACGATCTCGCCGCCCGGGCCGGGCCCGTTGCGCCGCGACGCACCAAAGTCGAAGAGGAAGTCGCCGTCGGACGTGAGCACGTCGTTGAAGGCGTCGGACTGCAGGTCCGAGAGCAGGATCTGCTGCGTCTTGGAGAGCCCCGCGAGGGTGCCGGTGCTGCTGCTGCCGCCGCCGGACGGGGGAGGAGAGGCCTCGGTGGGAGTGGTGGCGGTGGTGGTGGTGGAGTTGGGAGAGGAGGAAGAAGAGGAAGAGGAAGACGGTGACGACGATGATGAGCTCGCAGTAGTGGCCGTGGATGAGGATGGGGGAAAGGAGGTGGTTGTAAGTTGTGGTGCCGCGGAGGAGACGGCGCAGAGGGCCAGTATGGCGGAAATGACAGCGGGTTTAAGCATTTTGAGACTGTATGGTTATGGATTATCTAAAGGGGGAAGGAGAAGATAGTTTTCGATGTGACGGATCTAAAGCAGAGATGGACAATCTAGAGAGAAAAGGGGGATGAGGGTGCGATAGATATTAAGGGACCGAGTGAAGAGAAAAGAGAAAAATATATATGTAGAATGAATCTAAAAGTCACTGATCGATGCCTTTTTATTCCCTTTATATGTTTAGATAAGTGGTGGTGGTGGTGGTGGTGGTGGTAATGCTGGTGATGATGATCAAAGGCATCTATCCATTGGAACTCACTCAACTCTTATATATGTTTCTACAACCTACGATTCTCATAATAGTATTTCAAGGCGACTGACTTAAACAAGGCGGACCTTGGAAAGCCTGCCTACCTACCTACCTAGACACAGAGCGTGCTGCTGATTTGCGTATGTGTCTGCGCGTGCGTTGGTAGCCCAAGGAAACATTTCCTTCCGGAAGGCTGTGGGAGAACGGAAGTCGGTTTTCCGGGGCTGCCGTCCCGTGAGCGATTGGTTGGAAGGAAGAAGTAGGCGGCGGCCGACCGTACGTCCGGAGGATGGGGGCGGTTTTTTATTTCGTGGCGGAGGAGGGTAAAAATAACTTGGACAACCAATATGTGATGTAAGTAAGACCAATCAGATCGAGTTGTTTCCCCCTGTTTAAACGCCCGTGAGCTTTCTTTTTCTCTCAACGAACCAATCACGAACGTGGTTGCGCTTATTCTGCGCCCCCCTTTAAGACTTGTTTCTTGTTGATAATTGCTTGACTATTATTAACTATATACTAGGTACTTAATGTACGATATCATGAATAAATAAAAAATAGAAACCGGTGTCGCATATCAATACTTGTATCTAGGTTAAAACTATAACATATCATGACTATAGTTGTGGTTTAGGTTGTCTATAACCGAGAGTTGTTTTCCATCACAAAACAACCAATTTTAATGATAATGCATCAGAACATTGAAATGCTACGATGCATGGGATGTGTCACTCTCGGCATTGGTTAGCAGCTCTGGTATGTCTCGGGGTGGTAGAATGTATATGGTAAGAGAGACCGTCGCAGCCGGCGCAAGTAACTCACCTGGGCGATTTCTTACTAGGGTGCGCCCGCTTGCTTCCGAAAGGCGCTTTCATGTTGAATTTTAAATAAGCAGCCGGGTAATATAGGTATTCCAGTCGCACTTAAGGCCGGAAGGACGGTCCTATTAGCTTGGGTTGGGTTACCAAGTATAATGGTACAGAGGCGGCATTGACCGACTCCGTCCTGTATCCAATAGCACGGCCGCTAGTAGAGACTTAGTAATGGTCTTATATAGCCCGCTGGCTTCGGCCAAAATATAGGGACCATTTAAAGCGTAATTTGACCGTGGGAAGACATGAAATCAGTTGTTGCGCCCCCCCTCCCCCCTCTCTTATATGACGAGGAGATAGCACACCTACCTAGGCACACCATCATGATTTATGATATGTGTGGTGGGAAGACAGACATTTGAGCACCTCCAAACCTCGCGGGACCAGGGCTTTGGTTTGGACGGATCTCCTCTCCACAGGACTATATAAAGAGTAGTGCTTAGTAATTTCCCATTTACCCAACACGATATTTTATATAGTCATCTACGTTCACGTGCCCAAGGGTCAATTAACAGTAAAGTTCATATTTGTTTGTTTCGTAGTTTCATAGGTATTGAAGTACCTAATTACCTGTTTTATTTATTTTCCAGAGACAAGCCTTCGGTGGCGCTAATACCGGAGATCGAACGACTTGGCTTACTTAGGTTCAGAATTAAGACAGAACCAGCATTTATCAAGCAGGTTTCGAAAGTGCACGTGGCTGACAGGACTAAACTCTGGCAAATTTCATCATCGTTCTAGGAATTACATTACCTAGGTGTGTAGTCATGAAGAAGAAAGAGGTGGGAGAATATCTAAGTTAGTACCTAGGTAGTATGTAAGTACTAAGTAGTAGGTAGTAGGTAGTGTAATTCTCAGGGGGCAATGATGCGATGATTTATTTCCCAAAGCACTCACAGAGAGACCCAGCGGTCAACATATCGGTAAACTTTTCACCAACTGTATCCACTCCATATGTACGTACATATTGATGTGTGTTCATTGATGGATATTAGGTACTAGGTATGCATAAGGTGTGCGAGAGATTGCATCTGTAAGTTCAAATCCTCTAGATTCAGACTATGTACCTACCTAGGTAGGTAGTGTAGGCACTACCTAAGGTTAATTCACGGTACCTGCATGATGTACCTAACCTAGGTTGATGCAACCGCACGTTGACGCCGCCCGGATGCAGATGCAGATGCAGAGAGGAAGAGAGGGAAAGAAAACATTTCGCAGACGCGCTCGGTGGATGGTTTCCAATTATCATTACAGCGTTGCAATGAGGGTGCGCCATAATCAATCCATCTCGACAGGAACTCTGCATTAAGTGCCGGTGTAACCAATAACCGAAAGGTATTTGCATGGGTTTATCTATCTACGTGGACACGTCTGGTACATTGATGGGGAACAATGTACCATTCATACCCCAAAGTTCGCATCGACATCGTGGTGTCCGTGTACTACCCAGGTAAGGGGGGAAAAGATGAGGAGGAGGAGGAGGAGAGAGGAAAGAAAAGCGTTGCAAATCCGGGGCTAGGTAATTGTACTACTATGAAGGTACATGGTTTTAGGGAGGTACATAGGTACATAGATAGTGTATAGCACATGGGTTACATGTGGTCTAGGGAGTTGCTAGAGCGCACAGGCCAGAATCTATAGGATGATGTGCTAACTATGAACAGCTTAGGCCAATTTGCTGAATCATTTAGTGGTGTCTTGGCGATTCGTTGGAACAGAGTAATTTCGTTTCTGGCACTAATCGATCCATTGGACCCGTCTCATTGGCTCAGACTCTTGCATCTTAGTCCCGATTGGGTCATGTCGAATTGTCGATCGTCGGGAGGTCCCTGGTCAACGCTTTGAAGCAGCTTTGGGGCTGACGGGGGTAAGGCGCCTCTAACTTTAGGTATGTAGGTACTCAACCCACCTGTGTATCTTCAGTCATGCTGTAAGTACCTACTACCTACCTAACTATAGGTATTGTAGTGTAGGAAGAACCACCACCACCACAACATTCCTTTTTCTTTTTCTTCTTCTAACCTAAACCCTTTCCGCCTTTCCTCGCCTCCACGTCCTTCTCCTTTTACATTCGTTTGGCACTTTTAGGAGATTTTTCTTCATTTCACTCTTTTATATCGCCAACTCTTACACTCGTTTGCCTGCAATTGCTCAGGGCGCAATTGCATTGTGGTTAGTTGTTGTTGGTTGTTAGTTGTTGTCTATCAGTTTTTTGCTGTAGGCGAGATTCGCACTCTTTTGATCTATCGTCCGTTGCGCAAAGAATCACCATGAAGACCGTTACTATGCAAGCTGCCCTCGGGTCGGCTGTCCTGCTGCTGGCTACTCGCCCTTATACGGCTGCGGCAGAGCATCACCACCACCAGCAGCACTTACACCGACGCCACCATGCTCATGTCGAGACCCGGGATGTATTCCGTGGCCATACCCCTTCCAACGAGACCTCGAATCCGAGATCCCAAAAGCTCCAGGCCCGAGGCGGTAGCACCTGCAAGTTCCCTTCCGACAAGGGCGCAGTCGCCATCACTCCCGGCTCCATGAACGCTGGCTGGTCCATGTCCCCAGACCAAGAATGTGCTGATGGCACTTGGTGCCCCTTTGCTTGCCCACCCGGACAGGTGCTTGCCCAGTGGAAGCCAAACACCCATTATACCTACCCAGACTCTATGGTGGGTAGCAGCCCAACACCTATCTCATGACAATTGACTAATGCGCTGCAGTGTGGAGGTATTTACTGCAACAATGGCGAGATCGAAGTCCCCTTTTCGGACAAGCCCTGGTGTGTTGAAGGTACGGGCAAGGTGGACGCCGTGAACAAAGCTGGCGATGTCGTTTCATTTTGCATGACCCAGACTCCGGGCAATGAGGATGTTATTGTCCCTGCCGATGTTCATGACACCCTAACTCTTTCGGTGCCCGGTGACGATTACTGGGACAAAATCGCTGCCCAGTAAGTGCCCGACTATCACTCGATCGCAAAATCCTCCATGCTAACCTGGTTGTAGCTACTATATTAACCCTCCAGGTGTTGATTCGGACACGGGGTGTCACTGGGGAGACGAAACTAAGCCTCAAGGTAACTGGGCGCCTTACGTTGCTGGAGCTAATACCGTCGGCGACACGACCTATGTTAAACTTGGCCTGAATCCCATCTGGCAAGGTTCTAGCCTTTTCCAGGACAAGCCGACTTTTGGCCTGAAGATTGAGTGCCCTGATGGAGGATGTAATGGTTTACCTTGTTCTTGTGACGGTAACGGTGTCAACAGCGATGAGACTTCAACTGGCGCGGGCGGTTCGGATTTCTGCGTAGTTACTGCCACCGGCGGAAGCAAGGCTAATATCGTCATCTACAACCTGGATGGATCTGAAGGCAGCGGTGGTTCGTCAAGCTCTTCGAGTTCTGCAGCCCCATCATCCTCGAGCACCGCATCTCCTACGTCTTCAAGCACTAGCACTAGCACTAGCTCGGAGGTTGCTTCGACGAGCACTTCATCAGCTCTCGAGACAACATCCACGACTCCGACAACCTCTTCCTCTACCCCCGCAACAACGAGCTCATCAGTGGTCGCCAGCTCCTTCAAATCCTATCCAACCTCATCGGATTCCGAGTCTGAGTCTGAGTCTGAGTCCCAGAGTCCCCACGGCTATATCGTTGCCTCGGTCTCTGTTGGTGGAGTTTTCCAGCAGAACGGAACTGCCAGTTATTCGTTGACTCAACCTAGCGCTACAGCGACATCAGCCACCATCCCCGCTAGCACAAGCGAGGAGTCGTCGAGCGAGTCAAACACGAACGATGGCGCTGTCAGTCGTCAAGGCGGCTCCGCCGTTGCTGGGCTTATAGTTGCCCTCGTGGCTGCCGGTCTCATGTTTTAAACGCAATACAACACAGTACGACGGCCACGAACCTATTTAATTCAGTACATAATCCAGCTAGGGGAAGGTGCTGAGAACAACTTCGAGTTAGTTGTTGTTTTGCATATAATGAACGATATATTCGGTATTGTCTATTGTTTATTACTGTAGCTATTTTTCTTCGGCGGCTACGCCGTCGACTATATTGCTCCACGGATATCCTTCGAAACTCGTTTCGAGCCATATAAGTGCTTTTATTATTATTATTCTACCATATACCCCCTTGAGCAAGCCTGGCGGTTTGGAGCGATTTATACGCGTCTTGTTTTGAGCAGGGAGCTTGTTATTATTCTGGATTTTTTTTTCCCTGGAGGAAGGGAGAGAGAGAGTTGGGATTGGGGGGTGAAAGCAACGCTGGAAAGTCTTTACTAGGCATGAAAAAAAATTCCTCCGGGATAAGAGAGAATACGATTCAAATGACGCGATTTCAACGAATACTTACTATCTATACTTCGATTATAACGGGTTTGAAAAACAAAACATGTATACTTTTTGGGTTAGGTGTAACTAAACGATGAGCTCTTAGCTTTGGGGATATATATAAAAAAGGGGAAAGTTGTCACGAAGTGGCATGAACACGTCGACCATTTCTCAATACCTACCTAACCAAGTTGTGAAGTCCTAAGGCATCTCTTTGGATCCTTTTAACGGAACAATCGTTATCACTAACTACCCACCCAGTTAGTAGCCTAGCTTTACCATTAAACCTCGACATACACACATATATATTTAACAAAAACATACGGCTAGTGTCGTTTGAATTTTTCTTACGGACGACTTGGACTTTTTTTATATCGTGATGTTTATTCTCAATCAGTGAAAATACCCCAGAATATACAGTACCTATACCTACCGAACTATATGCTAGAAAGTTTTTTTTCTAAGTGGTAGCTCTCTGGGTATTATCACGGGAAGGGGAGTTTTGTCATGTATTGGTCTGCCTTCATAGCTAGAGGATTACCTACGTAAAGGGCCGGCCAGTCCGCAGTACGTACATAGGTAGCGATAGCAGGGAGTCGTTGCTGAAAGAGAGGTAAAGCCGAGGGGGGTAGAGAAAAGGGGGGTTTTCAGGGGATCATTATATATATATATTTGTGTGTGTGTGTGTGTGTTAAGGATTCTCAGCGTCCGAAATGCGAATACCTGTATGCAAAGTGTAGCGTAGATGATGCCATGTATCAGAACCCCCCCCCCCCCCCCTCTCCTTTAGTCCAACTATCTCTTAGCCTAAATCCGTAGATAGGAGAAGATAGGATAAGGAATATATATTCAACATATGTGAGAGAGAGAGAGAGATGGGACACAAAAGGTCTAGCTAGCTCCACGAGAATCGAACCGAAAGAGCAGGCGTCTAGGTAGATTAGGGCAGGGGGCTGGCGCCTTTATCTCCCCTATAGCTACGACCACCAAAAAATATTCCTATATCTCCATGACCTGCCTAGGCTATATCTCTAGTAGTTATGAAATCATATTCAACTTTCGCTTATAGTAAGGAGAAAGGGGATGGAGGGGGAAAGCCCCCAAAGGTTACGGAGGTGGGTGGTATGGAATTTAGGTCGGAGATTTGAATCTGCTGACTCTTATAAAACACACCTGAACCGGGAGTGTTCATATGTATAAACATATGTATGCGCACGCGCGCGCGTGTGTGTGTAGGGGGGGACATCATCAACTCGTAAAATCATGAATCATGATAAGTAAATAAAAGACAGTCCACAAGACCTATCTTCCATTTCATTCCAAAACAACAGACAAAAAAGGTTCCATCTAGTAGCAGTAGTGGTAGCAGCAGCAGTAGTAATAGTAGTCGCCGCTCTCCCCTTTTCTCCCTTTATTCGGGGGTTTGGATTTCGTATATAACAATTAACTCCTCAAATCGATAAACATCGCCATGCCTCAGGAAATATTATAACGTAAATTCATAAATTCGCCCTCTTCTACCCCCTAGCCCTTGGGATAGATCGATCATTAAGCGCATCTTCCAATCCCCTAATCTCGGTAGGTAGTCGGCCCTTTCATCCCATCCCATCACGGGTCCTTAACCCACCCAGGGACGTTCTTCTCCGCCTGACCTATCGCCTCCGCTACGCCTGGCCAACCGGCCGCTACCGCACTCCCCTTCTGCTTCGCACCCATAATGGCGAAGCGGCCCTGAGAGTGTGCCAGGAAGCCGTGGAGCAGACCCTGCGCACAGAGCGAGGCCACCATTGACTCTACGTGCTCGGCCGTGATCGCCATATTGCCCCAGATGAGGCCCTCGTTCGGCCTCAGCATCTTCGGCCCCCCTGGCGGCGGCGCGAGCGTCGACGATTCCTCCGTCCCGCTACCACTTCCACCGCTAGCTCTGTTTGAGACCGCTCTGAACAGCATGCTGTTGTTGCCGTGCGGTTGCTTCCCCCTAGGCGGCCCCGGGTGCGCGGGTAGATATCCTTCTAAGCGCTTCTGGACGTAGTTGGCTGTGACCAGGAGGTGCGAGAGCTCTAGCGTCGCGGCTTTGCGGGAATCGGCCTCGGTCGGCGCGACGTAGGTGAGGAGGAAGGTACGCCGCGAAAGAGACCTCCAGAGCAAGGGTCGTAGGCGGTATGTCAATGTCAGGAGCAGGCCTTTCTTGAACAACCATTCTTCGTGTACTTCGAGGGCATGCTGATAGATGAGATAGTTCCCAGTGCGGATGGACTGGGCGAATTGATCGAAGATGGGAGCCATGTGCTGGGCTTCGGGCCGTTGTAGAAGTGCCCGGGAGGGAAGGCGGCCGATGAGCATATTAGAAGGGATCAAGTAAGTCAATATCAACTGGCGATGCTTCTGGAAGCTTGGCGGTGTCTGGTAATAGGCCTCCTGTAGACATTGGGCCGCCCGGGAAAAGTGGTTGTTGATGAAGTGAAAGCGGCCTAGGTAGTATAAATATGTCACTCTCTGGGCCGCTGGGTAGAAAGAAAGAGGAGGTGATTTGGCGGTAACGTTGGTGAAGAGTTGTTTAGCGAGGTGGGTTTTGCGACACTGTAGCTGGCTATTAGCTCTCTGGACCATATGATGTGCTAGAAATTGTGTGTTCTCGTACAGCGAATAGGAGCTTTAGTGTCACATTGGCGAATATATAGACGCCGACTTTCTTGCCCTCTGGTTTTGCGAATCGCTGGCTGGATCGGTCCGTCAGGCAGGTCGTGAAGATCTTCTGGATAACCTCGGCCGTAGTTCCAACAATCGAACTCTGGTCTTCCTCGCCGGTATCGATCGTGTTGAGCTTTTTGGTAAGATCGGGGCGTTTGTTCAGTGTCATGGACAGCTTGGACAGAGAGGCACATAGCGAAATGCTCGTCTTTAACATTATGGTCCCGTAGGTGGGATTGTTGAGTGCCGTCGTACATGAGCTGGTGGGGATGGTCAGACGGGGGGATTAACCAACTGCTCCTTTGGAATTCAAGAATTTGCGTACTTCGTCAAGGCTGTGAGTAGCTGGTGCGCCCCCAGGAGGTCCTCGAAATCCACGTCCCTCCAGTATTCAAAGTAGTCTCTCATGAAGGAAACAAAGCCAGGCCATGCCGTCCCCTGGTCTTCCGGCACGTTATCTTCCTCGGGAAGACACGACTCGACCAGCTTCTCGATCGCATTGGTATTCCGGTAGCCGTTCTTGAGCTCGGTGGCGAGATTGAGATATTCCTGGGGTAGGGGTGGTTCGACCATAAGCCAGTCGCGAAGGCCGTCCCCATTGCGAGTCTTGAGAAAACCGCGTATGCTTGTGAGAAACTTGATAGTCAAGGCCATTGTTTTGCGGATTCAATTGCAGTGGAGTGCAGTGCAGTGCAGTCAACACAGTTTCTCCAAGGACCGAGGAGAAACTGGTTGCCCTGAGGCGACTCGAGGTATCGTAGTAGGTTAGGGTCGAGGATTTTCGATAATCAAGGCGGAAGAATGGATTGATGGCAGGTCGAGAGTTGGAGTCGATACCTTGACAGAATGCAATTGTGGTTGTCAAAAGTTTAGTTAGGTTGGTTGAAATTCCACAGGTCGGGATCTGCAAGGTTGCGCTGCAGGTACATACATACATACCACCGGTACACATGGTATGTGCCCTTATGTACCTATGTACACTGTAGGTATTAGTGGACCTACCTAAGGTTAGCAAACCAAAAATGACATCATCCGGCACCCGACTTTCAACCTGTAGGTCATGATATAGAGCCTTCTACGGGAAGTAAGGTAGTACCTACCTGCTTAACCTAGTATATGCAGAACTGGGACTCAGGTAGTGCTAATGCGTGCTACATACTAGGTTAATAGGTAAGTAGTAGGTATCTATCACATGCAAATTGATCCAACCTATCCCGGATGATGAAGTAGTAACATTAAGTGCCTATAACCTACTATACCTTACCTACCAGACACCTACAGAAATTAGGGTGCTAGACTAGCAACTAGCCCAACGATTACTAGGTATTCAATCCTCATCAATATTCCTAAACCCATACAAATATTTTAACGGTTATGTATATACCTGTACACTATTTTACACCTTTTCTACTCGCTGCACCACCATGGCCGTAGCAGCACCGCCGCCATTGCAGATAGCTGCAACACCATACTCTCCTGGCTTAAGCTGATGCAGCAGCGTTGTAAGAATCCGGGATCCCGAGCTACCCAGGGCATGGCCGAGGGAAATGGCTCCTCCAAGTGGATTTACTCTTGCGTTTTCAAGGCCGAGGATCTGTAGTCTCACTGTCAGATTGTATATAAAAAGGACGGGACGGGGGGTTTCGGGGTGCGCCTCACCTTCTCGTTAGCCTTGATCACGGCGGCGAAAGCTTCGTTGAATTCCCAGACAGCCACCTGCTCTTTTGTTATGCCAGCACGCTTTAGCGCAATAGGGACAGCCTGTGCCGGGGCTACTGGGAAGTCGACGGGGGCAATAGCAGCATCTGCAGAGCTGCATATCTTGGCCAATACCCTGGAACCAGCCCCGAATTCCCGGGCGATAGCCGCGCTTCCGATCACCAAAGCACTAGCACCGTCGTTGAGTGTCGATGAGTTGGCGGCTGTAACGGTGCCGGTGCCGTCACGAATGAAAGCGGGCTTGAGGGTCGGCACTTTATCCAATTTGACATCAAGGTATCCCTCATCGGTGTCTATTACCGTGTCCCCTTTCCTGCCCTTCACGGTTACGGGTACGATCTCTTCGGCGAATGCCTTTGCCTTCCATGCAGCTTGTGCTCGCTCGTATGACTGGATCGCGTATTGGTCCTGCATTTCTCGCGTTATGCCGTGTTTCTTGGCCGTAGTTTCTGCACACACTCCCATATGGAATTTGTCGTAGACATCTGTTAGGCCGTCCTTGATCAACCCGTCCTCCATCTGCACATGGCCGAAAGGTGGTAAGCTACTAGCACGAGGCACATAATAGGGAACTTGGGACATGTTCTCCATGCCACCGGCTATTTGCGCCTCGGCCAGTCCAAGTTGAATATTCTGTGCCGCAAACACCACGGCCTTCAAGCCCGAGGCGCAGACCTTGTTTATGGTGACGGCCTCGGTGGTCGTGGGAAGACCTGCGAATATGACCGCCTGTCGAGCGGGCGCTTGACCAACCGATCCTTGCAAGACATTTCCCATATACACGTCGGTGATCTTCTCCACCGGCACCTTAGATTTTTCCAGGGCAGACTTGATAGCGACTGCACCGAGTCTCGGGGCTGATACTGTGAGGAAAGACCCATTGAACTGTAACGCATTGTTATTGACCAGACATCTAATATCGAGAGTAGACGGGTATCCCAATGAAACCCTACCTTGGCAGTGGGTGTTCTAGAAGCACTTAGGATATATGCATCCCGAATTTCCTGTCGACGAGAAGTCTGCACGTGAAATCGCCGTATTGCAGAGTATCGAGCCCCCGCACGCAGGGAGCTTCTGGCCACAGGCCCAGCTAGCTGCAGCACCATGTTGGCGGTATTACGTTTGGAGGGAGGCAGAGGTGTTGTGAAAGAAAAAAAGACTCCACCGGTATTGATTTTAAATTGATACCTAAGGTTAGACTGACAGTGAAGTTGTTGATAGGAGAGAGGCACAGAGTAGGAAGAATCGGACTGGACTCGACGTAATGGTTGTAAGTAACTTGGGATTCCTCCCCTGCCCCGGTGCTATCCGTGGAGGTCCTCGGCTTCGGCTTCTAGCGGGGAATCTACACTATGCACATGTTTCACCCCCACTTCTCCAATTACTGGGTACATACTATGTATGTAGTGGGTAAGTAGATATTCTGGGGAGGGCAGCACAAAGGAAGCCATTTTTCTAGGTTAGAGCGTTACATATATACCTTATACATACGTAAATAAACAAAACTAAACTCCCGGATTTATTAGGTATTTGGTATATCTCAAAGGGGATATGAACCAAATCATGCAGCATTAACACACCTTGAGGAAATATTGACATATTATTGATACAAGGTAGGTCTGGTAGTAAGTATCGATTTGATATGTAGGAAGGGAACAGATATTGGTACCTAGGTTACAATTGATATGCCATTTGGATCTGTCATTTGTCAATTGCATTGACTGCATTAGTTCAGGCAGGTATATGTTTGTACACAGGTACACAAATAGGAACCTAACATACATAGTATGTACATACATATGTAGTAGGTATGTAGGGAAGTTGTTGGGTACTGCTCCTGTACATTCCATTTGTGTAAGCCGACTTGGCTGTGACGGGGTGGGTTTGATCAGTACTTACTTACCTAGCGCGGTTCCAATGTGATGGGCTTCTGCCAGGCGCTCCCAAACAAAGAACGTTAGCCGTCACGTGGATTACCGCGATAACCTACTTATCAGCACTTATGGCATGATCGATTGCCATCTTAAAGCAGCTACGACTACTCAGCGGAGTCAGTCGGTGCCTCTTTGCCGCCCAAATCCCACCATTTTACCTACTACCTACCTGCCTACTACTTACTTCCTTACCTACGTAATACCATCCACCCACCTCCAACCGGAAGGCTATAAACACGTCCTCTCTCCCCCTCTCCTTTGCCCTCAAGGCGAACCGACAACACCCAAGATCCAAAGAAAAGCTCTTCAATCTGCCATCGCCGCCATGTCTACCGCTGCCCGCCGCCGTTTGATGCGAGACTTCAAGGTGTGTGCAGCATGGAGCTACCTACCTACCTACCAACCACCACCGTCACCACCACCACTACCATACCAAGAATGAATGTACTGATGGAAATCGTGTAGCGCATGCAGACTGATCCTCCCGCTGGCGTGTCTGCATCACCTGTTCCTGATAATGTCATGACTTGGTGAGGCTACCACGAATCTCTTTCTGTCCCTTTCTACCGCTGGAGCAGCCTTGACTGATCCCCACCACCTCAAACAGGAACGCTGTCATCATCGGTCCTGCCGACACCCCTTTCGAAGATGGAACCTTTCGCCTGGTGATGCATTTTGAAGAGCAATACCCCAACAAGCCACCCGCCGTCAAGTTCATCAGTCAGATGTTCCACCCCAATGTCTATGCCACTGGAGAGCTCTGTTTGGATATCCTGCAAAACCGGTGGAGCCCTACGTACGATGTCGCTGCCGTCCTCACAAGCATACAGAGGTAATACACGGACATATAGCTAAGGATTATTGCGTGTTCCCTTGGCTAACCCTTTTTTCTTTTGCCTTCTAGTCTGTTAAACGATCCTAACACGGGCTCGCCCGCCAACGTGGAAGCTTCCAACTTATATAAAGATAATAGGAAGGAGTACACTAAGAGGGTGCGCGAAACGGTAGAGAAGAGCTGGGAGGATTAGTTCGGCCACTACCTAGAAGCCGCGTGCATATTTTGATCTGGGTCAAGATCGGCGATGGTGGCGACAACAAAAACAACAGGAACAACAATGATGATGAGACGCTTGCATTTCTCTTCTTCAGAAGGGGGCGGCAGAAGTTCTGAAGGGGGGTCACTTTGGGAGTTGGCGTTAGTAGGCAGGTTTAGGACAGGAATGGCATGCTTCGTATTCTTTCGAGTGAGTAGGTATTAGATATGCAGTTATTTTAAGGCGGTCAAGCAGATGTTTGTTCGGCCCCCTTTAGATGCGGGTATCTCCGCAACAGGTGGCGTTCCTACTTGTAGTTCACTTTTTTATATATGCAGAGTCTCTCCCAACACAGAATTCCATTAGACCGGATTGGACGTAAACATTGACTTGCTTATTCACGGGTGTTTGGAAGTTGGTTGGGAGTATTTGATGGCTATGAAAGGCTTCAGTTGCATGTTGTTGTTTATTCAGCCCTGTCCACATCAAATACCTACTACATACCAGATAGACTCACGCCAATACGCTGCATAATCCCTTAGGTTACTAGGTAGGCTTGGTCTCGTGAGTAATGCAGAATGAAGTGCATGAATCAGCAATTCTTTAGACCAGGAACAGAGTTTAGCGTACTATGTATGTACCTATCCAGCCTATGTATCTATTGATGTAGCTAGCCCCTCAAGTCCCATCTCAAACCCTTTTAACTTGCATCAATATACATTGATAAACCTTTTCTTGGGAGTAAGCCCACTGAGTAAGGGCAAAAGCTACTTAAGTAGTACTGCATACCTAGGTAACCTAGGTTCTATGATTTAAGTTGGCGCTAGGTGCAATAGATATCAATATGTGGCATATATGTACTAAGGAGGTACATACTTGGTTACCTTAGTAGTTACATATGTATGTAGTCCGGGATAAATTAGAACGTTCCTTCTGCCGAAGGTGTCCTCATGTGGCTGTTGATTGATCGTCGAGGCTCTTTCCCTGCTGTATTGTAAGGTGGGTTTACGATAGATGGTGGGGTCATTCTTCCCTTCCACTCCTCTGCCTCCTCCTTCCCTTCCCCCCCCTACAACAGCACTCCCGGTTACTGGATTAAACTATCTAAGCCAACCCACTAGGCACCTAACCTTACAGGTGGTCAGGTATTGACCTCAGGCACTGCATAAAACTTACCGCAGAACGTCTTACCCTTACCAACCTTGTGTCCCTTGTGACGCGACGCTACGCTTTCCCATTCCTTCAACCTTTTTTTCTTCTTCCCCCTTCCCCTTCCCCTTCTCCTTCTCCTAACCCCCCCTGGGCAGTTTTCACCAAGTTAGACAAGACACCACCACCACAGCATAGAAAAGCGTGCTTCATTGCTTTGCTTTAGATAGTCTCTTCAATATTCTTCGACCTGTTCGCCGTTTAGTCGGCCGGGCAGCTGAGTCTTTCCCCTCCTGCCGCCCATACATTTTAGATTCTGCCTTCATGACTTGAGATATACCCGCCCTATCCTCCCCCCTTGCTACCCGTCTCGCTGCGCATAGCCGTTGCCAGAACGCCGCCGCCATCATGTCGGGTGCGAATAGCATCAAGGTCGTTGCCCGCTTCCGGCCTCAGAACAAGGTCGAGCTTGCATCCGGCGGTGAGCCCATCGTCACCTTCGATGGCGCCGACACCTGTACCCTCAACGTATGTCTTATCTTCTATCCCCTTCAGCTCCCTTTGCGTCCTGTCCAGTCCAACGTTGCTCGTGCTAACATTTGCTGCCCCTTCCCCTGCATCTAGTCGGGCGAGGCCACCGGCTCCTTCACATTTGACCGTGTCTTTGACATGAAAGGAAAGCAACATGAGATATTCGACTACTCGATCAGGCCCACCGTGGACGACATCCTCAACGGATACAATGGAACCGTCTTTGCCTACGGCCAGACAGGTGCCGGAAAGTCTTACACCATGATGGGAACCAGTATAGAAGACGAAGAGGGCAAGGGTATCACTCCCCGTATTATCGAGCAAATCTTTAGTAGTATCATGTCTAGCCCCGCTACTATCGAGTACACCGTCCGAGTCAGCTATATGGAAATCTACATGGAACGCATTCGCGACCTGCTGGCGCCGCAGAACGACAACCTGCCCGTCCACGAAGAAAAGAACCGCGGTGTCTACGTCAAGGGTCTCTTAGAAATATACGTGTCCAGTGTGGAGGAGGTGTTTGAGGTCATGAAGCGGGGTGGTAATGCCAGAGCGGTCGCCGCGACCAACATGAATCAGGAGTCATCTCGTTCTCACTCCATCTTCGTTATCACTGTCACCCAGAAGAACCTGGAGACCGGCTCGATGAAGAGCGGCCAGCTCTTCTTGGTCGACTTGGCTGGTAGCGAAAAGGTTGGAAAGACTGGCGCGAGTGGACAGACACTCGAGGAAGCGAAGAAGATCAACAAGAGTTTGAGCGCCTTGGGCATGGTCATCAATGCGCTCACCGACGGAAAATCCTCACACGTACCTTACCGAGACTCGAAATTGACCCGTATATTGCAAGAATCGCTGGGAGGAAACAGTAGGACCACGCTGATTATAAACTGCTCGCCTAGCAGTTATAACGATGCCGAAACGCTGAGTACGTTGCGATTCGGTATGAGAGCGAAGTCAATCAAGAACAAGGCCAAGGTCAACGCAGAACTCAGCCCGGCAGAGCTCAAGGCCATGCTGGCTAAGGCCAAGTCCAACATTACGAACTTCGAGAGCTATATTTCAAACTTGGAGACTGAGGTTCAGATGTGGCGTGCTGGAGAAACCGTGCCGAAGGAGCGATGGGTGCCACCGAGGGCGGCAGATGGCGTTGCTAGTGCCAAGTCGGACGCGAAGCCTACGAGGCCGTCGACACCCTCTCGGCTAATACCTGAGGGGCGGGCTGACACGCCCGCGTTTACAGACCGCGCCGGCACTCCCAGTCTGCCTCTAGATAAGGACGAGAGAGAGGAGTTCCTGCGGAGAGAGAACGAACTGCAGGATCAATTGGCTGAGAAAGAGTCAGCAGTCGCATCTGCCGAGAAGACGCTTCAGGAGTCCAAGGAGGAGCTGGCATACCTCAAGGAGCACGATAGCAAGCTCGGCAAGGAAAATGAAAAGCTCACGGGCGAGATTAACGAAGCCAAGATGCAGCTCGAGCGCCTAACGTTCGAGAGCAAGGAGGCCCAGATCACAATGGACGCTCTCAAGGAGGCGAACTCCGAACTCACAACTGAGCTAGACGAGGTCAAGCAACAACTCCTAGACGTCAAGATGAGCGCCAAGGAAACGAGTGCGGTATTGGACGAGAAGGAGAAGAAGAAGGCGGAGAAAATGGCCAAGATGATGGCAGGGTTTGACTTGGGCGGCGATGTGTTTAGTGCCAATGAGCAGTCGATTGCCAAGGCCATTCAGCAAGTCGAGGCTCTGTATGAGCAGAGCAACTCTGGAGATCCTATCCCTCCTGATGACCTGAAGGAACTCAAAGCCAAACTGGTCGAGACGCAGGGCATCGTCCGGCAAGCCGAGCTTTCTCTCTACAGTGGTGTGTCGGGCGACTCTGAGGCACGCCGGAGAATGGAGTTGGAAGAGCGGCTTGAGACACTCCAGCAAGAATACGAAGATCTTCTAACTCGCAACCTCAGTGAGGCTGACGTTGATGAGGTCAAGGATCGGCTACAGAAGCTATATGCTGACAAACAGACAACCCAGATGGAGCTGGTGGACGAGTTGAAGGCCGACATCGCGCAGAAGGCATCTGAGAACACTCGCATGAAGACTCTGATCGATGACCTCCAGTCCCGCATCAAGTCTGGTGCCGTGGCTGCTCCGGGCTTGGCCAACGGAAAGACAATCCAGCAACAGATCGCTGAATTCGACGTTATGAAGAAGAGTTTGATGCGCGACTTGCAGAACAGATGTGAACGCGTTGTCGAGCTCGAGATTTCTCTTGACGAGACACGAGAGCAGTATAACAACGTGCTGCGGTCGTCCAACAACCGTGCTCAGCAGAAGAAGATGGCCTTCCTCGAGCGCAATCTAGAGCAGCTGACACAAGTTCAACGCCAGCTCGTCGAACAAAACAGCAGCCTCAAGAAGGAGGTGGCCATCGCCGAAAGGAAGCTCATCGCCAGGAATGAGCGCATTTCAAGCTTAGAAAGCCTGCTACAGGATAGCCAGGAGAAGCTTACTGCTGCGAACCACAGGTATGTCCCCACACTTAGTACAATTAACGCGTCTTACTGACATGGATTACAGATTCGAGACGCAGCTCACGGCAGTCAAGGAGCGTCTTGAGGCAGCTAAGGCTGGCTCGACTCGTGGCCTAGCGGCATCTGGCGCCGGCGGATTCAGCTTCGCCAACGCGGGAAGCCGCATTGCCAAGCCTCTCCGCGGCGGCGGCGAGGCCGCAGTCCCAACAGTCGCCAACCTACAGAACGAAGGCACCACTAGTAAGAGAAGCAGCTGGTTCTTCCAAAAATAGGTTGAGGAGACCATGAATGATAGCAATTGTACCTACAACTAGGGGAGAACCGGAGAGGCATCATCTAGACTTGTTTTTTATTCCGAGACATGTGGGGATTGAGATTATACTCTAGAACGAAAGCGAAGGGGGTAAGCCTAGGCTGGTGTACTTTTGTGATGATACAGGATTTATACCCCCTTCCTTTTTTGAAGCTCCCCCTCCCCTCGACACCCGCTCCGTACCCCCAGCTTTCCACTGCGCGCTGTATGTTGATTTCTCTGTCCTTCTTGTGCGAGCTAAGCTTACTTCTTTCTTCCCCTGTTCCGAATGTCTTCATTCTTGGTTTCTTGGTTTTTACTGCCAATGGTTAAACAGAACGTTATGTTTTTTTTTTCATGCCAGAACCATGGTCATTTTGTAAAGAAAGCAAGGAGAAGGATGGAAGGACAGAACATATAAGAGTATAACCAAGACAATCATAGCACAGCAAAGACAAAAGGAAAGAGGGGAATAAAGTAATGAGTAGTGAGTGAGTGGGAGGGAATGCGAGGGGAAGGGAAGGGAGAGGAAGATAACGTAACGCGGAAATGAAATACCGAAACCCCCTAACCTAGGTTGTTGTTTAACCTCTTTTTGTTTATCAGCATCTTTGCCTTTCGTTTTTTTCTGTGACGTCCGTCTTACCTGAGTTGGTGACTGTTTTTGCCTTCTTTGGGCAAATCCATTGATCGTGCTAAAATAAATGAATAAATATAGCTCTGCTCAACAGAGAAGAGAGGAGGAAAGCGTGCCATGATTTTTGATAAGGTTGAGTTTGGAGTTTGATAAAGGAGAGGAAAGAAGGAAGGAAAGGGATGTATAAAAGAAAAAGAAGAAGAAGAAAAGGGGGGGCAGGACCCAAAGAGGAGAGAGAGAGAGAGAGAGAGAGATTCGGCAAGCTAGATAGCTACCTAAGGTAGATCTTGTAAAGAACAAAAAAGAGTGAGTACCTTTTTAAAATCACAAGAAATAATAACCAGGAGGGAGGGAGGGAGGGAGGAGCTATGTATGTATGTATGTATGTATGTAATACCCACCTCACCCATCCGACTGACTGACTAAATACCAGGTAGGTAGGTAGGGTTATCTATCATCAATTTGACGCATCTACACATAGATACCTGTATTAAATAGAAGTATAGGTAGTATTTGTCCTTTCTACATACCTTATACCTAACCCCCCCTCCCCCTTCTCTCTCTTTCCGATTTCTGATTCCCTTCTTTTTCTTTTTCTCCCCCCTTTTCTCCGATATTCCAATTTGTCTAGGTAAGGGGGGGGGGGGGCTTTTCTCTCTCCTCCAGACGAGCGGGGGGTTTTACATCTTGTTATCGGAGGCATTATGTTGCTTTGGAGGTTAGGTTAGGGAGAAGGCACAAAGGGAGAGTCATGTGTATTCATGATATGAAAAATAGAAGATGACACATTCAAATATATCATACCTATTCATGTACCTTATTCAAAGTAAATATGGTGGTAGGGGATGGGACGCGAGAGGAGGCATTTTTCAAGCCTTTTCGGCATTGTAGTCAAGCTAAACAAGAAGGAGCGAATCATATAAGTGAATCAATATCAATTAAGAACTTATTTATTGAGGAACATAAAATACACCTACGCCATGCAAAGTAAACCGAAAGTCACAACGAAAAAAGCCCCTTTTTGTTTATAGTATAGGTATCATCACCTAAACCCTAATTTTCTTGTACTGAACCTGCCCAACCCTCCCTTACAGCCCTGTCCGTCTCTTGACCTCGCTGCATTTGATTTACCTTCGCTTATTGGCTTCCGACTTGACTTTCTCAGCACCGGTCGCAACAGCCTCAGCGGTCTTGTCCTTGGCCTCCTTGGCCTTCTCCTTAGCGTCAGCAGCGGCCTTCTTGACAGGCGCAGGAGCGCTGCCTCCCATGGTGAAGACACCAATGACGGCCACAAGCGTTAACAGGAGAGCAGCAGCGGTACCAGGCACCTCAGGGACGAACTTGATGGCTTCAACGGGGTCGTTGGCAGCAATGGTCAAGAACAAGTCAAGCTTCTCCTTAACGTACAGAACAGGGTCATCCAAGAACTTGAGGTCCGAGGGAGACTTGGGAGTATCCTTCTTCTTGGGCTTATCGGCCTCCTCAAGCTCCTTCTCAACAGGATGCTTCTTGAAGAAAGTCTCATCAGCAAGCTGCTTGGCATCCTCGATCGAGTGGCCAATGTAGATGTTGTCGAACAGGATGTCGTTCTGCATGGTCCAGATCTCAAAACCAACCTATTGCAAGTTAGTCATATGCCCAATGAGAACGGTAGCAATCGTATAGGAATGAACACTTACAGCACCCATAGGCTCAAAGTTGGCAGGGGTCTTGTCCTCGAAGTAGTCGGGGTTCTTGATCTTGCGAGGAGCCCAGACACCCTTGTAGGCAGGGTTGTCAATGTAAGGAGCAGTCCACTTGCCCTTGTAGTCGGGGTTCTTCTTCATGGGCTGGGTCCAAGGACCACATCCAGCGGCGTCGGCACACTTGGGGTTGGGAACGGTAGGGGGGATCCAGTCACCATCCTCCTCGTCGTCCCAGTCCTCAGGTTTCTGGGCCTCGGGGTCGGGGATGGTGAGGGGTTCGTCCTCGAGCCAGTCTTCGGGCTTGGTAGCCTCCTCGTCGACGATCTCGTAAGGCGCATCCTCATCCCAGTCCTCAGGCTTCTTAGCCTCGGGGTCGGGGATACGGGCCTCATCGACCCAGTCATCAGGCTTCGAGTCCTTGGGGTCATCAATCTCCTCCGGAGGGTTGACAGCAGGGTTGAACTGCTCGAGAAGGCTGCCCTCGCGGACAGTCTCACCACCCTTCTGGATAGTGAAGGTGTTGTTAGGCTGGACGATAAGAGTGTACAGCTCGGTGGTCTTGACAATGCTGGCTGTAGGGGGGGAAGACAGGTGCTTCTCCTCGTACTCGCCAGTCTTGGGGTTCTTGTGGTTGAAGATGAAGTGGACCTTGTTGGTGTGGCCGCACTTGTCGGGACCGAACATGATGACGTAGGGGCTAGAGTTGCTGAACTCCTCCTGGTGGAGAGCCTTGGTGTCGCGGAGAAGCTTGAGGTAAGCACCACCGCACTCGAGACCCTCTGGGAAAACAGGTGTTAGCTCATGGAGGCAGAGAGACATGGTGCAGGGCTAACGTACTCTGAAGCTTGACTTCATACTGAACAACGAGGGTCTTGCCCTTGTTGTCGATCTTCTTGGGGAACTTGGCCGAGATGGCGTGGTGGGCAGCAGGGTTCTTGACAACAAGACCCTTATCACCCTCCATGCCCTTATATTGGTATGGCTCCTCCACAGACCACTCGCCAACATAGGCCCATTCCTCCTCCTCGTTGGTGGCACCCTTCATGTCCTTCTTTGCGTGGGAGGGCTTCCATCGTGTCTCCCAGTCGTCGGTGAACTGCTCAAGGAAAGGGGCCTTGAGGGTGGTGGGCTGCAAAGGGAGCTATCAGCTCGAGGTTCAATTTTGTAAGGGAGGGGAAAGGAGAGGGAGAGGGCGAGGGCGAGGGTGTGCCTATTACATAAACTTACAGTGAAGGTGGGCACTTCAGCAGCTAGAGAAGTAGAGGATTCGGCAGCATCATCTTTGAGGACTTTCTGGGCATCATCGGCATAGACGCCACCAGCCAGCAAGGCGGCAGCGATAGCCGAGTTCAACTTCATGGTGAAAGCTGAGAACGGATAGCCAGCTACGCTATGCTAGGTGGAAAAAGAAACAAGACAGAGGCAGAGACAGAGACAGAGACAGAGACAGACAAGCACAGATCAGAGGGTTAGATGGAGGGATAGGTAGAGAGATAGATGGATGGGTGGATGGATAGATGGGGAGAGGAGAAGAAATAGGTAGAGAATCTCCACGAGGGGCTGGGGAAGGGAGAGAGGGACTGTGCTGGGCGACAGTGAGGTGAAATTTAAATTTATTTGTAGAGGTGGTTAGAGGTGGTTAGATGAACCTCGAGCAAACGTGGCCTCTTTTTTGGGAGTGAATCGAGCCAAGTGTTCGGCCAGAACCTGTGGTTAAGGGAAGGAAGAAAAAAAAAAGGACACCGATGGTGCTTTCTGCCGGTTGGGGTCCCTGCTGCTGATTGGCTGAGCTGTGTCTAGGGTGCGGGGATCACCGTGCTTGTTGCTTGTCCCGCCTTGTATATCTCGGGTACCTAAGCTTATCTGGACAACGCAAGAGGAACCTTGAGGGGACTTTGGCGCTTATATACATTGATGTGAGTTAAAGGCTCCTTGTAACTTGAGGCTACTTAACATATCCAGGTAAGGTAGCATCAGCATCCCATCAGCTTCGGGTATGTAAGTACAATAGGTACATGTAATCCATTACATACAGTACGGGATACACACAAGGTCAACTACTGGCAAACACCAATTGGGAACTCTGGTTGGTTCAAGGTTGTTATGCTATGTAACGGGCAAAGCCAGAATAAAGACACATATTTGCTTACTACATAACTATTAACTACCTACCTAGATATTGCGTTCAATTTCTAATTAAATGTATTCCTTCTTCTTTACCTCTGCTCCGTGCTCACTTTAGGTTAATCAGAAGCAAGAGTTTATTTATGCGCATCTGCTCAGGTTGAGAAACCTAGGTACATGTCTGGTCGAAGTAATGAGTGGAGAGTAATAGGATGTATGTGACAACTTTTAAGATGTGATACATTGGTTGATATAAAACTGGAATCTGTTACATCAACATGTAGCACCAGACATTACAACAGAACCTGTTACTAGTTAGACAAACTACCTATGTATGCAAGACCTGTGCTAGACTAAGTACTTACCTGCCTATGTAGTTAGTGCCAACTTTATTTACCCAAACCCTCACTACCAATTTCAGAACCTACTTTATAGAAATGTTGTATCATTCAAAAATGATAGATGGAAATACATATTTAACAGATTGACTATAAGATACCTGGGTGATACATAATCCAATCAGATACAAAGCACGTGCCAGAAAAAGACTACCTACATACCTAGGTAGGCAGGCGGGGATTTTGCCCAAGGTGGTACGTGCTTGCGTTGTTGGAAGCAGATGGAAGAATTCACCAGCCATCCCATACCAGGTACTTACCTACTACTAATCTAAGATATGTACTTAGTGCTACCTACTTACCTAATAAGAGAGGAAGGGGGGAAGCTACAAGACCTTTTACGCTAACAACACAAGCGGGACCTGGAGAAGAAAAAAAGATTAGATATTGCATCATAGCCAATTGATCAATCACGCTGCTAGATTTTCTCAGCAGGACCTTACCTATGTAGTACCTACCTACTTACTTCAGTTTAGCTACATACCTACATACTAATGTACATAGGCAGTACCTAGTCTGTTTGGTGTTACCTACTAGTCAACCTCCAATTATAGAACCACAAATAATAATAAAATCAACTTGAACTTCTTCAATTTCTTTTCACATTACACACACGTTGATACACATATGGATGCATAGGAACTCATTTCCTACCTTCCTGCCACACGACAACAACAAGATATTACCAATTGATTATTGATTCTTCTGGTTTACATATAAAATAGCTGACCTTCAAACGTAGGAATAAGAAAATAAGAACGGGCGTTTGGCCTCTTACACCCCTCCAATGGACGGCCAACCGGAGGATCCCCAGGTCGAGAACAATGACCACCACATCATATCGGACGATCAAGACCACCCGGCAAATCTGATACCGAGTCTCTGCGCGAAATTCTGGAACCTGGGCTGGGTAACGGGCACGGGCGGGGGATGCTCCATTCGTCATGGGTGAGTCCATACCTGAGCTTCTTGTTACGCCATCAAGAAGATGAAGAAAACCCCGCTGACCGCTGCCCCGCCGCCGCCTCGCACGGGTCTGCCTGCCAGCGACAAGGTCTACCTCGCGCCCTCGGGCGTGCAGAAGGAGCTCATGAAGCATTCCGATATCTACGTGCTAGAGCTGTCCAAGCAGACGGACCCCAAGCAGCGCGTCTACCTGCGGTCCCCGCCCTCGCTCAAGCCCTCGCAATGCACGCCGCTCTTCCTTGCCGCCTTCACGCGGCGCGGCGCCGGCTGCTGCATCCACACCCACTCGCAGTGGGCCGTCCTCGTCACCCTGCTCCTCGAGGCTCAGGGGCCCGGCCACGACAAGGTTTTCGCCATCAACAACATCGAGCAGATCAAGGGCTTTGCTCGCGGCCCCGGCAAGGCGGGCAACCTTGGCTACCACGACACCCTGCGCATTCCCGTCATCGAGAACACCGCCCACGAGGAGGATTTGACTGAGTTTCTTGAGGCTGCTATGGACCAGTTCCCAGATACTTATGCCGTGCTGGTCCGCCGGCACGGCGTCTACGTCTGGGGCGACAACGTGCACAAGGCGAAGACCATGTGTGAAAGGTAAAGGGTGTATATCGCTTGATTACTGGAGTCTTGTTTCACTGACACTGTTTGATAATGCAACAGCCTTGATTACCTCTTCCAGCTTGCTGTAGAGATGAAGAAGCTCGGCCTTCCCTGGATCAGCAACGTGGCTGAGACTATACCGACCCCGATCAGGCCAGCGGTTCCGGAGGTAGACCCGGAAGCGAAGAAGCGGAAGCTTGACACTCCGTGATAGATATAATGGTTTTTTCCTTTCCAATTTTCTTTTCGTACGATATCATATCCATCTAGAGCGATTTACGAGCGAGGACCGGCATAGGCTCCTAAACAAATGATGACATTTGACATATGGACAACATACCTAGGTATCACAGAAAGTAATAGGAAGTTTATGTCGACTTTAATAAGTTTATTTCATGACGAGCATATTACTTCAAAACATTGCGATGACGGTTTTCCACCAGCGCGTTGCGACCTTCGATATCGGGCAAAGGGACGAGCGACAAAAAAGACAAGGCGATTGCCAAAGCAAAAAAGATTCATATAAATTGTCATATGCTGCTAACTCGGGGTTGCTGATTTATGATATGCGTTTGCGAACATTCCTGGCACATACATACATCCCCTTCCCATCATTGATTTCCAATTAGATCCAAACACATATCTCCCCTCATCGCTCCTTTAATTTTTTACCCAAAAAACACGGACCAGAATGTATATATGTATATATTTGACGTGGTCTAACTCAAACGACTTGAAAAGAGCAAATTACCCAAACCAAAAAGTTGATAATTAGCTTTTTTACAGAGCCAGGAAGAGACCGAGCAGACCGAGACCAGTGCCAACGGGGCCGTAGCGGACAGCGGCACCATCAGAGCTGGACGAAGAGGCAGAACCGCTGGTCTGAGAAGCGCCGGAGCCGGAAACGGTAGTGGGAACGGAGGTGACGAAGGTGGATCCGTCCGAGGTGACGGTGGACTCGACGCTGGTGACGTGGGCAGAGGCGCTGCTGGCACTGCCGCTGCTGCCAGAAGTGGCGGCAGGGGTGCCCGAGCTGGTGAAGAAGTACTGGCCGATGCAGCCCTGGACGCAGTCACCGTAAGCCGAGTTATCAGCCGCAGTGCCGTTGCCCTGGGGGCAGGCCGCCACGCAGTCGGTGGTCGCGTTCACGTTGGCATTGTCGGGGCTCGGCACAGCAATGCAGGCTGCGCGGCAGGACGTATCATTGACGTCGCCTTCAGGGTGGTGTTAGCCAAACGGGTCCCTCTTCCTCGTGAGTTGGGAATAGGAGGCAGAGAGAAACTTACAGGCATCGAGACACTGCTGGATAGCGGAAGCAGCCGACGACTGGGCCGGGTCAATGGAGACGGTGGTAGAAGAGGCGAGGGTGGCGGTCGGGGAGGAGACAGCCGAGGTGGACAGAGCGGTGGTCTCGCTCTCGCTGCCGCTGGTGGTGGACACAGCAGTGGTCTCGGAGGCGGTAGTCTGGGCGCTGACGGCGGCGGCGAGGAGGCCGTTGACGATGATAGAGGTGAAACGCATCTTGAACGATTGTTGGTGTGTTGTTTCTTGAACGAAAGAGTGGCGTGGTGGTGTGGTGATGGTATTAGATTATTAGGAGTGGTATATTATACGATAACTTCGAAAGAAGTGACTTTTTTTATTTTAGACAGTAAAGCGAGGGAAGAAATAAAAAGGTAAGAAGGGGAAAAAGAGGAACCAACAACGAGAGTGTGGCGTGAGGGAAGAAGGGGGGATTATATATAACAAGTATTTCTTCCTCAATGTCTCGTGGTAATAATAATAATAAGGCAGGTAGGGTATTATACACTAGGTAGGTTAGGTAGGTTACCCTATGAAAGTGTATGTATGTAGGTACTGAAATAGGAACCAATGGGTCCGGTCTAACTAAGAAAAGAGTGGTTCCAAGACACAACAACGCGGAGACAGACAGACAGACAGACAGACCAGACCAGACACACAAGCCTAGGTAGGTAGTGTAGGTACCTAAGAGCAGGGGAGGGGGGGGGGAGGGTGTAGATAGAATACCTCTACCTTACCTACTACACTACCTGGGCAGATCAGTAACTTAGGTAATAAGGTAGGATAGGATGTACCCCTTCATATGTAGGTAGTATGTAGTGTAGTAGGTAGTGTAGTGAATGCGGACAAGGGGACCCAAGAAAACTCCTACAATGGGTGTGGAACGAGATGCTTTACCTATTACACTACCTAGAGAAAGAAAAGGAAATTACCTAGCTTTCACTTTCTCTCTCTCTCTCTGTCTTTTTTTTTTCTTATTCTTTTTTTTTTTTTGGTTTCCCGGGGAAGCCTGCTTGTTGCGTTGCGTTGCCTTTAGATCGTTATTTTGTGTAGTGTAGGTAGGTAGGTAGGTAGGTAGATAGGTAGGTAGGTGTAGTACCAGATACACACACGCGCGTGCTATACTATGCTTTACAACGTATTTTCTTTGGGGTTTTGTTTTTTTGTTTTAAGAGAGGGGGAGAGAGATGGGGGATGGCGAGGGGGGCGTGTGTGGACTATGCGTGGTAAGGAAGAGAAGAAGAGAATAGTGTGGAGGAGTATAGGTATACACTCTTTTTCTTCTTCCCTTTTTCTTCACTTTTCATACCGACCTAATACCACATTTCAAATTACCTACTTACCTAAATCATGTATGTATGTATGTATGTATGTACGTTTTCCGTGCCCAGATCAGAAGAAGAAATACCTAGAGGAAGACGCGACGGCGCGAACCTAGCAACGCACAATGCAGGACAAGAGAGAGAGACAAGCGCTAAGCCCCCTTGAACTACCTAGGTAGGTAGGGTTGGGGAAGGGGGGTGTGAGTGTATGGAGCATGTGGTGTGGTGTGTATAAGCACACATGAATATGAATATGGTATGGTATGGTATGGTATGGTACGGTGTGGGAAAAGAAGAAGAGAGAAAGAAAAAAGAAAAAAAAAAAGAGAGGTCCCTCGAATCATCGAGCGCCGCGGCTCCATCCGATAACAATCTCGATTGTAGTTTGTATTAATTTTTTTAGGGGGAGGGAGTAATGGTCAACTTCTTCTGCCTATCCGTTATTGTACAGTCGTCATGCTGTAAAGAAAAGAAAAGAAAAGAAGGGGAGAAAAAAGAACTTGTCGAATCCCTGTCCGGCATTGTCTTCCTTTTCTTCCTTGTCAATTCTTCCAATCCTTCAATCTAATCTCCTCCTGCCTACAATACCTACCTACCTAACACCCGTTTGACGGACGCCCACGACCTTTTTGGTCGTGCCTTGATCCAAAGACACCCCCCCTCCCCTTCCCCTCGGCGCTCGATTGGGGGGGGAGGGAAGGGGGGGTGGTTTAAGGTGGGATGGCCGATTGGTGGCTTGCCTTGGTCTTGGCTTTTGCCTTGGGAGAGAGAAAGATGTCTCTGCGCCTTTCCCCACACCCCTAGAATAGCCCTACCTACCTAGACGCCTCCGTAGCTATGTATGGCTCAGAATTTAAAATTACGAGTTGTTGCCATGGGGAGATATTTTCGGGGGACCTAGCGTTGCCCAGGCCAGTAGTGTAAGCTGTAAAGTGTACAGTATGTGAGTTTTTGTCTTCCCTTTTCCCTTTTCCCTATACATTACCACACATATACCTATCCACTCAACCAGGTAGTTGTGTATGTATCTGGGCTTGCCGGTCAAGATCCCGGAAATCGAACGAATCACCTCGAAGCTACCACCTTACGCATAGACGAAAGGAACTTTTTGCCCCGTCCCTCTCCGTTTTGCGCACAGCGCAGTATGTAGACATTGACGACGATGTCGAGAGATCCTGAGGGAAATCCCATTAACCAAGATCCTAGGTCATCCAGCATCTCGTTACTGTTTGTAGTGTAATAGTTATGCCAAAAATAACCATTTCGGGGAATAATAAGAAAGACATAAAAAAAATACGAGAGAGACAAATGAGAGACACGGGGTGAGAATGGGAGATGAGAGAGGATGACTCCTTTGGCTGGCGCCACCCCCGGATGTGCGCTCAGCACTGGCACAGCGCCTACCGAGCTGAGCTGCATGAGGGACGCCGCCGTCGCCTCGCCCATGATCCTCCCCGATCGTCGTAGATACTTCTCGAGCGGACTAACTACGCTAGGAAAGTTTTTCTTCCCTTTTCTTGGAAAGAAAAATAGGGGGACCCGTTCTTATTTTTCCCTGCATGCGGGTGGATGCCAGGTTAACCCACCTAGGTACGACTAGGTAGGTATAAGCTGCGGATTAGATCCTCCGTTGCTTTTCCGCCTCAACGATGGACGTCGTTACTCTAAAGTTTGGCGTTCCTGTTTAGCTCCTTTCCGGACTGCTAGCTACCACCAACGACATCATAGGGTTGATTAGCGTTGAATAGAGAGATGTGTATGTGAGAAAGAGATGATCTTTAGAATCGTAGGTGGGCCAGGTGGCGGCTCGTTGCAGCGCCTACCCAACGCCGTTGCTCGTGTACAGTGCTGTCGATTCACATCCGGTTTTTAGTGAAACGCCGAGCTCTGGAGGTCTAAACGTGATACTAGGTACTTGCTGGCCTGATGTCACATCATCACAGGCATTGGACGTCAGTAAGAGATTGATAGGAGCTATCAACGCCGTATTTCAAGGAATGTTGCCATTGTCCCAGTAGGACATGCATGTTGTTTTTGTTATTGTTATTCGGTTGATTATTGTATGAGAGCCCATTCGGTTTCTATTTCCTGGTAGTTCTTATGGGTGGCGGATTTCTGCCAACTTATTTTGACCTTGGGCACCTAAAGTAAGGTACAGTACTGTTAAAATGGCTACCTAACCCAGGTGAGGTCGTTCTGCAAGGACGCCATTATAGTTGCTATCGATCAACGTCTTTGTCTCTTACCTACTATCAAAATGTAGGTAGGTAGAGTTCATGTGTATAGGTAGCTGGTGACTGTATTGTACATACCTAGGTATGTATACTGTACGGACCGATGGGAGCTGAGGCGGTGCAATGTAAGTGCATCGCTATACACTAGAGAACAACGTAGGTAATGCGATGCTGTCTTTGCAGAAAGGAGCCAGGCGCCGGATGTGTGCATGGTATGCACAGTGGCGATAGAAATTTGATGCTCCGACGGCTGCGCGCTACGCAACATTGCATGTCATGCGCGCACGAGAAGAGGGTGGCAGACGACTGCAAATACGAGATGTGGCCGTTCGAGCCATGCCGAAAAGTTTCAGTCCCCAATATCGCCCAATATCATTCAATCACTCCAACACTAGCGCCTCCTTTTTTTCATTCCTTTCACACAACAACCTTCGCCCTCTCTTCACAGTAGCAAGGCGGCGTAGTCGCAAGCTCCACCCCCCAAAATGTCGTGTTCAAATTGATGGGACTACCTAACGGGTCTGAGACCATGTGGCAAGCATCCCAAGCGTCCTCGTCAGCACTTGCTGTCCAACAGACGAGTCCGGTTTATGTAAAAGAAGCACGATGAACAAAATGTCTTCTCAAGCTTCGGTGGTAAAACACGATGGGAATGTTGAATCTCTTCCAGAATAGCATTTTCCATCCTTCCTACCTTTCCCACCCTTTCCTCGATACCCTCCCTGTACTTGACAGGTAAAATAGCATCCGAGGAAATAGATAGTGTGCATATGTCAATGTATGGTGAAGTGTAGGTAAGGTAGTCTGTATGCGTGTTGGGTTGTGCACGTTGCGACATCACAAACGTAAAAGTAAATCCGATCGACGAACTTCCTATCACTTGCTGTATGAGGAAGGGAGAGGCAGTGGGTGAACCACCACTCAGCTGCAATATTGGGTGATGAGCTGACGTGTGCTTGGGCCACTCCATTGATTCTTTTTAGCCGGTAGGTCGATCAACTCAATTCTGGCTGCTCAGGTAGCAAGAAAATCCTCCCCCCGACTGACTCTAGGATTCCTAAATGCGGTGAAAATCGCAGACCAGCGACCAGCTCATCGCGCAACACTAGTGTAGTAAAAGCTTCCCTTCCCAGATTTAGGTACTGATAGTCCAGGTCAGTCGGGGATCATTGACCGCCCTGTTGTGAATTGACGTTTTGGGTGGAAACACAAGAGAAGGGCGGCACATAGTACGTGTAGTTGGTAGCTGAACAGGAGGAGAGGGGGGGAAGAGACAGAATCAGGAACAGGGGCGGGGGTGGGTGGAGTGTAGAAGGTGTAGAAGCAAAAAGAAAAAGGGGAAGAAAACAAAGGAAACCTCAATCTGTTCTACCTACCTAGGTACACTATCTGCCTACTACCTACCAACCTACTTACTACCTGCGCGTCGTACCTTACCTTACCTTACTTAAGGGTTTCTCAGAAAGTCAATAGGGTTTAAGACAGCAGGAAAGATCCCTTATCCACGTAACTACCTACCTACCAATGTATGTAAGGTAGTTGCTAGCTTGCTTTCCAGCAACTACTGCGCACATAGTCTAAATATAAGCAGCTACTAGGTAGCATGTAGGTACCTACATATAGGTAAGCCGCTTAGGGTCTCCCTCACTTCAGCTTATACAGCTACCTACTACCTAGGTAGTACCACACACCTACCCAGTATGGAGGTTAGTGATCACCTCACATGCACCAAAACCTACCTAGGTAATAGTATACCTACATACCTAGGTAGCCTCAAAACTCGGTCCAATAAAATATAACCTTAAACAACGGACCTGTCTGGTATAACAGATAGAGAGCAGCCTGCCCGGTCGCTGATCATTATTGGCCGCCTAAGTTACCTAGGTAGAGAAAGCAAGGACCTTCCCTCAAGCTCGTTGCCTAATTAGGCAACTTATTGGCCTACTGAGCGAATCCCTTTCTACTTCGTATCTACTTACCTACGTATCGACAACACACACACCGTGTGCACCTGACCGTTTTGTATCACAATGCTATCGGTGAAGGTTTCTGGCTCCATCTCGAACTATTTAGCTGTAGTACTACATAATGCCGAGAAACTCCCCTACTGTCTTGTCCCGAAAGTAAGAGTTGGCTGCGAACCCCGAAATTCCAGCCACTTGGAACCAAATGATCCCGCAGCGGCAATGCTCCATCCAGCTAGGTAGGTAGGCCATCTGCCGCGGTAACGAACCGCCCTAAGTCGAGGGTTCTGGCAATTATATCGCGCACGACTACGTCAGAAAAACGCTCATGACACCAAAACGAGGGAGAACTGGTATCTGCTCGTACAATACGGACAGGCCAGACTATTGCACGCAGATGTGGTTGAAAATAAGAATCTCGATTCTACTAGGAAATAGCTGATTATACGTGATGGAATCTACTCATCAAGAATTCTTTGTCTTTCTCTTCCTCTCCGCCAAACTCGAGGTTTAGCTGCTCGTCCAAAAATTATAGCATAGGTAGTTAGCAGATAAGCCATACAAGCCCTGACATCGTCATTCATAAGTCCTGTCTTGGAGAATGGAACACCCTTCGTGCCAGATAACAGCCGTATCTCTTCCTCGGGAAAGGGAAGTGGTTGCTGCAAAGTGGCTTATAGCGACGCCTCAACCTTCTTTAGGCACTCGGGGAATTCCTTCCAGTCGTACATGATGGCCTTCGCGTTGCACTGCTCAGTCAGAAGTTTGGCCATCTGTTCCATCTTCTCAGGGCCTTCTTCGATGCCGTAGACACCGACATAGCCAATGAGTGGGATGCCCGCACGCATAGCAGCAGTGGCACCACTCTTGCTATCCTCGACGGTTACACATTCCTCATTCTTGACGCCTAGCTGCTTGCAAGCATAGTTGTAAATGGCCGGATCAGGCTTGCTGGAAGGGGGGTTCAAACTGGTGGCAGCGCTATAGACGTGCTCGTCGGGAAAGTAGTGGTCAATCCCGACCTTCTTGATGCTGGCCACCACACGAGGCTTGGCCGAAGTACTGACAACGGACATGGGGTAGCCTTGCTGCTTGAGTGCCTCGAGCTGCTCAGGAACACCAGGGCAGGGTTGACATTTCTCGCTCAGCTTGGTAGTTACAGCACCAAGCTCACGGTCAACATAGGCGTCGACTTCCTCGGGGGTCATGGTGAAGCCGTGCTTTTTCTGGAGGCCCATGAGCATACCGCGGAAGTTGTGTCCGACGAAGTCCTCAAGCAGCTGCTCAACAGTATAGCGCTCGGACTTGCCCCACTTCTCTAAGACCTCGTTGGTCAGATCGGTGCAAGCCTCGAAGGCCAAACGCTCCGACAAGCAGAGCGTGTTGTCGCAGTCAAGGAGGATGTACTTGGCCTGTAGACAAGGGCCATGTTAGAAAATAGTCATACGGAAAAGGACAGAAAAAGAGGAAGAAACGAAAGACAAAAAATATCGCTCGAATCATCCCGACGAGGGCTTTGGGCCCGTAACTTACACGAGGCATGTTGGCTACCTAGGTATGGAAAGAAAAGGTAGGTAGTATCGAGAACTTGAAACAGAGGTTTGAACGCTGGCTGCTTGAAGATGATGAACGCACGACCAAGACGAAAGTGCAGGTGTTGTTGGTCTATTGGAAGTGGACCAAGGATGAAATGACGAAAGTTGAGAAGTTGAGCTTGGACACTAGATCGGTAGATGATCAACGGAACGAGGATGAACTGCAAAATGCACCATTGCGGGGTGGCCTGCTGCTGCTTGTCCGATAAATAGGCAACTGCAAGCCGGGTCGATCACACTGAAACGCGGGGGTTAGTGGGGTGCCCTTAATCTGCTCTAACCACGCTGCACCGCTACCTAGGCAGGTAGGTAGAGCCTGGGTAGAGCTACCACGACTATCTACTTAAATGCATATACCTCCTTTAAGTGAGTAGAAACTCTATATATGCATAGTCTTCTTATTCAACTCAACTAACCACAGCTACACAACAAACGAGACAGTGCAAGGGTGATACATATGTATGTAGGTAGGTTAGGTACGTAACGCCGAAAGTTCATTGACGACAGCTCTTCTCAAGCTGTAGTGGGTCATCATTTTCATGACACCGAACCTCCCAGCGTCCAATACATGTACATCCGAGACCACCGGGAGACATGACCTGGATATCGAAGTCAACAACGGCCTTTGGCCTCATTCTCCTAGCACATGCGTAAGCCATCTCTTTTCACCGCCCGAGTTTCCCTAGTGAAGCGCTTATAGCTGACCAAGTCTCCTATTCCCAGGTGCTACTCTGCACATGAACACTCGGCCCTCCAATCGCACAGGGTCGCGTCCTTAACTTCTTTGGGCACGTCACAGACCGGAGCAGCCGTATCACTCCCTATCGACATTACCATCGAGACGATCGTCGCGACTTTCGTCATCTGCCTCGGGCTCGTGTCGGGGACGTCGAGGCTGCGGCCCATCCAATGGCGGGTCTGGGCCGGTCAGATTGAGCGCGAAGGAGAGGCCGGGTTCCTGAACAGCAGCGGAGAGGTAGAGAAAGACTACGTGGGAAATCCGTTTCGACTATTGGAGAGCCGGCCGGGATTTGTCGATATTCGGAAGCAGAGAAAGGAATTTGCTGAATGGGTTAAGAATCAATAAGTGTATGAATGTAACGAAACGACCTGGTTTATTGGAACACGTTGGACTTGTATGGCATGTATACTATATCCCCCTGTCTACATCGTTGTTGCCATTGTCAACACATTGCAAGTTGGAGATGATATACTTAAAAGGGGTTTAGTTCACAGGCGTGCCTACCTACATACATTGATAGGTAGATACGAAATTTGAATTTGAATTATTAGGTACCTGCCATTGAAGGTTCCTTCTATCTCTGAACTGGACACCTGTACATGGGTGTGTTCTAGGAAACCACGTCCCTGGCATATTACCTAACCCAACGCCTCTGGAAAGCAGCAGACGGATGCTGTCTACATAAGTACTTAGCTTGGAAGCTACCACATGGAAACTCTCATCCCAACCTGGACTTACAATAATTAGTAGCACGACCTCTCACATGCAACGTGCTTCAACGTTACCCTTCCTAATAAGAAGTGCAGGTCAAACGAACTCGAATGCCCACCATGTCCTCCAAGCATAGTGTTCCAACATCGTCTCGAGTGTCCTCGGTACCATCTGTCTCCAGAAGGCCCGAGCCGTCCACGCCGTTGCCGACAGGACGGTCAACCTATTCAACCCCCGTCTCTAGACGAACTCCCCAGGGAACAACAGCAGGCTCCTCATATCCTCCAGCGCACCCAACCGCTGCTAACTCGGGAAGATCCAGCCGTCCTAGCTCTCGAAGTGCCACTCAGCCTTATCCGTCCTCTCCTCAGCTCCCGTCCCATCCGAGAAGACAACGACTATCCCTACGCCCGCCATCTCAACGTGCCTCATCTGTTATCTCAGATGGCCACCCGGAAGATGACGACCCGGAGCACGACGACGAAGTATCCCAGGAAGATGCCGATGCCTTGAACGAGATCATCATGGCGATCGATATGAGAGATGGAAACCTCGGTTGTGCATACTACACCGCTCTAGATGAAGCTTTGTTTCTTCTCGAAGATGTGGCGATGGCCGAGATCGATCTGGTGGAGACGATACTTCTTCATGCGCGGCCTACTACTGTCCTCATTTCGGCCAGGGCCTCAGAGAGCCTAGCTGATTGTCTTGCCAGGGGTGCTCAGGGGATTGACGGGAATCAAGGCAAGTCCTTGTGGCTTATAGGCAATGCCAGAACTAATAGGGATTCCAGGTGATCTACAAGGAGCCTACGTCTTGAGAAATCTTAATTCCTCGGACTTCCGCTATGAAACGGCTAGGGATAAGCTATTGGGTCTTGACTTGGGAATGGACAGTAGACCGAGTATGCTGTATACTTCTGTTGTTGATCAAGACATGGCAGAAACCGATGATTGTGACGCCCCCGAAGGATCAAGGCAAGGCCGCCTCATGCAGTTAGGGACATCAATCAACATTGAGAGTCGAGTTACAGTTAGCCCCCCCTTTCTCCCTCCATTATAACTCCTAACAGGTGGTAGATTGGCTGTGCGGGTGCCGTTCTGAACGATATTCAACGTAGAAGGACAGCACAATACCTTCCAAATGACCCAGATGCTTCGGTGGCATTCCGTATCCGATCGGTTGAGATGTTCGCCCTTTTCGATTCTATGTTCGTCAATGCTGACACGTTGATCTCTCTTCAAATCTTACAATCTGAGTACCACCCAAATAAACACCAACGAGGTCCAACAAACGCCGCATCCGGTTCTAAGGAGAGCCTGTCATTATACGGACTCTTCCAACATCTGACCTCTACGCAGCAGGGTAGAACGAGGCTACGTCAGGTTTTCTTACGCCCAAGTACTAACATCAATTTGATCCGCGAAAGACAGCAGACCATCTCATTTCTTCTCCGCCATGATAATACTGAAGCTCTCGTCAATATGAACAAAGATCTCAAAAAGATTAAAAACATGAAGTATACTCTAGGACTGCTGCGCAAGGGCGTTGATCATCCTGGGAAAAGGGTCTCTGTAGCAAATAATGTCTGGGCAACACTGCAAAAGTTTGCCCATTATAGTCTCAAGATTAGAGAGTGCCTGCGAAGTCTACAAGGCGCGGAAAAGGTCGCAGTGCTAAGAAAGGTATGTTGCATCATAGACAAATCGTAACTATACTCTAATGCATGAAGTGTCAGGTGGTGGCAATTGTTGAGCCGCTCCAGATCTGCCGCGTCGGTGAGCTCATTAGTCAGGCCATTGACTTTGAGCAGTCCGTAGAGCGAGGCAGAACTGCAGTCAAACATGGGATCGACGACAACCTGGACGAACTCAAGCGGCGGTATGACGGCATGGAGCATTTCCTCTCAAGTGTCACCGTCAAACTGAGAAGCGATATACCAGAATGGGCTCGGAAATACGTCCAGAATTGCATATTCTTTCCCCAACTGGGATATCTGACCGTTGTCTCTCTCAATCCTGAGACGGGAAAGGGGGATTATGATGGTGAGGGTTTGAATGACGTCTGGGAGAGAATGTTTGCTGCCGAAGGCCTCGTCTACTATAAGAACCGACAAATGAGAGAACTAGATGCTCAATTTGGTGATGCATATTGTATGATCATTGGTAAGCAGATTTTCTATTACGTGACGCAGCCTTTTGGCATTTCCTAATTCCAGAAAGATCGCGAGGTTGAAATCATTCACGAGCTTGCGGTCAAGATAATGGAGCGAGAAGATGTCATACTTGCAACATCCGAAGTACTCGGCGAACTCGATAGTCTACTTGCCTTAGCGATAGGTTGTGGTAAGTACAACTGGGTTTCACCAAAGATGACAAACGAAAATACGATACAGATCGAGGGTGGTCGACATCCCTTGCAAGAGCTGGTAGTTCCATCATTCATACCCAACGACTGCTACGTAGCTGGGGGGCCTGGTGATCATGGCGAAGCGACACCCAGCGAATCCTCGCTAGATATCACCCAGGACTCTGTCGAATATCCCAATACACTCGTACTTACGGGACCAAATCATTCCGGGAAGAGTGTCTATCTCAAGCAAGTCGCACTGATCGTATATCTAGCACACATTGGTTGCTTTGTACCTGCCCAGCGAGCCTGTATAGGTATAACAGACAGGATTCTCACTCGAATCGCTACACGTGAGAGTGTAGCGAGGAACGAGAGTGCATTTGCTATCGACTTACGCCAAGTGGCCTTTGCGATGAATTTTGCGACCCGCCGAAGCCTGGTCCTCGTAGACGAGTTCGGCAAAGGAACCGACAATTTAGACGGCGTCGGTCTGATGGCGGCACTCCTTGACCATTTTACTAGCCTTGGTCCTGAGCGACCTAAAGTTCTTGCGGCAACACATTTCCATGAGATCTTTGAGGGCAGGTTTCTAGAGAAGAGGGAAACACTGGCCTTTGCACATATGGACATTCACATAGACTACGATGCACCGACGCTAGAGGACCAAGTTATCTACCTTTACCAACTTGTTCCGGGTCGGAGCATCTCTAGCTTTGGTACCCGTTGCGCAGCGATGAATGGAATCGATCAGGCTATAGTGGCAAGAGCAGAGTCACTCACACTCGCGTTAGCACGAAATGAAGATCTGGAGGTTGTGTGCTCGAAACTATCGGATGCCGAAACACAGAAGCTAGAAGATGCAGAAGCCGTTGCTCGAGCTTTCCTCGAGGAGGATATCGCAGCGCCACCATCGAAGTCAGAGAGTGCTGGATGGTATTTACGTACGCTCGAGAGGGTCTTATCAGCTGGCGAATCTACCTACGTCTAATAATACATTAGACAACATTTGACTAATTTGAGACTAACCATAGAAAGGTTGTGCTTTAGCGGACACAATGTCTTGAAGCTTTCACGTTGCCCACAATCTATGTAAAGAGATTGCTATATTCTCTTGAGACGCGTTTGCTTTTCTACACCTACGGCGACGTGTGGAACAACATAATTAAGGGGTTGATGGTAACTAGGACCCCACGTGTATGTGATATATTTCACACAGAGCGCTGGCTAACCGAATAAAAAAAGCAGAACAAAAAAGGGGGGTGGGCTTCCTAATGTATTATAACTGGTCTATAGCAGCGGCAACTGCAAGTAACAGTATATACATGGAGAGAAGTATTATTAGGCAAACCACGGAATTTCCACGCCTACCTGCCTGCCCGCCGTTATATCCCGACCTGGTTGGTTCCCCTTCACTCCCCTTCTCTTTCTTGCTTCATCTCGTCTTCAGCAGGTCATCGGATCATATTCGACCGGCTAGGAGGGTTGAACGCTTCTCTCAATTCCTCATCATTCTTCTTCTCCACCCCTCCCTCCCTTCCTTTATCATCCATCAACCCCTCCATTCCCTCCCCGCCTCCCTTGACCAGCTCGTATATTATTACTTATTTCTGTACGGACGTCTTCCATCCCGTTGTTTCATTTATCTTTTTCTTTATTTTCTTCCTGGCCGTTGTATCCCTCATGTGGTGTTATATTGCGCTGTGTTGTGTTATGGTAAAAAAGAATTTACTGAAATGGGGCGCAAGACGTAAAAACAAAAGGATTATTAGATTAATTTCCCTTTCTCCTTTTTCCCCCCTTTTGTTCATTTCTTATCTTTTTTCATGAGAACTTTTGCCCTCTTGCTTCCTTTTCTTTTGATTTATTCACCCTAGTCCCGGTCCGGATCCTTTTGACATGCTCGCCTTTTTTTCTTCTTCTTTCGATCAATATAAACTTAAGGCGAGTTCCTTTACCACCCGAAAGCGAGCGCCGCTCCCACGGCGAGAACGGCACCTAGAAGCGAGGCGCGACCACTGGCCACCACAGCGGCGGCACCCGAGTCCTCGTCCTCGCCGCCTTGATCCTCCTGGTCCTCCTCCTTATCGTCGTCCTTGTCCTCATCCTCGTCTTTGTCGTCGTCCTTATCCGACGTCTTGGGCGACGCGGTGGACATGCTGGTGGTGGGGGGGCCGCCGATGGTGGACACGGCCGCCGGCGCGGTGGTTGCGGGCGGCGGGGCGGTGGCCACGATGAGCGAGTCGGTGACGACGGCCGCGGTGTCTGTCGGCACGGGAGAGAAGGCATGGGGCGCGGGGGGCGTGCCCGTTGCGATGATGAGGTCGGAGGGCGCCTCGGCGGGCATGGTGAGAAGATCGAGGAGGCTGGCAGTTATTTCCGAGGGGTCGGGGTTGGAGTCGGGCACTGGAGCTGGAACTGGGAGGGGGTCCACTGGTGGTGC
Source organism: Biscogniauxia sp. FL1348 (assembly GCA_022544895.1). NCBI lineage: Eukaryota > Fungi > Ascomycota > Sordariomycetes > Xylariales > Xylariaceae > Biscogniauxia > Biscogniauxia sp. FL1348. The sequence continues at coordinate 225,513 of JAJNNV010000017.1, read as the reverse complement.
TGGCGGTGCTGGTGCTGGTGCTGGTGCAGCTTCGGCTTCTGTGGTGGGGACGGGGATAGGGGGTAGATCGAGGGGCGCGGGAGGACTGGGGGGAGGGGCTTGAGGGGGCTCTTGGGGTGGCGCTTGAGGGGGCTCGGCCTGAGGGGCCTCAGGAGGTGCTTGGGGAAGAGCCTCAGGGGGCGCCGGAGGAAGCGCCACGGGAGGGGCCACGGGAGGGGCCTGGGGAGGTGCTGCTGGAGGTGCTGCTGGCGGTGCTGCTGGTGGTGCTGCTGGTGGTGCCGCAGGTGGTGCCGCAGGTGGTGCTGGCGGTAGCGCTTGGTGCACAGCCTGAGGAGGAGGCGGCGGTGGTAGCGGTAGCGGTGGTAGTGGCGCATCCTCTGAGTCGGAGTCTACATCTGATTCTGGTTCAGGCTCCGGCTCCGGCTCTGGGAGCGGTTCCAGTTGCGGTACTGGTGCCGGTGCAGGAGCAGGGGCAGGAGCAGGAGCAGGAGCAGGAGCTGGAGCTGGAGCTGGAGCTGGTGCTGGTGCTGGTGCTGGTGCTGGTGCTGGTGCTGGTGCCGGTACTGGTGCTGGCGCGGCGTGGTCGTACGGCTGCGAGTTCGAGATTGTGTTCACGTCTACGTTGGCCTTGGTATTCGTGTTCGCGCTGGGGGCTGGGTTTGGCTGGACCGAGCCGGCAACTCCAAGCTCGAGGTCGATGTTAAGGTTGCCCACAGTGCTCAGGATATAGGAAGGCGACAGGTTGCAGAGGGGCCTCAAGATGCGGTTCAGGTCGATATCAGGGGGACAAGTCTGGCTTATGCAGCCTGCGGCGCCTGACAAGAGACCTACTTCACCCGGCTTACAGAGGCAGCCTAGGTCGAGTACCGAGCAGCCCGACTCGCGTATGCATCTCTGGACGCAGTCTGGGTAGTCGTGCCCATCCCGCTTGCTTTCTGCCTGTGCCTGTGCCTGCTGGAGGACCGATCCGAAGAGGGTGGCGTATAGGAGGTATTGTTGTCGTCGAGACGACATTATGAATTATTAGCTGACGATAAAAAGGAGATGTTATTAATGACAAGACTCCCCGGTATGGGCAGGAAAGGAATGTCGAGGTAGGTAAATCCAGAAATGATCGGATTCGACTTTCACGCCACGTAGTGATGTCGATGTTTTAAGGAGCGAGAGAAGGTGGATAGGAATCGAGAGAGAGAAGGAGGGATACTCTCCTGATTATGGAGAGCAGACAACACAGCTTCTCGTCAATGAATGTGTATGTATGAAATTATGTCCACGACATAAGTTTGGTTGTGTGGCTGAACCCGAGATTTCATTACTCGTGTTGAGAAGCAAAGACGGATGAAACATCGTGAACCGGGGGTCCGTCGGTTCTTCTCTCCCCATCGACTCGTAGCTCACGGGGCGGATGGAGATCGAACCTGTGATGATCTCTTGGAGGAGAGGAGAGGGGGACCCATCTCAACCACTACCGCGCGAACATAACGTCATAAAATTGCCCTGCTAAGAGGCTCTCTGATTTGATCGCGGTCTGGGCGAGAGCAACGCAGAGAGGTACCATTCCCACTTCGGGCGGGGATGAACAGAAAAAAATCGAAAAAAACGAGCCGCAAGCTGGACCCTGCGGCCCATCCTCATTTCGAACAGGTCATCATCATTCAGGAGGCCGTGTGCCTCTGTCGACCGACTGTGGATTTCTCAATACATTATCGGGCGAAGGAGGAGGGGGAAAATACTTAGTTCAACGTTTGCCCAGCCTTGCTTCGCCGCAATTCTTCTCTTTACCAGAAGAAAAGTTTTTTTTCTGCTCTATCTCTCTTCGGGCCCGTTGATGCCCGTCCCCTCTTCTTACCTAGCTCTCGTAAAACGAGATTGAGATTGATACGGCGGTGCCGTTCGATGCCTACCTACCTACCTACCTAACCTAGATGAATGGGCAATATTTGTAGACTGGTATTATTCAACGCGTCTGAGGGTAAATTTGCATACACTACTGCTTCTGGGTATCTAACCTAGGGAGGTAGGTATCGCATCACTCATTACCTACCTAACCTACCTTTTCGAAGGGACGGTCCTCGACCATATAGATACCTCGAGAGGAACGCACACGCGTTTGTGCGCGCGTACATACACCACAACTCTATACATACCTACAGTACTACCTAGGTAGGTACTCAACAAGTTTAGGTGTTGGATGATCAGCTGCGAAAGCTGAGGCTGCGGACGATGAATGATGATCATCGCCATGGGGGGAGGGCGAGGGGGCCTCCTCGGTTCCTTTCGGAAAGGGGGAACAAGAATTGGTTGTTTTTTCCACTTTGCACAAGCCCCCCTGGTAATGTTGTGACGTATCTAAAGTTAGGTAGATTAATAACGTGCACGGGTATGAGGAGGGCCCCTGATCACGGTAAATAGCCACCTAGTACCAGATATATAAAAGGTTCTGGCAAGGAGGAAATACCTACCTAGGTACACTAGTGTGGTAGGCAGCTGGGGAGGGGATGAAATCTTGTCGGGCGTTGTGTATACTACCTAGGTACTGCAAACAGGCACGAGATCTCCGAAGGTATACACATATAAATATGTATGTAAGACAAGGTAGGTAGGTGGGTACTTAGTGTGTGTATAAACCTTGCATGAGTGAGCGCGAGGATTCCCGGTACTTATGTAATATAATAGGTAGGTACCTGGATCGACGAGAAGAGACCGACCTATCGAGATCTTGTTATAGCATATCTAAGTACCTACACTACGCGCCAGCATTAGTACAAGACAGTTAAAACTGAACTGGTTGCAATGATGGCCCTTCTTTTTCTTTTTGACATAGGTAGCAATGACCAACTTCATCTTTCACACCAACTACTTAAGTTCTATTATCACCGTCATTCATCACTAACCAGACCTACCTATAGGTATTATAGCAACCACTCGTGATGCTATTAGGTATACGGATTACTTGCCTAGCTCATCTCATAGGCTCGTTTGACGGGCAATGTGACTGGCTGGCTAAGTAGTTAACTCTTTTTTAGTAAGGTTTAGGCCGATTACCTTACTGCACGTGGGCATCCAACCCCAAACTCCCAAGCCTCAAAACTAAAACACCAACGGCGATGACGATGGCGGGGAGCTAGTGATGGTACACTACTATGTAGGCATTCCTCGATTGGTCCGGGAGAAGGATGAGGCTGATCCAACACCTGCAGACACTGCCTCGATTGCCTACCTCTCTACCTACTTTATTTCCTATGCCAACTGAAATGATGCCGAGGCTGGGTGAGAGAGGCAAGGTTGAGCGAGGGTTGCTACTCAGGTCGCAGTTAAACAACAAAGTGGTTTGAGGCTGTTACTAACATATTGTATATATGTAGGTATGTATCACGTAACATATGTACTCCGTATACCTACCTACACACAAACACACACACACTTACACCACATACAAACATAATTTAAGGTTAAGTAAGTATTGAATTTCAATAGTATACAAGATACTTATTGATTGGATATATCAATACTAGAAGAGAAACGCATATTGATAACAACACAAGAAGAAACATTGAAAGACTTTGATGGTTTATTAGTGTTAGGTATACTTAACTCCTCTGTGCAACCTCCCGTGCCCTGTCTAGCTTGAGGTACCTTAGGTACGTACCTAACTTAAACATCCCCCCTGGTTCGATCCTCCTGCAGGCTGGGCTGTCTCTAGCCGCGAGGGCCTTGTTGCCGCCTGTCGTCTGTCGCCTATTGGAACAGCCCCTGCATGTGAGCCTCCAGGTAGCTACACTAGGTAGGTTAGGTAGTTAGCAATACCTATCAGGTGTCGCTTTGGAGGGAGGGTCATCACAGCGCCCGCAGTTCGCGCGTCTCCAGTTGGGAGGAAACAGCTTCGTCGGTGCGCGCACCCTCGCCTTACCTACAATGTCTTTTATTTGTATTTAGTTTTTTGTTTCAGCATCTTTTTCTGATTTAGTTTTTTTTTTCGTCTTATTGAAAAAACTTCTTATTAGACATAAATTCTCCGATATATTGACAGGAAAGGAAGGTCACTTTTTTTTTGTTGTTCTGTTCTGTTTTGTTTTGTTTCCACGCCCATGCTTGTTTAAGTATACTATTCAATTGCCGGCTGCTGCTATACTTAAGCTAGGTATACTACACTATATTATATCACTACTAGTGTGGGAGGGGAAGAGAAGGAGAGAGAGAGAGAAACAGAGGGAGAGATAATGGCAGCGTCATCTCAGGCGCCATCAGACGCCGCCCCCGAACTCGCCGACATGTTCGAGGACTTCGACCTCCCCGACGTCTTCCGGAAGGCCCAAGAAAATGCGACGAGTAGGAATAGCAAGAACTTCGTAGTCGAGTTTGGCTCAGATTATGCGCGCATCGCATTTGATCTTGGCGCCGAGCACTTCCGGGAGCTACTGAATAACGAGCGGGATACGGCACACTATCCCATCCGATGGATGTATGTACCGGCCCCGAGCCGTCAGCTGCTTGAGATTTCCCATGCTGACAGAGTGCCCAGAAATATATGGGATCCCAATGTGCAGAAGGAAACGCTTGTTGCTATTGGAGATAAATATGACTTCTCGGAAAGACTGGTCGGTCTCATGATGACCATCTCTAAACCCCCACCCCAGGAAGACCGCAAGCGCAAAGACAGGGTCGGCGGTGTTCATCTTAGACATCGCCGCTCGGCCAAGGATTTGGAGAAGGGCAACGGCGATGATGGCAGCATCGCCATGCGCACAGTTTCCAACACCCCTGTCGCCATTGAGGATTCCAAGCTGGCGATGGATGATGACAGTATGAGCCTGTACCTTCAGGTTAAGAACACTGTCAATTACTTCTCGACCGACCACACCCGGAAAGCCATGTGCATAGGAGCCCACTGGCTTCACCAACGGCCAAGGAGAGAAAATGAACCTGAGCGCAAGAGCATAACGCCACCGAAACACTGGCAGTGGTTGACATTGTGCAACGACCGTATGCTATGCATCTCACCTCCTACATAGCTTAAGTGGTTATGTAAATGCTGATCTGCTGGCTAGACACCGTACTCTCCATCCACGAGGAGCCCTCGTATGAGCCGACGCCCCCGGGGGAGGACGAGCAGGCATGGCAGGACGACGAGCTGAGGAGCATCCGGTCGAACACGCTCAACGTCCTCCTGCAGCTGTCCAAGCTGGGCTTCGACCTCAAGAAGAAGAAGCCGCTGTCGATGAACTCGGTGCGGCGGCCGCTCAGCAGGTGGGTCACCGACAGGCCCGACCTCAACCGGCACGAGACGGGCATGTCCTTCGCGAGCAACGGGGAGCCGGTCGGCCTCGCGGACGAGGGGACGAGCAACCTCTTCTACTATCTGTTCGAGGACTACGAGGCGGCGGGCCCGTTCAAGATTGCGGAGCGGAAACTAGAGGAAATGGTGAGTTCGCGCGAGCAGCTCACACCCCCCCTTTTAACCCCTTCCTGGGGGGTGTGAGATATAGTTTGCTAACTTCTTGTAGACACACAAGGTTCTTGAAAGCGCGGTAAGTTGTTTTTGTTGCATTAATACACACCTATAGGTACTTATGTAACCGTCATTTACTAACCCACTGCCTTTTCCCCCCGGGAACAGCGCCCGAAAGTATCGAGTAAGAGCACGGATGTCATCCCGACGCTGCACTACCTGAGCAAAGACCTCCGGGAGCTCAAACACTTGTTCGAGAACTACCGGAACCTCGTGGGCAAGATCATGGCGTCGGGGCAGCCCGAAACGCACGTAAACCGACACTCGCACCCGCACGGCTACGCGCCAGCGTACCGGAAGGTGGCCCTGACGTACTCGGCGCTGAGCCGCTTCGAGCGGCTCGGGGACCGGCTGCAGTTCCTGATGCTGAACACCATCGAGGGATACCTGGAGGAGATCAACGCACTCTCTTCGACGGTGAGATTACCTTACCACCCACCCCACACGATCTTTCTTTTTTCTTTTCCTTCCTTTTTTGGTAAACACAGACACACACGTAAAAAGCTGACAGAGGAAAAATATTAAAAAAAATTTATAGTACTTCAACCTGACGCAGCAGAAGGACTCGGCGGCGACGGCGCGGCTGACGCGCAGCGCGACGCTGCTGGCCAAGCTCAGTGTCTTCTTCCTGCCCATCAGCTTCATGACGAGCTACTTCTCGGTGCAGATCGAGGACCTGTACGCGACGTGGCACGGGACCGACTACTGGTACTCGTTCGCGGTCATCGCCAGCGTGTCCTTCGTCTGCCTGTTCTTCTTCAGCCGCCTGCTCATGTTCTGCAGCGACGTCATGGACGACTGGGCCATACAGATAGGCCGCTGGTTCCGGAGGCTGTTCCGCGTCGTGGGCCTGAACTTGAGGGTTGAAGATGATTAGGGATGGTGAGATGGGGTGGGTTAGGGGGGTGGATAGGTAGCTTGAGGGAAGGGGAAAGGGGAGAATGGATTAACGCCTGGTATTCTGTGTAAGTCTATTTTAAGGACGATAGTTGCATGTTTGGGGAGAATGGGTTTGCTTGTTGGCTGGTATAATCAAGATACTATGTACCCCTAACTAGGTATGTAGTTATGGAGCGTTTGGGTTCATTGGTGGGTGCATATCACGACACATCCAGGTAATTTGCAATGACATATAGGACATGAATGACTAGGTATTGACCTATGTAGTTACCTGAATGTGAGTGGTTCCTATTTATGTGATGATACCCCTAGGGTCTACTAGGTATGGGTAATCCTCTACCTCGTCATCTATCATCACTACTTACATACTTATTCTCCGGGTGAACTGTTGCGTACCTACGTACTACTTGCCCCATTCCATCAAGATGCACAACTTGTATACCTATTCATATAGGGGTAAAAATAGGGAAAGTTGTTTGCTGTTGCGCGAGGAAGTAGAACTACTACTTAACCTAGTACTTTACCTACCAATGGGTTCTTTATTTGCCGGTCACCCCTGTATCTAGGCAGGCAAGGTCCAAGACTTCGTACACACACACACTCTCTCTCTCTCACACACATAACTACTTAGTACTTACTTAGCCGTAAGCTTGTCATTCGACGAGTCACCCCACGCTTGATCCTACTTTACCCATCAAATATTGAACACTAAACCCGGGTGTAAGTGAGTCGCACCGAGCTGGGATCAGCCCTGACTCACAGCCGGGCCTAAGTACATACGTAGTTCTGGTTCGTTGTACTTCGTGTCCACTAAATAAATGTAGGGACCTTAAGAGGGGGAGAGGGGTGGTAGTAGGTAGGTAGGTAGGTATGATTTCACATGCTCTCCGTCAGCTGCACGTAATACTGCATCTTTTCGATCGCTATCACCTTGATTTTTTTTTCTTCTTCTTCTCTTGTCTAGGTATTTAATTGGTCTGGGGTTTTTTGCGGAGTAGGTAGGCACTACTACCTACTTACCTACTAATAACTGATCATACCGGTAAAGGCTAAAGAGGTGAAGGAGGAAGAGAAAGGGGGGGAACCCCTACGTCTGGTACACCTAGAAGTTACATAGTAACTATAGATGCTGAGATAAGCCATCCGACTGACTAGTGCCTAGCTCTTCGCTAACCCAAGTTGTATAAGTTGATCAAATGTAAGTAATATTCTTTTACAATCTGTCATGGTTCTCTCTTCATTCGCTCGACACTACGGATTTAAGTATGTTAGTAGTGTAGTGGTTAGTAACTGAAAAGAGCAATTGATCTTGCGACAAAGAAATAGGGATGGGTGTAAAGGAGCTAATAATGTTAGGTTACGTTTCTTTTCGTTTTAACTATTATGTAGGTAAGTAGTCAGGCAAGGATCGTTTTAATTCTTTGCTACGTCTATTGATACTTATATAATGTATTGACTCAGAGCACTCCATTAGGTATAGGTATATACTTTTACTATCAATACTACTTAATGTACCTAGATAAGTACGTGCATGGACGCAAGAGGAGCGCTAGGTAATCAGCCTCGATCTTTGAGATTCAGGGTAGGTAATCTGCAGCCTGTCTACGGTAAGTATGTAGCCACATACCGGTAGGTAGGTACTGGGTTCCCCCCCATCCCCTCCCCCTCGCTTGGTCCCTGAACTCTAAAAAGTTAACGCGCTTGCCGTCGGCCGCCCAGCGTTGATCATTTCTCTTCAGGGTGACGCACCCCCAACGTAGAGTGCCTGGGCAGATGACGTCCCTTCCCAACTGTTACCTACCTATTTCATCTGTTCTGTTCAAGTTGTATAATAGAATAGAATAAAACAACGTGGGAGGAGGTGTAACCTTGGTATTACCTTACACACCTACATCAAATTACTTACACACCTTATAAACTTACAAACTTCCAACTCACGTGTTTGTTGTACTGCATAGAAAGTTGATTTTCATCCATCTTCTTTTCTTGATAGAACAATTCCAATTACATTTTGCTCATTTTCATTTTCATCAAAAAATACCCACTCCGCCTAGCGGTGAATAGCCCACTTCCACCCCCCTGGCACTGCACTACCTATTTATTACAACTAACCTAGTCGACTACCATCAAATACTATCAGCCAGCAGTTTTCGTTCACCTGTCCTCGTGATTCTTTTTTCAATTGACCCTTCTTGACCCCGTCCGTGCTTGCTCGCTCGCTCTCAGGGAAGATCAGGGAAGACAAGTTAGCCGACGATGCCCTCACAGCTATCTAATGGCCTCCTGGGCCAGGTGCGCTACATCCCCCTTACCTACGAGAACAAAAACAGCGAGCACTCTGCCCGACAACTCATCCTCGCCCTCCGGCCCGAATGGTCGAGCCCAGACTCCAACATCGAGTTCGTACGATTCACAGACGGCATCACAAATACCTTACTGAAAGCAGTGAACAAAAAGGAGGGCCTGACCGCAGACGAGGTTGACCAAGATGCAGTCCTGCTGCGCGCCTACGGGCACGGTACCGACGTGCTGATCGACCGCCACCGCGAGACCCAAAACCACGAGCTGCTCATGAGGTACGGCCTGGCACCCGAGCTTCTGGCCCGTTTCAAGAATGGCATGATGTACCGCTTCATCAGCGGCCAGGCTACCCACCCGGCCGACCTGCGGAAGCCGTCCATATACCTGGCCGTGGCGAGGCGCCTGGCCCAGTGGCACGCCACCGTGCCCTGCATACACGAGACGTACGCCCAGAAGAAGGGCCTGAACGGCATCACCAACGGCCCCTACGAGGCAGCTATCGACAACGCCGCGCCAGGCAAGCCGCCCCCCAACGTGTGGACCGTCATGCAGAAGTGGATCCTAGCCCTCCCGACCAAGACGGAGGCCGAGCGTACGAGACAGGCCGATCTCCAGAAGGAGCTTACAAGGCTCATTGAGGAACTGAGCCAGCGGCCCGGTCTAGGCGAGAACGGCGTAAGCTCCATTCGACTCGAAAGAGAAACCACCGCCCCCTTCCCCCCCTGAGATGTGGTTGATGGCACGTGCCCGTTACTAATTCGTAATCCTGGTAGCTTGTCTTTGCGCACTGCGATCTTCTGAGCGGAAACGTCATCCTCGAGCCCAAGGGCCCCGGGACCACCGAAGTCGGCGGCGACGTTGGTAGCGATGGCGATGACGAGACGACGTCTGTCACCTTCATCGACTATGAGTACGCGACCCCGTCGCCGGCCGCCTTCGACCTAGCGAACCACTTCGCCGAGTGGGGCGGCTTCGACTGCGACTACAACGTGCTGCCGACGCGTTCGCAGCGACTTGAGTTCATCCGGGAGTACATCCACACGTACTACAGTATAGTCCGGGAGGAGAAGGCCGCGGATGACGATAAGGTGGTGGCGGAGGTGGACGAAGAGGCCGAGGCGCTGAAGCTGCACGCCGAGGTGGACATGTTCCGCGGCGTACCCGGCTTCTACTGGGGCATTTGGGCCCTCATCCAGGCCACCATCTCGCAGATCGACTTCGATTACGCGCAGTATGCAGAGGTCCGGCTCGGCGAGTACTGGGCCTGGCGAGAAGAGGCCCACGGCACGCGCGAGATCGCCGAGAGGGAGATGCCGCTGCGGGAGAAGCGTTGGGCACAGGAGGAGTGAAGGGAAGGGAAGTAAGGTGAAGTGAGGTTGGGACCAAACCGTTTTTTACGATGTCTCCCTAGTGAGGTGACAGTGTAGGAACATGGGAGGGGAGTGTTGGCTGATGATTGGCTGAGAGGGAGGGAGTGTGAGGAGTTAGGAGAGAAAGGGGAAAGAAGAGAAGAAGGGAAAAAAAAGATAGAAGTTAGAAGTGGTAGTCAAACCCTCCTAACCCCCATCAACATTACTGTTCGAAAGGAAATATACCTACATGTAATAGAAAAAAGATACCACTTTTTTTTTACTATTCGTTACCCAAATCCCAATAGGGACTTTATATTATTAGAGAGAACGGAGCAGAGTAGCTGTATATGCATATGCATATGCATATGTGTGTTAATGTGTACGAGCCTCTAGGTCACATATGTATACCTACTACGTTGGAAGAAACAACACATCTCCCCGAAGGCACATTACTAACTACTAGCCTAGGTGACTCACTCGTAGTGTAGCCACGAGAGAGCGAACATGTTTTTGATCCTGGGGCATTGCCTCCTCTCTCTCTCTCTCTACTCATCTGTTTCTGCTGTTATGTAGGTACTCACCCGCATCCCCTTTCTATTTTCGTGCTTAAGACTCATAATCATAAGTAAGGCTAATTAATGAAATGGGATCCCCTCCCCCCCCTTTTTTTTCTTTCTCGTTTCTTCTGTCCCAATGCCTGGTAGGTAGGTAGATGTTGCTGTGGGAGTATATCTTGTTACGTGCTCTATGGATGCTGAGGATGAGGAGGAGGATGGTGATGGGAAAGATTTATGTGTGTGTGCGGTGATGAACTGTTATCAGACAATTAGGTGTAATAGCTTTTGCCTTCTTTTTTTTTTGTATCGATCTAGGTTAGGTAAGTTCAGCCGCTTTGGAGATTTATCCCCCTCCCCTCCCCTGATATGACATGCCGGGACGCCTGGGAGGAGGTAGATAAATAGATAGAAGCCCTCTTCTTAACAAATGTCGTGGTTCTTCTGATTCGAGTTTTGAGTATAGAATGGCACTGTACCCTCCCCCCTATCTTGACACACCCTATGAACCACTACCGTCATTCGATAAATACTGCTTCAAAGCTCTTCTTACCCCTTCACGCCCTTTCCTTTTATCTTGTATAATACACACCCACGCTCCTTAGAGCAGAAAAGGACTGTGCTGGTGGAGGCTGTAGATATAGGTAGAAACCCCGTACCCCCCCCCCCCCCCCCCCCCCCCCCCCCCCCCCCCCCCCCCCCCCCCAAAAAAAAAAAAAAAAAAAGGGGGGGGGGGCCTTTTTATACAAAAAAAGGAGATGCGGATTATGTCTTTCCTAGGTACTGCGCCATATGGAAGAAAAGAAGAGAACAGTGATATCACTCATATGGATGCTGCGAGCATGACGTATGTAAATCTAGGTAATAAATGTAATATACCTAGGTAGGTATGGACTCCATACACACAGTGGTATCCTATTGAGCCAGATATTGCGGTCATGTATACCTAAACGAACCAGAAGGTACCCTTTTTATTCTGTTTGCAAACTCTTCGGATGTACCACTACTCCAAGCACATATCTACCTATCTATAATGGCAGCACAACACAACACAACGCATACCTATCCCACCACCGACCGCTACTCACAAGCCACCGGCAGGAGCAGGGGAAACTAACTACGACATGTTATTAGGCTAGGCTCTAGGTAGACCAGAAGGGAATATATACACATAAAGCGTCGTTCTCGAATCCCCGCTACTCTATCGCGATGAGGCGCTGGGGAGAAAAGGGAGGGGGAGGGAGGAGAGGAAGCCGTCCCACAGACACACAAAAAAAACAAGCTACGAGGTGCGTAGATACATACATGGGTTAGTCGGTACTGCCGCCGCCGTAGACATACATGTATATATGAACCCTTATACATACGGATAGAGCGGTGGTAGTAGTAGTAGTAGTAGTAGGTAGGCTGAGAAAGAAAGAAAGAAAAAAAGATCGACTACGTATTCCCTAGGTCAGGCAAACAGGATAAGTCGAACCTATCTATCCATCCATCTAACCCAACCCTAAGCCTAAACCAACCCCCTCTTCCCCCTTTCCCTTTCCCCTTTCCCCCTATCTCTCCTCTCCTCTTACTCGATACTTCACCACACCCCCCCCCTTGCCCGATTCCCCTCGGATCAGTAGGTAAATCATCCCGGATCTACATAACATACATGAGAAAAGCATGATTTACCTAGGTATGTCGTGCAGCAGCAGCAGCAGCAGGATGGGGGCGCGCGGATCTTGTTCCAAAAAAAAAGAATCCCGGGATGTGTTAAGGGGAGAGGGGGCGTGTGTGGAGGGGGTGAACGTGGTTAATTCGCAACACCGTGGATGGATGAACACTTACCTTACCTAAGGACTTTCATCTCTCATACATATATATGTATATGTATAATGTCTCACATATGCGAGAAGAGGGGGGGGGGGGGAAGCTTTGTCCATCTCCCCTTCCCTGCTTCCACGCAATAGGTATTACGCTTGTTATCCTCTCTCCCCTGCTTTATTAGTCAAAGATTCTCCGGTTATCCAGAAACCGGTCCCCCCTCCCCCCCCTTTTCCCCCGTTCCCAGAGAAGGTCCTTATACCGCGATATGACATGAGGAAAAAACGTATTCTATCCACCCCGAGTGACGTCTACGCGGACAGGCAACTAGGCAGGGTACAAAATTTTTGTTTCGGTTATATATATAGAAATATAAATATGACCGGACATCTTAGTTCCTGTTAAGAAGGGGGTCTAGAGCGATCCGAGGGAGATCGGTGGACGCAAGGGATAAAAAAAGAATCACTATAGTACATATATACAAGTTAAATATGTGCATTGTGTATCCAGACTTTTGTCTTTGGAAAGTTATCTACCTAAGTATCTATAAATTATGGTAACACTATCGTTGCATTTCCTTCATTGAACGTTTGAGCCGTGTTTCAAGGCCCTTTCTTGGTGGCTTTGTCGTCGCTGGCTCTGCCCGTTGAGCTAGGTAGTGTCGAAGAACCAAAATTGGGAGTTTTATGGGTTACTATTACATACCAAGGCAAAATCTTTTTTTGGGTTCATCTTAGTCCAGGGTTCCTCCTGGTCGATAGAACATGCTAAGGTCAGGCAGTTTTGATAAATTAAACACCTCTGCTTAGCTACCTTGGGAAGGAGAATTGTATGGATAACTGAGAGGCAATTTCGTCACTATCTCATCACAACAGGCGGAGGTATTCCGAAAGTCAAGGTGTATAGAAGAGAATGAGATGGCATGAGCCAGATATCTACCTATTTGCATAGCCATATCTGCTTTGTCACACACGAGACACACGATGTAGCCAGGTGGGTTGGGGCCCAGCTGAAGACAAGGCAAGCAAGCACTAAACCGAGAAGGGAAATTGCCGAGATAGTGGCCTCAGTACAGTCGCAGCTAAACAAACCAGGCTGAGGCGATCAATAGGCGGATGTCCATATGGTCTTCGCCGGGCTGCTCCGACAGCGGGTGCAACAAGTAGGTATTAGATAAGAAAAGGTAGGGCGATGGGCAGGCTTACTCAACTACAGCCAATAGCGTGAATAGGAGTCAGCTCGGCTCGCAAAGGGTAGAAATAGGTGCAGGTGAGGGGACACGAAGGGGGTTGGGGGGGAACTAAACATCTTTGATCAGAATCAGTCGGTCTGTCCATCTTGTACATATCTGCAAAGCCTTCTTGGCGACGCGCAATCCTAGGCGTGACAGACTTGATTCTCAAACGATGATTCGAACAGAGGAAGAGAGCATCATCAGCAGAGAGCAGCGCATACATCTAATGGGCCTGCAGGAGCATTTTGCCTTGCTGCCCGAGTAGACCGCTTTGACCGTGCGCTTCGGCGTTTTCATGTTTGCGCGAGTTTCGTGATGTAGCTACCAAGTTATGTTATTTGAGGTTGCGGTCGAGTCTGTCTGTCTGTCTCTCTCTGTCTCTCTCTCTCACGCATACGCATACGCACACACATACACATACACACACTCTCTCCATCTGACTGACTGCGCCGTCGCCGTGCTTACCTAGTTGTTGTCCTGTTGATTTCAAGGAACGGCGCATCATAAGAGCAGATTGCTATTGCTACCGTTACCGCTGGTGGTAATGGTGGTGGTGGTATTACCATTGGTTGCTGAGGCTTCTGACCTCTTAAGGTACCATCATCGAGATCATATCGAGTCAAACAGCAAGAGAGTCCCGGGAAGGGCTGGTTATACAGTACCTAGTGCTGTGTGTAAGGTTAGCATGTAGTAGGTAGTTAGCAGCAGGACGTATCTATCGTTTAGTCATAGGTAGTGGTGGGTTCATCCCTTCATATAACAGGGGAGCCAGAGGCTAATAGGATAGGAGAAGGAGTAGGTAGGTAGGAAAAGTAGTATAAGGTAGTGTAATAAGTCGTCAAGCCAGACCCATCTTTTGCACAGCCTGCTACAACGAATACATATACACTACACCACACTACCCTACACTACACCAGAAATGCACCCCACGAAGAGAGACACACAATCGACTCATCTCGCCTGGGAGACGGGTGGGCTCTTCGGCACTTATCAATGCAAGTTAAGAAACACAATGGCGCCCTGATAGGAAGGGATCGACAACAACAGTCGTTGAATTTGCCGGAATATAACGCACGACGCTAGGCTTTTCCGCATGACACATTGGGCTAACGGCCGCATTGGCTAGCTATCCTGGTGCTGTCTAGATTTCCGATGAAATCTGATACGTGCCGCGCTGTCGTGCTCTGTAGGGCGGCATGGCCGGGAAGAAAAAGGAGAGCTGGAAGATGTTGCGGAAGATACTTCTTCGGCTGCCGAAGGGGCTTGCTCTCGAGGTAGGTAAGTAAGCCATCATACCTATACGCCGTACCTACATACGCAAGCATGTCCGCACCCACCCACATACTGTGGGATACTTACCTAGAGAGGTAGACAGCATTAGATAAGTAAGATGGTACCAAGAACTCTATGTAGTGTAGTGCAGATGGGAGAATATGTAAATGAGGCTTGAGTTACTTGTTGTATCAAGCGTGCGGATGTGAGTGCGCGAGTTGAGTGGAGATTAGAAAGATTGAAAAAGAGAGGGGGGAAAAAAAAACTAGGTAGGTGGACGCCAGGGAGGAGGAGGAGGAAGAAGAGGAACAAGGGACGGAGTGGAGAAGGGGGGGGAGGGAAGGCTACCTAGGCTAGGCTTAGGCTAGGGAGGACATCTCAAGAGGAGAAAAAAGGGTCTAGAGCGCCCGAAGAAGTCAGCCGAAACAAACGATAGCAAAATAGTATAGTAGTACCCAGGTATACTTTTTTTTTCTCCAAGCTGATGCTAGGCGATTTAGCGGAATTAGGTTCCCGCTCCGGGCTGAGAGCGGCTGGTGACTTGCTGATACCACTTTTTTTTCAGGTCCTTTTTTTCTTTAAAAAAAATTATTAGGCCCGACTGACCCGACTGACCTGACCGACCTGAGGCTTGCTAACCTAGGTACTTAAGGTTAGGTAGGTACTTACATAGTGTACCTAACCTACTAATTGTGATTGAACGTTTAAACATTTAAAGTTCTCTTGTATTGTTCACCTGCATCTATCTCCTTCAATGTCATCGTATCAGATGAGAGAGGCCCGTTTAAAAAGGAAAGCAGCTAACCTTAGTTACTAATGTATCAATGTACCATAGCCACTTAAGTACATACCAGACATACTCTTACTTGTAGTTGACCTACCGAGTAGGTGTATGTAGGTATGTACCATGTATGTATGCATGCCTTCATTTTCCTTCCCCTGGTTTTAATCTATACAAAATTCCTACCTCTTAAAGAGGAGTCGCCATTTGTATTACCTACATACATACAAAGTAGGTTATGTACCTACCTATCTAACCTACACTTGTGGGTATTCAAGGTTCTTTCTTGGAGCTGTATGTATGTCATTTCTTCACCGGCCGGCTGAAAAAAAAATGATAGTTAGATCTCTTGCCCCCCCCTCCTCTTTCTTCCACTTTTCTTCTTCTCGTTCGGGTAGCACAATATAGGTAAAGCGCGGATGTACCTAAGACCTGAGGTATAGCTTATTCATGATCAGGAGGGTATAATAGGCACTTCTAATGCATCAAGTATCCACCCAGCAGTATTCCCGAAAAAAAAGTCTATCACCACAACTCTTATGAACCAAGAGGCCAGGGAAGGGGAGAAGAAGGAAGAGGGGGGGACTGGAAACTAGGTATTAGATAGGTAGTAGAACATACCTAGGTTAGGTACATTTGATGGAGGCATAGAGCTAGACAAAATGGAGAGACACAAGGAGAGACAGAGACAAAAACAAGACAAGGAGAAAGAGTAAGAAGAAGAAAGAGGAGGAGGAGGAAGAAGAAGAGGAGAAGGCGAGGAGGCGGTAACGTGCTCGCAGCGCTAGCTCAGCTCGTCGTCAGGTATAATACCGATAGTTAACCTCATGCTGCGTGCGACTTGCAGCTTGTCGTGCGCAAGAATACGACCTGTCCAGAAGCTAGCAAATGAGGGTACAGCATGGTACCAATAACGTGATTATCAACAAACCCTCCTCCCCCTTCCCACCCCCCATCTATCTCCGTCAATCAATCATCCAACGCTGCTGTGTGGGAAGCGCATGCTCCACTGCCGCCCGGGCTCGCACAGCTCTGCTGATCACATCACGTTTGGGGAACCAGACGATGGCCCTAACAGCCATAGCTGGATAATGGTAGCTTTCCGCCCAATATGGTAGCGTACAGCACCGATATATGCAATGCACACCCTCTACCACCTTGAAGCCTATACGGCCTAGACACTATCTTAGTTACCTACTGGCACACACCTATCCCGTCTACCTATTCTCTCTTGGTCCCCTCCCCCCATTTCTCTCTTATCAGTGGTAGCAAATGGGTCGATAGTTGCATACCTAGGTTAGGTAGTTCGGAGCCTATCCGTGGAGATCCATACCCTGGCCGGACATGTCGAGCCATGGCCCGTCAGCTGAACGCCTGCAAGGCATGAGAAATATAGACAGGGTCTGGCTTTCTACTGGTACAGCTGTATAGTGCTCGATCAATTCATGCAGCCGACGTCTAGGCTCGGTCTCGAGACGTTGCTATAGCCGCTGCCGCTGCTACTGCTGCTGCTGCTGCTGCTGGTGCCCCCTCGGCTACGATACACATATTACTACACACACATGACCTCCATGTAAGTCAATGGCAATGAGCAGAAAATAATAAGGGTAGGGAAAGAGAAGAAAGGAAAAAAAAAAGGAGAAAAGGTCATGATACTACCTATACCTACATAATACCAGACCTAGCTTAGAGCACGTTATGTCTCAAGTAACATAGCATTGTGCAGGTACCTAGCTTCTTCTTCATTGATAGTTGATTAACCTAACCTAAAGTATTGACATTGATGCTGTAAGAAGTAGCTTGAGGGAGGGAGGTAGTGTTAAAGTTCTTTGGTAACCCCTTTCTTTAACACCTGTCTGGTATAAGTGGGCTAGGTTAGGTTAGATAGGTACGTAGGTAGTCTGGTATACATCAAATATACCTAACAAACCTCTCTTTCCTTCTACCTAGCTTGTCCTGTCCCTCTCTCCGTCCCTCTCTTCCTATATCGGGTTTCTATACTTGCTGGGCAGGTAGGTAGGTACGTACGTAGAAAGGAGGAAGGTAGATAAATACTACTTAGTATACCTAGTAGGTAGGTAGGTAGGTAATTAAGATGTAGGTAAGTAGTAAGTATGTAGTAGTAGATAGTACCTTCAAGGTTGGTTACCTAATGGTAGTACATAGATAAGACACTTCCGATTTGATCCCCAGTTTCTATCTCCATCTCCATCTCCATCCCCAGGTCCTTTCTTTGTTTCTTCTTTCATGTAAGTCAGTCTCTATGTAGGTACCTATCTGGTTTCCTCTCTTTCTCTCTTACACTACTACCCGGCAGTGTTTAGTTTAGTAGCTTTTTCCTAATGTTGTATTGAATCAATCCTTTCTATGTACGCTTATCTCATATCACCCACCGCCTTGATTTCTCCCTGCATACCTACCTACCTACTTACTACTTTCTTTTTTTTCTTCCCTTTCTCTCTTTATTTCTTTTCTATCTGTGCCTTCCCTTCGTCTTAATTACCTACCTATGTACCTACATATCTAAGGTTAATATACCTGTTAGTGACTTATTTTAGTGTTAGTTGTTACCTAGTGTCTTCTCTCTTGTCAGCTAAGCCAGGTAACGTCCTTTAAACCAGGCTAGGCTAGACCATCATGTACCTGTATTCTTTTTCTTTTTCCTTTTCTTTTTTTTTTCCACTCTTCTCTTTTTAGTGAACACAACACAACCACAACCACCACCACCACTACTACTACCTACTACTCACTTACTAGGTAGTTACTCTCCCTCTCTCCCTCTCTCTCTTTTTCTTCCACACATACACACTTACATAAACGCAAATGTACCTATCACCCATCTACTACTTACACACACACACACCCGGTTGTCATTCCGCATCGAGGTGCCCGTGGCCCATGGGATGGACGATGATACTCGACGAGGATTCGCACCGACCTCCCGACCACCCCGGAGCTAGACCCTGGCACGCCATCCTGGCCAAGTTCCTTTGACCTCCAAAAGCATTGGCCCACTCTGGCCACTCGTGCAGGAGCTGCCCTGCACCTGAGCTTACCACAAGCAGTGCAATCTAATCTGCCGCGTTGTGGTCGCCCCACCTTTTGGCCACTTCTTACAAGGTCTGCCTCTGTTTCTCTCTTGCGTCCTCGATGTCCCTCATCAATCGTGATGTTCGACTTATTAGCCAGATTTTGCTGTACTCGACGAAACATTCCTCTTTTTTTTCTCTTCTTCCTTTTTTTCCTTCTTCTCCCTCTCCCTCTTATTATCCCTTTTTATTCTAGCTCTCTTCTCACCTAATCCACCTATAGTACGTTGCATTACTCAACTTACATCACGCCACTTCTTCTAGTTACCACTTACCTACTTACCCTCGTCCTTCCGCCCTCTCAACTCAACACACACACAAACACCAGGCACACCCTAACGCTTAAAATATCCCTACTTAACGTAGAGAAGGCTAATCTCTTGAGAGCACCTTGCTGCTACTGCTGCTGCCGCCATCGCCGATCCGTGACTTCTCATTGGTTCGTTTTACCACGAGGCGCATTCAATCGATTGCTTTTCTCTCTTTTTATTTTATTTTATTTTTATTTTTTATTCTTTCCTCTTCTCACTTACTCTTAATGTTTTACATCTGATCTTACTCTCTATTCGGCTGATGTTCCCGACATGAGCATCTGTTACTTGGCTAGCTTTTCTTCACTTGCCATCTGCAGTTGATGTATACCCATAGAGCTCCTTGGAGACGTGAGTGCGAGAGAGTGAGGCGAGGTGGAGAGAAAGCGAGCTATCTCCCAGCCAGCCCGCCCATTGTGGCACCCGGCTTGAGAGCTCCGGCTTCGATATAACCTCCGAGGTTGAGTAAATCTTCCCCGTAAGAAGCGTAGAGCAGTCCAGCACATAGTGGGAGAGGAGAAGGGAGGAGCACAGGCGTTACAATGGCTACCGACGCCTTTGACCTTCGACGTGATCGTCGTGGCTCCCTGTTAGAAAGTCGGGAGCCACCAGTCGCACCCACGCCCGCATCCGCACCCAGTTTTGATCCGTCCTTGGACCCCACGATCAGACAACTTTTCGAGCAGCAAGCTGAAATCCAGGCGAAGCTAGCCGCCTTGCTTCCAGCCAAGTATGTCCCTAATAGCAAGTTGGAACTGGATATGCTGCGCCATAAGCTCAGGGCCCTTGAGACGTATGTACAAAGTCAAAGTAAGTCGCCCATCTCACCACCAAATCACCGCCGCCTCGTTACCCATCTTCCTCTCCGCCCAAGGCTGATTCGAACCTCATCGTCAAGACTTCACCGGCAACATTCCGATATTATCCGATGTTGAGGAGGCCCGGTCATTACAGTATAAGTGCGAGTGCATCGAGAGTTTCTTGATAGATGAAGGTATGCACCCTTACCGCTGCTTTTCTAACCCGCTAGCTCTAAGACATTTGTCCTTAACAGGCCTGGACCTTCACGATACCAAATTCTTGGATGCCTTGAAGCTTGCTGCCCGGGACGAGGCGCCATCTGGCTATGGTGTCTGGCTGGATAAGAACATTTCCTTTTATGACCCGATATTTCGAGGATGGAGGATGCGGGAGTCGGTTCCCCTGATCTCAAGGCGTCAAGTTTCATTCAAGTGTTGGGACGATCGATGTGTATATTATATATATGGATTTCCCAACTCCGAAGATCGAGACGAACATTTAAAGCAACATACCATTCCTCCCAAGAGGGACTCTGGTCTTTCAGTCGGCAGCATACCGCCTATCATCTTTCCAGATCAGCCAGCATCTCGACTTTTTAACCCAGATCACATAAGACAGAATTCGCCTGCCCCTTTACCACGCCTTTCCGTTCCATCGTCGCTGCCACCGCTAGCCACTGTGAATCCGCCGATAGATCGTCGTGGATCGTTAGTAGGCTTTCCCTATCCAAACGAGTTCCCAGCACAACCCAGAGCATCTCTGGAATCTGACGCGGACCCTCTTCTGCCGCCTCTGAAGCGCAGCAGGGCCGGCCATCCTAAGCTGGAATCCATCGGCGAACTTAGACTACCTCGCGACACAGGGCCTTGTCTTCGCTGTAAAGTCCAGGCGAAACCGGTATGGGTGCATTCTCTGGCGCTTTCTTATCGATGTTAACTGACATTTGGTAGTGTGATTCCAAGGATGATTGTGCATTCTGCTCCGAGACTCCTGGATCTACCAATGATGAATTCTGGAGCGTCCTCGGATGTCACCGCGGCCCGCTCGCCGCTCTAGCTGATTACATGTTGCCAGGTAGGTATGCGCATGTTCATGACCACCAAGATATGCTTTCTCATCCTTCAATAGAAGCCCTCTCCCCGAGGCAGGTACATACGCCTGTCACTTCTCCCATGGCGAGACGGCGCAATATGAATGAATACCTCGAACGAACCTATCTCGTCAATCAGAGCATGTCGGATATGGTGAAGGCTCACCTCGATTTTGACGATGGTTTTTGGTGGACTGAAGATCTAGCGACACTGCCGATGCCTAACCCGACGCTGGCAACCTATTCAAAAGAGCCCAAGGACAAACCCCCGCCGGTCTTGAAAGTGCTCGCTGCGAGTTGGAATGCCGAGGGCATACCCTTCAACTTTTGGGAGCTATTTAGACTGACCGGCTTCATGTCAGAAACCCGGGAATCGGAGGCTGTGACATACCCAATCCTTTACCGCGCTAAACTGCTCCTGAGGGAGATTTTGTTTTACGACCTACAGCAGCCTGAGCCATCGATACGAACCGAAGTCAATGTATCTAATGCCCAGCTCCTCCCCGATGACATGGATTACGACGGCCGAAACCGGTTAATCTATAACTGCATGGCCCAGTTCCTGCAGTCCTTCGAGAGTATCACCATGCGGAGGGTTATATCAGAACCAAAGAGCTGGCTAGCTGTTTTCTTCTCTCTCTGCATCTTCAGCATTGTCAGGACTATATTGGCGGACCTGATCTCCACTCCTTCGCGCTCCATTCCTGCCCAAGCCCCAAATTCTTTACCTATGTCCGGGGGGGCTACGGCCATGCACAGTGTTTACAAAGTGCTGGTTAATATATTTGCTTGGTCTACACCTATGCTTCTTGATAACCCAGGCACAGAATTGGATCAAAGTGATCGGGCACTGATTGCTACTACCGCGTCGGCTATCCGGAAGGACGACTGGATCACCTGGGGAATTCGCTCCTCTAAGGACTTTCTTCTCGGACTTGGAAGCGGATACTTGGTTGACAATATCGGGTTCAACGGTTTCTTCCGGCAACGAACTCCAATATATCGGCATGTTTCTTACCAACAGCCATCGAATATGAGCCAGGCACAGAAACCTCTTCCCGAATGGCGACCAATCGACCCATGGGCGAACAGGAACGACCAGGAAATGCTACCCGTAGCATACGGAATAGACCAGGGAAGGCGGCACACTGTAGGGGAGAGTCCTGCATTCACACGCGCGATTTCCAGGGGTCTCAACTCGCCTACGAAGTTAAGGACATCATACCAGCGACCGCCACTCCGCAGAGTATACTGCTCAAAATGTAACGAGTATCCAGAGGGATTCCGTGGGGAACATGAGCTTCGAAGACACACAGACGCCAAACACGCTGCCTTGGTTAAGAGATGGGTGTGTACAGAACCGCAGAACTTGGGCCCTAACTCTCTACAACCAGTTGTATCGCTCTCGAAATGCAAGGCTTGCGTCACCCAGAAAAGGTACGGCGCTTACTACAACGCGGCAGCCCATCTCCGCCGAGCCCATTTCCACCCTCACAGGAGCGGCAAAGCCAGCGGTGATTGGCCTCCAATGACCATCTTGAAAGACTGGATGCGGGAAGTACGGCAGTCGATTGATGTTAATGAGAACGATAGCTCGAGCGGGGAGGAAGATACCGATGTCAGGATGATTGAGGACTATGCGCTCCCACGACAGCCATCTTACCTAGAAGCCCCTAGGCTTGCTCCTGCACCACCGCAGGGGCCCCTCTTAGCACCATCGATAACACCATCTCTAGAGAGTACTGTACACAGCAGTCCTGTTATGCCGAAAGCTGAAGATAACAGGAATCGTTGCCCACACCCTGATTGCGGACGAGTTTTCAAGGACTTGGCTGCGCATATGCTGACGCATCAAGAGGAACGGCCTGAAAAATGTCCCATAGAAACTTGCGAGTATCACACTAAAGGATTTGCACGGAAATATGACAAGAACAGGCATGCATTAACCCACTACAAGGGAACAATGGTGTGTCCCTTTTGTCCGGGTCCTGGTACGGCGTACGAGAAGGCTTTCAACAGGGCCGATGTCTTCAAACGCCATTTAACGGCGATACATAATGTCGAGCAGACCCCGCCGAATAGCCGGAAGATGATTATTACCGGGAATAGCGCTCGCAATGGCGGCGACGCGAAGTGCTCGATTTGTCAGACACGCTTCTCTACCGCCCAGGAATTTTACGAACACTTGGATGACTGTGTTCTGAATGTGATTGTCCCTACAACGCCGAAGAACTCTAAGGACCATGTGTCTACGCCTCAGAAGAGCGATGAGAAGAGTATCACGGTCGCGATGGATGATGGCAGCGAGAAGAGCAAATTTGATACCCGAAGCCCCATCGAGGCAGTTCCAGCAATGGGGACGGCGGCCGAACAGGCGAAAGGTGAAAAAATGGATGTGGACTCGGATAAGGATTAGAACGAAGGGATGACAGGAAAATTGGGCAAAAAAGGTATGGTGTTGTTACGTACATACACTTGAACACAACACAGCCAGGCATATCCATTCAGCATTATTCGTTGTATTTCAGGGGAGGTATGCCTGGTTTTTCGATCTTCCCGACCTGGAAGTAAAAAAAAGCACCTGTTTACTACCTATCTAACTATACGTTATATAATATGTGGAGTACGTCTTAATGACGACTACGACCTGAGGATCTGTTACCACATATGCAAATACTACCCCTGATCAATGTTCTCAGGTCTGAGATATGAAGTTATATTTACGATATTTACCTATATATATTTATACACCTATACCAATCGTCGTTCCTTCAGCACTTGGTGCGTTAGGTTGTTTCTCGCTATGTTGAAACATCGGGAGAGCTCATTGACAGTTGTGATTAGTTGCACAACGGGAATCTTTATTGTGCAATAACTCTTTTTCCCCTCTTCCTGACTGGTCGTCGTTCAGGCTGGTTAGGTAGGTGACCCCATCAGCATTTTACTCCACGTTGCATTACCAGTTCAGTGTCTCTACGGCATTGGATCACCTAAACTAGGTAGTTATACTCCAGGATAGACCCATTCTCGTTTCTTCGGTCTAGTTACATGCTCGGACAGAAAAGACTACCTACCTATACATACACGAACGCGGCGAAATGGATAGGATGTGGAGGTCTTCACTATATATAGATAGGTATCCCCGCAACTAGGTAGTGTACACTACCAAACGTTTATTGCCATCCCTAAAGAATATCCCCCGGGACCTGCAGTAGTGTGCACGAACCTGTATTCTTCAAGCACGGCACTTTCTTACCTACGTGTCAGGTCAATCAGGTCATATTGTCGATCTCTGGTAGCGTAACTTACATACCTACCTACCTACCTATCATCCTTCTCTCTCATTCATCTCTTCGTTTTCGTGGATGAAGGAGAAGCTATCAGGGACCGCCTTTCTCTCTTTCTCTCTCTATCAGGCATTCCATCATGGGATAGAACAAAAAGTGGACATAGGTAGCCAAGCTTAGCTGTTCAGATTATATTAGGTTAGGTATTTCGTGAGGATGTATAAGCTGAACTTGCTATAGGTTGTTAATATTCATTCAATTCGTCCTTGGCTAGGTAGGTAACCCCCTCCTCTCCTCACACTTATCTCTTCTCCCTCCCCTAGGTACACACATGTCCTTTCTTCTTCTTCCCCTCCTAGGTACTTGCTGCACATATGAAAAGGAAACGGCAAAACCCAAGCATACCTACCTAAAAGTCACGGTTATGGGGGTGAGGGGGGGTGGTCAGAGAGGAGACGTGATAAGTCCTTGCTCTTCGCCAATGACGATGCGGAAACTACCTAAGCCTTCGAGGGTTCCCTTCGCTTCGCCAGAGCTCTCCTCCTTTTCTTTCCCTAACCTACACTAGATTAGTCCCAGGTTGGGGCAAATGCAGTAAGGTCACGCTTGAAGCTAAATAACTTGATCTACCTATCATATCCCTTTCCTTCTTCTTCTTTTTCTTCGCGCATCTCGTTAAACCCCCCCCCCCCCCCCCCCCCCCTACCCCCCAATCTTCATCAGGAAAGAAAGAAAGGAAGAGAAAAGAAGGTATGGAAATCTTGTTCGGAATGCGCAAATTTTGGATTTCATTTTTTTCTTCGGAGTTTCTTGATCGAGTAGTTCCCCCCTGGCCCTAATGACCCCTGGTCTGAAGTGAGCAAAGAGAAGAAAAAAGTACCTAGGTATGCTATCTATCATTGTAGGTAACCTAGCTGTAGTTGTAGCCGGGTTGGCTCGTCCCCTTTTCCGCCCCCAGTTACCCCCTCTAAAAAAAAAGACCCCCAGATTTGAGAAAAGATAGGTTACTTACCTACCTACTCGGAGTCGGCAGAACAAAGGCAAAGCAAGGTGGAATCCTGGGAATTGTCGGTATAAGTGAGCCTATATAAGTATATACATACATTGCATACGAGCCTATCATAATGATGCACACACACACACACACACACACACAGAGGATCTTTCCCATCTCACATGATGATATGGGAGGTCAAGTTTAGGGCGGATGGATAGATACATGTACCTATGGTAGGTAAGGTAGGTAGGTTAGATACTGGGTTTAGGTTAAAAAAAATATAATAGTCTCTTTTTTTTTTCTCCCCTTGCTCTTTTCGTGTTTCTTTACCAACCTACCTACCTTCCGTGCCAAGGAAACATTATATGTGCATATTATAACCTACCTAGGTAGGTAGGTTACCAGGTAGGTAGGGGTTCGGTTCGGGGATTTTAAGAGGAGGGAAAAGGCGGGTTTTTTCCAAGCTATAGCTAATTGCCGTATTCGGCAGGTCGCTTTGTCCGGGTGTGGGGGGGGGGGGGGGGGGGGGGGGGGATGGGGGGCGCGCTTGGTATGTATGTACATAGGTACTTACTTAACCTGGTAGGCTCGGTCAAGTTATAAACACCGAAAAGCCTAAATACCGGTAGGTAGGTAGGTAGGTAACTAGTTAGTTCAACATGAGAAGAAAAAGAAAAAAGAAAAAAAACCAGGGTTTTTTTTTTTACATAAGGACCCATCTCTCTCTCACTTTGACCACTTGACTTCTTGGCTTATTTGACATAGGTATTCATCAAAGGTCAGGTCCAATCCATTTCACTCACCTGGGGCTGTTGGGGGGGTTAAGGCTGTGTGAGCCCAGGTTAGGGTATTTCATAATGGGTAGGCAGGTATTTTAGTTAGTTACTTATCTACGTTAACTCGGTCTGTCCGGACACCTAGGTATTAAAGTTACGGGACTTGCAACAAGTTAAAGAAGGCAAGATGGTGAAAAGACCGGGGGGGGGGGGGAGAGATGGGGCTGTATGTTATATCTATCATATGTGTGTGTCTACTACAACTCGACCAAATCGTAACGTCGAATAGGTAGGTAGGTAGGTAGAAGAAACAGAAACACGAGTTGGGAGGTTTTTTTTTCTTCCCTTTCTTTCTTCTCTTTGCGTGTTCTTCTTACTAAGAGAAAGGGTGAAATACCTCGGTAGATACCTTAGTTAAGTAGGTAGATAGAATAAGAGAGAGAGAGAGAGAGAGAGAAAGCTACTGACCGACATTTCGGCGTAATTACCTATACGCGGAAGTGGTTACGAGGAAGACAACGCATAAACACAGACATTACATACACTACATACATACATATTGCTGCTGCTGCTACCGTGTATAAAGAAGCGCGATATGTTTACACTACCTACCACGTTTTTCTCTCTCCTACCTAGTTTAATCAATAACAAGGGAAAATCTCGAGAGAGAGAGAGAGAGAGGTAAAAGGTGAGAATCATGACAGAAGAAATAAAGACAGAGAAAAGCAGGTGGGGAGGGGGGGAGGTGTGAAACCGGTCTGTCTTGGCTTGAGAGATCTTAGGTAGTAACTGGGTGATGTAGATATTAGATGTGGACCTTATCCTCTTCCTTTTCTTTATACGCGTCCTACCTACCTACGTATACGCAAGGTATGCTACCTAAGTAGTGTAAACCAAGCCTCGCAAATGCGGCTGGCGTTGTCATAGGGTAGTCTGCCAGCTACCTACCTATATGGAGTCTGCCAACCTAGGCCTTGTTTTACCTACCTGCCTACATGCTAAGAAGGAAGAACAAATCCACGACAACGCTGGTATCCCCCCTCACTCTCTTTCTTCTTCTTCTTCTTGAGAAGCTCCGTCTTACCTTTTCCCCAAGCCCACACTTGTAAATACCGCGTCCATCTGCCTACCTACCTATGGATTATTACACTAGAGGTGAGCTATACCGCAGTGGTGCGAGTTAAGATAAAGAAGGGACATGCATACCTGTGCTGGACCCAGCTAAATAAAACTTGAGAGCCCTCGGCGATACCAGTGTACACAGAGTACAAGGCTCGTAATATGTGGTACCTACTTCTTCCCCTGTGGAGAAGGCATGAAATAACGACCTACCTATGGATGTTGTTATATAGCTTTGCCTCAACTATATGGCTGTAGGTAAAGGAAAGGAAGAAGCCAGTTGGCAAGTTAGTAGATATGCGTTAGGTAGTGTAAGCACCCAGGTTGAAAACCGGGGGAAGTCGTAAATAACCGGACGCCGCAGCGGTAGCTCCATGCAGTATAGACAGTCATCCATTGATACCCGTATACCTCAAGCTATGATTGCTGAAGCAACAAACGCAAAAGAAAGAAAAAACCGCCAGGAAACTTAAACCAGATAATAGAATAAATCTTATAACAAGCAAAATCACGCTAACTAGGTAGGTATTTAGATTACAGGATAAACTGACAACGCGTTAGCCATATAAAACACACCTGTATATTGATATATAATTTCCACGGGTGATAGCCGAATAACCCCATGCTCTCCCCCCTTCTTCCATCCGTCCCCTCCCCGAGTCCATATACATATAGAGTAGACTACCACCGCCAACTCATATCGGGTAGGTAACCGCAAGTGTGCATGGGAACTCTTATTACACTTTCTCGTAGGTCTCGTGCTTTCAGACAAACCCGTCCTCTTCTTCTTCTCTCAAAAGGTTCCTTTCCTATCAGGCTATCTATGTTCTACATATCAATATTATACCTCCTTTCCTAATACTGCTTACATCGGGCACAGTAGACAAATCTATTGTTACATGTTACCTTACCTAAGTCATAGGTAGGCAGATATAACAGGCGATGAAAGGGGCCTTTCCGTCACTTACTCCGTTTTGCCGCGCATATGTGTATTCGAGTCTAGGTTAGGTGATCTCTGTTCAGTATTTTCATCATCGCTATGTACTAGTAAAAAGATGAGGTGCTAGGGGCCGTAATGCTCACCTGCTTACTATATTTCACACTCTCATGTCAACTATACATATCCCATCTTAACCACATCGTGTATTCATTCCCTCACCCCGACCAGCCAACAAGGTCCAGTCACGTATGTCTTACATACTGATATAACTAAGCGTTAGTCGTCACGAAGCACAGCATCACCTTTATTCCAAATCACCGATCATATCGTTGAACACAAGATAGGCTTTACTCGGCAGCGTATACGTATATATTTAGACCAGCTTGATTGATTGTGTGGTTGATTTCTTGCCAGCCCACGTAACCTAGAGACAAAGGAGACTTATCGCATCTCTCGGTATGTTATACTTCCAAATACCCTGCTTCCCAACACATATATACTCCCCTCCTTTCCATCAGCCCATGCTATATAATCTCATTCTCGTTTTCTGTCCCTCCTCACACATGCATTCATAGGGTATCATCCACCGATCGTTAGAAAAGAAAAAAAATAAACCAAAAAAAAGAGAAGCTCTTCGCTCAAACCCGCCCACTTGACACCTAAAATCCTCATTCATAACATAAAAAAGGGGGGGAGGAGAGGGAGACAATTATCACACCACCACCACCACCGACCTCGCGTTTCTCTTACGAAATATAGTATGCAGCAAAAAGGAGAGAGACGAGAACATATCCAATCTGGATAAGTAGTTAAGCATCAACTGCCATTTCCACAAAAAATCCCTTCCTTCCTCCCCCCCCTCGCACCAAGCCCACCGCCGCCACCTACAAGCGATTCGACTTCCTCGCGAATCCCCTTAACACCCTCCAAGCAGCACCACATCTTCTCCCTTCCTCCACGACCCCATGCACGCCCTCAATCTTCTTCCCTGCTTCGCGCACATACCCCTCCTCGGGCGGCATCACCTCCCAGCCGGGAGGCCTGGTCTCAAGCCGGTCATCCCCCGCCAGCTTCTCCATCTCACACCGCAGCAGCCAGCGCTCCCACGCCCAGCCGCCCGCCACGCCTGCTACACTGGCTGCCGCCCCCGTGCTACCGTGCACCATAGCTTCAAGCTCGAGGACTCTGCCACCCGGGGGTGGCGCTGGTGTGCTCTTGCCCTTGCTCTTACCCGCGTTGTTGCTAGAACTAGCACCGGGCAGCGGCGGTAGTGGCCTGGTCTCCCTAGCCGCGGCCGAGGCTGCGAGGTCCGGGCTCTCTCCCATGGGAAGACAGGTCCAGGCGCGCCTGACGCCTTCGAACCCAGCGCGCGCGAGGCGGCCGAGGAACATGCGCGTGGGACAGGGGTCGTAGCCGAGGGTCTTGAGTGTGAAGCCGAATTCGACCGACGTAGCAAGGCCCAGGGGTCCTGCGTTGACGATGTCCGAGTCGAGCACGGCAAAGTCGAGGTAGCCGCCCGGCTTTAACACGCGCATCACTTCAGCTAGGCACCCCTCCCACTCATCTTCGCCGTTCTCACCGATAAACTTGAGAATGGCGTGCAGCTCGCGCGCCGACACGAGGTCGAAGTGGGCGTCGGGGAAGGGCAGGCGCGTGAGTCGCTCGACGGCTACCTGGCGGTGGTTGGGAGGGCCGCGCACGTTTGAGTTGGACACCTGGCGAATGGCCTTGGTGGTCACGGTGTATACCTTGGCGTTAGGGTACGTAATGGCGCAGTGCCAGGCCCAATCGCACGCCGCCTGACCGCCGAGGTCGAGGATGCGCGCGCGGTCCCGAGCCCCCCCGATGCGGGACAATCGGGCAAGGCGTTTGGCAATGGGCGCGGAGAACAGGCGCCCACCGTTCAGCGCCTTGGTGGCGCTCACGTGCCAGTTGGCCATGGCCATCTGGCTGAGCGCTTCATATTCCTTCTCACGCTTCAGCTTCTCCGGGTCGTCGACTAGAACATCGTCTCCACGGACAACGTTGGCACTCATGCGCTTTCTCGCCGACTGTGGCAACACGGATAATTGGTACTTGCCGAGTAGTTGATTGAAGTGGGCCTCGCGCAGCGAAATACGTTGAGCTTGAAGAGCTTCAAAACGTGGAAGCCGATGAACGAAGGGGTCTTGGCTGCGCGACCGAATGATATATTCTTGGAAAGCCCGGTAATATGCCGACTCTTGTCGCAGGAGCTTAGGTGGCAGGCTCCGTGGAATATCTGCCTTGATGGCAGCCTCTGTAAAGCGAACAGTCTTCTTTCTCTGTAATGGAGAGACTGTTTCTGACTCGAGACCCTGTTCCTTGACCCCTTCGCTACTATCATCGATCACCTTCGGCTCAGGTTCAGAGCTTGTGTTCGGCTCCAACTGGATTTCCTCTACAAGCGTAATGCCTTTCAGATAAGCTTTCTGGGCTAGTAACCACATCTCTGTTCGGTCTAGGTTGGAGAGAGCAGCCTCCTGCTGCTTCTTGGCATACTCGGGGTCATAGACCGTCACTATCTCTGTAGCAATTATACCCTCGCTTGGGGATGCAGGTTCGCCATGGGCAGCAGAAGAACTTGAAGGATCGTGAAGATCAAAACGTAACGCTGTCAAAGGACCCTCATCTAGACCTTGCCTGGCCTCAACTACTTGCTCCAAGATAATTGGCCTAGCGGTTGGCATGCCGTCGGACATTGTACCCCTGACTTCAACCACTTGCTCAACTGGTGCTGGCGGAGGGGGGATGGCGAAGTGCTCGGGTCGCGGGGGAGGTGGAGGTAGAGCGGACGTAGAGGTCATCTGTGGAACAGTTTCTCTCCAAGGGCAACGGTAAAACTGCTCAGCTGTGGTCGAAGTCGGCGGCGCAACGTCGTCGGGTGTTATTGAGGGCAGATGCCAAGTGTGTCGCGTACGAGGAGATAGCCCAGAGAAGAACCCGCCTGGTGAGGGGATATCTAGTCTCGTTAATCCCCGAAGAGACTGTTGCTGCTCAGTTGAAAGCCTCAATGTCGGTCGCTGAACACCGCTGAACAGTCGGTTCATCTGTTGAGACATTTCTGGTCTCCTTTCCTCCTGGATCTCGATCACTTGCTCAGTCTGATAATTCTCATCCTCACCTCCGGACAAGGCGTTGAGAGTCGCTAGCGCAGCAGGCTGTAGTTGGACCCCAGACCAGTCACCCCTATTAGACTTTTCGTCTGCCTCCATAATAGGTGTTGGCGGCGCAGACATTGCAGCTAACTGGTCTGAATTTAGACTTCCATCGAGAGAAGGTGGGGCGGAAATAGTCGGAATATCCTGAGACTGCTGGGACTGTAAGTACGATATCACCGCTGGAGACATCTCGACCTTAGCGGGAGGAGTTGGCGGCACTGGTGATACGAATTTCTTGAGATCTGGTCTCCCGGACCAACTCTCGGCATCCCGATCTGGTTGTGGTGGAATGACCAAAGGCGGAAGGGCACGGTGGGAAGCCGACGTTTCGACGGCAGGCCGTTTTGACATGGTGCCGCGAGAGCTCTTCTGCCGCTTTAGCGAAGACGTCCGGGTAACTTTTGGCTGGGGTTCCTCCTCGTCCGAAATCTCATATATGTCATCAAACTCTGTAACATCAGTGCTAACACTAACTCGATTCCAGGGGTTTGAAGATATGGATGGTGAGTTGCTCTCGTCAGCAGAGGCGCTTGACGGAGAGGAGGGGAGAATCGGGGCTGACAGAAAGTGAAAACCCCGCGGAGTCGGGAAGTGATCACTTCGTGGCGACAGCCATTGTACGATCTTCTCGTTCGAGGGCTGGACCTGAAGCCTGTTGTGATCTGGCGCAGTACGCCGGTGGTGCGAGTCTTCTGGGTCCTCCTCCATTATTGTATTAAGAGGCCTCCCCGGCCTTCGACCCTGCGAAGGGGAGGGAGTTCTATATGTGCTTGACGGTATAATGACTATTTCAGGCATCGTGGGTGTGGGAAAATGCAGTGAGAATTTAAGAAAATCAAGAATAAAGGATGATATCAGACGGGTGTAACACGAAGACAATAGATAACTAAGGACGTCCGGCGTCGTCGAAAGCAAAGTGTAGGAAATAGGCTTCTAACGACGGGAAGGCTTCGATCAACGAAGCATGAATATGGAATGAGGCGACCTCAAGGACGGTTGAAGAGAAAGGACTAAGAGAAAATGGCCTACCGAACGCTTGGGAGCGATTTTAGTTTTATTCCTCACGCTCTGGAGAGGTCAAGCGGTTAGAAAGTGTGGAGATACTATGGTTCGTGAGATGTGAGCGAGCGCTTCCATCAAGTCGATGGGCGGATGGCAGCACATAGCATGCATTCCCTTGCATGTCGACTGCAGATTCGGCTAGACGCACACTTGAGCAAGCCCATTTTAGGTGTGAAGAGAGCCGTGGCCATACCAGAAGAAGGCCGGCCGTCTTACTAGGCACGGCCAGCAGAAGGTGTGTCGGTCGAGCTACCGATTCCATAACCCAATCAAGACAGGCGAAGAGCCAACCCATAGAGGTTTAATTTTAGAAAACATGGCGGGCACAGCCAATAGACAGACAAGCGCGCCGAGGTGGAGGAGGGCTGAATAAGTTGATTGGAAGAGCCATGCAGACTTCCAGGCCAATGAGGTGAGGCTGCGCTGGACTGGGCGCTTAGCCGCCCAACGTCGACTGTGACGAGGCATGAGTGGATGAACGGCGCTCACGATGAGATGTGCCAACCGAGGGAATCAAGATGTAAGACATACACCGATGCCACGAAGACCAAGGTTCCCAACATCATTATCTCCTACCGGGGCGGCCTAACAACCCGACTTGGGAAATCCAGAAACACGGCACATTCAACAACGGCTCGTCGCAAGGGTTATGTTTTCCTGTTTGCCTGGGTCCGATGACCATGCGGGACTGCTGTGGTATTTCACCGTTAAGGTGTATACGGTCAAGTAGACACCCCAAATCGCTTCTTCTCATAAATAGTAATAGCGTACCTGTGCTAGAAGGATTCATAAATAAGAGGTGGTCATCTTTTTATCACCATGCGTGTGGTGACAATATTAGTGACTCCAACCTGTTGAACGATGTCGGCTCCCCGAAAAAGCCCATGAGGGGAACATAGAAACATGTTATATGCCCGTGTAGTAGTATCAATGTAACCAGAAACGGAAGGGCTGAGTTGTTGTTGGTGGTGGTGGTGATCATTCTGTTTGTCCTACATTGGGGGCCGTCAATAGGTACTTACATAGATGGTATGAGAGAAAGATGGTTCGAAGCAAAGATGGTGGCATGGCCGGGGGGATTCCTGTCTATCCGGGCTTGGGCAGGGTTAGGTTCATCGAAGCCACACTTCTGGAGTGTGGCTGATAATAATGTGGCTGGGTATGGTTTCTACCTAGGTACCTATGTACATAATGACGGGAACCATTCTGATTTCCATGCCGTCCAATACCTACCTGACCCCACTTCCCACTTTGGCCCCCCCCGGGTCTTGCATCCAGTCTTTTGCGCGGCTCGTCAAACGCATGGGAACAATTGAACGTAAGTTTTACCCCACCATTAATCGGACAACTCGATAAACCCCGCTATCCAGCTCCAAACCAATTCGCCCAGCACAGAGAGACAAGACAAGACGAGACAAGACACGAGAACAGAACAACAACAACTACACTAACCTAGGCAAAAGAAACAATCAACGTTTCGACGAAACATCCCGTCTTTTCAATCCCCTCCCCTTCCTCTTCTTTACTTTTGCTTTTCTGCAAGCAAACCTCATCTTTAGACTGGCCAAGTAAAGCAATGGCGGACGCAGAGCAGCCAGAGCTCCCCCACGAGCCCCAGAGTCGGCATGTGACTTATTGCGGCGGTAAGTCAAACAAACACACACATCTGGCGAGACCCAGTCCCGTCACTGATTTGCGAGAGGAAAAGAGAGAAAGAGAGAGAGAATACTATATTTCTAACTATTACCTTATTCAATAGTCTGTACGCTACCCCCTGAGGTACGTGTGTTGCTCACCATAAACCCGATTCATCCTCCTTCCCCCATCCCCCCCCTCCCCTGGTTCGACGTGTTCATTGTTATGCGCGCTCTTTCTCTTCCCCCCAGTACAGAAATACCGAGGAAAACAAGAAAACAAGAAACAACTAACCGCCGACGCCCCCCCTCCTCCCTCCTCCCTTTAAACAAGTAAAGTACTGCGAATATGGAGGCACCGTGAAGAAGTGCCAAGACTGGCTGCAGAAAGCCCACCCCGACATGTACGAGAAGATATGGTCCGCCGGTACGTTTTCTATCGTCAAGCACAACTCATCCCCCCTTAACCCCGCCCTCCCCCCGGACCAATCAACAACAACAAAATCACTAATCCGGTACCACGTATCCATCTATCCAACCCGCAGAAGCCCTAGAAGCCGCGACCGCGTCGCTCTCGGTGGAGGCGCAGAAGCGCGCGGCCAAGGACGCGCAGAAGAAGGCGGCGCAGGCGGAGAAGGCGGAGCAGAAGCAGGCGGACCGCATGGCCAACAGCGTGGTGACGATCAAGCGGGTCGAGCGCAACAAGCGCAAGTACGTCACGGCCGTCTCGGGCCTCGAGGCCTTCGGCCTCGACCTCAAGAAGGTGGCCAAGGAGTTCGGCAAGAAGTTCGCCACCGGCTCCTCCGTCACCAAGGTCCCCTCCGGCGGCGAGGAGATCGTCGTCCAGGGCGACGTCAGCGACGAGATCGAGGAGTTCCTGCTCGAGAAGTACAAGGACATCCCCGAGGACAACATCGAGCTCGTCGACGACAAGAAGAAGAAGGCCAGCGCTGGTTAGTCAGGTACGAGAGCGAAAGAGGGAGAGGGAGATGGGGGATAATAGTCATCAGTATACAAAAAGAAAAGGGGGAGGGGGGTTGGCATATCACAAATCAGGAGAAGAACTCTCCACAGATGAATAAACAAACAATAGGTAGTCTTATTTGATCAGAAGCAAAAAAGCGAAAGGGAATACAACCTGCCTACATAAGGGCAACCTGGCTTAATGTATGTTAACCTGTAACCAAACCAAACCAAACCAAACCGATCCTAAGCCAATCCCACTTCAATCCCAATCCATAACACCATAATGCATACAAGTCTCCCCTTCAAATGTACATAATTCCATCCCATTCCTATCCATTTCCTTCGCCCATTTTCTTCTTCTTTCAATATTATGCTGCTCTTTTTCTTAGTGTCCGTCCTGTTGACTTGGTAGTAGCAGTACTACCAGTAGTTGTTGCCGCTGGTGCTTTCTTTGAAGTAGCCGACTTGATCGTTCCCATGACTGTTCTCTTCACGGCTGGCGCAGGCTTGGCCGCTTTGGCCGCTGTCGTCTTCTTCGCAGCGGCAGCGGTTGTACTACCCTCGCTGGATTCGCTGACCCCGCTACCCTTTCTTCTTCCGCGTGTAGCTGTGGTAGATGGTGGGCGGGGCGCGACGGCAGCCTTGCGCGCCCGTCCGGTTGCTGCTGTGCTGCCGGGGTTGGAGCTTGATGTAGATGATGTGGTTCCATTCCTCGCTAGAGCCCCCGGTCGTGCTCCCCGTGCCCTCTCGACCATGCTCGAGATCATGTTCGACGAGGACTTGACTGGTGAGCCCTTCGTGGGAGAGCCTGGGCGGCTCATGGCGGGCTTGGTGGGAGATTGTGGACGGTCTCGAGGCAGAACTCGCGTGTTAGATGAAGTAGTAGACAGGACCTGTCCGGAGTGGATGGGGGCGGCCTCCTTGGCAGGCCCACCGCGCAGCTTCTTCTTGGGGTGCTCCACGGCTCCGCCCTGGTTCTCCTTGTCGGCGCCAGCAATCTCGTCGCTGCAGTTGGTTAGCTCATTCGTGGTACACACGTGATGCACAGCGTACCTCAAGCGCTTACGCCCGCTTGCTGGTTTGCTGGGCGGCACCGGTTTCCGTGCGATACGCATAGGTGAAGTGCCGTCCTTGGCGGGGACGGGAGGAGGTTTGGCTACATACGGGTCTTTGGGCGGGCGTTGCTGTTGTTGCTGGGACTGAAGAGACTTGGTGAAGAGCTCGCCCATTTTTACTTTGCGTAGGGTGGTGGGGATGCGGTTGACGCGCATCTCGACCCGCGACCGGAGTTGTTGTGCTTGGACATTGTACTGAGCTCGAAGTCGACGCGCGCGTTCGGTAACTGCATCAATGATCAATGGCGATTCTAACGGGTTTTCGTCTTATTCCGGACGTTTGACACGTACTCTCGAGCTGCAGGTTGTCAATCAGGGCTTGCTTCTGCGCGATGGATATGCCCATCTTGCGCTTCTTGATTGGGCTTCTCTGTGGAGTCGTAGCTACGGAGGAATCAGACTTCCTTTTGCGTGGTTGAATAGGTGCCATGGCGATTGAGTGCTCGTGTAGTTGAGTTTGCGAGTTCTGATTGTTTCCTTTGGTTTCGTGTCTGCTGTGTAGATGGAAATGACGCGTGTTGCAAGAAGCTGGCCTTCTGTCGGAATCGGAATGTGTGATGTTGTTGTATGGGGAAGGCTAAGTAAGAGGATGCTTTCAACGATGGTACCTAGGCGCACATGGGGGTCTCTGGGAGTGGTATTTATACGGTAAAAATACCATACTCACACGGTATATATACCACTCCTTCCTCACGAGCTAGATCTTTTCCGCTTCGTAAAAACAGCAACCGCAACACTTCTGCTCCTTCTGAAAATAACAGAAAATATACCGTTACATTTAAGCGAGCCGCTCGAATTTTTTTAAACGTTTAAAAAAAATGAGGTTATACAAAAAAGGAGTGGTATGTGTACGGGATGTATACCACTCCGTACAGTATTTATACCACTCAACGGGGGGGTACGCCCTGAAATTTTAGTGGAAAAGATCTAGCTCCTAGAGATCGCATTCTGACGGTAAGGTACCTAAGTTTGTGTTTACTTTAATTGAAATCCCCCAATGATTGGACGTGCGGCTGTGAAACCAAACACCTACCTACCTACCTACCTATCGGTTGCTTCTTGGTCCGAGCGTCACCAACCCACTAACTTAGGTAAGTTAGGTAGCGTACTTAGGTACCTTCTGCGTACTCAGGTCGGTCATCATTGCGCTGTGTCTAGCAAGATCTTAGGGACCTCAAGTACATATGTAGGTAGGTAGGTACGTACCGCCCATGCCCGTAAGTACCCATACGTAGCTAGGCTGCACCTGCCTGACGTCTCAAGCTTGACCCGTTCACTGCCATGTTCCAGCCTCGTCATCCAATGCCCATCATCTAATCAACACATTTGCGATTGGATACTACTACTTACTTACCTACATACCTCCCTACTTCGATTAGGTATCTAAACTGAGGCCAGTATTGACAAAACTCCATACAGCCTCACCACCCACCGTCGACACCGCTGTCCTCCGATTGCGAAATACCTTCCTCCCCCGATAATCTGACATATCCGTTATTAAGATGCCTCTGCAAGCGGTTATGGTGGTGGTCGACAATAGCGAGAGCAGTCGGAATGGAGACTACACGCCCTCTCGCTTCGATGCCCAGGCCGACTGCGTAAACATCCTATTCGACAGCGTTAC
Source organism: Biscogniauxia sp. FL1348 (assembly GCA_022544895.1). Classification (NCBI taxonomy): domain Eukaryota; kingdom Fungi; phylum Ascomycota; class Sordariomycetes; order Xylariales; family Xylariaceae; genus Biscogniauxia; species Biscogniauxia sp. FL1348. The sequence goes on along the minus strand of JAJNNV010000017.1, from coordinate 187,814 downwards.
CCAGTCGAACCCCGAATCCTCTGTTGGTCTGATGAGCATGGGCGGCAAGGGACCTGAGGTGCTTTCCACACTGACGACGGAGCGCGGCAAGCTACTCGAAGGTCTACATCGCACCAAGAAGAAGATATCAGGATCGTCACACCTGGCCACCGGTATTCAGATTGCTAGCGTATGTCCACTCCTCTCTTTTCCGGAGTGTACACAAGACAGTCCGGATGCTAACGACTCGTGTCTCGGTATGTAGCTTGCCCTTAAGCACCGACAGAACAAATCCCAGCGACAGCGTATCATTGTCTTCGTGTGCTCGCCTGTAGCAGATGACGAGAAGAAGCTCGTGTCCCTAGCGAAGAAGATGAAGAAGGGCAACATCGATATCGACTTTATCCTGTTCGGCGATCTGGACGACGATGATGTACAGAAGAAGCTTGAGGCATTCAACAACGTAGTCAAGGGCAATGACAGTTCCCACCTGGTTGTAATCCCCCCGAGTGGTAAGCTACTAAGCGACCAGCTCCTCTCTACACCGATCCTACTCGGCGAGGCCGCCGCCGGAGGTGCAGGCGGAGGTGGTATGGCCGAGGGCGGCGGCGATTTCGGTGGCTTCGACTTCGACCCTAGTGCGGACCCCGAATTGGCGCTTGCTCTGCGCATGAGTATGGAAGAAGAGAATGCAAGACAAGCGAAGCAGGCCAAGGCTGAAGAGGACGCTAAGAACAAGTCGAGCCTAGAGTCTATCAACGAGGATAGCGAGAACCAGCCTCTGCTAAATGAGCAGGGTGAGCCGAGTGGGAGTGGGTCGTCTGGGGACAAGAAGGACAAGAAGGATGACGACAAGATGGACACATCATAGACTACCTAGGCTTGTCTGTAAACTCCTACATAGTACTACCGCGGGGTTACGGAATGGGACTTGTACATTATTAGACCAAAGAAGCAATAGTGGTGGTGGTCTTGGGGGAATACCATCCACAGCCCAAGGTAGGATGGCTCTCTATTCATGATACATGGGGGGTTTTGAACAAATCCCGAATGAAAGCTTCCAAACCCTTACCTGAACGCCATACAATGCAGCTTGTCCACCACCATCGCAATGTCCATACATGCCCGTGAGAGTGCTGTGCTCTTCCTTCATCTTGCCTGCCGTCAGACCTAATAAAAATAAAACCAAACGTCATATTCCCTTGCCTTCCCCCCGTCCCCGATCACCGAGAACTGTTGAGCTCCCTGATATACGAGTTTAGCTTCCTGTCAAACGTCTCGCAGCGTATCGGCATCTCGAGCTGGTAGAAGGGATTCTTCATGACGTAGTCCGAATACAGGTCGTAGACCTTGCGCATAGCCACGTCGGCATTCGCGTTGGTCTGCAGGGTATCGGTGAACAGCAGAAACTTGGTTCCCGTCATCGTGTTGAAACACTGCAGCCGGAAGTTCTCGGACTCGAGCACTTCGAGCCCGGACGGCGGCTCCGGCCTGCTAGGCACGACGCCTCCGCCCGTGCCGGACGACGTGTGCTGGTGCTGCTGATTCTGCTGCATCTGCACGGCCTTGACGGGACTCAGACGGGCTGTGATGGCATGGACTCTGGCATACGAGGTGAGCACGTGTTGTTTTGCAACTGCCCTGCGAAATGCCAGAGGCATATGAGGGAACCAAAATCTCACCCGTGAAAGGTCCCGGCGAGGACGAGGTAGTCATTTGTGTTCAGCTGATTGAGGCCATCCCCAAAGGTCCGGTTGTAGATAAGGCCACCGGCCTTATTGATCACAATAAGAGCTAATATGGTCCTACGCATAAAGTCAGTTAGGTGGATTCATCTCTTATCTGTATAGGGGGGGTAGGAGGTTTACCACTTACATAATGAGTCTTCTCTCACTCAGCGGACGCAAGTATAGAAAGAGAGAGAAAAGTATGAATTAAATGAAGGAGTTGGGTTTTGTTTTCAATTATCCGATCATACCTATCTTGACCAGAAACCTCGGTTTCATAAGGTGATTGAATGGTCCAGTCGTAAGACTGCAATATATAGCTTCCTCGGTTGATACATATAAGAGGTATTCAGGATAAGGTTAGGTATGTAAGTAAGGCTTGCCAGTGAAGTCCAGCTCAGTCCCGTCTTTCAGCGATCACTGCTACCCACTCACCAATTGATGAGATGTACTACCTAGGTACCTAACCTAGGTACCAGTAGGTAGTAAGAAGTTAAGGTACCTACAATTGCGCAGGTTTGAGCAACCGGGGTTTATCCGGTCGCGCTGTTAGGTACGTAGGTAGGCCCTCTACCTACCTATGAGGTACTGCTTTCAGGGATCTTCTAGTGTAGTAGGTACATATCGGTAGTCCACCAAGGCTGTCAGGCACGCCAAAGCTTCAGTGGGCCGTCCACTCATTCACCGCGCTTTAAGCTCTCAACAGCTGACAGCCGCGCAAAAGTCCCCACTGATTTTTCGAGAACCTTCAACATCAACAAAGCGACACACCTTTTATCAACGAACATCCTCCCACGATAGCACATCTACAGCAACAACCACAACTACCACAACCCACTGACTGCATCACCGTCTGAACTTGCAACCAATTGCTAAGCTGTAACCTGCTTACCTAGCCCATCCACATTATACAACAAGGTCACCAGTGACCGCGACAACAGCTCTCTTCCCTGCCTAATCAGCCGACCGACTGACCTCACTTTTGATCCCATCACCGAATTGAAGGGAAGGCAGGGCAGAAGTAGAGGAAGAAAAGAAGACGACGAGAGGGAGAGCTAGAGATGGCGCACTTTCCGGCCACTTCGCGCGCGAAAGCCGCTCCCGCCGGCAACGAGGAGGCTTCGACCACGATAAATCTGGGCGAGTTCCAGGACGTAGACACGCTGACCCTGTCCGAGGCGTCACTGGTCATCAACGCCCTGGTAGCGAAGCGACGGAACGACCGCAAGAATGTCAACGAGACCGAGTACGTCTAATCCCATCTACCACTTGACTCGTCCTGCTAGCTAGTTAGCTACCTACTTAGGTAGTGAGCGACAAGAACGCCCTCAAGTGATCTCACGATTCCTTGGGGGGAAAGATGTTCTTTTTCTGGTCTTATTTCCTTAAGCCTCCCAAACTTCAATCCACACATGCATAAGTGAAGGGATCTGAACATTGGCTGACCATGTCGATCACCCACCTGACAGGATGTTGCGCAAAACCATCGACTATCTAGATGCCTTCTCCCGCTTCAAGAAGAAGGAGAACGTCGAGGCCGTCGAGCGACTGCTGAGCGCGCACAAAGAGTTCCACAAGTTCGAGAGAGCGCAACTAGGTAAATACTCCTTTTCTTCCCCCCTTCTCTCCCTTCTCTATTCCTAGTCTACATGTCATGTGCCAGTATTCTCTGCCCCAATGTGTTTGCAAATATACCCTTCGTGCTGTGACCAACCGGAGTTCTAACCTTTTGCTTTTCCCATATCCTCTAGGATCCCTATGTTGCGAGAATGCCGACGAGGCCAAGACCCTTATCCCTTCTCTCACCGACAAGATCAGCGACGAAGACTTACAAGATCTGCTCGACGAGATGAACAAATACATGCCGCAGTGAAGGCAGGGTGGATCGCTAGTCCCCTCCCTCGGCATCCCATCTGCCAATGCGCCGCCCCTGCTCGAGCCGAGATTCTGTGAAGACGCATGTCTATTCCCCGAACCCCGCATTTCTACTCAACGTATTGCCGAGCGCATGTCCCTGTTTTGCGCCTCTATGCCTAGATCACTCTCATGCTAGCCCACCGGAGATTGCTTGAAGAGTTGACTAGGGCGTGAACAAGTTTTACTAGTGACGAACGAAGGAGCCTCAGAGTGGAGGAAAGGGTCTCTACTTTCCCCTTCTTCCCTGTCTTAGGATAAGATGAGTTTGGCACAAGGGAGCCAGGTCACGAAAAGAGGGAAGGGCAGCACTACTCCTTGCCAGATAAAGAGTGTATGTAATGAAGAAAAGAAAAGAAAAAAAGGGAATGGGTGGAGGTGGGATGATTTATCTTACGACAGGCGTTATGTGGCCGTTTTGCTTTTCTTATTTTTCTACTTACCAAAGTTTCTTGTATAAAAAAGACGGAATTGAGTTGGAGGCAAACGAAACAAGAGAGGAAGAAAAAAGCGAGGACGACTGAAGGAAGGAAGGGAGGAAGGGAAAGGAGGGAGACAGATAAATATGATAAATCTAACCTCACCCACCCGAAAGATAAAAAGAATATTAAAGAGCACCGGGGGGTTGAGGATCCGGAAGAATGATGAAGATGAAATAAGAACGACGGAAAGGGGGAAATAGAGACGGTGAGGGGGGGAGAGAAGGAGGGGTGCAAAGAGAGAGAGAAAAATAATAAAATAATGAAATAATACCTTACCTAGGTAACCTCTACTTTATTATATTTCCTCGTGCATGGGGACCCGTGTTATTGGGGACGAGAAACAGTGATGATATGTAGGTTAACCTAGATTTTTTCCCACTGCTCAGGTGGGATTCAAGAAGAAAAGGAAAAGGGGGGAGAAAACGATTTCCACTCCTACGCTCTTTCATGCTCTTCTCCAAATTTTCATCCTCTTCCTCCTAATAAATACCATTTCTCCTTTTTATTTTATTTTTATTTTATTTTTTGTTCCTAGGTAGGTAGGTTATATGAATCCCGTACCTACTTACCCGCGAGTAGATTCCAGACAAGACAAAGTTACCAAAAGTTTAGGTAAGGTAGGTAGGTAGGTACCTACTAGGTACCCTACCTACATACCTACATAGTAAAAAATCAGGGGGAGGGGGATAGTCAGGAGGGGGAAGAGGAGGTATCTCTGCTTAAGTAGTCTTCCTACAGAAAATATTGGACGACTTCTGTCTCCCGCTGTCCCCTCCCCTTTCCCCTTCCATCCACCGAATCTATACCACAGCCAGCCAGACAAGTCATAAAATTTCAACATGTCAAGATACATAAGACAGGACTTAGGGTTCCCCTAACTTGATCACTTGGTGTCCGTTAAGTGCGGTACAACAGTACGTGCGTGCGCGTGTGTGTGTGCAGATATAAAAGATTTATGTGGTATCTGTAGAAGAGAGAAGAGAAAAAAAAGGAAAAGGCAAAAGCAGCGAACAAATAGCAACGTTTCCTCTCTAACTCCTTTCCCCCTGTATGCCTTGGCATAGCTCACCTCCATTTGCCAGAATGCGCCGTCTTTCCTTCTTCCCCTGACCCGGAGGTCATCCACTTTATCTTTGGGCCTTGGACGTTGAAAATAGAAGTGAAGGTAGACGATCTTAGCTCATCTAGAGCTTCCTCGCTCGTGCTTCTCTCGAATACATCTTTCCCATAGTCGCTGCCTATTCCTTCTGTCGTATCATAACTGGAAACGTGCTGAAGTCACTCATATCCTAGCTCATCCATCATTACACCCCTCGCTGTCCCGCCTACCCCCTGAATCCTACATGAGACTTGAAATCCGTATATTCCATAGATGCCTAAGGGCCATTCCAGCTCAAAACGTGGTAGCCGTTCGCACGTTCATTCTTCGTTGGATTAAGCGTGGCTCGGTGAGAATCTACTGTGGCATCATCGTTCACCTTTGCGTAGTTGCCGTTTTCAGCTTTAAGCTGGTTCTGGATCTCCATCTGTGTCCCCGGTTGGCCGGGTGTCAAAGGAGAAGGATGGTATTGAGAGCTTCCGGGGGACGATGATGGCCCTTGTTTGGGAGTCAAGGGTAGCTCGCTCACCGGCTTCTGGCCGCTACCAATTCTCTCGGCGTCATTCGCGTCTAGTTCAATGTAGCCGGGGCGTGAAGTAGATACAGTGCGATCAATTTCTTGGCTGTTGGCTCGACCTATGGAAGGTTAGAATTAAAAGAGAATTTTGTGAGAACAGGAAATGTAGTTGGGTATATATGTTTTCAGGGTTGCGCGTCCTCCCCTTTCTTTGTCAAGAAAAGGGGAATAGGGGTAGACGGTGATTTTAACAAAACTTACCTCCAAACGGGGCGAAGACGTCGTTCTCTCCACCTTTTCCCTTGGGGCTGCTCTGGGTCTGATCTATGACAAACTTCTCATCGAATAAAGTAGGAGAAGTGCCCCTGGTCGACGACATGCGCTTCGAAATGCGATGGCGTCTGATAAGGAGAAATATGATAAGCAGCAAGGCTAAAGCCCCGATGGTGCCGCCAATGCTAGCACCCACAACCTCGCCTTTGGACAGGGACGAGGAAGAGGAAGATGGGGAGGAGTCGCTGCCCTGGTTTAGGCCGGTAGGCAAGGGAAGCGAAACTGTCTCGGTGGTGACGGTAGGGCCTCCTGTCGCATCGGTAGTACTCAGGACGCTGGTGACGAGAGTGGTGCCGGTGGCAGAGCTAGCATGTGTGGTTGGAGACTCGGTTGACGTCGCATCCGAAGTAGTGGAATCGTTGTCTGAGGTTTGGGATGTTGAGGTTGGAGTGGCCGAAGGGTTGTCTTCGTCTTTACAGGGGCTAGGGCCGGGGTTGGCACACGGGTCCGTTCGACAGCAGCCATCGAAGTTGTTGAGCTTGCACTTGTAGTATACGGAGCCGATGGGACAAGTGCCAATATCGGCACCATCATTCTTGACTAGCTGCCGACCCATTGTGAAGGCTCTGTTGGTAAATTCTCGCTTCCCTTGAACTGTAGACCGGAGTAGTTAGGTTGGCACGTTGGATGTCTGAAGAGAAGACAGCAACCTGCGCAAAATAAAGAAATATTTATTGGGTCAGGTCTAGCTGGGGGAGATTGGTGAAAGGGGGCATCCAGCCGAGAATGCGGATTGACACGGGTGACGCAAGTACCCGAGTGTGGTGAGCGAGTAGGTGTACAGGAGTATAATTCAGGAGAGGAGAGAATGTCCACAGGAGGGAGGAAGACTATAGACTGACGATAACCCTAGAGCCAGCCAGCCTACGGGCAAACCAAGTCCTGTTGCTCACCTAATTTCAAGGATGGAAATTTGCCTCTTGCTCATGCGAATAGAGTAAATTTACCTTAGGTGTAGAGAGACGTGTTGGTGTGTGTAATGATATGTCCTGGTAGGTGTAGATCTGGTGGAAAGGAGGGAGTTTCAGGATCTGGTAGGAGGAAGCGGGAGACAGTGTAACAAAAGTACGTAGGTAGGTATCGAGGAGGTGGTACTTGACCTGGTGACGTCCGGTTGAAATAAATTGAGCCAGGCTTGATTTTTTTTTTCTCTTTCCTTTCCTTTTTTTTTCCCTTGCAGTATTCACCCGGGGAACACCTTTGTCAAGCGCGCTAGGTAATTTCCTAGAGAGATGGGATGAAGTAGGTACATACACGATGCGGTGGTTTACGTGTTTAGACGAAGGGAGGGACTTCGTGTTAGTTCGAAGATCCCGGCGTCTGCAGGTGTGTAGTGTGTAGGTATTGATATGAAGGGAAGTCGAGGAGTGATAGAAAGACAAAGAGAAGAGAAAATTCAGAAATGACAAAATATAAACCTGGATGGCTCAAGCGTACTTAGTTTCGATCAGGTACCGCAAGGCAAGTGCTTCCCTCTCCGGTTGCTCTTGCAATTTGTTTGCCCTTTCCAAAATGAGCCCTCCCCCCATTCAGGTCCCTTCTCACTTACACGCATAGGGGCAATGCTTGCTTCATGCTGCAAACAATTCTTATTTTTTTTTCTCGCAAGCAACCTCTTATCTCGTAATATACCCAAAAAGAGAAGAAGAAAAAACTTCCAATAGGTCCAATAACTCCACCAACCCAGCAACTCGGTAGGTGGTATGCTAGGTGTCTATAGGTACCTAGGTAGGTATGATATGAATAGATATGGATACGTCCTTGTCCGTTGGCTCCCGCGGAGCATGGCCACTTTCTTAGCATCTAGCATCGCGAAAGTTGTTCCAAACCTCGGAGAGCTGCATGAAATCTCCAGCTATGGCTATGCTCGAGCTAGAACCATGACGTCCGTGTGCTCCCAACACACAGCTACAGTAGGTCCCGATGTGATAAGTAGGGCAAGGCTATGCCAGCACCTGTCCATGGACTGTCATTTTGTGCTACATCAGCCACAGTCCCTGTAAACTTGAAGGTTGCCGGTGTTGTTGTGAGGGAACCAGGCCTATCCTCTAGTAGGTAGTAGGTAGGTATAGGTAGGATGTAGTTTAGAACACCACTAACCTAACCTACTCTCCCCCTAGAACTGGTCTGCAAAACGATATATAATACGCTGTATTTTATTTTACCTGCCTATACACCCCGATATAGGTTTCAAGTAATAGGTCAGTAAGTAGGTAGGATTGATGATATTATGTTCAGTTCTTAAGCATCTCCAACAGCAACTTCGATCCCATGTTGCCAACCGCTCTCTCCTTCTTTGGTGCCCCCTTTTTACCCTTCTTAGCCGTCTTCTCTTCCCCACCGTCAGTCTCGAGCGCCTCCCTCGCAGCCTTCTGCTCTGCCGTCTCCTCCGTGGCCCCCCTTTCTAGCTCCTTCTTGTTCTTCTTCAGTATTTTTCGTAGCTCATCACCGTGAGAGAAGTCCTCTGCCTCGAGCAGGTTGAGCACAACAAACGAACTTGGCCCTGTCGCCCATGCCACGACATGCTCCTTGATAACCGGGTAGAGTATATCGGCGAAATGAAGCGGCGGGTCAACCGGTATGATCTTGCGCGTTGCCTTGTCGAAATGGCCACCGGCTATCAGCGTCTTGAACATGCGCCCACTGTGAGTAGTCTGAGAAACATGAACTTGCGGAGGGAAGTCGGGCAAGATTCCGTCTGACGGCTCCTCCACCTCCTTCGTTTCGACATTGGGGTCGCCAGCCGCAGTGGAAGCTACAGCCTCCAATGCTGCTGTTTTATCTCCTATGCCAGACAGTAAAGCTTCAGTAACCAACTGCGATCCAAACGAAGTTGCAATCAAATCCATCGGAGAGGAAGCGATGGCAGCAAGGAGTTGTGGCGACATAGCAGTTATAAGCTCCTTGCGGCGAGTTTCAGGGTCCTTTTTGCTTGTATTCTTGCGTATTTCCCATACTTCCTCTAGGACCTTTAGGTCATCGGCATGGCTCGCATCAAAAAGCGCCTTAGATGGCCCCTCAAGTAGATATCGTATCGTCAAACGTGCGTTCGGGTCGTTGGCTAGGGCTACAATATTAGAAACCTCATCCTGTTCCGTCTTGCCAATCAATTCGGAGATGATAGACTTAGAAGTCAAAACAGTATCATCAATCACATCGTAGGCGACAAGAATAACCAGGTGGCCATGAGGATCGCTGGCCATTAACTGGAAGGTGTCCTTGTACGTCTTCAGGACTTGTTTTCGATCCTTGGCAGATCCGTGAGCGAGAAGTAGGCATACAAGGCGAGCACCAGACTTGGTAAAGGCCATGTTTTTCAGTAGATCCCCGTTCTCGTCTTCCTTAATCATCTCCATATACTCCTTTGCCTCCTCGGAGCCAGGTTTGACATTGAGGTAGTATTGGTACATGGCGTCGTGAAGCATAGTGAATCCGGTCATCTTCTTCTGGATCAACTGATTCGTCATTTCGAGCAAGTACTTCATGATCGGGCCTCGCTTGCTGGGGTTTTCTTCAAGGATTTGTGAGAGGTCACCCGTCAGGTTGGCCTCATCTCCTTTCTGCCGGAAGATAGAGAACTCGGGCCCATACCATTCTCGGAGCAAAATGGCCTTCTGCTCCTTGTTCGCAGCGCCTCGGTATATATCATCGAGGATCCAGGAGGCCTCGGGGTGGTTAATGAACTTCCGGACTTTTCCGTAGAACTCGGGCACAACCAAGTCTCGGATCTCCTTGTCGCCTTCGACGAGCAGCTTGCCTATCAGAAACTTGGCGTACTTGCTTTCGGCCAGCACGGGATAGGTACCCTTCAGTTCCAGGGCAATCATTTTTCTCCGCTCCGGAGTCGAGTACTTAATCGCAGTCTGGACCACGCGGACAGCATCGTGCTTGAGCGCAAACTCCTTCATGCGGCCGGTGGCAATCGAAAAGAGCTCCTCGACAAGTTTCTGTCGCTCTTCTTTGGGCACATGAGACTTCCGTCGTAGTCTCTCCCACAGCTTCTTCGCCCTGTGTAGTTCATCGGCCAAGGGTTTATTCGCTTTTCGCTCTAGGACCAGCTGTTTCTGTTTCAAGTGGGATTCCCGGGAGTTTTGACCTAGAAGGAAGGTATTGGTATAAGTCAAGACAGCATTTTGTCCACTGGACACCTGAACTGACCTTTCTCGAAGACTTTCCCCGGAGCACCATCATTAGCTTTCGGCCTCATAGGCACGTTTCCATTGCTGTTCAGCGGCGCACCGCCATCGTCTGACAAATCACCAAATTCACTGCTGTCGCTGATGTCGTCCGAATCTGCCTTGCTCTTCTTCGGCGGTTGTTTCTCGTACTTCGGTTTCTTGCTAGAATGGTCTTTGCTGGCATTGGGTAGCTTTCGCTTGTTACCGAATTCGCTTCTAGGCGCCATGGCGATAGATTTGCTGGTAACTTGGGGCGGAGACTCAACGACACCGTTCCTGGGTTGGAGTCCTGTTTTATTCTAGTTTTTTCTGCTATCGCTTTGATGCGATCGAAAAATCCCCAGTCGCAGACGGCAGAATAAAAAATTCCAGGCCTGGAATTTTAGGCGGTGAAAGCGGGCCTATGCTGTTTCGGGCGTACTTCAACCCCACCATTGGATTATAGTTCAAGCTATTACGCAGGGGCCGGCACCCAGCGAGGAACATCATCCTATAGTAGATGTAAGTGGAGAGGTATAAGTACATACCTAAGGTTACCGTCTGGTACTACTTCCACCTGCTGTATGAACAAAATACAACAACTCCAGTTCCCTACCCTTTACCTATAATCAAGGTAACTAGCCGAGATGGGGAGAGAGGAGCAGGTAGAAGAGCGAGAAGTCCTCGACTCTATATTTCCTGACGAAATCACCGGTATGTATTTTTTAATTTTTTAAATCGACTTACACTGCTTTCTACCCCACCAACAGCAGCAACAATAGCCTAACCTACAATACTGACTTTGATCGAGTGCAGACATATCCGACACCGAATACCGCATCACGATCAAGCTCAACCCTCCCGAAGACGACCACGATGCCGGCGCCGACGGCGACGACGACATCGACCGCGAGCCGCCCGCGCTGATCCTGCACGTGCGGTACCCCGAAGCGTACCCGGACGAGGCGCCGATCCTGGACCTCTCGGGCGCGGGGCCGTCCTCGTACCCGTGGCTGTCCGTGTCGGCCGACAAGGAGCAGCTGCTGCGCGGGCTGGAGGAGACGGTGCAGGAGAACCTGGGCATGGCGATGGTGTTCACGCTGGTGACGACGCTGACGGAGGCGGCGGAGCAGCTGATCGGCGAGCGCCGCGCCGGCGCCGCCCGCGCGCGCGAGGAGGTCCTGCTCGCCGCCGAGCGCGAGGAGAACAAGAAGTTCCACGGCGACCCCGTCACCCCCGAGTCCTTCATGCGCTGGCGCGAGGGCTTCCTGCGCGAGATGGAGGAGCGCCGCCAGCGCGAGGAGGACGAGCGCCTCGCCGAGCTCAAGAAGGCCCGCGTCAAGGAGCCCGTCCGCCTCACCGGCCGCCAGCTCTGGGAGCGCGGCCTCGTCGGCAAAATCGAGGAGGCCGAGGGCGAGGGAGACGACGCGGACGAGGACCTGCCCACCGACCAGGTCGCGAAGCTCAAGGTGGAAGCGTAAAGAATATGCCCTAGATCTACACGTCGACTTGCTTATGTATGCCTGTCTAGATAACGAGAGAAGAAAAAGGTCATGCCCTTACATTATATTATAGGAGCCATCACGAAATTTGCGTGCGCATGGTGTACCTCGGATTCTATGATTTCAGGGGGGGGGGGGGTGGACTCCAAGAATGTTGTGTCGTGTCGTAGGAGGATATTGTCCTAGAATACATACATATCTACTCCTACTCCATACCGATTGATTCAAATAAAAACAAGAAGAAAGAAAAATCACCGGAGCTACCCCCTTTTAGCTACTTTATTTTCAGAGTCCCCCCCCCCTTCCCCTATTCCTTTAAACGCCCTTTCCCATGCCAGAGACAAATATCATGGTATCATCCTGTTCTACCGTCTAACCCTTGGCAATGCGCAAAGTGATATTCCACGCAAATTGCATCTTAAACCCAGGTATGTGGTAAATAGGCATCTTTTAATCCTTCATCTCCTCGTCGCTGCCCTCATCCTCCCACTCGTCATCTTCATCCCCTTCACCCGGGGGCGCCTCCCCAAGCTCCTTAGCGATCGCGGCGAGCAGCTCGCTGGCGTGCTCTCCCAGCCGCTCGTCTTCGTAGTCTTGTAGTTTGTACAAGTGGAGGCACTGGTTTAGCCATACGCGGCTCGAGATCCACGAGGTCTTCCACTCATCCTCCTCCACTGCGGCGGCGCCCCCTTTCTCCACCACCCGCTGCTTCTCGCCCATAACGTACAGGCCCCAGCCGCCTAGGTACCACACCTCGACGCTCTGGTCGTCATCGCTGACGAGCCGCTCGAGCACCTCGATAGCCTCCTGCTCCATCTCGACCTCCATCAACAGGCGCGCAAGGGCGACGCGACTCGGGAAGTCGGGCACGGAGGGGTCGTCAGGGGGCAAGTCCCTCCACAGGTCGAGGCTGCGCGTCAGCGCCGCCTTCGCGTCCTCGGTCCGTGACTGCGAGATCCGTACATTGGCTAGCGTCTGCCATGTCTCAGCGAAGTCGGGTGCAACCATAGTTGCCTCGGTGGTGAGAGCTTCGCACCGTTTCTCAGCGTCCTCCTCCCACGAGAGGTCCGTCATGTAGACCTCGGCGACGGAACACAGCGTCATGGCGAGCTTCTTCTTGAGGTCCACGAGATGCATCGCCCATTCGTCATCGTCCTTGTTGCCATTTTGATTGTTGCTGTTCCCGTTCCGCCGCCGTGACAATGGTCCTGCTGTTTTTGTAGCATCCTCGAGTGCACTGATCTGACCCTTTAGCGCCGCTGCGCCCTTCTCGAACCATGCAACACTGTCCTTGCCGCCCTCTTCACTCAATTGCGCCAGGCATAGGAACTTCTCGGGCCCTCCGCCAACGCTCTCGTCGCGCGACCCATCCTCGTCGATAGTGACTGCTCGTAGAAAGTATGCCCGCGCCGCTTCGAATTCGCCCGTCTCAAGGCTGATCTGTCCGAGTAAGTTCAGCGCCGACAGTGCATCATCGCTCCCCGCCACGCTCTGGTCGAGCGCTTTCTCCGCAAGCTTCTTCGCGTCCTCGACGTTGCCCTCTTGTATGTGGTATTCGGCGGCCTTGACGAGGACCTGCGGGGAGACGGGTTTGGAGTCGCTGCCGCCGCCGCCAGCAGCTCGGGAGATGGTGGCTTTGTCTCGCTTTTTTGACTTCTTATCCGGCCGCCGGGGTGCCATTATTGTCCCTTTGTTTTATATATTCGTGCTAGGATCAATCGGGGTTCTACTTCCTACGCAATTGGAGGAGGGCAAATGCCAAAAAGTTGCTTGGAGGGGGAATCGTAGAAACAGGGTGGGTGAAAAATAATTAATCGATAACACCGATAAGATCGACTGAAGATTATTTAGCGTTGTGGTGTGTGTGGGCTGGCGGGCTGGCTAGCTTGGCATAAGTAACGTCACCGTGGGGCATTCGATTAAGGTATCGGAAGGTTCTAAGTCGATAGAAATCAGGTGCCACCACCCACGATCTAACTTGGGGATCGTTGGCCAAAGCGTGACTTTAAGTTACCGAGATGCGCTGAGATCGGGAATGTTAATTGTTGCGTACCTAGGTAGGTACATAAACAGTTAAGGTTAATAGGCACAATCATATGCTATACTTAAGTATTAAAGTAGGTTGGGTGCTTTCTAAGTATATAATAAAGTTGGAGGCTATTGCTTAATTACCTACCTGGTGCTTATAATCAAGAACGTCCATTGAGGAAGAGCCGAACTGAGCAAGTCACAACATGTAAGCAAGAGGCAGATCACGCAGATTTTGGTAACTCTTCTTCGGTATTATAGACTGACTTAACGTCGATGGTATATGTGTTATGTTGATTGCACGAGTTGCCAAAACCTCGATGCTAAGGTAGGTTATGATACTCCCTTTCCTTATGTCATCATCATTACCATTATGCGCCGACTAGAGGGGCCCTAACTGGTCGAACCTCTAAGGCAATACTTAACCCAAGACATCCCGCTGACATCTCGGGATCATCTATCAGCTCGTAACTTATATAGTAGAGCGAGCGACTGAACATAACACCTGTCTATGCACCAAGGGGGCCAACGATTGCTCAGATATCATAATGCCCCCCTTTCCCAAATCCCATATTGAACCATACGCCATGAAAATCATGCATTCATAAATATTCCACCCATCATCTGTCTTCTCTGTTCAAAAGCCTCACTGCATCTCTTGTCCTTCGACGGACAGAGACGAGTTTGGCCGCTCAATAGGGTTTAATTCTGCTCCTTGACCGCTCTGCGCCCGTTTGCGTCCGGGAATGAACCTAGACATGCCTTGTGCATGATTGCTTGGCTCTTGTGACTCGGAAAACTTGGCGAAGAAACCCCGCTTCTTCGTCTGGTTTTGCTTGTGTTCATCGTTCAGTCCGACATCTTCGAAGGTCTCTTCGGGCGTCGGCGGTGCTCTATCGAAGGACCGACCATGCACAGATGTTCTCGGGATCCGAGAGAAGCAGGCCGAGTCGAGACTTTGGCGCGGCGGGTCGTAGCAAACGACCGGTGATCTTGCCGAGATATCCTATTAGACATTCCAGCGTCAGTCCAGAGTAGCCATGATACGGCGACGCGAGACTATGGGGCAACCTACAAATGAACGGCGATAAGAGTCAAACGACTCGCGGGAGATAGAGAAGTGTTCAATGTCACCAATGCTGCTGCGGGTGTCCATAGAACTCCGCGAAGCTGCGGGTCGTCTCGGCCACAAACCCTTCTCATCAATCGGCGAGGGCTAGAATTGGGCGGATAGGTAAGCAAGGCATCCTGATATATATAGCTAAGGCATAAGGAAGCAGTTATTCATACCGGGAGATAGACTCCACTGTCATTTACAACTGTACATAGAGGAATGGTTAGCTTTTCAGGACTATTATTTGCATGTGTTGGTTGGCTTTAACTGCAGACTCACCACTCATCTTGTAGTCACCAGTGTCATCGCTTCGGCCGCTGCGGATACTCCATGCAGATATGGCTTTCGACCCAACAGTGTCGACCCTCTCGAATCCACCGCAAGAATCTTTGGAGGCTAGCGTGCCAGGTCGGGTGTTCTCGTCGCTGACATCAGTGCCGAAGCGCCTGGCAAAAGGGTTGCGAATAATCGGCATGGTTAGGCTCGGGTGCTGCGGAGGAACGGATAAGAAATAACCGCCTATAAATTGAATGCTTCTATTTCAAGTTTCAGGTGGACCAATGTGATTGTTGTTTAATGCTCAAACGTGGTGTGAGGTGTTGGGTATGTGTGTGTATGTGTATTGATGTACGAAGTTAAAGCCGGATCGAATCGCAGGGCAGAGTAGAAAGAAAACAAAGGGGACCAGACCTGGTCTGATGGTGGTCGGTCGATGATGACTTTTAGTAAGTCCCGGATTCAAAGCGTAGATTCCCAGGATTTCAATTTACGCCATTCATCGCCTGGCTGGGTTGGGACAAAGAAGAAAGTGGGGGACGCTATAGCGCCAGACGGGCGGTGCGACACAGCTTGTGCCCGGGTGCGTGCGCTTCCACCTGTGTTAGTGTGCCTCTTCTGGGTAAAAACTCTCGGCTGACTGTCTGCTGATTCGTGAATCTACCCCCGTTTCTGTGGGGAGATCTCCCTTCCTCGGGGTATCGGCCTTGGGCGGCTGCGACCAGTCTGCGAAATCTTTGACAACACACATCTCCAGTGAGCAGATCAGGAACCCAATCGAGTAAGGGATTTGGTGCCTGGATTACCCTGCATTTTTTGAAGCTGTATCAAATTTACGCCTGAAAAAGAGTTTTCTTCTTCCTTTCTTTTTACATGTTTTTGTTTCTCCGTCCGTCTTCAACTCGCTCTCGCTCCCGGGCTCCTCCTTTCTCGCATGCCGATGGACCCGAATTTCAGGGGAAGGGTGCGGGAGAGGGGAAGGTTATTGACAAATTCAACAACCTCATGCAGGAAGTATTGAAGTACATGTAATTTTGCGGTGTACCTACCTGCTTACATAGGTACATACCCTAGGTAGTGGACGAAGCCCCCTGGATGATTACGGTACATCAATGTACTCCATGTTATAACGCTATGTGCTTACTTGCATTGGTATGTCTATCCCACAGTTGTAGTAGGTATGTACATAATAAAACGCCGTTTATCCCACTCAGTCCTGATTGCTTGCCTCGATTTCACACACGCAAGAGTACAGCGTCCAGGGGCAGTAGGTATATGTAATTAGAGCTAAGAGTAAGTACCTATCTATGCACGTAAGTGTGTGCATACCTACCTACTAAGTACCTACCTAATCTATGCTCTAAGTATGCTCTCTTTCGTACCTACGGTGATGTAATTGAATACCTAGGTATTACTTATAAGTAGGTAGTAGTATACCCATAGGCTAACGGGTTACCAAGCAGGGAATTGTTCTAATTAGAAACCCACAATTGTTATTAGAGCCGGGACTCACATGCCTCAGCCGATATGCCATATTCAATGCAGACTCAAGAGCTGATATGCGGCGTTGTTTCTTCATCTTCTGATCTCCCAACCCTCCAACCGTGAAGCAACATGTCTAGCCTGCCTAGGTACACATCTATCGTGGGATCTGGCCTCGGCAATACTGCCCACCCTTACTCCAGTAAGTAAATTGGAATGCATTCAATTCCAATAAGCACACCCTAACAAGCACAGCCCTCCAATCAATTGATCCTTCAGATTCGGGGGTTATGGGGGGTTTTTTTTTTCGCCACTAATCCCTCGCCCAGCCATTCACCGATCAACATGAAAAGAAAAGAAAAAAATATTTTCAAGACTATTTATTCTTTAGGTAATGTGGTTGGCCGTTACCGGGAGCAGTGACAATTCCTGTAAGTCAGTCGCTGATGATAGATAAGAATGCTGAGAGTCCAAGAATGTGCGTACGTACCTATGCATGTGTTAGTGAAGAGGGAGGGGATGCCAAGTTGCGCACATGCTGATGTAGGCTTACTTACTACCTAGTAAGTAGATACCTCAGCAAGCTCAGGTGGTCAGGTATGTCTGGTAGATCAATGTAATGATGGGTTGGGTCTCTCTGCAGGTTGGTTCAACTACCTACACAGGTAGGCCTGTATTACTCAAATCAAGACGAGCTGGAGTTTTATCTTGAAAGGGTATGCGAAGCGGATCCCGCTGAGAGCGGAATGCCTAGTAGCTAATCCTTCCAGCTCGTACAGTCGCACATAACCTCTACCCGTTTTACAGTTGTCCAATGAAGAGCTTCCTCTATTCCCTTATTCGGCATATCGTGATATACCTCTTATCGAGTAAATTGGGTCCTTAACCAGGTCAAAGGTTGTTATCTCTGACAGTAGTATGCTCCCTTGTGTAATATGATATCATCATACGCGTAACAGGTGTGGTCAATAGGACTTCAAGCCCAGGTGAATGGTGGATGACGCCCCCCCCTCTTCGCGGATAGGCCACGCCAAGTGATATATATATATATGTAGGTATGTGCTATGTATGCATGTATGTATGTATACCTACCTACCTATGTTAAAAAATCATCCTGATGGTTGCTCTTGGACTCGTAACTTTTATTTCCCCTTTCCCATCGCCCCCTACTCCCTTTAGTTGAATACTACGGTCTTGTGTCCATTGAGGAACACTCTCTTCTCACTCCACCACTTGACTGCCGCCGCAAGCACCTGGCTCTCGACGTTGCTGCCCTCCTCGACCAACTCTTTCGGATTCATGCTATGGTCAACTCGAGCGATCCTCTGCTCGATTATAGGACCCTCGTCAAGGTCTGCCGTGACGAAGTGCGCCGTAGCACCAATGATCTTGACTCCGCGGTCATACGCCTGATGGTACGGCTTTGCCCCCTTGAACGACGGCAGGAAGCTGTGGTGGATGTTGATGATCTTGCCGCTCATCGCCTCGCATAGCCCCGGGCTCAGGACTTGCATGTAGCGCGCTAGCACCACGAGTTCGATGTTGTTCTTCTTGATGAGATCTAGGATCTGCCGCTCCTGCTCGAGCTTCGTATCCTTCGTGACGGGCAGGTGGTGGAACTCAATGCCGTAGCTCTCGGCCAGGGGCTTGTAATCCGGATGATTGGACACGATCAAAGGGATCTCGATGCCCAATTGGTCGGTCTTAGTCCTGAATAGTATGTCGTTCAGGCAGTGGCCGATCTTCGACACCATGATTAAGACCCTGGGCTTCTGACTCGCGGGCCGCAGATCATATTCAATCATCCGCATCTCCTCCGATAGCTTCTTCAAAGGCTCGTCCAGATTGGACGTCGATTCGGCATGCCCGAAGTGCACTCTCATGAAGAAGTTCTGAGACGTCCTGTCTGAGAACTGCTGGAGGTCCAGGATGTTGAGTCCATTGCTCGCCAACATGCCTGTCACGGCGTGGACAATGCCCGGCTTGTCGGGGCAGGAGAGCGTGAGGATATGGTCGCTGGCTGCCATTTTCGTGGAATCTATTGAGATCAAGTTGAGAAGAATAGCAGGTTTGTGTTTCTTTCTTTCTTTCCTGCCCTCTTGTTGTTCTTCGTATGACTCCTAGTGTGAGTAATAGTTCGGTATTCTTACACCTGCATCTTCTAAGCTCTATGAAAGTTTTCTCTCCTTCGGACGTAGATCGGCTTCGGATTGATGCATACGATTAGCGCATTCCATGGAGTTGAACATGCAATAATCAGACATATCGTCTGAATAATGCTAATGATCAGCTATTGATTCCATATATTTCCCTATATATTGCGCATTAGCATATCTTAGATGATCTCAGCCTTGTTGTCGCTATACGATCTTAATAGTGCTTACGCCTTATTAGTTGCAGTTGATGCCCGGCCTGGGTGAAGGTTTGCGTATCTGACTGAGATCAATGTAACTAGGCAGAATAAGTAGCCGTCCACTACTTAACCTAGTGTAGGGATACTAAGATATATTGCATTAATAGCCCAGACATCATATGCCAAGATATACTCAAGGATGCAGTTACAATACTAAAGTGAATGTATTGCTTTGAGCACCTGCATCTTATCATAAACCCAGGACCTATGGCCTGTCTCGTGTGTACACGTCTGTTTGCACATATTAATTGCGTATTCGGGACAATCGGTCCTAGAAGAAAAATGCCGTCCGTGAAGATCAACTGCAGCAATGCCTGGTAGGAAGGGTGCCGAAGTGATGAAAGGAGCGAGCAGTCGGAGGGGGCCATGCCGAAGACCAACTCAGTTATGTATGTCCCGGGCAGCTCATGATGCTGTATTAGATGAGCATGCCCGCCAAACTGCATTCATGAAGGATCGTCAATATAGAGTACGGCTAGGTACGTCGGCGTGTTTAAAAAAATCGGCACCAAGGGATGAGCAACACATTGACTATAAGAATATTGGTATATAAGTCAATGTGTATGTGAATGATGACGCAAGGAGAGCCTTAGGTAGATGGAGAGCGCATCAAATACCGTGCCTAGATGATCGGAGAAAGCCATATTATAGATCAGTCGAGAGACCCAAAATTTCCGCGAGATTTATGTCGGGCATCTGATTTTTCCTATGGCGGTCTCAGTTATACGAAAGTGATGATCCAGCGGTTCTGTATGGTCTAATAAGCCATAACCGTAGGCTGGTGCCAGCTACTTCTAAGTCACCATGTCTCTTGACCCAGAGTACCCTGCGTTGGTTGGTTTTATCTACTTTACCTACACGACGTAAGATCGAGTATGAAATGTTGCATCTTTCCCATGCCTGTTTGTTGTAGTAAGGATAATACCTGCCTCATACTAATGCACGATTCCACACGCGCAATCCATCCCCATAGGAATACGCCGTATGTACGTGCTAGAAGCTGAGGTCCTCGGGCGCCAAAAAGTGATTCGTACGCTTCAGCGGCTAGATGCATGTCGACTTTCCATCCAGAGGGTTTTCGGCGTCCGTACTAGAGCATCAATGGCACCGGCCAAATCTAGCCTGGATTTGGCCCAGTCTCCTTATACCACGTACCACTGATGATGGTGACAAGTTACATTCACGGCCATGGAAGTGGTTATGAATGGTGGTCACAAGAAGATAGAGGGGAGTCTTGAATAGAACTAAGACTAGCCCCGGAACTAGCTTATAGGCTGAAAGCCACTAACATGGAGCCTTATATCGACGTTCCCGGCGGGTGGATAACTCTATTTAGTTCAGGGCCCCGTATAGCGGGAGGTTAACGGGTAAAGAATTATCTCAAGTGTGCTAAAGTAGTCTGGTGCTACTTACCTAGTAAATAGCTTCCATATCGGAACGGGGTTTATAGCAATCTGCCGTGAACAAACTTACCTACACTATTTACTACAGTTGCCGTCTTTCTTCAGGGGAAATTGAGTATTGCGATATAGTACCTAGAAGCTAAGGGCAGCTACCTAATTTCCCACCTGCTCGTGGTCTCGGAAAATACAGGGGAGTAAGTAAGACGGGAGGATCTGAGCGGGAAGAAAAAGATCCCGGAATAAGACCCCTTGAAAATGGGAGAATTGTCAGCCCAACTGGTCAACACAGTTCCTAGGTTACTTGTCTGCTCGAGCCGCAGCGCCAAGAGATCCAGTCGGTCCGCCGAAAAGAAGCAAAAATTCCTTGTTGTTTTTATGAGCCGCTTACTATTGAAAGCAGTTCGAACTATACGACGAGAATAGGTAGATTCGGCGGGTTTCGGCGGATTTGACGGCGGGCATACAGAGGTATGTATATGTACGGTACATAGGTAAGGTAGGCATCTGATACCTACCTATTCATATTTTGGAATAGTGTCAGCGTGTAATGATGGGGTTCTAATCTCTCTTCTTATCCCTTTTATAGAGAGATCGACAAGATTAAGAAGATAATGTTGAGTTACATGCAGTCCCTGAGCGCACGTTTTGGTTAATTTTCCGCAGCAGCATACATACCTTAGGTAGGTATTTGGTCTTATACCGGACCAGGTAGTAATCATCAATGTAAGTCATCGGTTATTACGTAGATGTTTATTATAGACTACCTACTTATAGTACTAATTTACTTTTGAATCGGCTCGATCGGTAGGCGGGTCGATCACGCTAAACCCAACCTTTCTTTGCTTTTGCTCTTCGTCTTTTCCCTCTCAGTCTTCCTTTTTTTCCGACTTTATCACATCTTCCTGACAGGTTGCTGTTAGACGACATGCCCATTGCCTCCCTCGGCAGCAACAAAAATAATACCTAGTAGCAGGAGTAATAGCAGTAGGGGTAACAGCAGTGTCTTCCTAGGCCCGGACCCCTCGCGGTCCTTGGCGCCCCGAGACACTCAGATCCTACTGGTAGGTAGCAATTACCTATAGGGAGAACGCACAAGCGAACCCCATCACCTACCTACGACTTCGCTGCATGACATTAGCGGTTCTTGCAGCAAGCTAGAGCTCAAAGCCAAGCGGCTAATGCTTCCTTTCGTATTGCCACTCCGCGATGGATGTAAGGGTGAAGCCATCGTCGTGTGATCAAGGTGTCTTTCTGCAGGCATCGTTGGACTTGCTGGCATGTTGCACCACCGGTTTGCTATGAGGGATTCGGTGCCCTACGGATTTTGTTTAAACATAGCTCTAACACAAGCAGCCTGTGTCTAACTAGGTATTGCCTTTTTTTTTGTTCTTTAACCCCCCCGGCGGGTAAAAGGATGCTTAGTGACAGTGAGTCTAGCTACCTAGACCACACCATCGGCGACCTGCAGCGCCCATGTAACACTTATATCGTATCACTTGTGCCCTGTCACCATCAACCGGTTGGTTACGTTCCATCGTCATTCCGGCCATGTGCGTAGGTGTCAGATCCCCTTTAGGATGCAGGCAGAGAGAGTGAGTAAGCGGCGGCAGCAATGAAGCTACCTAAGAGCCATAGGTCCCAGTCCTACCATGTGCGAACACGAGTTAGCCCAATATGGCTTTTCCACTGGATATGGCCGCATGTGCTCACGATGTCCTTTTCCCCAATCCCACTCGTTCAAGCTGAGTTGGGAATATCCCATCCCTTAAATGGATTGCACTATTGCTTATTATTAATAATGTCTCTGTTCTTATTACGACAGTGTATAAGGGGTAGTCATACAAAAACCTTCGTACCTACGTATACGTACCTGAGTACCTATGGTCTGGATCTAGTCTATGCTATGATCTATTATCTTGCTGTCTAAGGTAGGTAGATAAACATAGAAAAAAAGGCACCGTCCCACTCTGTTCGGATGCGAAGATTCCCTGTCGTTTAGTGTTTTCCCTCTTCTCCATCGCGAAGCTCTCGTTTGCTTCTCTCTTCTTCCGTGTGTTTCTTCTCTTTGGGCCTATCGATCCCATCCCCTCGCTCAGAAACGAAGTGTGACTCGTTGGCGGCTATATTCACTTGTCACCGTCACGTACCGACTTTCTAGACTCTCACCTCATCACGGTTCGCTAATTAATACCTTGGCCTGCACCTGCATCTGCGCCTGCATCTCAGCGAGCGCGCATCGCATCATTCGGGACCAGAATTCGCGACCCCAGGAAATCCCGAACTCGAGCAGCCCGAGAAGAACAGCGAACGAGAGGCGCACGCCCGTCCCGCAGGTTCCTCTGCAAGATATATCGGGTCCTCCTCCCAGCAGGGCTACCCGGTGTGGTCGACTGTTCTTAATAAAGCATTCTCCAGACAGCAAACTCGATATTGATCGACGCCAGGCTAATCGACCTGTTTCTTTCAGCTCTTCCAGCCCCGCCGTCGTTCGTTGTGGCTGTTGGCTGGACTCGTTCATTCATTGGTCTGTTGGTCTGTCTGTCTGCCCATACACTCGTTGCCAGCCAGGCCATCGCCGCACAGCATCACAAGGCGGCCTCGTATTCGCCCAAGGAAGCACAAACATCTCGGAAGGCGGAATTCGCGCTTTAGTAATAACTACCTAGGTACTCTCATTAGGTTATGACTTGGACTTGGCGCTAAACGTCGGAGCTTGTTCATATTCACCAGCTGCACCTGCTTGACGGCCGTTCCGGTATTAACCATTTATTTCGTCGCCTTCTCACTTTTTCGTACCTACGTATTTGAACATCCACACCCCGCCGTTATCGAGGCGTCCATTTGGACCAACCTACCCCGATCATTCGTTTTCCGCGTTGGATAGTTTGACATCGACTAGCCCAAGCATCTCCAGATGGCAGGGATCAACTTTTTTGTGAACTGGGAATTATGGCAGCAGATGACTTTTGTAAGTCGCCCCCTTTTGCACATCCATGCTGTGGACATCCCCCGTCCCGCCTGCCCCTTTCTCGACACAACTGACAAGTGGAAAGGTTCTGGCTGCGGCCATCGTGGTGGTATTTTTTATCGGGTTGCTGAAACTGTGGTGGATGAGTAGATATCTCAAGAAACATGCAATCCTGGATGAAGAAAAACGAGTTAGACAGGAGGAAATGCGCAAAAGCGGGCTTCCTGTCGGCAGACGGATCGATATCCCCTTCGGTGTGCGCGCAATCCAGAGCGGTATAGAAGTCGACGGTATTTGGATTTCACAGCCTGGTACTCCCGTTGAAGTCGGCAGCCTGCGCGAGGCCGCGTCGTATTCCGATTCGGAGGGTGCACCCAAAGGAAAAGGGAAGGGGAAGGAGAGGGCCAAGGTCGAATCAGGCGGCGTTCTCAACCCGACGACTAACACAGTTGAGGTCCAACCAACTCCAAAACAAAGTCCCTTTGCAAGTCCCGCAGGAAGTTTGTTCGATGCCACTACAGATGTCGAATCTGTTCCTCAGGTGACACCGCCATTGAAACCACAGACGACCTCGCGGCCAGCACAGCAGCGCCTAGCCGACATAGGCTCTAGCGAGGCTGCCAATCTAGACACTCTAGCCCGCTTAGAGGGCAAACCTCCCCGGGCTCCAGTTGAGACCTACATGCCCACAAACTCTCTATCGACCACCAAGTCTTCCATATCCTCACATCAAAAGACGATGATGGGGCGGAATTCAAGTTCGTCTGACGAAGGTCCAACTTACACGACACGGCATCAGATGCCGACCAGAATAGACCGTTCCACTAACCAGCCGAGGTCGCTCGTGGCTGAAACGGCCGGACCTGTCGAGACGGGATCGCGGACGGCGCCTCATCAGCCGCTAGCTTCCGGCAGACCGGTTCCAGTCCGCTCATACAACGTTGACACGTACGCCAACACGACTAGGCGGCAAGTCAACGCAGGCTTCGAGGTGCTGCCGGCGGGAACGTTTGGTACATCGAATAACGATGGCAGTATGGAAGATAGCGACGCCAACAAGAGCAATAGTATGCGCTTCTCTGCTTCAACTAAGCTCCAGAAAAAGAGTCGGGATCGCCCATCAAGTCGAGGGTAATAAGAGGAATAAACTCAAGAGATACGACGCGAGTGAGTCCATGGCGCAAGTGGCACTTTCGCGCGACGGTGGAATCTTGTCGCATAACATTGCCAAATACGTTTCCTGCTCTCATGAACGAGGTGCAGAGCACATGGTACTTTACCCAGGGAGAAAAAAAAAGAAAAAAGAAAAGAAAAAAAAAAGCCACAGCAAGACCTATTTTGGATTTAAGAGGAGAAAGAAAAGAGATAGAGGCTTGTATCGTATACCATCTGGCGTTGTTTGTCTCCGGGGAGGATAGGAAATGACACTTAAGAAAAGGAATGGGAAAAAGGAGGTGAAGGCAAGGCGAAACGGGAAATCTTTCTGGGGACACGATGATTCTTAAAACTAATTTCCTGCATCGAAAGGGGCGTTCTTCTTAAAAGATGGTGGTTTTTCAGTGTTTTCTCCCTCTCTATCTCCCTCCGTCCCTCCCTTTTTCTTCATATGATAAAGGCGCATGAATTTAATTTATATCGATTTGAACCAGCAGAGCACCATCGTGGGGGTGGGGGGGTTGTTAACGGCAACAGCAGCAGAAACAGGCCAAGATCGCCAGAAAAAGGTAGCAAGAGAGAGATATGGAAAGGAGATTCGAGAGCTACTACTCTGTATATAAATAGATGTAGTACGTACCGATATACTTATGTATGTCCGTTCAATCCACATGGCTTGCGTAATACCTACCTAGGTGCTGCCACCTAATTCTTGCTCACCCCACGAACCCACACCGCGAAGGGAAACAAGATCCGAAGTACTACTGGAGGGCTCGGCTACCTACCCCTTATCTCATGGGGGGAAAATACTATAAAATATAGAGAAAGAAAGAAAGTGAATAATAAAACCTGTTTAACCTGGGTTGGGGATTTCTCGAAGCGAGTTGCTCGTGGTGGTGGTGGTAGTGGTATGGTGTAACTGCACGCTTCGGGCTTATTCATTATATCGTTACCTATCTCTCTCTCGTGTGGTGGTCAGGCGGAGAAAGGTAGGTAGATGGACTTACATACGGTACAATCAACCGGGTAAGCATGGTAGGTTCATATCTATCAGCGATAAACATAAGTCCATAGACTGGATGTGAAGAATTTTTTCTTTTTTCTTTTCGAGGAGCAAAGTCCTCGCCGATAGTGAGAAGGAGGTAGGTAACACCCCGTTTTCTCATCATTATCGTCCCACCCTCCCCCGGAGGGGGGTTATTATCTTCTCTGGCTTCCACTCACTCACTCACCCGTGATGCGTCGGCGGTGGTAAAGCAAAGAAGAAAGGGAAAAAACAGGAATCCATGAACCACCGTAAAACCTGGAAACAGTGCCTTTTGGGGGGTTTCAATGACGCGGTAGCTAGGTAAGCTCATCAACCCACCACCCGCAACGTTGTTCGAGCCTCGCGGGACGGTAGGTAGGTAGGTAGGTAATCCGCAATTGCGATGGTCTTGTATAGGTTTGGTTAGAAATCCAGCGCGCCCCCTGTTACTACCTCCCAGAGGGTAGATTTCTCTAAAGGTAGGTTAAGTAGGTACTTGAACGAAAAAAAAACTGTTGGTTATTTCTACCGTTGTTTATCGGGGATGTGGGTCTTATACGTGCACACATACGTATTGTGGTGGTGGTGGTCTGACCGACTAGAGCTGGTTGACTGGTGATTACGCCATACACGGAACTCCGGTCGGGGTAAGTTACGAAAGGCTTCACTGGCGGCGGCGCGCCGTTGTAGACATCTATTTGTTGGCCTGAATGGGAGTTTTGATTTTAGCACTAAAAGTGACCAGCAACTTGCAAGCTGAAAGCCCGTCGTGTGCTAGTATCGTCCAACAAACAATCTAGATTTGGCTACGAACTATGGCTTGTCTTCTAGTTAATAGAAGTTATATTGCCGATATTGAATGGTATGTGACAGGTGGTGTTAGCCATTCGACAATTATGATTCGTGTAAATAAACCCACCTTTAGACTATAGTACGTAGTTTCAAAATCGTATTGTTGTGGTCTATGTAGTCCTAAGCCAGACCCCATATTCTTCGGGAACACGAGTGATCGTGGACAGCAATTGTATTTTCTCGAGAAATGTTGTCAGGTACATCAAGTACGATCTATGATTTAAAGCAAAAAACCCCCCGGAAACAAAGTCCAGGGCCTCCAACAACGCCAGAAGCCATGCATGTCAATCAACCCTCATATGTAACCCCTATCCATATATTCGTCTCATTAATCTCATCGTAACAGCAGCACCGTGAAAGCCCGCCAATACCCGCCTCTGATAACCATTGAATAGCGTATAGGTATATGAATAGATTTAATCCTTCTCCATGTCCTTTGGAGCAGGGTCTCCAATGCCATCCTCATTGATGGCAAACAAGCAATCACTCTCGGGCAAGCAGGGGCTATCGTAGATTTTGGCGATACGGGTCTCGCCTCGGCCCTTCTTTAGGCTAATTCTGGTTGTGCTGGCGTGAGCAATAATGTTACCACCAATGGGCTTCTTTGGGTCGGGGTTGAACATGGCACTAGGACCGCCATCGACCTGAGCCACAACCTGGTTGGTGATAACGACGGCGATACCGAATTCATCGGCCAGTCTTTGCAAACTGCGCATAAACTTGGCGAGATGTGTCTGTCTCGAAGACAACTCGCCCCGGCCCAGGAAATCAGTTCGGTAGAGGGAAGTTGCGCTGTCTACAATAAGGAGCGAGAACCGGGTTTCGCACATCATCGCTGCTGCTTGGGTGAGGAGTTGAAGCTGGTGGTCGGAATTGTATGCTCGGGCATAGGCGACGTTGTCAAGAACCTCCTCGCCAGATAGGCCATATCGGTTGGCAACGGCAAGTAAACGCACTGGTCTGAATGTGCCCTCCGTGTCGATATAGAGACATTTGCCTTCGCCGCCGCCCATGTCGAATGGCAATTGGCAGGTAACAGCCAGAGTATGGCAGATCTGACTCTTTCCAGTACGGAACTCGCCGAAGAGTTCGGTCACCGAGCCGGTCTCGATACCACCGGCAAGAAGGGTGTCCAGGTTCTTCGACCCGGTCGTAATAGAAATCAATTCGCTTCTTCGCTGATGCATCTCGGTTGCAGTGGTAAAGCCCAGAGGGACCAATTTGGAAGCTACGGAGAATTGGTCAATATCAAATACATACATAGAACAGTTCCCTGTAGCCTTGGAAGGGTGTTACCTTCGGCAAGGACCTTTGCTGCCTTCTGCTCAGATATGCCCTTGACCTGCTCCAGTTGCCGCCGAGGGGCATAGGCAACCGACTCGACCGTCTGGAAACCACCTTCAACGAGCAGCTGACAATCACGTTTGGTCAAACCCGAAAGTCCCTAAGGTGGATTGCCAATTAGCAAATTTGACAGACATTATTTTGCTCTTGATGCATTGGTGATACTTTACCTCGAGAGCACTAACTGGAGTCGGGGCACCGGGGCCGGTCATCCCGCTCTCCTCGCCAGTCATTTCGTCTTCATATTCCTCAGCCATGGTTGTAAGTAGAGGCAGGGTACGGTGTAGGAAGAAGAAAATGCACGAGTTGGATTTTGATGCAATTCGCACACAGTTTGACCGGATTTGACGGTGGAGAAGTGGGATTGAGATTAGGCACAGGTGAAGATCCGCAGTTGGTCCTAAAACCAGGCAGTGGGAGGGAGGGAATAGGTTGAAATAAGTAGATCGCGCTGGACGCGACTTCGGGTGGCAATTCTGGTGGGGTGAAAACAAGAACAGGCCTGATTGGCAAACACGGTCTCACGTGATCCACCTGGCAGATTTAAGTTGCCTGGAAATCCCGGCAGCTGTGCGTCACCTGCGAGGTCCTTGCCACCTGCCACCTGCCACCAGCCATCAAGCTTTCGAGCCAGGGTCGCGTTGGTATGTACTTAGTATTTCCATGTCGCAGCAACAATCCAAAGCTTGCTTCACTTCCATTATTCGCATTCGGCAGCCATCGCGACACAACCCCCAACCCGCGCAACAAGTCCACCCTGATCCTCCACAGCCCTGCCCTGGGCGTTGATGGACTCAGCATGGCTTCTCGAGAGCCTTCGTATTTTTACAAGGAGACTCGGCTGAATTTCGAGCCCTCTTCAGCCATCTTTACCGTCGATCTGCAGTTGCCCTCAGCTACCTCGCAAACACGAAGCCGGCGGCAGGCTGGTGTATCTGGCATAACAGGCGCAGCTAATGATGCGTTTCGGGCGCAGAACTGCGCCACTGCATCTGCCATCTACCACCGGAAATACCACCAGTTTCCTAGGAGCTTTCTCTGGAGGGTGCTGGAGGACGATACCGTTCTGAGCTTACGAGCAGTCGATGTCTACAAACCGAAAAAGGCCCTCGATGCGAACCTCATTCTGAACTTTCACTTTCCGAATCCGATAAAACCCTCGTGCGTTGCCCTTGCCGATCCCTCAGATCACGATGCGCTCAGTGTCTTCGTTCTCGACACCACCAACCAACTCTACACTTTGTTTTTACGACCCGACTCGTTTCGCAAACGTTCGTTCGCCGAGGGTGGCCTGGGCGACTCGTGCAAGATATTCGTTCCTAATGCCTTTAACAATTTCAAGAGCCCGTACAGGCTTGTCGCCATAGATAGCGACCAGCTGATTGTTACACTTGCTGATGGAGGGCATATTCGGTTCGACAAGAACAAGTCCCACACCGGTTTGTTCCACGCCTATATCCCTTTTAGTAAACTAGACGCTGATATAAATTCACTAGCGACCCAAACTCTCTGGAAAGAGACCTTTTATAGTGCGAAGGGATGGGTACAGGGGTTCCGAAACATACTGGGAGGTAGGGGGGATCTGGACATCACTTCAGCAGCAGCAGCCGTCCAGTCTGATCTGGGTCTGGACAACGCTTCATTCCTTTTCACCGTCTGCCTCGACCACCGGTTACGGGTCTGGAATCTTAACAACGGCCAAGTTCTTCAGACTCTGGACATGTTGAACGCTGAGAGGGACCCTCAAGAAACCGGAAAGTGGCATCTCGATTCATCCCAGACGAACTTGATCCGGATTATTGGCGAGACTGAGGGTAGACGAATTGGTGTCACTTATTCTCCTATCGGTTCCGGCGAATTCAAATTCTGGAGGCTAGAGTCCGACGACGAGAGTTCGCTCACCGTGGATGACCTCTTTCCGGATGATCGCCTGATACCTACACCTCCGCTTGGATCTGATGTGTGGACTCTTGCTGATTTCACCATCTCAGAACGTACGGCGGGCCATGGTTTCAGAATGTGGATTTTGTGGAAGAACAACATGGCCTACCGAGTTCAGGAACTGTCTTTTATGATAGATGAACTTCCAGAGGTTTGGCCAAAAAGTTGGCGGTCTGTCTTTTCCGATACGGCAATACCTACAGCCCCCGTATCTAGTCCTTCGGATCCTACTGATGTCACCGAGAGGTGGTTACAACTTATTTTTATCCCGGGAAGGTTTGCCAAGAGCACCCTTGAAGCTGCTTTGAGCACATATGAACGAGCAATAGGACGATCTGGTGATAGATCTCGCAGTAGCCAGGGCCTACCGGAATCTATCTGCGCCGCCATTGCCTCGACCGCGTCCCTGAACAAGGCTTCGTCGGGAGATATGGACCATGAACGATTCCGCACAGCAAGCGAGGTCCAGTGGAGAAAGTTTTACCGAATTTTGGTAGAGCTTGACAAGCCTGGAGGCGAAGCACTTGCACTAGCTTTTGACACAGAGTCGGGTTTGCCTTGGGTCGTGTGTGCAGATAGCCTCTCCGCTATCAGAAAATGCAGTCAGCTGGAACAGATTTATCATAACCCACAAGCTGTATTTGAAGAGGCGGATGGGCTACCATCACTCATAACCACGGGTCGGAATTTTGTCGAGGGATTTTCCGATGGCATGCTGCAAATCTGTCACTCCGTTCTGCGTTGGGAACTCTTCGAGGAGACATCCAAGACAGACGAAGAACGCATCCAGTTCTTCTCGGACAAAGCGGGTTTCTGGCGCCAAATTTCCGACGATGATTGTGCCCAAGTCACAGATGTACTTGGCCAAAACTTCAATCTAGTCAACAACGGTCTCTACCAACGAATGCTAGCCACATGTGATGAAACATGGGACTCTCAGCATCCTATTGAGTATCCTCTTACGGAGTTTGGCCGGAGAATAATTGTCAAGGCAACCCAAGATATGGCCGAACTGCAATGGAATGTCTGCTTCACCCAACTCATCCTACTCGTTCACATGGAATTCGAATTTGACCGCCCAGAGGACGCCCTGCATAACAGGGTTAATATCGGCGCAGTCTACCGGAATCTACTCAGATCACTGAGCAGACTCGAACTAGTCAGATGGCTTGCTAGTACTCTAATATCTACACCCCTATCAAGAGCCGACAGATCAGGCTCGATATCTGGCGGGTCGCCGGTCGCCGCTAAACGTCAAGCCGAAGAATACCGAGTTATCACTGCGCTTGAAGGGAATGTAGCGCACCTCCTCGGGCTTCCGGAGGTAGATTTAGTGCCGTCGGATGGGCTGCCTGCAATCATCACGAAACTCGTCGCAGATCTTTGTGCGCCGGATAGCGATATCGAGCTACAGCCCCAATACATTCAATGTGGCCTTCTAGTTCGTGACAGGCCAGACCTTGCGGTGGAACTTGCCCCTTTCTGCGATCAGGATCCGTTTTCAACTTATGTCCAAGGACGCGTCCATCTCGCCCTCAAGGATTTCACTACCGCTGCTCGCTACTTTAAGAAGGCAGCGTATGGTTTAAGTGAGTATCTCGCCAAACGTGGATATCTCCAAGCTAACATCTCTCTCCAGGTGTACCGCAGACAGATCCAGACCGGCACAGCAGTGGCCTGCTTGACGACACGGAGTGGAACTTGTTCTTTGCAGGGCTGCCACGCTATTATGCCCATATAGTTGCACTTTATGAGAGACATAAAGCTTACTCGTATGTCGTCGAGTTTGCGCGACTCGCACTCCAGTTCATTAATCGCAAGACCATGGATGCGGATATGGTTCGTACAGAGATTCAAAGTCGACTGTTTAGTGGAGCGACGGCTATCTCGAACTTCGAGGTAGCGCATTCAACTCTCGTGGCTATAAAAGATCGAGCTTTACAGCATTCATGCTTGCGAATACTCATCCAGAAAATGTGCGACAATCTCCATAACTCGGAGCTTGTTGAATTGTCTTTCCCAGGCCTCCAAAACGACGTGGACGAGATTCTAGCACAGAAGTGTCACGATACAGTTGATGTCATAACTGGTGTGCCTTACCACCAGATTCTGTACTCCTGGCGTATAAAACGAAATGACTATCGCGGCGCCGCAGCCATCCTCTTCAACCGCATTCAGAAACTTAGACTGCTTGGCGAAGGTGATCAGGTGACAGGGGACGATGTTCTGGACACAGCCATTACACGGCAGTACTTAATGCTCATCAACGTTTTGAGCTGTGTAGAGCCAAAGCAGGCTTGGATAACGGCAGAAGAGCCGCAGCGTCCAGTGAACGGGTCAGGATCTTTCAATGGCGGCAGTAGCTTCAACGGCAGCAGTGGTAAGAAACGGAGGGTGGTTACCCTCGCCGACATCCGGAAGGAGTATCAGGACGAACTTGACCGCATTGCCGCGATCCAGAACGACCAGTTCGGTTTCGCGGCCGATGACGAGATGGAAATCCTTTGACATGGGTGTAAACGGATGTATCAGATACGGAGTAATGATGTAACAACAACAGTGAAAAAAAAAAGAACCTACAATTAAGTTATAATGGATGGGCGATACCTTCTTCTCTAGCTGGAGCATCATCAGGTCACGGCGGCAGGTAGCAAATGTGTGTGGATTTTTGTTGGGAATAAGAAAACGCTTTCTAGGTTTTATTATTACAGGCCTATAATACCTACCACACTGAACGCCATGCCGTCCATGCTTACAACCCGGGCGCTTTTGAAATATATGTACAGTGAATGAACAATGCTGGTAACCAATACCGTAAAGTTTTAAAAACAAGGCACCACCATTATTATGAGACGAGGACGGCCGCTCATGCCGCTGCCGGCGAGGGCATCTGGCGCGTAGATTCCGGCACCGAGACCACTTCCCGGGGCTCGCCATTCGCTAGCTCAGGTGCCTGCCGGTACAGTATAATCTCGGATTGCTTAAAATACCGTCTGGCGTCCTCATCTATCAACACTAGACTAAGATAGTACCGTGTTGAGAATTTCTTGTTGACATCCCGGAAGGTGGGCGTGAGATCGAAGCCGCCGAGAAAGAGACGAATGGGAATCGTTTCGCCGCGGGATGGAGAACCATCCATGATCTATGTTACTTGTTAGTCGCAAATAGAGGAAAGGAGAAGGGAGGGGGTTTGTACATACCTCGAAGCGCACCAGGGTCTCGCTCTCGTTGTACTGGTTCGGGGCAGCGCCGGTAGTCTCGCGCCGGATGATGCTCAACTCCATATGCTTGATCTTGAGTCGGACGAGCAGGAAGTAGATGCGGCCGACAATAACGTCCTTGAGATGGTACTTGCTCTTGCTGTACTCGAACTCGATGTGCAGGCAGTCCTCGATGCCGACGTCCATCTTGATGCTGCTGTTCATCTCGGGGGGGATGCGGTAGCTGTAGACCCACATGTCCTTCTCGCGGATCACGTCGGCCATGCGCCGGGCGACGGTGACGCGCACAAAGTAGCGCAGCTTCACGTTGATGCCGTTGTACGACTCGTACTGCTTCTCCACGTTCTTGAAGTTGAAGTCGAAGGTCTGCGGGTGCTGCAGCTCGCCCGGCGCCGCCAGCTCCTGGTTCAGCGAGAGGAACTCGTAGTGGTTCCCGCGGTCGAAGAACATTTCTATATGGGAGGTGGGGGGAGGAGGAGCAGGATCGCCGGTTAGCTACCCATCGGTGGCTGATCTCTTTGCTGGCTTGGGGGTGAGGGTGGGAGCGAGAGGGGGAAAGAGGAGGGACAGTTTGCGACATGTTCGCCTTGCTTGTGTGTGTAATCTTGACTGACCTATCGTGCCGATGAACTGCACCTTGATGCCTGTGTGCTCGAGTCGCTTCCCATCTTTCGGGCGGATCGTAGCAGTCCCCTTGACGCTCTCGCCGTCCATATACAGCGGTGCCTTCTCCCGCCTGTTCTTGTCCACCCGGATGTCTACCATGGCCCGCTCTTCATTCTGGTCCTCGAGGACGATGTCGATATCGACCGGCGTCGAGAAGAAATAAGACATGTTGCGCGGTTATGCTCGCAAGCAATTGGAGGGGGGTTTCTTGATGGGGGGATCGTGGCAGGTTGTTGCAATTGGTAGATGTTGAAGGAGTTGATTGTTGTAGTAACAGTAGCTGCCTGTACCTAACGTAATGGCGGCGGCGGCGGCAGCAAGGTGGTAGGGTGATAGGTGGGTGTAGGTACCTACGGGCCTCAGGTAATGTCGAAGCCTGCGTGACCCTGGTGGCCCTTGTTAGGAAGGCGGTGTATGGCCAATCAGAGCTTTCGCAGCAAAGCTCCGGATTTGCGGGTCTTCCAATTCTCTACCCTCGCATGTGGCTTCAGGTGTGGCAGATATCAGGTCGGGTACCTAAGTAATCTGATGTGGCTGAACCTTGCTTTACCTGTTGCAGGTGGGCAAGAACCCAGGTCGGCCCCCCGCCATCCATCCGGCTTATCTCCGGCTAAAGTAGAAGTACTTAGGTAATTGTTCTGTTTCTGCTTGTCTGGTCAGCAAGGCAAGAGGTCCCCACTGAGGCCCACTCATGTTCGTGACCTTCGGAGGTCTATGCTTTGCAGCGCAAGCCCTAAAGCTTTGCACAGGCGGAAAGGTACGTAGTTACCCCAATTTTAGCGATTGCACAGGAATTTCCCACCCTAGACGAAATTCTTTGCCATTGGCACCTGGTGAACCCGCCCAGAAGTTTAACAGGAACATCACCTCATCGCCATTTCTTCAGGTAGGTCAATTATTCGTGTCAGTACTTCCCTCTACCCGATCCAATCCGTATCATCTCCAATTTCTGTCTCTACCTCCCGCAAAGTCCTATTCTCTTCCTTCCAAGCCATTACCAACTGACCATCCACAACCCACCAGGCCGATTCTTGCAGAGATTCCCCCCCACCTGAAGAACCACCGTCAAGATGCGATACATTCATAGCGAGGAGACCTTGGAGATTCCCGAGGGAGGTACGTCATCATCATCATAATCATCACCATCATCAGCTTTGCGTGGATTCAAGAGAGTTGGATTATTACGATTGGAAAGGTTGGACTGGGCGCATTGCGGAGGATCGACGACACGGGAGAGAAGAAAAGAAAAGAAAGAAAAAAAAGTCAAGACCGGCGAAAGGAAATGGGAAAAGGCGAAAAGAAAATCCCCGAGCAAACACTAACATGTTCTACCAACAGTCAAGGTCCTCATCAAGTCGAGAAACGTCACCGTCGAGGGCCCGAGAGGTAACGAGAAGTCCCCGATCACCAGGTCTATTGGGAGGAGTTGTAGGTTGGACCAGCAATCTAATGGATTGAACAGGAAAGCTGTCGAAGGACCTGAGCCATCTGGCTGTTAACTTCTCGCACCCCAAGAAGAATGTTATCGGCATTGAGATTCACCACGGCTCGAGAAAAAATGTCGCCACCCTCCGAACCGTCCGCACCCTCATCAACAACCTAGTCATCGGTGTCACCAAGGGCTTCAAGTACAAGATGCGATACGTCTACGCCCATTTCCCCATCAACGTCAATGTTGAGAAGAACGGCGAGACTGGCAACTGGGAGGTCGAGATCCGGTATGTCCTGCGCCATCCCTGGTCTTGTCGCATATGCGCTCCGAGGACCGGGCTATAGGGGAGGACTATGACGCTAATTATATGCGATAGAAACTTCATCGGTGAGAAGCTTGTTCGACGTGTCGTTATGCAGCCCGGTGTCGATGTCGAGATATCGAAGGCCCAGAAGGATGAGCTGCTCATTCTGGGTAACTCCCTAGAGGCTGTTTCCCAGAGCGCAGCCGACATCCAGCAGATCTGCAGAGTCCGCAACAAGGATATCCGAAAGGTAGGCCCCGATTACCTCTTGATGACGCGCATTGTTATTGTACTAATCCCCGGGGTAGTTCCTGGACGGTATCTACGTATCTGAGAAGGGCAACATCGTTGAGGAGGCGTAAACGGGCATTCGATGGTTTCTTTGCTTCTTTCTGGGTCCCAAACAAGGAGTCGCTGGGGTCATCTCTGCATCTTACGTAGCGAGATAGCTACAAAAAAATGGAACCAAGGTACTGAATGAAAAAAAGGCGCAGTTCTCGTGTGGATATATTTCCCAATAGATGAGTCCATGTCATTAGACCGTCCGCAACTGAGTATGTCTGGACGGCTATAAGAAATGGTTTCTGGCCATCATTCACTCCCACTCGTCATATATTCATCGCGAAAGCGATGAGCTAGGGGGAAGTCGAGTTTCGGACCTAGCATCAAGTAACCGAGCCTAGATCCCTAATGAAAATTTGACACCACGATTTTTCTTCTTTTTTCTTCTTCTCCCTGGGCTATGGAAATTATTAGAATTGACTTATATCTGGGTTTCTATCTAACCTGCGATTTTTGAAACTTGACATTGTCCTAATGCTCAGCCACCTGAGAGGATTCTTTTCTTTCTTTCTTTCTTTCTTTCTTATGGCTCACTCTCCCTATTTGATACACTTCAATGATTTATGGGCAAAACCACCACACCCATACTAGACTTCCATAGCACGAGGGGAGGGGCCGTGGGGATCCGATTGTTGAGGTCTTTTCCCGGTGTCTCTCTCTGGCATTACAAACAATTAAAGGGAAAAATTGGATTGATAAAAGTCAAGTGAGTGAGTGGTTCACTGCGAGGCATAATAGGTATTTATTGTGCTGCACGGATGGATGCGTCGCGAGGGGGGTAAGGGGAGGGGGGAGAAGGAAGGGGGAAGGGGCATAAAGATAGGAAAGGAAGCCCTCGTCGATATACGGTCGTTTGTTTGATTGATTGATTGATTATATACAACTCGGTGACGAGATCTTTCGTTATTTGATGGATGGGAGAGACGGCTGTTGTGAGTGAGTATACGTGTTTGGCGGATAGGTAGATGTATAACCTATAAGTATGCCGTGGGATTAGGGGGGGGGGATACATACTACATACCTAACCTTAGATGGATGGAGATCTAAGTTAACCTTCCAAGGTAAAAATAATCCCCCTCCTCCTCCCCTACGGGTCGTTAATCAGTGGAATGCATTTTTATCACTTAAGCATCAACGACGACTAAAAAAAAAGAGTGCGTGTACAATGACGAATCTGTACTCGTCATTTTATATTCATTCCTACGTCCCCCAATGGTTTACCTAGGGAGGTAGATACCTAATAGGGTCCA
Organism: Biscogniauxia sp. FL1348; assembly: GCA_022544895.1. Lineage (NCBI taxonomy): Eukaryota > Fungi > Ascomycota > Sordariomycetes > Xylariales > Xylariaceae > Biscogniauxia > Biscogniauxia sp. FL1348. Next base: position 150,886 of record JAJNNV010000017.1, on the reverse strand, counting down.
GCATTCCTCATTCATTCGGGACCCTTCCTTCCTTCCTTCCATTTCCCCTTCGTAAATGCTCTTCTCTCCTCATGTCCTCGTAGCGTGACTCATGACGCTCTTTCTAGGTCAAAGAAAAACGAGACAAAAAAATAGGGAAAGAAAAAAAACCATATACCGACGTTTCCTGCATTACATTCATTTCCCCTTTTCCTCATCCCTCTCTTCCCTCAGCCTTTCTCCCCTCTCTCTTTCCCTCTCATGTACAATACCGTAGTCGGGGAAAGAGAAAGATTTAAAAAAGCAGAAAGAAAAAAAAAACCAGAGGAAATTATCTACCGCAGCCTCCCTTTCCCTTATTGAACGAAAAATCGGTATTCGTATCATCTTCCCGTACCGTCATTCATTCAATTATCAAATAAAATCCACCCTTATCTCAGTTCATTGCCTCTAAGGACAAAATCATCAATCCCCAATCTTCTTCTCATTGCTAGTACAAGAAGAAACGAGAGATAGAGAAGAACGGAGAAAAAGGGGAAGGAAAAAAAAAGAACCTTTTATATCCTTAAAACGCCGGTGTTGTGCATTATCGAGTCTCTCTCTCTGTGTGTGGTTTCTATGTGCATGGGGCTGAAACTATGAACAATTCATGGTGATATACGGCGGCAGGTGGAGGATCGAGGCGAGGGAGGTGTTGTGTTTTTTGTTGGATTTTGCGTTTTTTTCGTAATACTTGTATTTTGCTCGTATGATGGGAAATGGCGTCAAAGGGCGGGCAGGGGATTGGAAATGCCAGACGGGAAAATAAAGGAGAAAAAAGAAAAAGAGAGATTGAAAGAAAAGACAGACGAAGGAAGATGCGGGCGGGCGAGCCGCAACAATCATCTCCTTTTCCCCCCTTTCAATCAAATCAATCAGATTCTCGAAGGTCGCGAGCGTGAAGTTCTCGAAGGCCGCGAGTTCCGGGAGCGTCTCGACTGGCGCGATCGTCCTGACCGCCGCGTGTCGCGGGTCCTCCGGTCCGAGCTAAGGCTACCTGCAGAAGAAGAAGAGGGTTGGTTAGTCACTCGCCCCCCTGGGAGTTTATCGTGGGGGATAAACTCACTCGGGCTGCTCGCAGTATAGGAATCGGTATAGTACGAACTACTCCATTCGCTGCCGCTGCGCGGTCCCTTGTGCGCGCGTCGCTGCTCCTGCTTGCGCTTGTCGCTCCGCTTCAGGCCCAGAAGCACGGCTGCCGCGGCCGCGCCGGCGCCGAGCCAGCCGAGGCCACCGCCGCCGGTCGAACTCCTCTTCTCCTTCCGGGAACCAGCTGTCGTGGGGCGACCGCCAGCACCTCCAAACCAGGTGCGATGGACGGGTCGGGCGCCAGTGCCGTATTGACTGCCGCGTCGTGAGTAACGTTCCTCGATAACCTCGATGCGTTCCGTCTTCCTGTCGCGCTTCTTGCCGCCGAAGAGCCCGACGAAAGCATGCCACAGACCCCGGGCGATGCAGCAGAAGCACAGCAGGAGCAGCAGGATGACACCGGCAATGGTACCGATGACGATACCGGCGATGGCGCCGCCGCTAAGCTGGCCGCTAGTGCTCTCAGCAACGGGGGCTGCGGTGCTCGAAGTCGTGGCGGTGATGCTGCCGGCGGTGCCGGTGGTGGTGGGGGTAGCGGTGACGATAACGGTGGAGCCGCTCGTGACTCGGTAGGGGGCGGAAAACTGGGTGGTGACGATGCCGACGGTGGTCCACTCGGTCCAGGTGCCGGCGGTGGGATTCAAGGCGCACTGGCCGCGGGACTCGCAGTACTGCCAGTTGGCGCAGCAGATGGGGCCGCAAGCAATCTGGCCAGAACCCTCGGGGGGCACGCAGTCTTCTCCATTCGATCCCGTGCCTCCGGTGGCGGTGGTAGGCAGGCCATTCCACGAGCTTATGGTGCTGGTGTAGGTTCTCGTCTCGGTCCAGGTGGTGGTGTAATCGGACCAATCTCGCGCGCCCAGGGCATTTGCGCCGGTACAGGTTGGGGTGCCGGCTGTGGTTAGGCAGGTCTGGCCATCGGCGCAACAATGCTCATTGTTGGCGCCACAGTACTCGGCGCATTCGCCGGGCATGAGGTAGCCGAATCCGACATCTCGAAGGTTGTCTCGAGGATAGGGCGATGCAGCGGTGAGGGTGGTGAGGAGGAGGGCGAGAAGAAGAGTCGGCGGGGTCTGGAGGGATCGCATTTTGGATGCGTGTAAGTCGTGGCCGTGGTCGCAGTCAGTCAGTCGCAGACGACTTATTCCGACCTCTTCTCCTTTTATTTTTTAAGAAATTTCCCCCTAAACTTTTATTTCACTCTCTCGAACTTGGTGAATGAATGCTAAGTCAAGATTTGCTGAGTGAGGAATGAGAAAGAATGGGGGAGAAGAAGGGTGGTGTGCGTCTGTGTGATTCAGACCGATTATTGCTGGCTGTACATGTAGAGGCTATTTTGTTAGTAGAGGGTACCTCTCCCAGCTTTGCATTGAATATCCGGGGTGAAGAGAGGAGGGTGAATAAAGGGAGAAAAAAAAAGAAGAAAGAGAGAGAAAAATGATTATCGAGAAAGGTTTGAAATAATCTGAGATGCTCAACGCACGTCTTCTTTTACGTGTTCCTGCAGGTTTTTCGTCTTTCCCACCCTGGGCTTTCCCAGCCTCTTCCGTTGGGTACGATCAAGAAAGTGCTGCGAAAAGCCGCGGGGTTGGTGTAATAGCTTTCTGTGCGTCACTTCTGCCCGGGGTTGCTGCCGCTGATGTTGTTACTACACTAGGTTAGCTGCTAAGAAAAACAGAGGGGGCTGGATGTTGGCATGGGAGTAGGGCGAACAGGGGTGGCCGACTTTTCAATACGGAACAATGGAAGTGTACATACAGAAGGGGATGGGACATACTCTTTTTCTGTCTTGTGTTTTCTGGTGTCTGGTGTCTGGTTTTTATCATTCTTATAATTAAGCATTATTCCACGCCCCCCGAATCATGCAACTAGTTCGAGGTAGGCTATTTGACACGAACAGTTCTCAGATGCAAGGCGATGGAACTGATGCGTTGGCAGAGGACCTCCTGCAAAGGGTTGCCCTGGAAGTGTTTACTTGGCCCAGCTGCGTTGCAGTGAGCGACAATCGATTGTGCTTGCTACTTAGCTGCCTACCTTAGGTCGGAGTTGCAAGAAGCAGGCTTACTACACTCCATCTATCTTACACCACCAAGAAAGTACTTACTTGTTAGGTATAGAATGGTATCCCGGGCTACTTTAGGTCGTTAGGGTCTTACCGACGTACATATGCAGAGTACATTACATTACATGTACATGTACCTACCTACATACATGACATGACAGGACCTGAACGATACTAGTACCTTGTAAACCAACGCAGACAGGGGTTACCTATCACCACTACACTTACCGTGTTTTTGGTACGCATGTATGTACCTACAATACCTACTTACATACTTAAGCTCTCAACCCTCTCGTAGGCTCTCTAGTACACTATGAAACAAACAGGGGTGGTCTAGATCTGGCATAGGAAAATCTGGCAATGGTTAGACCATCTCCAATCCTACCTTACCTTATCTACTGCTGTGCTATACGACTACCTACCTACCTAGGTAGGCAGTATATGTAGATATGAGACCTCACACCTGTAACCCACATCCATCCATTTGTGATGCCGTGCCGCAACCGCAATCTCATATTGTCCAGTTTGATAGGCGAGGCTAAGTATCTAGTGTAGTTATACAGCCGCCCGGCCAGCTGGAGCAAGCTTCTTCATCTACGGTAGGTAGTCCGACCTAAAGTAAACATACCTAACCTAGGTACATAATTCGTCGCCCTGTTTCCTTTTATACATGGTAGTGTAGGTGGACTTAGGCATGCCATTTGCTTATTGTCCGATGGCCACCAAGTCTTGTGTAGCTATTACCTAGGTAGTGAGTAGGTATCGACCCATTTGAGTGGGGAAAAGGGCAAAGGAGAAGGGAATAAGACAAGCCTCATCCATCAGCTCTTATGGACAGCCAGACGCCTTCGTGGGACTGGTGCGAGATTTGTGGTGGTCAACTTTGTAGTAAGTACCTACCGAATCAATATCTCACGACACGGAATATCAATGGATTCGGATACCTACTCTCAGGCTCCTCCAACCCACATACATGCATAAACGAGTGACCCACGGCTCTTGGTGTACCATAAAACTACTATAGGATGTGCAATGTCGTGTGATGCCGAATCGATATCTATTTTAGATCTCGCCTTTAGTGCATACCTAGATCCGAACTGGGGCACATGATCGCCCCCCAGTTGGCTGTTGTTTACTTGCCAACAAGAAGATGCTCCTCTGTGGAGCACACTCGGGATGAACATGGCATCATGTATGGTATAGAGAACACCGCTCAACACTCCATTGACCTCTGTATGCAGGGCTTGGAGTCTCCGAGGCAACGCCGTCTCGGTGGACTCTCCTATTAGGTAGCCTATCCGTTCCTCTGCTTTCTTCTCACCCAGACCTCTTGGCTCTCATCAGCCTTGCCATTGGTGTCGTCACCATTGGCTATAATATCTGGCTTGGTCACCGGACGCAGTTCGATCTCCCATCTACGCAGTACATAGTTGCTGCGGTCTGCTTGCCCGGTGAACAGGTCGAATGACCATCCGTGCTTTGGACAGGTCAAGCCGGCGCTCAACACAACTCCAAAGTCCTCAATGTCGAAGGGGACACCCTTAGCCAACGGGAACGCTGAGTGGGGGCACTTCTTTTCTATTACTGAGTTATCCGACTCGTTTCTGAAGTTGAGAAAGGAAAGAAGAAAAAGAAACAGACGAAAGGTGTTCTGCTCACATTGTCAACTGCATGGAATTTCCCTTGGTACTGGAATACTAGCACCTGGTCTTGCAACATCGCTCCGTTTTGAGATAGCACAGCGTCTGCTTCGACCTGGTGCGCTTGAGTGCTATCCGTCGAAGGCACGTGGAATACCTTACAACCCGGCAAAGAGTTGTCGCGCCCACATGACTGCGGCTCGTGCAGGATGACGCCGCCCGACTCTTTGATATTAGGGAACGACGACGTGAGGCCGACAGAAAACCAGGCATCACCTAGACGGGATCGAACAGTAAACGGCAGGGCCATGTCGCGACATGTCCTCTTGGTATAGTATAGAAATATCAGACTAATTTATTAGAATAAGAAGAGACTTTATGGCTGCTGGTTGTAGGTAGGTACATAGTCAGGAGATGAACACATCGAATCTGAGAGAAAATGTACGCAGATAAGGCAAATAAATGAATACAAGTCAGGGGTGGATACAAATTGAGCTTCTTTCGACTCACCTACCTAACCAGGTACCTACATAAGTATGTACACTATGTTGCCTTGGTGGTTGGTGACTACTTATGTATACTTGAAACGAACAAATCTGGTAACATTAGAAAAAAAAAAAGTAGTTGGTAGTATGAGGAATAGATCCATTATGTTGCGACAAAACCATTGATATGAAAAACCTCGGTTTAACCTTCACTGGAGAGTTCAAGTTGTCTTATTAATAGGTAGCTGGAAATGACGTTAGAAGTTGTGACACAGCATTATTATATTAAGTAGTACTTACTACCTACACTACCTATGTAGGTATGTAGGTATGTACTTAGGTGTAGAGGACTTGTTACAGGCGACGAGGCCCCCCACTGAACTGACACCAGAAGAGTCCAAGCTCTAAAGCCTGATTGGTAGAACCTCCTCGTTTTAGCTACAGCACAAGGTTAAACAACCTTGAAGTTAATCCAAACCTTAGATAGCTCCAACTTCCCTCCCACCTTCTGAGCTCACCTCCCTGTCTCTCTGCCTCCCATCCAACACAGGTGAAAGCCTCTCTGCTTCAACCGGCTTCAACTCACCATCCTCCTCATCCTCCTCCTCCTCTCCTCGAATACTTGGTTGGCTGCCACGTCTCGCCTGCACCCATCATGTCGTTGGACCCTCCTCCCTACCTCGCTTCACTGCAGAACAACATTCGTCAGCGACCGATTCCCTGGGATGGCGCTGCTAGAGCTGGCACCATTACCGAAGGCCAATTGGCCAAGATCAGAGCGGTCGATAAGGTCCGGAAGGAGCAGAGGAAACAAGTAGTGGAGAGCGATCTGGATGGTTACCGAATACTGTTTGTTGGAGAGCCAGGTACGCCTGGTGTCCTGGAGTCTGCGAGCAGGCGCTCCGATGTTGTGCAGTATGTCCTGGTACTGCTGAGCGACCTCTTCGATAGTGTGTATTCCCCTCCCCCCCCTCTAGACGACACTTGCTTGTGCTGACCCTCTACCACCTACAGGCGTGCCCGCTCTCGCGAAAGCGCTTTTCAAAGATTCCGACCCATACCAGCATTTCTTACCACTGCTCGCTCATTCGAATAACCCCGAAGACCCTATTCCTCTCCTTACTTCTACTGTCCTTGCCACTCTCATGGCGAACGCGAAAGACGAGTCTCCCGCGACCGAACATGCCCTTCCCCTGATCCTGAGCTACTTGTGCGGCTTAACCAAGAACTCCAACGATGCGGGCCTGCAAGATATTGCGGTGATGGAGTATTCATCGCTATTATATGGCCGCTCCTCCAGACAACTCTTCTGGAAGCAAAGAAGCGAGACTGTTACGCCTCTAATCGAAATCCTGAAAAAGGCCGCCGGCGTTGGTGCTGACTCAGGTGCCAGTCTTTGGAGCGTAAATACCACCCTCAGGAGCGGTGGGTTTGAAGGCCTTGGCGGTGGAGTCGGCTTGCAGCTTCTTTACCACGTTCTCCTGGTCTTGTGGCAGCTAAGTTTTGAAGCAGAGGATATCGGTGACGATCTGGACGAGTAGGCAATGTCCCGACAGCAGCCATGAGCTTGAGGCTAACAAGGGAACAGTGAGTATGACATCATTCTACTATATACGCAGCTTCTACGGCTCTCACCAAAGGAGAAGACCACGCGGCTCCTATTATCGACGCTATATAACCTCCTCGAAGCAAACCCGTCTACGTTGCTCCCTGCGGCTGTGCTGGCTAGGCTCCCAGCTCTGCTCCAGAACGTCAGCGGACGTCACCTGACCGACCCAGACTTGCAAGAAGACCTGGAAAAACTCAAAGAAATGCTGGAAGAGTATACCAAGACCAAAACGACTTTTGACGAATACGTAGCCGAAGTCCAGTCGGGACATTTGAGATGGTCTCCGCCTCACCGGCATCAAGTTTTCTGGACGGAAAACGCGCGCAAGATTTTCGAGTTTGAGAATGGTGAGATACCACGAAAGCTAGCAGACATCATGAAGAAACCATGGGAGAACGACAAGGCGGTGCTCGCAATTGCTTGCAACGATGTGGGCAATTTGGTTAAAGAGGTGCCTGAAAAGAGACACCAACTAGAGAAGCTCGGTTTGAAGACTCGCATCATGGAGCTCATGCAGGACTCGGACGAAAATGTGCGATGGGAGAGTCTGCGGGCTCTGGGTGGCTGGCTGAAGTATAGTTTCGAGAACAACTGATGCGCGCCTATAGAGATTTGGTTAAGTTGGTGGTTTTCTACTGTATACATGCATGGTTCTACTTGTGTTGAGTTTAAAGGGGGCGTCGGTGCAAAGCACAAAATGCATCTCATTCGGGATAGAGAGAGAGAGAGAGAGAGAGAGAGTAGTCTCGGTAGACGGACTCGTTCAAGCCTACAGACCGATATCATGATCTTGATGCTCTTAAATAAAGCATCAAAACCCGAAACATAAGACCTTGAGACTAAAGATATGGTATACTGATGTCGTGATCTAAATTGTTATATCAATACATCTTAGCGTCTCAATTAGGCAAGTATATCCTATAGCGTTAGGCAAGTTCATACTCACTTCAATTCACTGCAGTGTTGTTATTTCGTAGGTAATCTCATTACAAGTTACGTCATCTTATTAGCTAACCTAACCTACATAGATGTACCTAGGTACCTTGTCCCCATAAACTACTGTACCTACCATTTGGTAGTATTGATATGTGTAATGTAAGTATAAAGTGTCAGACCATTCAATTGCTTGAGAAGGATCGTGGGCAGATTTTAACTGTATACGGCAGGCCTTGACGAGATAAGTGCGGCAGGCCAGGCCGATCTAATGGAGCAAGGGGAAAACGACCAGCTGAGATAGCTGAAGCGCAAAGCTACCAATGATTATTGATAGGATAATGGTATAAGTCTGGTATACACTACACTGATTATGCAATTAAAGAGAATTGAGAGGTAAGTAAGTTCTATACAGCGTACAGATTATATTCTAAGGTTAAGTACTTAGAAGTAAGTAAGAGTAAGTAGTACATCAATGTACTACTTACTCCTACGTAACCGAATCCGGATCTCGGGAATTCGGCTTAGACCGGTATATGACGGACTTACACGGCCGTTACCCCACATCTCCAACCGAAAGTAAGTACCTACCTTAAGCTACTTAGTATGTAAGGAGGGGAAGGGAGGGGCCCTCATCGATCTTCAACCTTTGTTTAGGTCAATGGGTATTCCTTAGTAGGCAAGTATTGGGTAAGTTGGTAGAACTTAACAGTGGACGCCACCGATCGCGCTCGGGGCTAAGCAAACAACTGTGCCTGTCCCTGTCCCAGGTATAGGTAGTAAGGTTGCTATTGCTATTGATTGCGGCCACAGGACTCCTTCTCCCGATTCAACCATCGTGGTCACCAGTGGTTGGCTGAAGCCCAAGACTACAAATACGGAGCTGGTCCAATCCCCCACAGCTTAAAATCGACTGGAATCCTCTCTCCTCTTCACCATGTACCGTCTTGCACGAACACAAAGTATCGCAGTTCGCGCCGGCCGCACTGTCACCCGACTCTCGTCCTCCCGCCCCCTTCTTCTCTCACCGTCTCTCCTCGCCACTCCCAGAATGGCTTCTAAAAAGGCCGCCGCCTGGGCTCTGCCTACCATGCCGCCAAACACGAGGCCCATGAGTGCCCTCGCCTCCACCGCCACCACCTTCCCTACCACCCATGAAAAGATAGCCCAGCCCGAAGACACCCCTTACTTCATCGATAATGCCTTCGTGCCTAGCAAGGCCGAGAAGTTCATCGACCTGTATGATCCGGCCACCAACAACCTCGTGACCCGCGTGCCGCAGATGACAAAGGATGAGCTACAGGCTGCCATCTCCAGTGCTCAGAAGGCCTTTCCGGGCTGGCGGAACACCAGCGTGCTCGCGAGACAGCAGATCATGTTCAAGTTTGTGAGCTTGATCCGCGAGAACTGGGATCGCTTAGCTGCCAGCATCACACTAGAACAGGGAAAGACGTTTGCCGACGCCAAAGGTGATGTGCTGAGAGGACTCCAAGTCGCCGAGGCCGCTTGTGCTGCCCCGGAGCTGCTGAAGGGCGAGATACTAGAGGTTTCTAAGGATATGGAGACCCGGTCCTATAAGGAGCCATTGGGAGTTGTTGCGGCGATTTGCCCTTTCAGTACGTACACGCGTGGGCTTCATGTTGGCTCTTGAAAGCTAATTGCCTTTTATTGTAGACTTCCCTGCCATGATCCCCCTCTGGTGCATCCCCATTGCCACCGTCACCGGCAACACGATGATCTTGAAGCCCTCCGAGAGAGATCCCGGTGCGGCAATGATCCTCGTCGAGCTGGCGAAGAAGGCCGGGTTCCCAGATGGTGTCATCAATGTGGTACATGGCGCACATGATACCGTTAACTTCATCCTCGATGCCCCGGAAGTCAAGGCGATAAGCTTTGTCGGCAGCAACAAGGCCGGCGAGTACATCTATAGCAGAGGGTCGGCAAACGGCAAGAGAGTACAGGCCAACCTAGGTGCCAAGAACCACGCCGCCGTGCTACCGGACTGTAACAAGAACCAATTTATCAACGCCGTTGTTGGTGCTGCTTTTGGTGCTGCCGGGCAGAGATGTATGGCCCTGAGCACGCTTGTCATGGTAGGCGAAACCAAAGAATGGCTTCCTGAAGTAGCTGAGAGCGCCAAAAGGCTCTCGGTGAACGGGGGCTTTGAGCCGGGCGCCGATCTTGGCCCGGTCATCTCGCCGCAGAGCAAGGAGAGGATTGAGAGCTTGATTGCTAGTGCCGAAAAGGAGGGCGCGACAGTTCTGCTAGACGGTCGTGGGTACAAGCCTGAGAAATACCCGAATGGTAACTGGGTTGCTCCGACTATCATTAGCAACGTCACGCCGGACATGCAGTGCTATAAGGAAGAAATATTTGGCCCCGTATTGGTCTGCTTGAATGTTGATACACTTGACGACGCTATCGAGCTGATCAACAAGAACGAGTATGGAAACGGCACGGCTATATTCACAAAGTCGGGGGCAACGGCGGAAACGTTCCGGAAGAACATCGAGGCGGGCCAGATAGGCATCAATGTGCCTATCCCCGTGCCTCTGCCCATGTTTTCCTTCACTGGCAACAAGAGGAGTATAGCGGGCGGCGGCGCGAACACATTCTACGGAAGGCCGGGTGTCAACTTCTATACACAACAGAAGACGGTTACGGCCTTGTGGGCAAGTGCGGATGCTATTTCTCAGAAGGCGGACGTCGCAATGCCCACACATAATTAATCCTGCCAGGAGAAAGGAAAAGTCATGCTTAGGAACATTAGGATTATGAATTTTTTACATATAAGTAAACTATGGTTAGCACCGTTGATGTTGATTTGAGTGGTTATATAAGTGTCATTTGTTACTTTAGTAGCGCATAAATCATTTAACCTTACAAGTATAAGGAGCAAGCAAGAAGGGGGTTGTTTTGTGAGGATGAGTTAATAGGACACTACCTACATGATATACTTATCAACTCAACTTGTGGTCAATCTTATCTGGAACAATAAGAAAAATGAAACTTCAATACCTCTTAAATGTAATCATATCATTGGGAGCTATCCCCACTGTGGAGATGATGTTTGCAAGTTCCTGTTATTGTTGTTGTTGTGGCTCCAGGAACGAGTTGAACAGTAAAAGCCGGTGAGCCGATACTCGCTCCAAAACACCCCTCAAACGGGGACCGCCACCTTGGGGGGAACCCTCCCCTTCTTTCATCATCGACCCATCCCTGGCATCAGTATAGATCATTCTACTCTTGGTTTGTGGCTCCGAAACAACGAAATCACCACCGCACTCCACCAAGAAAGTGTCATGGACCTGCCAGACCTACCAAATGATATATTCCTCCTCATTATATCCTTCCTCCCTCCCCGGGATAGCGTAGTATGCCGCGGCGTCAGCCGTGCTTGGCGAACCGCCTTCGGCAGCGAAGACGCCTCGCGGTGTCTCATGCGTTTTCACTTCCCCCGATGCCGCGAGATGCGGCAGGCACTGCAGACCCCGGACCAACCGCCGCCACTCAGCTGGTCCCGCATGTTCCTCCAGGTGGCGCGGCGGTACACGTACCTGCGGGCGGCCCGGCCCCGGCTGACGGAGAAGATCGAGGTGGTGCAGGAGGCGCGGCAGAAGGGGCTGCACCGGGGCGTCGAGCCGTGGAACCGCTGGCTGCGGTGGAACGACAGCACGGCCGCGTTCCAGTACCGCGACCCGACCTGGTGCCTGGACGACGGGCTGCTGATCTACCCGGAGAACGTGTCGGGCCGCTACGTGGCGTACGACCTCGAGTCGCGCCACCGCTTCCCCGTCCCCTTCGACGACGGCGCCGAGAGCAGGACCGTCCGCCGCCTGAGGCTCGCCGCAGGCGTCCTGGTCATCGAGTGGTGCGAGCGAGAGTCCTTCCACCAGCTCAACGACCGGGAGACCGTCCACCGCCACTTCGCCACCGCGTTTGACGTCCGCCGCCGACGGCGGCAGTCGTCGTCGCCCGAGTCGGCAGCGGGAGCGGGAGCGGGAGCGGCTGCCCCCTGGGATATCGAGTTCCGCTCCGAGTGGAAGATCCACTTCCTCGGCCTCCCGCTCAACCGGCACGACCGCTTCTTCTCGGCGCACACGGCAACCCACTACGCGATGTACCTCTGGCAGCCCGATCGCTCGATATGGGGCGAGGAAGAACCCCTGGAGCAGCTTACTGGTAAGATGAATCTTGCATCCTTTTTGATACTTTGCTTTCCCCCTTTATACGATCTAAGGAGTAGAAGTTGCCTTCTTGAGAACCTATCTATCCTAGCCTATTTTCCCCACAAACCTTCCGTTGCTACCGAGACATATTTCCTAATCTCTCCCCCTCTATCAAATGCCCACTAACTTCCCTTTTACCCACAGTATGGGATATATCCACCCCGTCCCCCTACCGCCCGTCTGCCGACCCGGCCGGCCTTCACAAGCCCCCTCCCCCCGACGGCGACGATGCTGCCACCGAAGGACCGGCGGTGGTGCGCCGCTTTGGCTGGCGTGAGCTTGAGTTCTGTGAGTGATTTTAGGAATCGTTTATCCCCCCTCCCCCCTTTTTTTTGGCCCATCTCTCAGGGTGGAAACCTAGTCTTCCTAGCCAAGCGTATGAGCTTTTTCATCCCCCCTCCCCCCCCCCCCCCCCTTCTTCCCTTCCCAAGGCAAGACACAGTGTCAAGAGTGTAAAAAAAAAGTTTACCCAATATGATAATTACATTACTGACTCGCAAATGTTACCAAAAATACAGTAGGCCTGCGGCAGCGGCACACGCCATGCCTGCGCGAGCTACGGCTCGACGCGCAGAACGTGTACGTGCACGAGGAGGAGCACCGCTGGCTGGCGGGGCAGCACTCGTCGCTGTCGCCGCCGCGCCACCACGTGGTCCGCTGCACGGGCGTGCCGTTCCGCGGCTACGGACCCCGCTGGAGGGACGAGTGCTGCGCCGACGGCGACGTGCACCTGAGCTTCTGCCCGAGGTCGGGGTCCGCCGCGGAGGGCCGAGGGCGCGCCACTAGGGAAGGAGGGGCGGATGACGATGGTGGTGGTGGGAGGTGGGCGCCTTGCTGGAGACACGAGGAGTTTCCCTACTTGACCGTAAGCGACGTGGTGGACGCACCGGCGGGGGTGCGCATCGTGGCGAGGCAGTGCTTCATGATGGAGGCGCTGTCGGCGTTTGTGCTGCCTAAGATTAGCCTCGAGGAGGAGGAGGACGACGGCGGCGGGGAGGAAGAGGTGCGGTTCGCGGACGACATGTGGGCGCAGCTCATGGGGAAGGGACGCATCGCCGGAGATGAGAGGTGGATCGTCGGCGAGGACACCGAGGGGAGGATCACGGTTGTGAGGTTTTAAGAGGAAGGGGGGGCGATGGATGATGGGGATTCTAATAGATGGATGGTTTACCTAGGGGGTATAGAGAATAGATAGACATATACATACCCACCCACCTCCCTACCTACATAATTTTACCTAGTTCGGGGGATTCTGGGTGCATCAACATGGCTTATCATTACTATACTATAATCGATATATTACTTGATTTTTTATTATTCCTTTGTAAAAGTTACTATGAAGTCTCCCCTCTTTACCCATAGATAGGTATTTACACTAAACTGCCATGGTTTCAAAGGCATTGTGTATTCCTTCCCTCTTCTCACTCCCGTCTAGGGGTGTCGTCTGTCAATCAATCATCACATGCTGTTAACGTTTAAACTACCGATATATCCAATGACATGTCTCTGGTTAGAGATTTGCTGCTCAACCTGTCCGGGTGCAGATTTGGTGAACTACCTAGGTATGTAGGTATGAAAATGCAAATGGCGTTAAACCTTTTAACAACCCACTTGTGGAATACATTGATACTAGCAGCAACTGATTATCTTCCACTAGTTACCAAAATGTCCCATATACCGAGGTGATAACATGGCTCCCGAAACCCGGATCAGTCGGGTGAGTCTTCAGGTCGGCCGAGCGTTCTTTTTAGTTCGGCGACGGTTATGGTTGTATACATATCTTAGAAGGCGAGGGTTCCTTCAACACTACCTACCGGACTTAGTCACTTACATATCTCTGGCCACCCGCCCGCAACCCCCCTTACATCCCTGCTGTGCGCTAGGATTCCAGATACTACCCATCATGCCCCAACTAAGTAGGTGGCTCTTAGCCTTAAACCGTTTCCCAAAAAACCACTGCGGGCAAAACCGAACCAGAGATCCACACGGCGTGCGGCGGAGATGCAAGAACCTCTCTAGAGCTATCGAGATCCGACGATGATTGGCCAATGAGCTGACGGGAAGCTCTCTATTAGGTGTGGGAGGGGGGCGCTACGAGGATATCCGAGTTCCCGTTGGCAATTGTTTTCTACATAGCAATAGGATATAGGGCAGCATTCTTACCGGCCTCCTATGGGTTGTGTTGTAGGTAGGTTTCCCTTACTTGCCTGGCTCCAAACCGGCTATGACCCCGGCTGTCGGATCCGCTACCGCCCTACCGTAGACAAGATAACCTTCAAATTTGTATAATAGGTCCGAGACTGGGAAGTCTATCGTGCAACCTACTGAAGTCCTCCGTAGTGGGTCGATATCATGTTGTGTTGAGAGAAAAAAAAAATTGAGACAACCTGAGGCGGGGTTTTTCTTGTGAGAGCTTTCCCGTCGGGAGTCTTTTATTTCCATGCGACGTTCCCATCTACTTCTCGTTTCGAGGTTCCCATTGTCGTTTTCAGTAGTATCATCGAGGTACCTACTCTTGGAGACTTAAGAGCTTAGTAGTCGACTGAGTGCCTCTCCTATCACATAGTATAGAACGACAGCTTATACCCAGTCGCTGTACGGACACCTTATATATATACTATGAAGCTGAAAGCACTTTTGCTCGCGCTGGCGTCTTATGCGCCCCTCGTCACGGGCGAGACGGTCCTTGGTGTATATATCTTCTCTCGCCATGGCGACAGAACGCCCAAGGCTCTTGCGCCGGCCAACTTGACGTCTCTGGGAGCCGACGAGGTCTTCGACTCTGGCTCTTACTTTCGCAACCGCTATGTTGCATCGGACTCTAGCTCGCCTATCTTTCGGCTGAGTCGTGATATAGCTGTTGCCAGCCAGATGACTGTCACTTCACCGGTAGACACTGTCCTTCAGAACTCAGCCCAGGCCTTTATGCAGGGTCTCTACCCGCCGGTGGGCACTCTATCAACCCAGGAGCTCGCCAACGATACTTCGGTCGAAGCGCCACTAGATGGCTACCAGTACATTCCTATCAATGCTGTCTCTACGGCCTCGTCCAACACCAACTCGGAGAACAACGAGTGGCTCCAAGGTGGCAGTGGATGTGGCAACGCGATGGTCTCATCTAACAATTACTTCATCTCATCCGAGTACCTCGCTATATACGACGAGACTACGTCGTTCTACAGCGACCTATTGCCCGTCATCAACAGCACGTTCGATGCCGACGAGGCCAACTTCAAGAACGCCTACACCATCTTCGATTACATCAACGTGGCCACCATCCACAACCAGACGATCCCGTCCTCGGACCTCCTGACCAACGAGACTCTGCTGCAGCTCAAGGTCCTTGCCAACATCCACGAGTGGAACCTGGCCTACAACGCCTCCGAGAAGATCCGCGCCGTCGCCGGCTCCACCCTCGCGGCGCAGGTCGTCCAGCAGCTCAACAGCACGCTCACGGGCAAGAGCAAGCAGCCCCTGGGGATCCAGTTCGGCGCCTACGCGAGCTTCATGTCGTTCTTCGGGCTCGCGCAGCTGCCCGCCGTGTCGGCCGACTTCACCGGCGTCGTCGACTACGCGTCGACCATGACCTTCGAGCTCGTGACCAACGCGACCAACGTCAGCGCGGCCAACTACCCGTCCGCCGCCGACGTCTCGGTGCGCTTCCTCTTCGCCAACGGCACCGCCGCCGAGAACGAGCCCCGCGCCTACCCGCTCTTCGGCCGCGCCGACCCCCTCATCCCCTGGTCCGACTTCGCCCGCGAGATGGCCGCCATCTCCATCGGCGACACCGCCGCCTGGTGCGCCGCCTGCGGCAACTCGACCGGCGTCTGCGCGAGCGAGGTGACCGGCTCCGGCTCCAGCTCCGGCGACGCAGATGCCGCCGCCGGGGGCTCCGGGAACGGCATCTCCCTCCCCGTCGCGGGCGTCATCGGCGCCCTCGTCACCCTCGTCGTCGTCCTCGGCGTCGAGGCCCTCGTGTACTTCGTCGCGGGCCTGAAGCTCGTCAAGAAGGCGACTCTCGCCCATGCTACTGCTGCTGCTGCCGCCGCGGCGTCGGGCACTAACGGTGGCGCTGCCGGTGTGAAGGCTTAGTTTTACGTCCATAGGGGGGGGGGGGGGGGGGAAGCTAATGATGATGTATAGGTAGTTATATATATATATGCGTGTGCGTGTGTATGGCAAATGGGCGACGATGTTCTGACGAAGCTCTTTTATGATTTGTGTGCTTATTTCAGACTCAACGGGGGAAAATCGTTGCTCTGCGGACCGGGTTGCGCTGGAAAATGGGGGAAATGGACCGTGGAATCAGATTTGTGTATGCTGAATTGCAGTTTACGATCCTGTCCCTATTACGTGCCGAGAGGATTACTATTACTACTAATGCTACTATGAATATACCACTGCGTCGATTGAGGCTATCAGATATTCCAAGACTGCCCCCTAGAATTTAGTGTGTGTTTGTGTGTACACGGTTTATTGTAACCCGGCCATCTCGATTAGGCTATGACGATAGAAAGAGCTTCGGGCACGTTTACCAAAGACTTCTGTCTCATAACGTGTTGGAGCTGACTTATATTATATGAGGGAGCTCAATGAGAGAAAGGGCTTATCGGGTTGTTTGGAGAAGAACTTGGACGACTTACACATTAAGTGCACCGAGAAGGCAGATGAGGAACTATACTTATCCGAAGGGCGTAGAAAGCATTCTTGATACTACCTTATAGGAGCCAGAGGTATGCCCTAAACGTAAGTCCGAAGTTATACATGTTCTTAAACAGAACGAGGCAAGCGAAGCGATCCATGGCCAAAGTCACCTGCGTAAGGAAGCAGAATAGATAGTTAGTATATAGGGGCAAGAGACACCACGTAGGTAAAAGCAATATATGAGAACCCCCAGAACCCACGGTATGCATCAATGGTATACAACGAACTCGCCACCCCGTACCGATCACCATGCTGCAGGCTTCGAGTCCGAAGAGCGCCATCGGCACGATTCAGTGGTGCTCGCTGCTCAACATATCGGGCGCTATGATGGGCGAACCTGAGCAAGCCCGCACAGTTGAACACAAGCTGCGGCGAGGATCACGTCGATAGGAGATGGTCCACCCGATCAAACTCCCCCTGGACGAGGTACGCCCGCAGGATCGCCTAGTGTAGGAAGAGCGGGCAGCGGTCGCACGAAGAGCCGGAGGAAGCCCTCGTCTCACTCGCGTCCGTCGAAGAGAGCGAGGGGGCTGTGTGATTGTCTCTTTAGCTCGGAGCGTGGCGCCGTGGCTCAGATTAGTTTCCCTGGGTTGGGTCTGCTGCCAGCGGCGGCGGCGGCTTCGGGGATGGTCAGGTTAGGTAAAGCCATGTGGTTCCTTCGTTTCTATAGTATTGCTTAGGAATGAGTGCATGTATATATTCTAGTTGGGGGGTACATGGCACGAGCAGAGAAACGAAAGTGTAACAAGAGGCTGCTGAGAGGACACACTTATACGGGGACAAAATTGAGATTTCAACAGCAGCGTTGACTAAGTCCTCTAAAGGAGCTGTGCCGACGCCTTCGAAGATCCGCGCTCGTGGTATTCTCATATATTTTGTAGCCCTGCACCTCCGGCCTAAGCATTCGTCACGGTCAGTATATGTATCCCGTTGATGAACAGATGTCTCCTTTGCCGAGTAAGAAACACCCAGTTAGGAGGATATGTAGGTACGTGAAGTCAAGCCTGATCCACACCGAGAGCTGTCAGCGTGCTGGCCATGAATATAGGCCCGAGGGGCATCTCGAAGACAGTTGCTAGCGATAGGATAAACATAGCCAGGCCATAGTGGCCAGTTGAGGGGGTCGTTCGGGTCGTCGGACGGGGGCTGTGGATTCTATGATTCAATCTGGATTAGTTATTGCACTTTATTCCTCGTGCTCTCGAGAACTTCAAGCTAGGATTTCATCTCAACTAGAGGTCTATACCACTCTCACGAGCATGATAAGGGATGAGACTATGCTAGGAGGGAACATTCGTCTAGCTTGAGTAATAACTACCGCGTAACATTGAGCCAAAAGGGTGTCATAGGGAATACCTAGACGATGGTCCTCCTTCGCGCTGCATACGCTGCTGTTTCTTTCGGGGCATGTTCAGAGAGTTCGTTGATACACCTCAGTACTAGCTTTCATGTCGATCAACTATCGAAGCCCGAGTACTTCCTAGTCTGGTTCGTTGTTCAGTTACTGCCTGCAAGGCAGTGCGTATTCTATGGGAGCAGACGGAAGTATGTTGCTCTTCTTCGAGTTCTTTCAACACACAGTGGATAACCAGGTTCTGGAAATAGTATAGACACAGGGGCTTCAAGTTTGGCTCGATTTTTGTCATTACTCCATTGTCAATCTAAACGTCGTAATTTTCTAAATACTACAAATGACTGCAGACAGGCTCCAATACACATAGTTGGTCTAGCCATTCTATATCTAAGATGTCCAGTTTTATGTAATAGTAGCATGCCACTTACCCGCCAGTGATGTCGCGGTCTTAAACCACTAGCATCCCTTGATACGCTGGAATGATACTGAACAGCGAGAACCTGCTGGAGTTTTCATCCACTTAGATGCTTCTTGTCCTTTTCCAACCCATTTGCTATTACACAAGGTCCCTTTCCTTGTCCCTTGCCTCGAGTTTTACCTTCGTGGCACACATGGGCCGTAACACTTGCGCTGCTCCCCCTTGTGACAGCACAAAGCCTACCTGGGTGCTCTCCCAGCATGTGCGGCAAGTAATTTCCATGGGATTCCACAAATCTCAACTTTATGCTAAAGTTGCGCATCCATTCGCCCTGCCATTCTTAGACTCCTTGGTTCTGCTTTCCAGGTAGCTTTCTTCTCTGAGAACAGTGTTAAGGGGTCCTATACCACACACCACTAGACGCAGGTGTAACTAACCTCGCTATAGTGTATATCATGCTGTTTATCATCGGCCTGCTCGCAAGCAGATCAAAGGGGGTACGGTGGATTACGCCGTCAAGTTCTGCAGTACCCAGGACGTCCAGGTCTCTTCAAAACGGTCGCTTGTAGAGGTGCATCCGGGACTAACACGGCTACCTCTTCTGCGACGCCGAATGCTGGCGACCTTGGCAGCTCCGAAGCTGGTTTTGATGCTTATAGCGGGTTTTCTCGCCGCTTTAGCCTGATTTTAAAGCGCGTGGTATGGATGGATTCGACGCTATAGAGGGTCGTTCTATTCCTATATAGATCAAAATAACTCCGGGGTTGTTGTAACTGCGGTTTTGGGTCACGACGCGTGACCAGTACGATATTCCCTTTGATAGCCTTTCCTTTTCTCATTCGGAAAGATCAACGGCTTCATGAGACTCCAGTCGTGAATCGTTACTCGAATAAGACCCAGGTGTTGTTGTAAACTTGGCCCGTACAATAGACAACTGTGAATTTTCCCCTCCACCCCAATTAGCCCTTGTTGATAGTCACTGCTGGGCGATCAGTAAAATTTGAGCCCGATAAGGTTGGCAACAAGCCGCGAGATTTGACGCGTGTTCCAGTCAACTTGTTGCATGATGGTGCACCTAGGTGTTGTGTAATATAGTCTCCCCCCGAGGCGGAGTTGAGACCTACACTGCTATTAAATAGGTGGCCCATAGGGTTATAATCACACATGTAAGTTTGGCGGAAGCGTCTCATTCACTAGCCGGCGTTTAGTTACCAGCAACCTTAAGAGACTGCAGGGGTTCACTCATGTAACATATCAAGGTTAGAACTGGGTAACCAAGTTCTCCTGATAATGATAGTTATATCACGGGCAACTCGGATTTGTGTACACAGAAGGACAGATCAAACCCGAGTGATACGCGTAGCTGAAATCTCGATGATTGATGATAACGACGACGACGACGATACTGATGATGATGATGATGATGATGATGATGAAGGTGAAGATGAAGATGGAGATGAAGCCAAGCTCATTTGTCTGTTCGTTCGATGACGTCTAAAGGGGAGAGAGAAAGGAGGCACCGGGAGATTTGGTGTCATTTCTATCCCTGAGCAGTAGACGACATGAATGGGGAAACACGAAATGGATGGGGAATTTCGTCTAAACAATGTTTAATGCTGTTGGGGGTCCATTAGGTATAGATATGAAGCATACTACTTGTTATCTCTCCATATGCTGACCTACTTAGCTAGTTTCGAGTAGTGTACCAGTAATGATGTACGCATACCTAGCTACTCTTTTGGCATTCCTGTAAGTATGAGATATGTTGTACACTACTACGACTACCTACCTAGGTATATAGGTAAGTAGGTAGTGTAGGTAGGTATATGCATGCAGTTAGTTCAAGTCCCACGGACGCAACATGGGCTCCCTGGTCTACCTAGGTAGTTGACAAGGTAAGGGTTCAGGGGTATTGAAGAACAGGGTTGGAACGACAGCGCAAGAAACTTAAACCAATTGTGACAACCGAAAATCATGTAACTCTAGCAAGCCTACGAGAAGCTCATTATTAGTTATACTAATGCACAATACTTCTTAGCAACTCCCAGGGCTTACTGTTGTATGTATCGTGCTAACCTAGACCCAACGCAAACAAAAACAAAAATTAGTCGTGGGCCCTTCAACGGGGCCGGTCTCGAAAGTCAATAGCGACGGCCCTTTTAATGCCCAACGATAGATCCTTCTTTGCGCCTCAACTGCTAAGCATGTGTGTAGTATAGCCTGGGATTATCTATTAGTGACACCGAAGATCGGACGACCGCTTTGACCCCCCCTAGACGAAACCTGCTCCTGCGCTTTGACGCGACTTGGCCTACGAGGTATGCTATTGTCGACTCTCCTCACAAAGTCTACCTAACCAAAGAGAAATTACGGACCTCTTCGAGAGTATTGTGGACAGGGGCCCCTCCCGCTCGGGCCATGAGAGAGTTGCAAGCGCTTAGGTGCCCATGGAGATATGTGTGGATACATGTACGAACAGGCGGGATGAATGCTCCTCGCCTTCACGTATAGATAGGGGCCTGTGATGAACGATGGATAGTGAGGAGAGGGGGATACCATCCGCTGGGAAACGCTTACCCATCCCCCACAAGGGGGGAGAGAATGAGATAAAGTTGAGAAAAGACAAAGAGAGTTATTACCTAGACAGGCCGTTACTTCGACGCAAGAGAAAGCAAGGGTTTAATGGGTTTTTTTCTTTTTCTTTACGTTCTTCCCTTCCCAGGTTAAGTACTAATAAGTTAGTCATCAGGTCGTTGTCGTTGTCGTCGTTGCTGTTGTTGTCGTTATCGTTCTTGTTGTTATTATTATTGTTTTTTTTGCTACCATTCACTCATGTGCGGAGGGATTGGGCACTAACATGCATACATACCTATGTATCTATAATTGTATTGTTTTGATTATTGTTTTACCTTCCAATTCTTGTTTTTCTGTTTCTGTCCATGTAGTTTTGGTCCGTTTCATCACTCTTCACGACCGTAGAGTAGTAGTCGGCCCTCCCCCCCTTTCGAGGTGCTAAACGAAAGCCGCAGCGACCTTCCATTCTGCGATACCTACACATCTAACAACCATAGTCAGCCTGCCACTATGCTTTTGAACATACGACGTCGTCTAGGTATATGGATCGTGGAGTTTTGCTGGGCGATGTTCTTAAACTAGGGGTTTCGGACTTGGCAATGCTAGGTTGCCTACGATCCAGCTCGGATGGGTGCACTCATTGAAAATATCCCCAAGCGCCGTTGGTCAGATTTGATCGTGTTGCTTCTCATGGTAAGGTGCTAACCATAGTAGTAGATGGATGGATCTTTTATGGTAGCTTGGAGATCGCCGTCAGATGCTTTTTGGACCCGGGTTCTCAGGATCAATGTTACATCTAATCCTTCCCGATCCCATCGGAGATGCAGCTCGGCGAATCCCAGAAAAATCACGACTGGGTCGTATTGGTCTGTCAGACTGTTGCACGCACAACCTGCATGCAAGGCTGCAAGGCTCCTCCTACCTACCTATCCAACACGCGGGTCGCTTCTGGGAGAACCATGGACGTGCTGGCGGATGGTTCGGCATCTTTGCTGTTCGTGCCCCTGCAAAAGCAACTTTGCTTCTATAAGACCTCTCCTAAACCGTTGCTTTCTAGATTTCCGATCTGTGAGCATCCCCTGCCTCAGCTGGAGACTCCCGAGTGATCCACCAAAAGATAGGTGGTGTAGAGCTGCATTCTGCCAAATCGTTCTTTTTGGCGATGTTTGCATGTCTAGAGCTCCCTAATCAAGCTGACCTCGGTCTGTTCCATGGTTCTTCAACCCCACGGCTTTAAGGCAAAGCTACCTAGTTATCAAGTTGGCCCTTGTATCGACTACCCAATACATGTCCTGCCCGTAGTCGTGTCGGGTATCATCCAGTAAATATCAGGAGGAGGCTCCTTAGCTGATCCTTAAGCGCACTCGACATAGTACTAACGTTAGGTAGCTCCCTATGTAATGTTAGCTATGGCTTTACATAACGTTCCTTGTGTTGTTACCCGCGGTGTAGGACGACTACCCACCTAAAGTGGCGATCGCTGGATACTTCATCTGAAGACTTGCCCATCGTAAACCGATTTGCGCGTGCCGCATAGGTCAAGTGACATGTGATATTCCGCATGACAGCTGACCCGTGCCCGAGAACCACACATGTACATATGCTTCGTTCAAGCATGACATTGTGAAGGGGTTTGTAGTTCCAATGAACCGATTTCGACGAAAACGGGCTTGTCTATTTCCGCAGGTAAACTAAAACGGCAAGAAGCTATAAGAGAGCATTACTGAAAGTGGGAGATAAACAAGTCATCACTCCTATACAGGCCATGGATCTGGGCAATACCATGGTTGTCGTTGAAACGGACAGCTTGGGAGATAAAACCTGACAAGCCCTACTTGGCTAGGAAGACCGATTACACAGGGCAGTAGTCACAGGGGTACAGTGAATAATCCAGAAGAATTCTCCGATATCCCTAGGTGGTTTACTGTGCTCGCTCTACTACCTACCTAGTCGCGATATATCATTGCCGTCATCCTGAACCGCAGAGAATACGAACACGGTACTGACAGGGTTGCAGAAAAATGGGACTCCCAGAGTTCGATTCCCTATAGATTACCTACATAAGGAGATTTCTTCGTCAGAACCCGGAAGACACGTCGCAACTCGCTGTTCATCCCCACACGTAGAGCGAGCAAAGGCAGTATAATGCGAGTCGCGTTACCTGTCATCTGGCCGTCCGAACGAGTCTGCATGAATAGCTGCTATTACTGTATTCATCAGCCGTCATATTAAACATAGCTGTCTTCTGGGGTGTTTCCAACGCTGCGGGTTAGCCGAGACACAAGGGTCTCCGGGGGCATTCCGTCGATACTACTGGCCCGTGGGAGGAGATGCAAGGCCTATAGGTAACCTTATCGTGAACTACCACCTGCTTCTATGTACGACGTAGGTAGGTAGGTAGGTAGGTAGGCAGGTAGGTAGGCATATGTAGGCTGTATATGTATGCATGGTATATGCAAGGACGGGCGTACATATGCGTACATGGCTATACATGGCCGTACATGGCTTGGTGTGATCATGCCAGATCCTCTCCTCCCGTTGGCTCGTCTATTTCGTCTAGCCCAGATAGAACAGCCGTCGAGACTATGTAGGTAGGTTTTCGTGATACATACCAAGGTGGCTTGCGATGGTCGACGAGGAGCTGTCACTTAAGGTGCTAACTAGGTTCATACTGGCGTCCGGGAGGTGCGCAAAGACCCTTGGTGCCCCTTAAAAATCTAACGCTCTAGTAACGGTCAAGCCCCGTCTGGGCCTGGAGTTCTTTCTGGGCGCGGGGCTCACAGAGAAGCTCGTGCGCCCACAAGAATTTCTCTCATCCTCTCCTGGCTCTGAATCGGCCACTAACAACAATAACCAACTCTCATTCCTATTCTGTCCTACATGCTTAACCGATACCCGGGCCAGCTAACGCCTCACAATCCATCATCGTCTCACCACATGGTCCAGTGGGACGGCTTCTAACCATCCTCGCAGCAGGTCGTCTGAAGAATGGTATCGCCAAACATTAAGAGTCCAGGATATCAAGAGAAAAAAAAAAGCAGATTAAACCTGGCTGGGCATCATTTTTATTTTCCAACAGGATCAACCGGACGATGCTGATACGGCAAGGCCAATGCCTAGGTACCCAGCATACTCTCCCCCCTGTCCAACTTTCGTTTTCCCCCTTGTCCGCCTGTCAACTTCCCGCCTCGACAACATAACACCTTGAGGGCCATACCTCAACTCTCGTATGGTTCCTGTACACATCTAGCTGAGCTTTTCTTCAACCCTTTTTTTCCCCCTCCCCTTCCCAGGTCGAAACGGCTGTAAAGTAATGGAATTTGATCATTTCTTCATTTTATGCCCCCTCCCCTCCTCCTCCCCTCCTGATTCAGTCCTTCAGGGATAAGCCTCGTCGGACCTTAGTGTTCCTGGACCGGTCATAGCCCGGCGATGCTTCGTTGATCGGCTTAGGTTAGGTATGTTAGGCATGCGATGGAGCCAAAAAAAAAATTGCTTAGACCCGTTTGTCACACTTTTTTGGCGACCGGGCTCGCGTCGTAGCTTGTCATAGTTTCCTAGACGTGGGTTCGAATACGTACAGGTGCTTCCGTCATGGCTCTCAGACATGGGCAGACTCTCTCTCTCTTTTTCTCCCGTCATCGATCCATGTCTGCCCCTGGATCCTCCAAACACGCACACACATACACACATACCATGGAGCTCCAGTTTCCCATATATCTCTGTGCATGTACTGTACATGGCGTTCCACAGAGTGTCATGAGCTCGCTTTACCAAATGCCTAAATTGCGACTTACATCCACACACAAGGGACCAGGTTGACAGCGCCTCGTCCATTTAGTATTTGTTCTTCAAAGGACAAGGAAGGCCTGTACGGAGTATCACTCGATGATTTTGGAAAGTAGCTTACCCTGGCTCATCTCCACCACTATATATAAGCATCTCATGCCGTTACCACTCTCTACTAGAGCTACATCACCAACGTTATTCACGACATCTCACGACTCATCGGAGTGCTTTGTGACTTGAGCGCCTGCTGCCTTGCACTATATTCTACTCAGTCAAGGTATGGTTGCGAACCAAGTCGTCTTGCTTGCTTGACGGTTGTGAGCCAGTCGTCATAGTATGCTAACTTATGTTGAAGACTCCCTTATTTTTCACACTACGCTTCACCATGTGCGACTTCACAAAGAATTATTACATTTACACATCGTGTCTGGACCCCGGTGCGCACTTCTTCCGGACATCGATGGATGGCAGTCCTAAGCACGCATGTCCCAAAGGACCACACGAGCGCTACATCGTTCAGCCTGGCCAGTGTCCGCTATGTGGTTGAAAAGGGGGCCTCCTCATCATCTCTAACCTGCAGCGCAATCTCCTGCACACATCGACGTCTCAATTTTTAATCACACCTAATCCTACGACGTCGTGGCACACGGGTTACGTGCATCTAGGGGCAATATCAGAAAAAAAAATATCAAAAATTCAAAAGCCTACCTACCTAATGCATTAAGTCGCCATTCTCCGCTTACGACCTGGGAACCTTCCCTTTCCGGCTCATTTCGATCATCATTTTTGTTACCTATGTTTTTTACGGCAAGGCGTTGGAATGGAAGGGCAGGCAGGCCCAGCCTGCATAATACCCCCTTGGAGGACTTTGCTGGCTTGTTGTACGAGTGGGATGTCACCTCGACGTCAGCATCCCCCCCCGCAGATGTGCAAAAAAGGGGGTTTCCCGCCTTGTGCCTTATGACTTGAAAAGTTGGAGGAGGGTATCGGTGTCAATAAAGGTCTCGGGCAGGAAAGAGAGCGAGAGAGAGAGAGAGAGAGTCACGAGCTAGACCTTGAGGTCACATAGCCTCCGCGGGCCCGAGTTAACGAGGGAATGCTCTGAAAACTTTGGGAAGGCATAATGTCACACGGGGGAGGGTTGTTACAAGGCGTAAGGGTTCAACTGTTTTAGTTTTTCCTCCCAACACTGTCTGGACTGGCACTTATTTATTTATTTTATGGTGGGCGTAATGAATCTGGGGAATCACGGATACACAGCATGGTTTGCGGGACCGCATTGTGTGGGATGATCGCCACGGCTATCAGGAGGCGTTTAGGGGTAGGAAAACGGTCAGATCAACGGTTCGCTTCACTGTGGTGATGTTGGTATTACAAACTTCACATGCTACAATACAAGCGAGCAAGCATTCATAAAACTTATTGTCTCTATTTTGTGGCGTTCGGAGCCAGTTAGCCCACACGGCTCGAGCCAGAAGGATGGCCACAGGTCCCTGATCCGGGACTTGGTAACATATCGCTTTTGCCTATATCTAGCCCGCCGAGATGCCCGCGTGACTGCATCTTCTTCCCATTTCAGTATTGGGTAATATCGAGTTGGTGGAGCGAGGCATCACCAAGCATAATGTGCTTGCACGGCACGGCATACCAGCCAGTAGTATAGAGCGTAGAGAGGACGGTATGGTGTATAGCACGGCTCCGTTATACCTTCTCCTTGCATCCCAGCTAGCGTAGCTAGCTATCTATCCGAACCGGAGCAATACCAACTGTAGGCAAGCTAGTGAACTACGAGCGTATGGAATTGAAACTTGCTCAAAGCCACAGGTATAACACAAGGCCATAAGGCCCCCTACCTACTACCCGATTTGTGCGCATGACAGAATATTGGTGAGTTGTCAATACCTAGCAGATGCTCGAGTGCCATAGGTCCGGACGCAGGCCCGCATCTCAACGGCCGCTGGAGCCTCTCTCTCTCTCTCTCTCTCTCATATCAGCACTCCTCCTCACCTGGGGAACCCCCCAGGGAGGGACCTGCTAAGATTGAGATAAGTAGGTAGTTGACACAAAAAGGGGACCAACAAGGGACGGACATTGGACCCTCATACATCACCAAAGCATCCTTCTCCTAGGTAATAAACTGCAGGCGACGAACTTCTTGGCGCCTCCCCACATCACTTGTCCACAGAAGGGGGGGGGGGGGGGGGGGGGGATAAATCGTGGCACAGACGATCGTGTGTACGTGCGTGTGGGTGTGGGTATCTATGTACTATATGTATGCGTGTGTGTGAGTGTGAGTGTGTGTGTGCGCGCGCGGATCTCGCTGCCCGGTTGTGGATAGACCTGGAAGCATTACAATACAAAATTTTTTTTTCTTTCACTACGGCTTTGAAAAAATCTTGTCACCGGTCAACCCGTGTAGGTAGAAGAGAGGTGCCGTGAGGCTGTCTTCCCGCGCACGGGATGTGGAGCTTGTAGATAAACGGGGTCACCACGGACGAGACGGGAATCGGAAACGTGCATCTGCTGGGTCCTCTGCCTGGGTTCTCTTGCTGGGTCTCGTCCAAGTGCCCCTTTCCCTGTAGCTTGGGTGGGGAGGGAGGAGAAGGGGGGGGGGGGGGGGGGGCCAGACGGGGGCCGGCCAGAGATTGTCTGTTTAGCTTAGCACATAAACAAGCACAAGGGGGGAGAAAAAATGCGATCTGATTTCTTTTTTGGGATGAGTCGCCATGACCAAGTGTCCCCCCCCCCCCCTCTCTCTCTCTCTTCTCTTCCTCTGTCTTTGAGGCCTGACTAACGCGGACTCACTGACTGACTGACTGACTGACTGACTTGACAGCGTTGCTTCGTGGTTTCTTGGAAGCATGAGGATACTCCCGGCCGCAGCAGCTGCAAACTGCATGCGTCCAAACATACATTGATCGACAACCAAAGGTTTCCGTCCTCTCGCAACACGTGCAAGGTAGGGGAATGAGCCTATAGGAATAGGCAGCTGCTTAGAACTGGTCTGCAACCTACATACCATCTGCACAAGTCGACGTATTAGGATGGAGCCTCCCTTTAACTGTCTTAGTGTCGGCCAAGAGACCGTACTGAGCTTCGCTATGCGGGGAATGGGGGGGGGGAGGGATGGATGCTAGAGCCAACGTTCGTCCAAATGCTGTACTATATCTCGCTATTCCTGGCTACGATCATGGGCATAGCGTACCTAGATGGGGCTTGCTCTTTGCACATCGTCGTATGTACATAGGCACTATATACCTGTGTGTATATATATGATACCTAGTCCGTCTGCCACGAGTCCCAGGGTGCCAAGGGTTCGTAGGGCATCACACACCCAACGGGCTGTCCGGCACTGGGTAGCTCTGGGC
Source organism: Biscogniauxia sp. FL1348 (assembly GCA_022544895.1). Classification (NCBI taxonomy): domain Eukaryota; kingdom Fungi; phylum Ascomycota; class Sordariomycetes; order Xylariales; family Xylariaceae; genus Biscogniauxia; species Biscogniauxia sp. FL1348. The sequence goes on along the minus strand of JAJNNV010000017.1, from coordinate 122,614 downwards.
ACCTTGCGAACTACCTAGGTAGATTACGGAGAGGACGATCACCTTTCGGCCTTTGCCCATCTCGCCGGGCTTACAATACCCAGACATTAGCAAGTTGCAGGATCTGGTTAGGAAGGGCGTATCCGAGGCCCATAGGCGAGTTCAGAAATGTAGGGCGATTGCCATAACTCTTGCAATCCGATCTGCTTGGGTTTCATTGTGCAACTGCTTATGTCTTGCTTATTCGTCGATTCCTTGCCGGGGACCGGCAGACGGGATTCGATTGTCACTGTATCTTGCAGCCGCTGAGTCCTTGGCTATCGACGATCGCGACATTATGCAATGTGATGTGTGACTTGCAGACTAAGGTGCGGACGGACTCTCTACTGGTGTGTCCTCCTGCCTCAGACCCCGGGAGCCATCGTGTCATACTGCACGGATCCCTGTGATCAACTGAAAACAAGTTAATTTATATAACGGAATAAGTCACGTCCCGAAACCCGGGTCAGATATCAGCATCGATCTACATTTAATAAGAGGCGGGCAGTCATTAGTATCTCCTATAGCCCTGGATGACCTATGGCAGAGCCGATCAACTTCGAGATATCCACCAGCAAGATGCTTCGGAGCACGCTCCTAGGTCCCTCCCATCACGCACGCCAGTCACAGAGCGGCCCGTAGCAATTTGCCAGCCAAGGGTCATTTGCCGTACGTATTCCGAATCTAGACAAAGCTGCTGCTGCTCCTCACTCAGTGCGTGCTTCGTATTTACAACCGCCAGGCGTTAGCCATATCACGCTCGTAGAGGTCTACCTAGGCTAGGTCAAGTCAATGCAAGACCCTAGCCCGCCTACTGACTAGTCGCCCTTCGGCTATGGTCGAGGCAGAGAAGGCTCTTGGACCAGGTAGATGAGGGATAAAACGTACCTCATGAAAGCTTGTTATACGCTTCTTAGCTTGGCTACAGAAGTCTAGGCTTGGGAACTTTTGCCGGGAGGCGATAATCGGTCTGAGGGCACAGTAGCGATATCGAATAATAAAAAAAGCCCCCCCTCTCTCTACCTTGCCATCACCGAAGCATCCGCCACAGCGAACAAGCTAAGCACCCCCTTTTTTTTTTTAATTATCACAAGAACCAGACTATGTTTACAAGCAGAATAGTCTGGAACAGTCGTCATCGGCTAGCGATGTCTTACACGCGGGAGCATATTAGTTCGGGGGCACGATCCCACACAGTCTGAGTATCGAGGAACCTGTCCAATATTTAGACGAAATGCCCCCCCCCCCCCTTAACCTAGTCGAGTTGCGGTCCGCCCCGGTCTCATCCCATCTATCATGATAATCGATGTTCGCTTTGAAGAAACGCAGCTCGATTGACCATCCAATGGGCTTCAGCGGACTGGCTCGTCTAATAAGCCACGGTTATAATCCGCGCCTAAAGTACACCTACGCAGGATCAAGCAGGATCAAGAAGGACAGGGCAGGGCAGGGCAGGGCAGAGCACGCACAGCTCTAACCTAACCTAGGGTTACCTATTATAACTCAAAAATCCATACTTCCATAACGCACGGCATATGTCAATAATATCAGCCACGGTACATGGGGAGAGAAAAAGAACCCAGGAATGTAACTAAGAGCTATCATGTCAAACAACAAAAGTAGCTAACCTAGTTGGCTTTTTAGAAATACCTTAACCTATATAGAGCGGGGACACCAAGGTTCAGGGGTAACCTGAGCTATATGCATGAATTGGTAAGGCAAGTCGGGGTAATGAGAAAAAGAATTCGGTGGGTATAGGGAAGATGTCACTTATGTAGAACGGCTGATCGTTATGTATGTGCTTTCTTGTCATCGTAAGGTCTGTTGGTATTACATCATAGGGGGGAGAGGGAGGGAGGGAGGGATATGGGCTTCGCGGACGTTATCTCTACCATATCCCATCATATCCGTGGTCCCCTCGTCAGTGATATTACACCCCCTGACCGGGATTTGAAGACCTTGCCGCTGCCACACACCTCCCGGTGCCGCGCGAAAGTGTTTGTTAGGAGAGAAATGCAGATATTTTGACTTGACAATTCTTTATGTGAATGCCTACCTAGCTAGAAGAAACTAGAGACATGTAAAGTAGCATCTTATAAATATATATTTTTTGACACAAAACAAAAATCCCCGTCAGTTCCTAGTCTTGTTTTATATGCCTAGCCTCCCCCCCCATTCTTCTTCATCGATACCAGACCCCCCTCCGCGAAGAAAAGAAAAAAAAATTACGAAGCATGGGACGGGATGCCAATGCTGGCTATTCTAGTTTTGAAGTTAACCCATTATACTCCATAACGGCTGCTAGATACGGTCCGATTGACGGCGGCATTGATGCTTCTCGCTGGACTATCGGACCCGGCCAAGCAACTCCTAGATCGTCTCTATAATATAAGCACATATATAGGTCACTAGAAGGGTCACGAGCCCTCCAGATCACCTCCAGGGAGGCTTTATCTGACGCAAGCGTGCCTATCTATGAAATCTGTATGTATAGTGGTAGTATCGGTTAGTACATAGCAGTGAGTAGTATGTATCTAACACGGAGGGGCTAGGTATTATGTAGTGGTTAGGCCGGGGGGGGGGGGGGGGGGGGTGTGATCCCTTAACCTAAAGTGATCGAGTGGCTCTAAAACGGAAAGCCGATATAAATCAAGTTGCAGTGATATACTTAGTAATATACATCAGTTTTGCCTCCAGTGAAGAGCTATAACATATCTGACCCTTAGGCGCATTACCCCTTTAGCGATTTCTTCAACACTTAGGTCGGTACCCTCCCCCCTCCCCCCTTTCCCCCCCACGAGGTGAGTAAGAGGCGGCGTCCGGTTGACGCGTGTCCTTCATCTAGGTGTGTTTATCATAGTCTATAGAACCGCTCTCCTAGCTGTTACTGCAGTTCTCCTCGCAGGCGGGTCCTTACCTGACTCGGGGGGTCGGGAGAAATATCCTCGCGGTTGTATGCATGTTGAACGAAGCATAAGTAAGACGGCAGGAATGGGTTGGTGAACACGTGTATTATGTGATGGAAAATGGTACAATTTCTACCCAACATCCTCGAGTTAGACATACACCATTATACATGCGGCAGTATCTACTGGGCCACCTATACATATCCGGGCAGCTCTCACTCACACACGCACTCTCTCTCTCTTTCGCTCTCGGTACGTTGCGAATCCGAAAAAACAATAATATAGCACATTCAATCCATGTATACCTCCTATACTACTTCATTGCCTTCGGATAGCAAGACAAAACACTTATCGTTGCTCTATTTTCCAAAAGGAAGGGTATAGCACGCGTACTGTAACTGGAGACTATCGTATGATAGAAAAGGAGTTCCTTTAGGCAATAATGGCTGCCGAGTGTGATCCAATAGGAGACACTGCTCGAGTCATGGATTAGCGGGTCCGGACAAGCGACCCTACCATAGACTGTCTCTTTCTATCCGGCAACCTTCGATCGTTGTCTACAGACATCTCATGTAATGCGTTACCTGCCATCGAGTCGATGCCACCTGTACCAAGTACTTGTGTATCGGTCTGCCTTCTCCTCCATCAGAAAGGCTCAACAACAATGAGGTACATTTGATGGTCTAAGAATAAAAGTTGATGTTATTTGCTCTCCTATAGGGCGAAACATCTACTTTACAAACCTACCTAGTTAGCTATAATGTGCGAGAAATTCTCAAGGGGGGTGATTTAGGAGCAGACACCGGTTTTTTAATAGCTCCTATCTGCCTCGAGAATCTAACGAAAAGACTTTCAACGGCCAACTCAATGCTGATAGTATTCTTCGCGCCACGCTGGCATTCTCTCAGTCTATCATGTTACACTTTCTACTTAAGACCTAGACAATGGACGCTTCTTTTCCCCTACTTCAGAGTCTTAGACTTGGCGCATTGCCAGCACTCCAACTGCATCACCCACCAAACCTACTCTTCGTCATGTCCGTCCGCCCATACAGAAACCTAAACCATACTATAACAGTACTCAGTTTCCATGCTAATGTAGTAATAATAAAAGAAAAGGGTTTCCCGCCATGAGTAGAAATCGGAGAATAGATAGGGAGGTATGAACGTTAGGACTCTTAGAGGGGTAACAAAATGGTAGGAGGCTATAGTTACGGTCTCGTTGCACACTTGGTTTAGGAGAGATTTTCCTAAGCACGAACGCGAGCGAGACTACATATAACTTTGAACCATACCTCTCCCGTTCTAAGTGTAGAAGAAGAAGAAGAAGAAGAAAACCCAACGAACCCCCCGTTGTTAACCCGCCGGCAAAGCCATTAATTATAATAATCGACGTGCGTGAACAAGTCTATAACAAATGTTCGCAACCAGACGACCCACACCCACCATCCTTCGCCAGCAAATGCAAGTTAGTTTCCCATGTCCGTGCGAGAAAAAAAAATGAAGACTATGATGACGATAAAAAAACAATAGTAAAATTCCAACGACGTCAAATTCCAGCGCCGATTCCTGAGCCTTTTTACTGACTATCCAGTCTTGTGAGAATCCGGCCGGTGAATTACGATTCCAAACTTTTTTATCCCTAGTGTTTTTTCTTTTCTTTTCACAAATCCCTCCAGTCGGACGCCATTAAGCTAAAGGTTAGACCCTGAACATCGTGCGCGCTATGTATCGTCCCCGAGGGGGTATATGCCTTTCAAAATCATCCAGCATCGCATAGCCGTCGGGTCTATATCTTTTAGATCTCTTATCCAGTTGATACAGAGCATCACCGTCTCGCTGGCGTCCTGATCGAATCGATTCCCCATCATTGTCGTCCGTATCCGAATCAGGATTGGGACCTGCTGCGTTAAGTGCAGAATTCTATAGAGAAAGTCGAATGTTAGTAATCACGTCCGCTTTAAAAATAGAATAGGAAATTTGTCCAAAAAATATCCTCAGGTCTGAGAAGGACCTTGCCGCTTCCCAAGGTACTACACATCAAGGGAAAGAAAAAAAAAACCCTCCCAAAATCACATACATGAGGATACCAAGAAGGTTTTGTGACCAAAAGAATAAGCACGGGACTAAGCGCTTTTGGAAACATGTGGGCGACATCGTTATGGGCCATTTCAAGATTGCTTTGAGGCACTCTGTAACCCCTTCTGCGTCGTCCTGGGTCATTTGTTCTGGATGATGGAGCGCCTTGAATATGAACGGTCGATACATAAGATATTTGACGTAGTAGTACCTTGACCGCAGCATAGCTGTCTGTATATCGACAGCATAAGGATAGCTCACAGACGGCGCATCTATAAAAACCCCCAAATGTTAGTAAGCATTATCGTAATCCAAATCTCAAACCCATGACCATTGAAACCAGATGGTTGAACCTCGCCAGGTAAAGATTCAAGCCTCTAGGTTAAGATAATGACAAAAATTCGCTAAAAATGCAACTTATAAAGTATGGGAATACATACCCAAATCCGCGGTAAACATATAATTGGTATGAAGATCTGGAAGAGGCGTTGGATATAAGGATTGGTCGTACATTTCCGGGCTAAGATGGGAGAAGGCACCTGGGTGTTCCTCATGCCAGCGTAGATATACTGGTAGCAGTCCTCTCCATTGGTCCAACTGAGCAGTCAACTGCTTTGTCATAGATGCGGCCGAAGTAATGGGGGGCTCAACTCGAGATATAGGGGACAGATGGGTTGGCTGAGACCCGAATGCTTTAAAAATGTCAGCTGTCCATTGCTGGGATAGAAATAATGAAGAACATTCCAGTTCTCATCGCAGATTCATGCCCACATGCTTTGTGACATATTCTCGTGAAGAATGGGGATCAGAGGTCGGATTTTGCGGCTTACCGTTTGACAACGTAGTATGGAACTCTACAGATAGCCGCCGGAGAACAATCTGTGAAGCAAAATGTTCTTGGAAATGAGAGGCCTGGTTGGCAACATAGCTTATGATTGTTAGTCTGTCGTGCGGCAGCCCATCAATACCAGAGTTAAAAAAAACCTACTCTTCTTCCGTGAACGAGCCGCTGAAATCCGGTAATCCTACCATTTCCTCGAGTTTGTCGAGTCCAGTAAGGGGCAGATTGAGCTCCAGATGGAGGCACCTATAAAACAATGTCAATCAGTCGAAATTGTTCGCACCAACACCTGATATCCAGAATTAGGGATAATTACGTCTCCATGATCGAGCAATGCCAGAAGGCTCGTCGAATCAAGTCACCGCGATGGGTCGTCAGCTCTTCCGGGTTGCTATCGAACCAGTCAGTCTCATTTTCGGCCACATCGTCGAATAAGCGCACCTTGTCAATAGAGCTTGGCATGCTAGAGACGCGGAAATCGTCATTCGCCAAAACTCCTACAGTTGAAGATATGAGCGGAGCCCGATTCCGGTGTGAATCATGCGGGGACATCGAACATACAGCGTGATGACAACAGGCTTCATAATAGATACTAGCGGATATCATCGTCAGTGGTAACGTCGACGACGATGATTAGGTCACTCACGCTGCTAATGAGAACATTTGCACATTCTCGAGACTACATTCTGTCAAATTGAATCCCATTCGTTTCCGTGCCTCATTGAAGAGTAGTAGCCCCGGCGGGTGGTCTGCTGTGCCTCCTTTTATGCCACTGGGTCGGCCTTTACGCGTCTGCGAATTTCAGTTCCATTAGTATCCTTGTGTGCTGTCCAGATAACCCAAAAATTACGAATCAAGACGTCGAGATTCGGGTATCAAAAGAGCTCATCATGGGGGCTCTAGCACATGTATTGACTCACTTCAATAGGAGCACCTTGCACACCGCCGATAGCAACTTCACCAAGAGCAAAAACCAAGCACGCCAAGGTCGACATGCTACTCTCGTCGAATCCTCGGTTCGCAACCGTCGGGAGAGTCTCCGATTGAAAGTATTGTCGATCCATGATGGGATATAAAAGGTTGAACGTGTTGAAGTAAGCCTTTGACAATCGTTGCATATTTTCCCATCCCATGTTTAGGATACTCGCTGGTACTGTTTCAACTTGACCCGTGCTTGAAACCTGCGTATGGAGCGACGAATGCTCACCGCCCATCATCGGAGCATTGTATGGGTTAGCTGATAGGGGTGTCACCCGGCCTTGCGAACCCAGCATTGTGGCACCTCCATCTTTTTCCAGGGCTGAAAGATCAAGTTCTGGGTCTTTGTGCGGTGTGTTCTCAAGAAGCTGCTGAATAAATGGCCAGGACAGTATTTTGTGAGTGGCGGAAACGTATTGTACCTCTCGGGCCGAGCTCGAGGGGATGGTTGGGCCGGAGATGTGGACATTAGAGAAGGGCCAGGAGCTGGATCGACCGGAGTCCAGAGATCCATGAGAAGATTGATGAAGAGGACCATAGATAGACAGGGGAAATGCTCCCCGAACGTTTAGGCTGTCCACTTTCCCATCCAAGCTCCTAAGTCCGCCCTCAAGACTTTTCAACCGCTCCAGTATCTCAACAAGAGTTTTATCCTTCCTACAACACGTCAATATCCATGCGATGTCCAGATAAGGCGCGATCACCATCCCCGTCGTTAGGCCGGCGGAACATGCAGGTGTGTTCGGGAACACATACTTTGTTGGCTGAGGCTCTCGATACTTGCACTCAAGCTAAGAAAGTTAGTAAAGGGGGGGAATAACACGGTCTCGCTACGGTAGATCTCACACTGCAGCACCTAGAGTCAGTAATCAATGAATCCGGGGAAATCGTTTGAGCAGGTGAGGATCTCGTGTCATGCTTGACGAACACGCCGCTGTGTGGACGGCCCAGATAAACAGTCCCGGTTCTGAAACAGAAGCGAAAGGGGTAAGTAAGAAAGAGTCCAAAAATTGTTCACCCACTTCATTCTCTGACAGGTTGCACATTTTGGCCGCTCCTCGCTACATCGTTGCTTGCGAGAGCGACAAGACTCGCACCTACAGCCGCCACCGTGGGTCAGTAGTCGCTAGATTGGAAATAGCCTCGTCTCGGTAAGGCTCGTGACCGAGACCGATGTGCAAGGAATGCCACCGAGGGGGGAGGAGGACAACAAGGGGAGGGCAGGTAGATGGTAAACTGGAAAGGTGTGCTTACGCCTGGGCTGCGATGGCACCGCGCTCTTTCCGGCTATTGGTAGGCGTCGCCGGGCCAGCAGAGCTCGAATTGGTCGATGCGCCCTCGGGATTCATCCTTTCCGTCGGATAGCGGCCGTGTAGGTTAAGAATCGAGGGAAGGCCTCGGGGCTCGAGGTTGATCGGCAAACTTCCTATTATTGACTGGGCACATGACAGACACACAAAAATACTATTGCTACCGTAGTATCCAAACACGACGGTCCATGGAGAGATGCGTATCTGGAAATGGGCGCGATATACTAGCCAGGCTGAAGGGGGGTGCGGACGAGATGGCTAGCTGCCGCAAGACGGCAAAACTCACACACGGCCGAAAGACCAGCTCCGGGATCCAGCGACCCAGTATAGCCTGTCTAGGGTGCGAGACGTTGCCCGACTGAGATCATATCAAAACACGGGTAGCGGTAGTGAGGGTTCACGGAAGAGGCCGTCCCTTGACGTGGCACGAGGTCGAAAATTGACGAGAGTGTGTGTACTTTGGAGGTTTTTGCCCAAGGCCAGCGGCAGAGAAGTGTTTTGTGACTGTGCACGGCGGCTCCCAGGCCGGAGCGTTGCCCGACTCCGCTGGTGCTTCACCAAACAGAGAGAATACAGGGCTATCACGGGCGCTCCTCGTGTTAGGCCGGTCACCAATTTACAGCACAATCAACGGGGAGCTTCCGGTCCCGGTCCCAGACCCGGCCAATTCACGATCCTCCAGGCTGGAGGCGTCGCTGGGCTGAGAATGGAGGAGAGGTCCTTGATGCACCGACTTTGGTTCAAGGGTGATCAGCACACTGCAGCGGCGAGGAACTGGGTATGTGGCTGCCAGCAATTAAGGAAGAAGGGGGGGAACAAATAATAGCAAAAAACACCCTCTTTCCAGTGGACAGGAACGGGAATGCAATAACAGCGCATAACTTTCGCTTCCGTCAGCAAGGAAATAGACGTCCAATCGCACTTGCGATGCATCTTGACTCTGGCGTTGCAACGACGAGTTCCAAGAGAGCAAGGGGAAGGGAAAAATAGATGAGAGGGGGGAGCTTTCGATCGATGCAGTGCTTGTCCCTTGGGTTTGCAGAAGCTCCTCGGGACTCAAACTACTCACGGTCCCTCTCCCGCAACCGTGTCCCATCTCAGATGAACAAAAAAGAACAGCAGAAGAGGCTCGGTTAAGTCTTGCCTCAACGGGAGACGTCATGTCGCGGCCTCCAACTCGCCCGGTATGGGCGTGAGGCTGCAGCACCAACGATCTCTAGCTTACCGGGCCTAGGCCAAAGTAAGCCCTAAAACTGCAGAGTGTGTTGGTTCGTTGTGGTTTGGGAATCGTGTCGAAAGGGGAGAACGAGACCTGGGTAGCTAGTGGCCAAGAGCATTGAGGAATCCAGGGTAGTCTCCGATTGGTAGAAACCCCCGACGACAGGGGGATTTGTAATGGCGTCCTGGAGGCGTATTTCCCCAGACGAATTATCATTCCCTTAAAGAGGGACTGGAGCGTGTCTGGTGGGTTTGGGTTCGCGGAAGGAGATGTCAATCGGTCCATGCAATCCACGTGATAATGAAGGACGAGCCCAGCTGACTTACAACCACAGGTACCTGATAGACCACGTGTTGTCGAGCCGGTTGGACCCTTTTTATATCTTTGCATGACGGGGGAGAGACCGTCAGGGATGACACAGGACATTACGTTGTGGTCTCGACGGGACGGCTACCTAGATCGGCTGGCCAGGCACACGACCATCCCCCGCTCTTGCAACCGTTGCTTAGCTGGAGCTGGCTTGGTAACTTCATTGGAGAATGTGCCATCTGCTATCTTATGGAGATAGATGATCTTCACCTTATGCAGCAACCTCTACTTGAGCCGCAGCCGAGCCCGGGAACACATTGTCCGACTACATATCTATTGTGGCAAGCACTCACCAGTCTGGCGTATCCATTGTTTTAATATCTCTTTTTCTGGGGCCGGGGAGTCTATGTTAAATCCAAAACAAATCTGCCCGAAATCCTTGAGTTTTCCGAGTCCCGAGGAATAGGTAACTCCGATATTGGAAGCCATCCGTCAAGGGATAGCCGACTTAATGCAGCCCGGATCTTATTTTTTATTTTCTTGCCATGGGCACAGGTTGATTTGAGCATTCTTGTCGACCTAGGTATGTAGGTAGGCCTGCTACCTGAGCCATTCTGGATACCTAATTGCGGATGGGCCCGCCCTCTGTAGCGTGCTGACGCAAGCACGATCGCGAACTAAATCAACAAATCGCGGCCTCATCCGGAGGATGAGTGTAGTATTGTCGTATTTACACCGCAAAGACCGCGTGACATGTGTTCAACACTTTGGAGTTGGCTGCTGGCAAGCCCAAGGCCAAAGAGAATGCCAGCAAGCTGCTACTAAGGAAACCGGCGTGCTTCTAGCACTTTCCCTTGCCACTCGATCATCATGCCTTGCGCGCCAGGGCGATGCAGCTGAAGCGCGGATCCTGTCCTCCATTCTCCTGTTCTAGTTTAATGACTCGTCTGAAGCCCAAGTCCAGTGCCTTGGGACTCAAGACATCTTCATCGGCTGCCAGCGGACCCCGGTCTAGGGGGCTCTTCCGCGAGCCCTCGAGCTCCCAAAGTCTGCCGTCAGCCTTGACAAAGGCCACGAAATGCTGACCACTGTGACGTGCATTGGTTGGGACAGTGTCTCCAAAGGGGACGCAGGATTTGTGGGCTTCTTCAAAAGGAAGACTGTTGTATAGCATGTCGGCTCGATCCTTCATTTTCAGTGGTATGGCATCGCGACGAATCTTATCAAGATCGGAGCCTGGCTGGATGTAGTCGGCAGCGGGTCCATTGATTGCGCAATGGAGGAAACCAATTGATCCGCAAGCATTGCCGATCGTCTGCTTGAACCAGATGACTGGTTCGTCAGGCCCGACACCTTGGTAGTCATCTTTCTCGGCTGCATCGGCTTGGCGGTCCCTTTCCCAAGCTGGGGTGTGCGGGATGATAACGAGGAGGGCGAGGACTGGGCGAGGGATGTGTGCTAGCAGTTCGGGCTCATCGAACGACCAGACGTCGTAGAAGGCCAGCTCAGACGACAGCCCCAGTTTCGAGGCCAGGCGATTCATGACCTCCGGGTTGTTCTCTTATATATGTGTTCAATGCTCTACTGCGTTAGATACATCGAAACCCTAAGCAAACAATAACCCAGCCACACCCAAGGAAGAACTGACAAAAAGAAAAGGCACGAGAAGAAGAAGAAGAGGATGGTTTCATACCGAGCATGACCCATGTTTTTTTCTCCATGGTGCAGGAATTGGATCTGGTCGATTTCGTTTTTGTCTTGTGTATTGGAAGGGGAAACAGAATATGAGAGTTGGGGTCATGGGGGTTTGGTTTAGGGAGGTTGTTCTGGATTTATACGTGTCAGTGAGGTCGTTGGAAAGAGACACTAGAAGGCACCAGAGGTCAAACGTAACTTATGCGGGCTGCTGTAAGGGGTAAGCACTCAATTCCTATAGTCAGCCCTAAAAAGGCGGGGGCGTCCGGGCGAGGCGTTCTGCCTACATATGGGCGCGGTAAGGGACCGGACAGGGGTGAACTACATGTACCTCATGTATGTACACACGCGCAGGTATCAAAAATGATAAAACGCACCGTCTTTGTGACACGTAACATGTATATCTTTGATCGCAGATACGTGCCTGCCTCTAGGGGTTATGCTGATGTCCCCAAGCTCCAATGATACTGCTGGGATAAGTAAGTACCACTGCAGTGCTAAGTATATAAGTCCACGGAGGGAACTACTAACACAGGTATGTACATAAAAAGATATACATGTATACATACCTGTTACACAAGGTAGTAGGTACCTACATAACATCGTACTACGTGTACATAAAGTACTTATGGATGGAGAGGCGTACGATCGTTTGAGTGGACTCTTACCTGCCATGTAGGGAGGTGCCCTTTTTATTATGTAGTTAGGGTCAGCTGCTTCTAATGCTATTATAATCCGATCAATGGATCTTGGTATTTTTAAGTAATAAAACAATTAAGGACCAATTAATATCAACAAGTGAAAGAACAAAAAGCATATTAAAACTGATATGTCACAATACGTTTTATATGTAGGTAATTATAACGAATAAGTCGTGTTAGTCAAAAGTCTAGCCTAGCTTAGTTTATTCTATCAATCTTTTCAGGAAGTACTTGAAATCGGGGATGGACATAAATAGGGGGGAGGGGATTAAAGGCAGGACCCATTGGATAGGGGTAGGACAAAGGAGAGCCGGAGTGAATAGGTACCTAAGACTGGGTATCTTACTCGATTAGATATTCGACAGACGCTAGAAACCGGGCCTTTCTATTCTTACTTACCTCCTTACCTAGGGCCAGGAGTCTGGTCAAAGTAGTTGCACAAAAAACCGTGACCGCCGACCATGACGCTGTAGAAACAGGGGATCTCTCGGGCCTTCTCCCTGGTGGACAGGGGAGGGGAGTTTTCCCCCTCAGTGCACTGCTCACGCCATCGGTTGTGCCGTTCAACTGTATCTTGATCTCGGGATTGAAGCAGTACAAGGTCATCGGTAAGAGGCCGGGACTCTTGCCCGCAGATGACAGCCTCGTCCTCTTGTCTAGCCCCGCGGCGCTCACGCAGGAGTTCAAGAGAGTCTCGAGCATGTGATAAGGAACATGAATAAACTTTCGGCCCTTTGGCTCGGCATTCCTCACACTTTGCCTGACGCTCTTGGTCGGTCTGTTTCCACCAGCAGAGACCCTGGGAGGCAGGTCTAGGGTCAGACACCCGTGACGATGACTGTATGTCGGTGCTCTTACCACAGGCATCCCTTGCTAATGGTTCCTCCACAGGGTATACTGGTGGTTGCTGGTGTTCGGAGGAAGGGAGGAGGTCTCGTGGACAACTTACCTCTCTATCTTTACGCTCCTCTTTACGCCCCTTCTTACGCCCCCCAAAAACTTTCTTGAGAATTCGCTTCATGCTTGAGGATGTCATGATAGAAAGAGAGAGAGAGAGAAGAACTTGATCTATCCGGTAGATCAGGCAGAATGAAGCGATGCTGTGCTCAAAATATCTTATGATTATGCTGAGGTTTTCTTAGCTTTGGGAGAGGCGTCGGCTGACTTATATATTCTATATCGGCAGGTAATGTTTCCTGACAATCCCTTTGTGCGAACAAGTGTTAAGTTGGGCACAACAGCAATGGTACAACATCAAGGGCATGTAAGCGTATCTATTGTCATATCGCTGGTGGAAAGGTACAACATTGGTAATTGTTGCCTTGTCTGACTTAGTTGTTCTAGAAAGTCATAGTTCGACCTTGTCTAAGAGTATCAATATAAACAATGAAGAATATCTAGTATCAAGAGGCGATTGTTTCCCAACAAGCCCTTTTCTCGAACAGTCTTGAACAAAGATATTCCTGTCTTGATTTAAACTTAAGAGGGCCAATCTCCCCCCTCCTCAACCCATTGTGGGATTCTCAACTTTACACCGCAAATACCAATCCATCACCCATTTCGACGAAATCTTATTCGTAGCTGTTGATCAGCAAACTCCCGGGATCGTCGAGGTGGAAACGTACTGAAAATACCGAAACCTCGTATAGTAAGCACATAACCCCCAAGTGTCAATAATTAACCCCCAGGATGTGTATTCGGAGCTCCCAACATTTCACGCGCTGTGGTCATCACGACACCAAGCTCGCCCACTGCCCGGCATACTACAAGCAGCGGAGCACGGGAAGTGGCCTCTTGAGCTGTCTGTTTCAGAAGAAGAAGAAGCAGGACTGCGGGAAAGCAGTCCCGTATTACGTTGAGTTGGAATCATTCTGCCAGGCTTGCACGCCCGGTAATAGCTCTTCGAGAACCAAAGACGCCGGCTATGGTGCCTTCAGAGCTCAACGGCCGACTGTCGAGGACGAATACCGGAACGCACGTAAACTCGCGGCCAAAGAATCCTATAAGGCAGCCAAACACAGTCGCCCGGGTAAGAAACATAACCATGAAGTGATAAGCGTTAAGCCCAGCGTGTGGCTCCCGGATCTATACCACCACCCAGAGACGATAGCGCGGAGTGAAAAGTATGCTCGGGAACCAGCGCCTGCGCCCCCCGTCCCTCCTCTACCGGAAAAGTCATCCCGGCGAAAAGCCTCTTCTCATGATTCCGCTAGAAAGGGAGCGAAAAGCACGGCTCCAAAGGGGCATTCGAGTAAAAACTACGAATATAACCGGCACTCAGCAGCCCCGGAACCACTCAGAATCAATGCTAACCGCACGCCTGCCTCCGGCAACTCAAAGCCTCTAAGCAGACTTGCTGATCCATCTCCAACGTATCATCACCGAGGCAAGTCTGCCGGGAACACGTCAAGTCTCCCACCAGCAGGCGGGCTACCACAGATGTCTAGTCGAGCCAGGCCAGGGGCGGCTGGTGGTAAGCCCCCAAGGCCTCCGAGGCCATCAGTTCCTCTTCATGAACCCAGTGACACAGAGAGCACCAGATACGGAGAAAAGCACCCCAAACTGCGACACAAGGATGGCCGTATCTACAATGTGGCTGCGGTCCGCGCTCCCAAAGTCCCTGTCCCAGAGTATCAAGTGTACCTGAACGCCATGAGCTATGTAGCCGAGAAGTCGCCATCAAACAAGCAGAAACTGGCCAGAACAACTCCCGAGTCGCAACTCAAGGCGCAGCCTAACCCGCGCCATCGCCATACTAAAGAGGAACCAAGACGGTCCGCACTGCAAACGTTCATGGGAAGGTCGTCGGCAAACAAAGACGACGGATCCGATGCATCGTTCGTTTGTCAGGATTCAAGGAAGCTCATGGAACCGAAAGCGAGGAAAAGGGTTGCCCGGAGGTAAGTAGATTGCTTACATGCTGACTTCGTTTCCTCTACCTTTTTGCATTTACAAATATACATCCGGCGTTTTGGGACAGGTATCAATGCCAAATATAGTGTAAGTGTTTAAATGGATAATCTTCAGTAGTGTATTATTAGTAGAGGTAAGTTCCCTTGCCCGGATTGAGAGAAGCGAACGAATTCGATCATTCAAGGTGTAATATTTCATGCTCGAGACGCGACTTTTTTTTAGGAGGGGTTTTAAGAAAAAAAAATAAAAATAAAAGAAAAGACTATGATCTATGTATTTTCACCATGCTATGTATGTATTGTTTTGGTCATGCTCCGCCTGGCTTGTTTGAACCAGACAGTACCTCCTGCAGAACTCCGTAACTATGCCAATGGGGTATCACTTAGTAGGTAAAGCGCCTAATACTATAAATTAGTACCGTTTGAAGCTGGTCAGTCATCAAGAGTTTCGTATGACCAAGACGATTTCCTGGGACTTTACCAAGATCCCCAACCAAGGCGCGCACATCAATACTCAAGGTGTTCGTTGTCGCTATGGATTGTTGAGAAATATCTCCTTGTCCTCGGGCTTCGACGCGTATGCCGAGGGCGATCCTGACGGACATCCTAGATAAAACTGGTTGATCCTCTCGACAAGGCGGGCGTGTAGTAGCCGCCAAACTAAGGGCGCGCTGCTTTATTGGGCTTTGCCATTCTTTGGTGCGCCGTTGCGCTGTTCTTTAAACTTAGCAATCTCAGCACGGACGGCCTTTTCGACCCGACTCTGAAGCTCGCGCCGGTAACCAAACTTAAATAACAATTCAAGCCAGACAAAAAGGGGGGCGAGGAAGATGGCCTGGATCAAGTTATCCAACAGAGCCGGAGCGCGACCTTCGAAGACACCATGCCCGAGAAACTGGAATAACCAACAGACGATATGTACAGCGGGTGCGATCTGGTTCGTCAAGGCGGGATTCTGAGCCAACGAGGCATTGCCAAAGGCGGCGCCTCCGAGGCATATCAAGGCCAATATAGTGCCAGCAACAGGTTCGAGAAGTACGTATAAGCCACCCCAAGTCAAGGCGGCTAGTGTTCCGAGATTGAGCTCTAGGTTCGGAATGGTCAAGGCATCGGGTAGAGGAATCAGCGTGCCGGTATTCGCAGCCTAGGGGACAGCAAAAAGGTCATTAGCAGTGGCAGGTCCATGGATGCGATGGCGAGGGATAGCAAGAGAAAACACACCATCGTAAAGCCGGAAAACAGGATCAAGGGCACGCAAACCATGTGAATGGCGACGTTGACCGAGTTGTCGTGGTAAGCACCATACTGGAAAGAAAGGAATCAGTAATAACAGCACTGAGATGATTGGCTTGGCCGGGGGAGCGACGCGGGTGAGGGTGAGGGTGAGGGCGAGGGCGAGAGACATACGAAGGTGAGCTGCTTCTCGAGATTCAAGGCCATGGCGAAAGACACGAACAGATGATTTTATCTCATGCAGCTAATCTTCTAGGCGACGTCGACAAATAAAGGTTTGGCGACAGAGTAGCGGTTGAGGTGACGATGTTGAAGCGTGGGGGGGCAGAGAAGAGAAGAGAAGAAAGAAAAAGAAAGAGAGAAAAAAAAAACACTTGAAACATCAAATGGGACAAAGAAAGGGACGGAGCAATTGCGAGAGGTTCCCGGCAGGAAGTTGAGAAGTCATCAGTTATCAACAGATCGTAAGGTAAAGGTACCTGTGCTACCTACTACCTACCTAGATTAAGGTTAGGGACGTTGTGTAGGTACCTACTACGGTGGCCCATAGCGAACACTGTTGCAAGCTCCAAAACCCACTACACACACACCATACTCTTAACACCTACTCCTTCCAACACCCACCTATTAGACACCTCAGGTACTCTTTTTATCTAATACCTATTCTTTTTAACACCTGCACTTGCTTTTTTTAATACTTAATTAATGCATTAATAAATTATATAATAATGTAAATAAATGTTTAAAAAAGTAAGTGTTAAAAAGAGTAAGTGTTAAAAAGAGTAGGTGTTAGAGAGGGTAGGTGTTAGAGGGGGTAGGTGTTAGAGGGAGTAGGTGTTAGAGGGTGGCTTTATTTCGAATGGTGTATATGTAATGGGGGTTTAATGTGTTTATGTAGTGGGTTTTGGTGTATGTGTGTTAGTTTTTGAGGTTTGCAACAGTGTTCGCTATGGGCCACCGTAACCTACACGTGGGGGTTAGGGGCAGCATGGGAGCCATTCAAAAAGCACCTGTGTACATACCTATGTAGGTATGTATGTACTTACTTATACCTAGGTATGTACCTACAACCTATGTAACTTACATACATACTAGTAGTCACCTCTCATCCGAAGTTATACCGCGTCTTTCCCTTTCCCACTGTACCTAGCTGTACTGTACTTAGTGTACCTACTTACAGTACCTACTAAGGTACCTAACCTTTAACCTTAAGTTGGTTCTCTGTTCCATTCCAGCTCTGGTCCTCTCAAAGCGCCTCATCCTTTCAACCTACGAAGCTGCCAGCCTTTATCCTCTTTTTTTCTTTTCTTTTCCCTTCTACAACCAACACAATCGCATTCAACAAAAAGCAGCTGGAGGCATCTATTAATCTTCCAGCACGCTGCCCTAGACTTGCATACCTTCATTCGTTCATTGTATTTCTTGTTACCTTTCTCTTTCTTTTCTGATCTCTCTTCCTACCATTGTTCTTTGATACCCTCAAGCTTTCTTCTCCCCAGATCGCACACCGTCGATTCTCGACCCTCGCGCGCCCTATCTCCCAACGCGACACCATCGGATATCGTAATCCCCGTTTCTGGATTGGCATGAGTTATTCGGTGTAGCAGTCGTTTTCGACAAGAAATATCCCTTGCGAAGGCGCCCCCGCGCCAGCCTTTGTCGTCTCTTCCGACTCTGGCTCCCAACCTCGCGCTTCACGACAACAACGGTCACGACAACATATCGCCACCCATCCCTCTCCGCCCTTCCTGGCTGTGTCACCACCTCTTTCGAACCCGACTCTGCGCCGCTTTCTTGTCCTTCCGCCAACATGTTTTTCCTCTACAATCTTGAACGCAGGGTGACCCTGCACCCTTCGTACTTTGGCAAGAACATGCACGAGCTGGTCACGGGCAAGCTTCTGAAGGATGTCGAGGGCACCTGCACGGGCAGCTACTATATCATCTCTATCATGGATACCTTCGACATTTCCGAAGGCCGAATCCTCCCCGGAAGTGGGCTGGCCGAGTTTACTGTGGGCTATCGTGCTGTTGTCTGGAGGCCTTTCAAGGGTGAAACGGTAATGCTGACCCTTCAGGCGTTTCGCTACGGCTATCTGTTCTGACTGAGTTCCAGACCGATGCCGTTGTCGTCTCCGTGAACCAACACGGTTTCTTCGCCGAGGCTGGTCCGCTTCGCATTTTCGTCTCTACTCACGTAAGTGCTCTCCAGAGGCCCATGCAATCGGACTATATGGATTGACAGATCCCATCAAGTTGATCCCCCAAGAGGTCAAATGGGATCCCAATGCAACTCCGCCTCAGTTCACCAACAATGAAGATACCACCATTGAGGTTGGCACCCACGTTCGTGTGAAAATCCTTGGCACGCGAGCTGAAGTGGGCGAGCTGTGGGCGATTGGCAGCATCAAAGAGGATTATCTTGGGTATCTTCTTCTCCTGTCACTCTGCTCCGCTACGAGTCTGTGCTAATCTTCCACGACTAGAACCTTGCAAGTCTAGTCTGATTCCCAGCATGATCCATCGCCTTTGGGCATCCTTCTGGAGACTAGCCGGTTGTCGTTTGAGACGGAGGTTTGAAGCGACCATGTGGTCCGTAGGATTGCAGAAGCTGGAGATCCGTAGGGGCAAATCTGATCTCAACATTTCCAGCGTCGCTTGCGCACTCTGAGCAAGGTAAAGTCCACGGTGCTTAAAGTTGACACGCCTCCCAAATTGTACCCCCTCGTATGACTCGGCTTATGGACCAACTAGACGCTTGACTGATGCCGAACGCTAGCCAAAATTCCATATACTCGGAACATTGATTTCACATACTACAAGCGCTTCCTATCTCTCCCTAGCCGGATGCTGCTGTCCTGGTATGGTAGATTCAGGCTACGGGTATCTCGGTGTCTCTTGCATATACTTACTTACTATATCAGGGGAAGCAATGCTAGAAAAGCGTTTCCCCCTCCCGACTGTAATTTAAGGGCTAGACAATGAAAAATTGATCATGGCTGAACATTCTGAGAATTTAATCATTATCCGGTGCTGTTCCAATTACCAACCCCAGCGGGCTGGGTTGGACCTTTTGGTGTTCTCTCACATGTAAAGAGTTAGGACAGGCCAATGTTACGCGGTACGTGATTGTCATGATTGTATTCCTCGTGGCTATTGTTTGATCCAACCAGCTATTCACCAGTATCTCCTCTGCATTTTCAAGTTATGGTGTGCGAAAAGCTAATCGCAACCCTGGTCGACAAGTGTCGTCATTTTCATGGGACATGCTGAGGTACATAAAGAGAAAGCCTTTTTTTACATGCCGTCATAATCTAGCTGCCATGTCCAGATGCTTTGTATTGGAAATGGAATCTCGGCATCTGTAAGACAATGACTTATCCTATCAAGACATGCTAGGTTCGCTGCGTAAGTGAAATATTCTACAACCGACCTCGGCATAAACAGGGGTTGCCAACGATCTCAGTAACAGATCTCAGGGGCATCGTTAAATATGTTCATGTCCATTATTGATACCTACTTATTACTTTGACGATGGTGAGGGTGTTGACTATGATGTCTATGATCAATATTCCATCACATGGTGAATAGAAATGCTTTGTATTTTTCAACCTCGAGGTTGACGGGGATACACGGAGGCTTTTTCACATGTTAAACAATGATAGGCGACTAATACAATGTGAGCAAACTCGCGACTATTATTGATGGGTCGGATTGATAGACCGTCGAATAGTGTTGTTTCTCTAGTAATAACCCTACCCCCTCCCCCCCTCTTTTTTCTTAGCAATATGTTCAGTTAATACTCTGCCTCAATACCTACCCAATGCTATAAAAGTATAAATAAAACCAATATCATGTCATATTGATATAGCTCTTTCTTTCGCTGCCCTTTCCCATAGGTGTATACTTATTTTTGCCCCTGTTCATCACGAGAAACGCTAATCAAATCTACCAATTTATTCAACGCAGGGTATCTACTTCGAGAAGTAACATGAGTAAAAAGAGATATCAAATATCTTGTAGCAAGAATGATAACAAGAATTGTGTCTTTCACCCTCGTTCGTATGGACCTACCACTACGCGCTCATACTTAACCTAGCATATTGTTTCCACAAGCCGCCAAACCCGAGCTTTAATGTGTCCAACGTGTAAATACAGTTCACTAAGGATTTCAAGTATCATGATAACATTCGAGACATATGGTCAAGCGCAATGCATTATCGCCTTGCTCTCGGCCTGCCGACCGATGTCTAGCCTGCCTGCGCCTCGGGCTGCATATGAGACTGCATCTCTACCCACATCACCCGCACTGTCCCCCAACCATGGCAATGCTACCCATCAAGCGATCACTTCGGTCTCTTGAGTAAGATGGCCCCGTCTCCGTATCCGGCGTCCTAATGGACCGGCTCATCGCTAGCTGCAGGCCGGCCCGTGGGGTGATCTATGGCCTTTTTTTCTGGCACCTCGTACGGGCTGCTATTCACAGGGTTTACCAGTTGATCTTTAAATTATACAGCTCAAGTCGCATATATTGCTCTTTTCCTCTGAGCCAGGTCTTGACCGGGATCAGACGAAAGATGCAAGTCTCGAGGTTTATTCGTTGAGCATAAACCCCATTCATATAGACAGAGCCAATCAAGGACGTGCAGACAACAAATTGTCCGCATACAACAAGGGTGAGGTGAATTAGATTAAACTAAGAACCCCTTTCCAACTTCAATGTTGAACTAGCCTTGGACCACTGCCACAGGTGACTAAGGTAACATTCATCTTCCTGCGTCAATGGACTTGAAATCTCCAACCGAACATTGACCTAGTGTCTCTGGTAGGGTATAGCGACAACGGCTTGTTGGGCATCCTGCATATACACAAGAGTGCCGCATATCCAGTACGTGGGATACCGTAAGATACGACCTTCCCGCCCCAATCAGATCCAAACACATCGGTTTCTTAGATCGGCCGATACACTTACTCCAAGCTTCTTTTCCTCGGAATCGAAGCTATCGTCATTTCAACGTTACATAGAAGCAACGGGCGCCTTCTACAGGTTGATTTCTACCCTCTGGGTATAACCAGATGCTCCGGGCGGTGAGCGAGGAACGTAGTCGAACCATACACGGAGAAGGATAGGCAAAACTCGTGTTCATTCGGAATAGAAACGCAGCCTGCCTTCCCGCTCATGATCGCCTCCGACATGAATATCAATGGATTCCGACTATCCGCAGCTTATATTCGTCTTCCGGGACGGAGAGACTAATGCAGCTTACATGTACGACAGAATCAACTTCAACGCTGTACCCCGGCTTTAATGCCACCTTCCACGGATCTATGCTTGTTCCATATCTTCACGCAGCTGAAAAGGCGAAAACGTTCAATTAAACCCTTCTCTGCCGGAGCACATGGCCAGGGTTACCAGATTGTCGGGTCGGAGAGGACAGAGAGTAGAGTTAGAGATGGAGACGGGGACGGAGACGGACAGGGAGACAGAAGACAAGGAAATGTGACAACTCTATTGCTGGGCCGAACACACAGACAGCGGGCCGCGCCGCCACAGAGACATCAAAGTCATCTAATGTTAGCCGACTGAAGGTTCTGTTTCGTCGGGTCCGGCTTCGCCAGGGCTACGATTATCTAGATACCATCTTGCCCAGCTGAGGGTAGGTACAGAATCTAGACTGCGGAAGCCGAACCAAGCAAAACCTGATCCGTTCACATACGTTACTCCTCCTCAGAACTTACTATTAAGTCAAACGAAACGTCTTACGGCTACTAAGTAGCCGCCCATCGGAGGTCGTGAAGCGGGCAGAGACTCTACGGGAAGAGTCGTTGCCTTCAAGTTGGAACCGACCGGTCATCACGATCCGACTTCCAACTTGAACACCTTCCATGTGGACCGGCTCCCGCCCAAAGTGGGCATTTACGTACAGTATTATGTGGTATTCTGAGCAAGTTGCTCGACCCGGCTGTTTGGGTCGCAATTAGTAGAAGCATCTCGAAGGCGAATGAGATGAAGCCTCAGCTCTGGCTGGCGAATCAAAATTTTGCACATGGTCGTCCCATGCAGCTATTTTCTGACGGGGATCTCTTCACGAATCTATATACAGTGCAATCTTCACCACGATCAACTCACATCTAAATCCCGGTTCAGGTCCATCGCCCACCTGCTTCCGCGTTCCACATTCCAAACCTGCCCGATCAGAGGGTGTCGACACGGTGGCCACCCTCGATGCAGCGAGCCTTTTGGGGGATATTACTCACTCAACGATCCAAACCCTCGGGTTCCCGTTTTGCCTGCCCGGACAACCTCTAAGCACACTGTTGGTACCACCCATCGAGACAGCCTCTCAACTGCGCATACTCAAGAGGTTTTTCCTGTTCTCGCTGGAACGTGAATAATAAGCAAGGCTGGCGAACTATTACACACAGTGACACATAGGCGATGTATCCCTTGGTCATCAGCTTCGCCGCAGTAGGGGTTCCCAGACCGGCAGGAAAGCCGTAACATCCCAGTTGAGGATATACTAATAACTACCTGTTTTTCGACCACCAAGCAAAGTCACGCCTGGCCGATAGACGTCAGGAGAATAGAAAGGCATGGTGCTTCGCAAGAAACTTCCCAGGAATACCTTGCTTCCTCTTACATAAGTCGCGTAAAAGCTTCCCAACGCGCGGTGACATGGCAGGTCGATCGTTTCTCGTAGCTGACCAAAAGAGTGAGTTTCGTTATGCCGGCATAGATTGCCATGCATACTCACCATGTCGCCGACGCCACCATGCTTTTTCGGAGTGAGATCCAAGTCTAAGCATGTTTTGCCAACGATGCGGGCTTATCACGCTTATACCATGAGAGTTGTGTTATGCTCACAACCCCGTCTCACCAAGCCCCAGTCAGGAAGAAGGGGGAAGAAGCAAGACGAGAGCCCGAGAAAGTTTGCGTGGTAGCACACATAGAAGATTTCTCATTGTCCCAAGGGACGATGTGGTGGATGCATAAGTTGGTATCCCCGGCTGCCCATGCAAAATGTATATGCAAGCAGAAACCAGCCCGTCGGAACCCAATCAGCGACAATGCCACCTTGCCGAGATGGGAAGCGGAGGCCAACAATATAATACAAGGCAGTGCGGCAATGACGAAAAGATCCATAGTATTTCTGGACCTTCTCCCCCCTTATTAACCTAGACTGGATGAGGGAATCCGCTGGCGTCTACGCCGCTGCGGTGATGCAGAAGATAACCAACATTACAACTCGCTAAAGGGATTCGTCTAGGTAATACCTCATATATTGGAGAAAGAGACGTGGCCCTGAGAGTCGGCGGTGCCAAAGCCACGGTAACCAACAACGATCCTTGTCGGTTATCAAGGCATTGGAGCTAGAAACACTTGCAGCCATACTCGCCAATCAACATGGGCAAGATATTGGTGCTTGGTTGCTAATCAAGCCGACCAATCTCACTACCTGCGACCTCGAACAATCTGGTTTCATATACTAGATCCATCGTGTCCTGGTGTCACTACTAGCTGTAGGGTAGCACACGAGATCAGGTGTGTCGGGTTGAGATATTTGCACGAGACTGGTCGGGTATAGGATGATCATGATGATACCGAAGAGCAGCGTCAGATCATCTAAAGTTAGGGGTTGCGAATGCAATGATTCATGGCCGAGGTGTCGTGTAGAATATCATGTGCTCCCTCTCAGCCTTCTTCTAGGTTAGGGTCAGGCTGAAAAAAAATCCCCCCTTAAAAAAACCCACGTCATGGTAACAGCACTCCAGACCACCCAGTCCCATGCCAAGCTAGATTTTGCGATCTATGCTAGATATTCTCGTAACTGTCCACGCTAGACCAGAAGCATGAAGCTTCCCAAGCAACTCCATTACTTGCAGCCTGCTTTTCCCACCTATTTTGTTACCCGAAGGAAATCTAGATGCATGTGCTAGGGTGAGAGAATGTCCCTAAGAGATGCTAATGCATTGCAAAATGCATAATACAGGGGGGGTTCACGCATATCCAGGCCCCTCATACCCCTTTCCTCCTCTGATGACTCCAGGCTTCTTAATGCTCACCTAATATGCAGAGACTAGCGGCATTGGGAGCTCCTACCCGCATAAGTTTCCTGGACGGATATCAGTACGATAAATGACCATGTGGGCGCGCTATTACCCGGCGAGTAGGCCGGAGAATCATATAAGACTATACTAAGGGGGAGAGAATCGGATAGAGACAGGGCCCAGCGAGGTGGTTCAAGGACTCGGTAGGAGTGAGCCGGGTCAGCTCGCCACAGAACCACACACTCGGGTCCGGGATGGCAAAGAGAAGCTAGAAATCAGCGGAGGAGGCCCAGTCAAGATTTACATAATGCTAGGAAAGAGTTGGCCAAACAAAAAAAAAAAAAAAACTAGGGCCTCGCGGTGAGATGTAAGGCGCTCAAAAATACAACTCGGCAGTGCATTGGCGACAATTAACAACAACTCCAACAAAGATTACGTATCGGGTTGGTTGACCTTGGCTTATACCTTGAGGGGAAGCTTTCACTATATGGGATCAAGTCAGACTTGCGATTTGCTGATATTCTCAGTGAACCAAACGCTTGGGAAAACCTACATCATCTTTTAAGTCTTGTCCCGCGAATATAAAGGAGCCGTATATCCTGCCCAAAGTCGTCCATGTGAAAGTAAATTGCAACTCACTATCTTGCTTTCTGGCTCTTAGCTGATGCTAAGCTTCACGCAAAGTTCTTACACTGCATTGGGAGTTCGAAATCGAAAGTCATTCCTTGGCTCAACCGCTCAGTAGCAACGATGCCGTCTTTTATCTTCCGCCGTCAGCAGGCCCTGGCAAAGTCTATGGCTAGGTTTGCCATTGCCGCACCACAACACATCCAGGTCCGATACATCTCAAAGACGGTCTCGGATAACAGGAGCGAGTTTTGGCGCGACGTGCGACCTTACAAGGACGTTTCCCGCGAGCAATTCATGTCATGGAACTGGAACATAAAGGCAAATACTGACTGACGGTCCACTACGACATTTTATTATTATTAGGGGGGAGGCAGACTAACATTTGCCGCAGAACGTGATGGAAAAGAAAAAGGATATGTGGGAGTTTCTCTATGACGTCCTCCCAGAGGAATTACCACGCGTGAAAGGCCTCGCTGGTATGCAAAGCCGGGACGATTTTATGGCGGATATTAATCTAGGAATCAGGGCGAGTGCGATGTCTGTTCGTGTCATGTAAGTCTCCTTTTTTTTTCAGCAACAGTGGTGCCACATAGGTAGGCAAGGGGGGCTAATATATATATTCCATCATGACTGACTGGCTATTCTCCCCCCCTCTAGGCCTTATATCCTGAGTAGGATCGACTGGCAGGATCCGGCAAACGACCCGCTATTTAGACAGTTCATTCCGTTAAAGTCAGTGATGATAGAGGACCTCGAGGTGGGCAGATTGGACTCATTACATGAGAAAACAGATTCCCCAGTTGAGGGCATTGTGCATCGCTACCCCGATAAAGCCCTATTTCTCCGTAAGAAACCGACTGTCTCCCAGTCATGGCTTCATTTTTTTTTGGGTCGCTGACGAATCTTAAGCCGTCTCTGTCTGTCCAACTTACTGCATATTTTGCACTAGGTCATATGGCATTGGGGGACTTATCGAACAGTTCGTAAAGAAGCCCTTCAAAATGTCCATGCAACGGTTGGAGCAGGCTTTTGAATACATAGAAAAGAAGGAGGGCCTCCACGATATAGTGGTCTCTGGAGGAGACGCTTTCTACCTTCATCCACACATGCTCGAGAAGATCGGGGACCGGCTCATCGGCATGAAGAACATTGAACGGTTCCGCTTTGCGTCTAAGGGCCTGGCCGTTGCGCCGCAGCGGTTCCTCGACGATAGCGACCCGTGGACCGCGACGTTGATTCGAGTTTCTGACAAGGCGAGACAGGCAGGCAAACATATGGCCTTACACACGCACTTTAACCACCCCAACGAGATCTCGTGGATTACCGAGGAGGCGAGCCTCAAGCTCTTGCGGGCAGGCCTTACCGTTCGGAACCAGTCCGTCTTGCTGAGAGGTATTAACGACAAGGTTGAGACCATGGAGACTCTGATCAAGCGTCTCAGCAAGATGGTAGTTACACCTGTAAACATATCTTCCCGGGCCCCCATTCACATAGGGGGAAAATGATATCACTAACATATGGGTAGTATTATGTATACCAGTGTGACCAGGTGCTAAAAATCGAGCATTTCCGGACGCCCCTTTCCGTAATACTGGACATGGAGAAACAGATCCAAGGCAAGGTTGCCGGTTTTATGACGCCAAAGTTCGTCGTCGATCTCCCAGGGGGTGGGGGCAAGCGCCTAGCAAACACTTACGAATCATACAACCGGGAGACTGGCATATCGACGTTCAGGGCACCAGCTATACCCGGCAAAGAGGACCAGGTGTACCACTACCATGACCCAGTCAACTGACTTAGTTGACAATATAATGCCGGTCCGGTGCCTCTCGTTAGGTGTGCTCATGTGGAGGAAGCGTTGGGGGGGGGGGGAGGGGGGTTGCCTTGTTTTTTTTTTTCAAGAGGGTATACTGTATCTTATTCCGATAAACCCCAGGGGGGGGGGCTGTCATCCGGGAGATGTTCCCGGAGACACACAAGAACTCCCGATATAGGGAAGGGTTAACTCGTTCTCAATCTGCACGCCGGTAGTCCTTCCGAAGAACAACCCAGTCTTACCTAGTACTTAGTACTAGTCCATAGCTGCCGAAACTCGGGTGTCTCCTTTTCGGGAATTTCTGAACCACCAAGGTCTTAGTACTACTAGGTACTGGAGCATTCATCTGAGCGCATTCTTAGCCTCATGTCATACATGTAGACGCCCAGGCCTCTTGAAAAAAAAAGTACAGACAGGCATTGTCCCCCCCATCTCATTGGCACAAGCATCTGGAATGTGACCACTGTCTTGGGCCGTCTTGGTCGCATATTATACTGCTAAAGGTAGGTAGGTACCCTCTGACTCGACGGGTGATAGCATGACAGGCTGTAAGAAAAGCATGCAAGGCTGAAGTCTCGAAACATGCTTCAGTTCAAAGTAGGTATTTAGGTAGGTAGGTAGTGTAGTTCGTCGGCATCAAGGACGTGCCGAACAGCCACCGTCCATGTCGACGTCCTCCAGGATACCCCCCAGGGAAATGACCTGTTATTCCAGTGAAATTACCAATAGAATGCAAAAAAAAAAAGACACGGGGACGAAGACACCTTGATATATTGCTGTGTTACCTGACCAAGTCTCTACGGCATTAAATCTCTCAGGACTAGGTTGGTCATGTGAGACCAGCTAGAGTATCGTCATCTTATTTTGATAGTCGGAGCAGCTCAGGGTCCACCGGCAGAGAGGGACGGCGTGTAGGGTAGGTAGCTCAGGACTCGTAGATCAAGGGAATAAAGGCATCCATGCCCGGCATTGCAAGTATAGGTAGTATAGTGTAGCGTAGTGTAGGTATGTATATAGCTTCACCCTGGCACGCGATTCGACCCGACCCACCCCCAGTTTCAACCATATGCCGTCTCCTTCTGGCATTTCGATAAGATATTGTGGAGGTAGGCGTCGGAGGTTCACGAGCCTCCAATTGTCAGTTGACAAGTCGTGTCCCCCCCCCCGTTCATAGATGGGCTCGACAAGCATGTCTGCGACGGCCTAGGTACCCTGTCCCCGTCACAGCGTGCCTGGCCTGGGTTGACAAGCGCCAAAAGTACATTTGAGAAATTGGGCAGGGTGCTGAATCCTAGGTAGCGAACCCAGCTTTTCTCTCTCTCTTTTTTTTTCCCCTCCCACCCTACACACTAGGTAGGATCGTGAGCGGAAAATGCCGAGTGTCAAGCAAGCACCAGTCGTCACCGATCCTGACAATCCCGAGTTTAGACGTTTATTAGTACCACAACGAACGCTTGTCGAAACGTTCTGAGCCGTTCCACCACAAGCACAAGCTGGTGTAACATACCGACTATTTGCCAGTAATGTAGTATCTGCGATGCTAGGTAGTAGAGGAGCCAGGGGAGCCAGGGAGCGTGTATGAAAGTGTCTACCGCAGTACCACATGAGCTTCGTGGGTTTTATTACTTAGTGGCGCATGGCGGCTTAGGGGACAGTTAACACGACGACGTATAGGTATGTTACTAACCTAGATTCGGGTTATGAAACTGCCACCAAGTTCCCCTACTTACGCGTTTATACATACCAAAGCACGTCTTGGTAGACAGAAATACTATACTGCCTACGACTAGGTAGGTAGGTAGTGTAGGTAGGTAGTTATATAAGGTAAAGGAGTAACATAGGTAGGTTAGGCATGTAAGTACGTCCATACGTGTTTCTACTTACACTAGGTATATAAGATGCCTACCAGAGAGGACTGGGTCTGGTATGGCACGTAGTATGAGAATGTATGATACATAGGTCCTGTTTTTCAACATTCAACAGGATTATGATTAAGCCCGTGTGCACCCTGCAACTAAGCCGATCCATTTTGATATGACTTGTGGGGGGATTGACACTAACCCAAATAGCTCACCTGATCTTTTACCTTGTCATCAACACCAGACTTCAATACGTTGCTGAAATCCAATTTTGCTGACCTTTCTGACGTTACACTGCACATGGAGTCAACTAAATCAACTAACTAACTAACTGCCCTGTAGCCAACCACCTAACTGCCCTGTAGCCAACCACCTAACTGCCCTGTAGCCGACCACCTAACTGCCCTGTAACTAACTAACTGCCCTGTAGCCGACCACCTGACTGCCCTGTAGCCGACCACCTAACTGCCCTGTAACTAACTAACTAACTGCCCTATAGCCGACCACTTAACTGCCCTGTAATTAACTAACTAACTGCCTTATAACCGACTATTTAACTGCTTTATAACTAATTAACTAATTACCTTATAGCCGACTATTTAATTACTTTATAATTAATTTATTATTTTATAATAAATAAAATAATAAAATAATAAATTATAAAGCAGTTAATTAACTAGTTATAAAGCAGTTAATTAATTAGTTATAAAGCAGTTAGTTAGTTACAGGGCAGTTAAGTGGTCGGCTATAGGGCAGTTAGTTAGTTAGTTACAGGGCAGTTAAGTGGTCGGCTACAGGGCAGTCAGGTGGTCGGCTACAGGGCAGTTAGGTGGTTGGCTACAGGGCAGTTAGTTAGTTAGTTGACTTAGTTGACTCCATGTGCAGTGTAACGTGGCCTAAAAGGGAAAAAAAGCATTAAACAAACTGAAATCTAGTGGCTTACGAAGTTGAAAGTCCCATTCAGCCATTTCACGCGTGTTCATTGGATAAATGAAAGCGGGGATTCAGCAGCATCTTAATTAGGAAATCGGGTGGGTCTCAGCTGCTGAAATCCGAGAACGCTTTGCTGAACAAGCAGATTGTGGAGAATAAGCAACGGGTTGCTGAATTGGAAAAACAGCACCATAATAATGACATAAATACCTACCTAGGGTAAATATGAAGGCCTTGAAACAAACAGCAAGCGGTCACAAAAGACGGGTTCCTGTCAGCTCGACAGCATGACCCGGCGGTGGAGCGAGCAAGGATCAACGGTCTTCGTCCACTTTATTCCCTAACATGGTCTTATGCCTAGACTGGTTGACCCTTGGTGAGCCATCTCAACCTTGTTAACCTCACCAATGACCGTTCATGCTGCCTTCGTTTTTCTTTTCTCTTTCTTCTACACTACACTAGGTAGTGGTTCAGCGTCTGAGCGAGGAACGAATAGATGAACAGATATCTCTCCGATCCGGCACCCACCCCACTAGCCCGAGAGGAAGTGATGAACTTATGTACAGACCCAGAATTGTCAGCATCTACCAACTGGCGTGCGGGAGAGCAGATAAAAAGACTGGAGTAGCTAGCATCCTTCACCTAGTTTTACGGGCCACGAGCCTGGTCGCGCGAGGGGGGCTCTGGGTGTGCCGTGCACGTTGGCGATTACTCATTATTATTGTTATAATTCTTGCCTGGACACACGACATCATCGTGATGTCTAACCTTCTCCTCACCTCCCTCGACCTACTGTCTGTGTCGTCGACCACTCGATCCCTCACCAGCAGCTACAACGCCAGCATCACCACCGCCACTAATCATGATCAGGGCAGAGCACGCAAAGCTCAGCTGCCCGACCGATTGAATTTCTACTTGTCGTCCTCTAGCCTACCGTCGCCGGCCGAATCAGTAAGCACTACATATCCTATATCACCACCATTAGCACCACTAGCACCACCACCACCACCACCACCGCAACCATCACATGTCTGGGCACCGACAGCTATGCCGCACATAGCTACGAAGAGCGAGGGGGACCTCTCGGGTCTTAGGATTGGCCGGACCAATGCCTTCGCGCTCAGCAGCACGGCAGACTACCACAACAGCCTGCTGGACCAGAACCGGCACATCATTGGCCACCGTCCCAGCTCGTCTCAGGGCTCGAACACGCCCAACTCGCTGCGGCAGTGGTTTCCGATACCGAACGGCCGGAGATCGGGCGTGCACAGCAGCAGCGAGAAGGCCGCCGGGGGCGAGTCGAGAGCTGGCGGGGTGGCGGGCAGCAGTCCCAGGACGAGGAAGAGACGGATGACGATGAGAAGGAAGGAGAGGAAGTCGCAGAGCCAGGGCCAGAATCCGATCCAATGCCAGAGACCGACCATGAGAGATCTGGCCATGTCGCCGCAGCCGGTGCTCACACGACAGGATGTGGAGGAGTTTGAGGCTCTTCCTATTGCCGTTCGACGTAAGGTGAGTTTGCCATAACGGGTTTTTTTTGTTTTTGTTTTAGTCTTTGGTCTCTTATTCATCTTTCTGCCCTTGATCCCCCCCTTTTTTTTCCTCTTCACTTATTACCCCTTATTTCATTATATGCTTCTTATTGCCCTTTTTCTTTTCTTTTCTTTTCTGTTCACTTTTTTCTTCTCTCACTACTCATTTTTGTTGTTGTTTCTATTTTTATCTTTTCTCTCCCTATGGCAACTTTTTTTTTTCCTTCTTCCCTTTGGTGTTGAAGGATTGACGGTGTGTTGCCCTGTTGTTTACCCTGTCCTTGTTCTTGGCACCCATGTGCAACACGTTGGCTAGCGGCTTTTCTAGAAAGAAACGCATCAGCCAAAAAACCCCGCTTGATCCTTTTTTATTATTATTCTTATGCAACCATCCGGTTTATACATTAAACCAACCTTTCATATCCGTCTCCATCTTCCATCCTCCATGCTCGATATACCTCCAGCTCATCCTGGTTATGCAACGACGCCATCTCTCCACTTTTACTCATCCCCAACCCACAGTCCGGAATCCGCATTCGGTAAGGCGAGGGCGAGAAAAGAGGATCTCGAAAAGCAAATGTCATGTCTGGATGATCTTCTTCTATCTGGCCCTAGTGGGCGCAAGAGACATTATTACTGGATCCAACTTTCATTACGAAGACGACGAGTCGACTTGTTCGGAACGCCACAACTCGCCGAAAGTTGTCGTTGTCAGTCAGCGTGGTGTCGGTCGGTGGATGTTGTTGTTATTGTGTTGTTATTGTTGTCAACTCGTCGTCGTTACCATCGTCGTTGTCTCTCCTCTCCTTTATTTTCCCCTTGTAACGTAATGGGGGTTACATTATACCACTACCTACCTACCTACATACAAACAACAGAAACCCGTGAACCAGTACGGGCGGCGCATAACACTTCCCCCCAAGTGGGTGACGAGGTGTGCCTCATCTTCCAATGAGCACGTCCAGGGGGGCACGCGAAAACAGCCCTGGCAAGGATCAACCACCACGCCCCCCCCCCTTCACGATAGGAGAAGGAGGCCCAAGAACCTGCATGAGCGCGCTAAGCTGCCAGTTCGGCAAGCACCATTTATTTTATCCTACACTATACTATTATGCATGGCGACTTACACGCTTTGGGCGTCGCAAGTGCAAGTCTTGTCCGGTCTTGTCTGGCTCCATGCCCGTTCCTGCAGCAGCTATCTATCACATATTATTGATGGTTTATTGCCCGTAGTGTTGTTGTATCTTTACTAAAACTAACTCTCTTCCCCCCTCTCTGCGCAGTACTTCTCGACTCTGGAACGTTTGCGCTTCGCCCAAACCTCCGATATACTCGACCAGACACAACAAGCTCGCCGAGGTCGAGGGTCACACCCTAATTGGACTCACCAACGCCCGACCACCTCGCCAACCTGCTGGGAGCACCCGGCCTTGCTGGAATCCTTGTCCCTAGCTAAGCTCCCCGCTAAAATTAGGGAGAAGCATCTTACCCGGGAGGAGCAGCTGCTTGTTGCTAAACAGTTAAGAGAAAGCGTCATCCTGGATGCTGCCGACGAAGCCATATACAAGATTGGACGTCGCGCCAGTCCCCACGCCTACACTCCCACTCTGTCATCTTCTACCCGGCCAAGCAGTATGGCCTCCATACCAAGTAACAAGCAGCTTTCTGCTGCAGACGAGAGCCACGATGCGCTCTATGACAGCTTCCGCTGGCTAGACGAGGAGGAAGACCTCGATCTCAGTCTAGCTATCGACGACTATCATGCCAATCTGAAAGAACCAATGCCACTCTCTACCCACGGCCCCCCGGCGCCCTCGTTCCGTCGCCGTCTCTCCATATCTAAGATGACCTTTGGCCGGACATCGATGTCTTCTAGTCGGCCTGCCACCAAAGATGCCACCTGTTCCCCGAACACCCAGGCACCGAGTGTCGCTGCTTTCCCGCAACATACGCGACGGAAGTCTCGCGCCTTCTCCCTTATGGCTCCCAAGCATGAGTCCCAGACCTCTGCCGCCTCTTTTGACCCAGCAGCTGTTCATTACCAGGATCCCGAGGCTCGATTGAAGCTACGTGTATATCTTGCCTCACCACAAAAGTTTGACGAGGCCGTTGAGTTTGGCTTTCCATCCAACGATATTCGCTCTGCGGGGTCAAGCCGTTGCAGCCCAGACCCCGGAAGGGGATTCCCACACACGATGCTGTCGCCCGACTCGGAAAACTTCAAGACATTTCTAGAGGACGACCAATCGTCGACCTATAGCGACGATGCTTCCATGCTGGACCCCGAATCGCCCAAGACCCCCGACACTCCAGAGAACCATACACAAATGATGAGACCGCTTCGATTCCCAAGCGAGAGTGAAGACCATCAGCATCGGTCTCGGGGGTCGGAAGGGGGATATGCTCAGGCGCCTGCGGCTTCTCGCGAATTCACTCTGCGCATGACCCTCACACGGCCAGATCTGCGAGCTTGCGAGGATCAGATATACCAGGGGTGGCAGGCGGGACCCCAATCGGGCAGGGTGTCTCAAGCATCACGGTCACAGTCACGGAACGAGGGATTCATCCCTACCCCGCCGGCTAGAAGCGCAACCATGGAGAGTATGGATAGAATCTTCGCAGATATTGACCAGGAGTTGGGTCAGCAAGCCGATAGCAGTGTCGTGAAGCGGTTTTGGAACCGTGTACGACGAAATTAGCCGAACACAGACGATGGCCAATCGAAAAGGAGTCACGAAGAGAGGAAGAACAAAAAACCATTGAAGCAAAAAATTTTAATACAAAGGGGGAAAACATTCGTTTTGCGTACAAAGTACATCGTATATATTCCGGCTTTGGAAGGACATCACACACATTATCTCGACAACCCCCTACCCACCCTCGCTCTACTCTACAACACTACCATTTCTCTTGTTTCTGTACGATATCCCACTAGCGACCTTATGATTTCCTACCTAGATAGGCCGTTCATCATTTGTTCGAGATGCACATCACATTTTGCGCCCTTGGCGAGTTGGGGGGTGAGAGCTAGCCACGCGAGCTCTCCAAATTCCGGAGTTGAGGTACTTGTCTAAAGCTGATTCAAATCAGATCATCGCATGGCGTTATCAGGCGCACTGGGGGGGGATCCAACTGTTCATCCCCAGGGTAACCCCGAAAATACATATATATGTATACACGTTCACCTTGTTGCTAAGCTTTATCACACACACACACACACACACACATATATATATATATATATACTCCTTTTAAATGTCAATTATCATTTCACGGTGTTAGTACTATTAGGTAGCAAGGGTCGATTGGAGGTTGTGCTTGCTTGCTCACTGGTCCACAATGATAAATATATAATCGCACCAGATCTTGGCTCTTTCGTACATTGATGCTATCTATATCTATATCGATCCGTCTGTGACTTTGTTTCGACCTTCCGATGATGTTCACTACGAAAGGGGGGGGGGGGGGGGGGGGGGGGGGGGGGGACAACGTGGGCTCACGGGTCACCTACAGCACCTAGGTCGATCGATATTTTGGCGCTTAACTTTTTTTTTCTTTTCTTTCCTTTTTTCGCGCACTCAAGGATATTACCGTTCACGATCTCCAGAAGACTAGTTCGGAATAAGCTATTAAACCTAGGCATATCAAGGTTCATTTCGTACATCTAGCGTATTGAGGTACCTTGTCCACAACCTACTTACTAACTAGGTAAGTAAGTAGCTAGCGGTTCTCTCGGGCTTTTTTAAAAAGGGTTTGTGGCGAACGCGGTGATCATCAATCACATCGATCCCCCATTGGGGGAGGGGGCGTGCCCGGGCTTGCATTATATCCATGCAGGGGCGGTGAACAGGAAATACCTAGGTACACTAGAGAAAAAAAAAAAAGAGAGAGAGAGAGAGGATCTAAGGTTAGGTTGCCTAGTTAATTACGTATAGGTAGGAAGGTAAATAAAAGCCCCGATGTACGCGGTTCGGGTTTTTCGGTTTTTTTGGTCCACTGCCAATGGATCAACAGGATGCAGTAAATAGTTTAGGTTAGGACCTCGAAAGTTTTGAGAGAGAGACGGGGAGAGGAAAAAAGAAAGGAGGAAAACGAGAGAATACTACCTACCTAGGTTTTACCTAACCTTGGTACCATACTACTACCTAATAACTGTCTGGTACCCATGACACAATTGTTTTGGCGATCGGCCAGAAAAGAAAAAGAAAATGGGGAAGGGGAGGGGGACAATAAAACGAAACCTGTCTGTCTACCTAGGTATACTTACATGCGTCCCGTCTGTGCAAGTAGGTATCTTTCTGTTTGTCCCTTGCAGTAGCTGATGCCGGAACAACACGTTTCCCCCCCCTCCACCCCTCCCCCATCTTGCTTGCTTACCAGATATAGGTAGGTAAGTAGATCACGTAGGTACGCACTACGAACCTCCCTACCCTCTACCTAGACCATAGAAGCGCTAAACTAAAACTCAAAGGTGGAGTGAGTGAGTGAGGAGGGGGGGGGGCAAAGCACCCAGCAGCATGGAAGCCCGTTTCGGGTCGGGTCTCCCCCCCTCCCCCATTTAATTCAAAGCCTATTGGAGTTAAGGTCTTAACACTAGTTAGTACGAGAAAGGATAAAAAAAAGGGGGGGGGCCGTGTCCTCGTGGTCGAGAGCCTCTTCTTTTTTCGGCCCACCCCTTTCATAAACCCTATTCTATCTATCTAGGTAGTCGAACTTAGGCTATCACTCGGAATTCCGAACGCCACCAGAATGAATAGGTAGAGTGAGATCGGGGCTGAGAAGTTAAGTAGGGAAAATAGAGAAGAAAAAAAAGGGGGGCGGAGTGATCAATTGGTTAGGTAGGTAGGTAGTATAGAACTAAATCGGGATAGAACCTTGGAGAGAAGCATACGTAAAGTCTAAGCCTTACTAGGTAAGGTATCTTAAGTGCTACTACCTATTTGAACCCCAGGTATCTAGGTCAAGTGGTTACTGTCGTCTCTAGTACCTACCTAAACTCTTTTTGTAATGAATACTCACTATATGCATAAACAACTTCCAGGTTCTCGTCTCTCTTTTTTAGTTACCTACGATTATAACTCTTATTCCCGAACCTACTACCTATCTAGACAGGGAGAAACAGAGAGCGAGAGCTACATACATACCTAGGCGCGCTCCGTTTCGCTTCGTTCCGGATTTGGATCTCTGCCCCGCGTTTCTTACCTACCTCCTGTCTTGCGTCTGTGCGGGAGCAAAAAAAAACTATAGGGTAAATACATTTCCATTCGTACATACATACATATCGAACACACAGATGGTAGATACATACATGGGATAACGCAACATTTTTTTCATGTACGCTCAGATGCGTCAACCGTCTTTTTGATAAAACAAACTACCTAGGGGGGTAGTAAGTAGGTTAAGGGTGGTGGTAGTGGTTCATTTATAGCCATTATTTTTGGGGGGTTTTACACTACTAGCATCAATCCATCCCATGTCCGCGGGATCAGTAATACAATAATAATATTAATACTGCTAATAATACTACTACTAAGGTTAGTTAGGTACGGATTAGGGGTAGGTAGCAAAACGACATCATAGGTAGGTAGTTTGTATGGTTAGGTACGTTTCGTCACCATATCGAATTGAAACTCTTAATACATCAAAGTATCGATGTAACCAAGAAGCCTACCTACATACTACCTACTACGACTCCTCCCCTCCCCCGGGCTCGACTAACCCCGTTTTATAGTAAGCTCCGGATATCGTCATTCCCATCTAGACCCATCCATACATACCGTTCGGCCGAATTCTCTCGGATGAGCTATGTTGAAAGAGAGTGTGTGTGTGTGCGTATGTATGTGGTATATGTATGCATGTTAAACACATGGATGTTCGCGATGTCGAGTATCTACACCATCCTTACCCGTGTAGCATAGGATAAACCAATACAGTCGCTAGGTAGGTAGGCGATGTATGAATCTAAGCAGGACGAGTAGGATAAACTCGAGTTGCACTTGATATATACCCAAGTTAGGTATTCGCTAAAATATGCACTCCATAGTTTGGCGAGAGAGTTCATATAACTTATACCATGAGCAAGTGTCCAGTACTAGATATTAAGACGGCATGGCAAATCAAATAATAAAGCCCAAATCCAAAATTCTCTTCAGAGGGAAAGGTTCGTCAAGCAGTTAGCAGCAACTTCTCTCTCTCTCTCCCACACGCCCAAAGTCGTGTTCTTTTCGTGTTTTATCGTTCTTATTATGAAGCCACACAAACCCACGTGTTCTCCCCCATCGCGAACCGACAACAACATTGCGTGCGTGCATGCATGCATGTATGTGCGTGTAGCTGTGTCTATCTATCTATCTATCTATGCACATGGATGGATGAATGGATGCAGGCAGCACGATAGGTAAGGTAGTAAGTAGGTAGTACCTACCTATCTCAACCAAAATTTGCGAAAAAAAACCTGCAGTGCTCAGGGGCTCCTCTCTTTCTTCATTGCCTCCCCAACCAATAATAACGTGTGTGCTGATTATAACCCGACTCGGGCTACCTATAACACATTTATTCTGCTTGTTTTTTTTTCCCCTCTTACCCGTTCGAACAAATCGACGATCTTCCAGATGGGAGAGCAAAGGAGGAGGGGTTTTACCTATATTTTAACTGACGCCCATTACTTGCTGATCTCTCCGAGTATGGAAGGTTGTAGTTCGTACAGCCAGCCAGCCAGCCAGCCAGCCATCACTAAATATATATATATATATATTTACATACATACCTACACTACAGAGAGACAGACATATATTGGTATACACTGGGAACAGTACTAGACTTGGGAGCACCTCTTCCTCTTCTCTCGTTTGCCTGCCGCCTCCTACCTAACCCCTTCCCGCTTTCTTCTACTATCCCCATGCTCCATTAGATAATCTATATGCAAAATAATGATCGCGAAGTTTCATCTTCACATAATCGCATCTTCCAAGCCTATTTGAGATGTGGTATGTTTTAGGAATACCGTTGTTGAGTAATAATGTCTACCGGTAACCAACCTGAAAAGAGGCCAAGGGGTCGGCGTGACTTCCGTACGTGATGAGTTGGGCCGAAGGCGACACGCTGGCTATCTCACGGGAGTGAGAGGAGCATTGTGATTAATCAAGTCTGTGCCGCCGTCGCGTTCGGCGTCACGTCACACAGCAGCTCGGCCGCGCTTGGCGGCATGGACGCACATGCAGCTTGGTATGGCCTTAGCACTCTTCGTCAGATTCCAGGCCCTACTAAACCGGAAGGGGGTTTGGTTACATACATCTACATTGCTCTTTAGCCTCTTATGCTTCAAAGGTGTATGAAACGCCAAGGCCCTCCTGAGTATGATAGTCATTGTTTATTGAGGGAAACAGAGTCACCAGTACAAGTTATACCAACTACTACCCGCAATGAATCTCTTTCCAGAAGCTCTCAGATTTGCGCCGCGCTGGAAGAATATGCCACAAGTGTTTTCTCGATAGAGCATATCGTGCCCCTTATCCGCCAGAAACCCATCCCGCTAGTCACCTGGCTCCTCCGCCTTGTGACCACTATCCCATGGTAATTTTCTTGACAGTAGCACTTGCCAACAAACATCCCAACCCATTCGTGAAATATCCCAGTACCCAGCTTATTGCCTGCCAC
This sequence comes from Biscogniauxia sp. FL1348, assembly GCA_022544895.1. Taxonomy (NCBI): domain Eukaryota; kingdom Fungi; phylum Ascomycota; class Sordariomycetes; order Xylariales; family Xylariaceae; genus Biscogniauxia; species Biscogniauxia sp. FL1348. The sequence continues at coordinate 83,940 of JAJNNV010000017.1, read as the reverse complement.
TCAAACCTCCTCGTCGCTATCCTCGCCGAGAAGTTCACCTTCGTCTTCGTCCACAATAGCGTAGTCGCCTCTTCCCCGGGCAAAACTGTCTCTCGTCGTAAATCTGCGCTGACTGCTTCTTCGTAACCAGCTGTAACCGCCACCGCTGTCACCTCTTCCGGTAAGCCTGTAGAATAGAGAGCTGGCGCTACGCCAGAGACTGCCAACCAAAAGGGGCGTGGCACTTGCAACGGCCACGACCGCCGACACGGCGACGACAGGATATTTGACCCAAGGCGAGTCACTGTCCAGACTGCTCTGTTCACCCAGTCGGATCTGTCCAAACTTGCCATGCCAATTGCGGTAGAACCACCATCCCACGAAGGAAGCAATGCCTATTGGGATCACAACTGCAAAGAATACAGCAACGCCCGACACACCACGGGCCTTTTCGAACTCCTCCTCGTGTCCAGGGCAAGGGTGTGATGTGCGAATCTTGTCCGATTCTACGCCGCCCTTGCATGTTGTTAGGGGGATTCGGCGGAAACCGCTTGGCTCATAGTATTCAAATTCGTCCGGATTCTCTCTGCAAACTTGCTCGGGGTCTAGAGGCTGGAGACCATCGACAAGTTTACAGTAGCCATGGTTGTCCATTTCGAAATTGTAATCGCTGAAAAGAAGATTATGGTTAGTCTCTGTGCATTGTCTCCACGAGGGGCGCTTCATGCTATACTTACCATTCATAGTCTTGCCGGGTACATTCACAGTCCTCAACGCTATACAAATGCTGCAGATTCCGGTCATTGTAGCAGCTCCTATCCTTCTTCTTCCTTAGGTATTGATTCTTGTGACCGAAGAGGCATCCGTTTGGCTGCAAAGGATGTGCTGGTGACCATAGTTCATAATCTGATTTCTCTGCATCATTTTCGTCATGCTCGCAAACCCGATCTGTCAGTCCAGAAAAGTCAAGATTCGTAGTGAACAGTTTGTCTCCCTGGTGACCCCAGAGGATAAAATTCCTGGAAGAGCCAGACCGTAGCGTTGTAATATCCGTAATGACAACGTCCGACTCGGCAAACTCTTTCTCTTGCCATGTCTCACCGCGGTCGAGTGAGTAAGACACAGACTTGGTACGTGTGTTCCTCTGCGCAAGGACTATGATGGACCCTTGGTCGCCAAAAGACCAAGTCCAACTACCTTTCTTCACCTCTTTCCAGCTTAGCCCGGCATCTTCCGTCATAAATGTGTCGGCGTCTTTGGCGTTGCCTAGGATAGGCCCAACATTTCCAATACCAAACATGAGTCCCACAGCTGATTCCGATGAATAGGTCTTTCGATGGTCGACTCTTTCAGTGTAGCCATGCAGGTGGAGGGCACACGACTCATCGCCAGTTTTACTTTGACAGGAGTAATCCTTGCCGTTGACATCTTTTTTAGGTGGTGGTAGGAAGGTCCACTCAGCTCCATCATTGTGACTGATTTTTGTCTGGAGTTCCTTGGAATCCGTAGCACTGCTGTCACGGTTGGCAACCGTGTTCACCAGAACGACACCTTCCAAGCCAAGCATCTTCTCAAAGTCAACGTAATATCCATCGTCACAGTTGACACCCTGGATGCTCATAACATAGGACGTTCCATTAGAGTTGCTCTTGAGTATAGATCCATATCGTCGGCTCTTTTCCGTTTGGGTGGCCACAAATAGATTGACCGCATGGGTAGAGCTATCTAAGACCGTATACGCATTCTGATGCGAGACCTCGAAGTTGTAAGGGAAATGGGCAGAGGCATAGTCCTTGCCATTAATGCTAGCGAGTGCATTGAGTGTGCCCTCTGTCTGATTTTCGGTAGCTACCACGATGAACTCAGCCATGGTCGCGAATCTTTTGACATTTTCCAGGGCCACGGTCATTTCGTACTTCGGAAAATCGTCGCTGTACAAGAGCTGGAGGGGATTGCCTTCATGTTCGTTATCCTCACGTGCTCTCGCCGAGCAAACGATTTGCGTCGTATTGCGAAACTTGTAGGCAGATGAGCCTGTAAACTCGCATCTGTCCACGTATCGTTTCAGGGTTTGCCAGCTATCTCCACGATCCCTGGAAATCGTAGCCTCCAGATAGCAATTGCCATCTTGACATCTGTTACCATGCCATATAAGCCAGTCCGGCCTGTCTGGGTGGAATGCGAGAGGGGGGTTGCCGCTGCTAGTGTCCGGGGGGTCCCGCGGTTGAAACGAGTAGAAACTCCGGCCGCGGTTGACGGTATAGTAAACTTTGCCCTTCTCAGTTAAGAAGAAGGCCATATCCTTGACATAGGGATGAGTCATGATAGCGTATATGTTTGCATCTTTGAGCTCCTTAGGTACAGCCCAAGATTTGCCGTGATCGTGTGTAATGAATATATCGCCGGCACGAAAATTACTTGCTTTATACGGCCTAGCAATAATCGTCTCATCACCTGCACTACTAGACTCGCCTCGTTCGAGATAATGTTTCTCGAAACGGTCGAAATCGCCCTCGAAGAATTTCAAGACAACTTCAACCTCACCGCTGCCACTGCTGGGGGGACCTTGAGCATCTGAGCATTTCCACTCTTTCTTCTCGTCTTTTTGCTTGCCACTGGTGCGCTTGCACTCGTTGCCAGGAATAAGTCGCCAGCCAGATGGTCCCATAAACGTCTCATCCGGGTCGTTATTCTTGCAAGCGCCCTCGGGTGTTGCGATGGAAACTGCTGGTTTACATTCTCCGTCCTCCTTAACAAAATTGAAATCACATTCGAAGTCGGCATCGGTGCAATCGCAAGGAGTTGATTCCGGGATCGGGTCTTTGAACTCTTTCTTGATGAAACATTGGGCATCCTTCTTGCGTCGGTGATACTTTTGAGTGTGACCCATCACACAAGTGGGCTTCCCGTCATCATCTGTTCGAGCAAACCAGTCCTCCATATCGGTCTCGGCACAAGTATCTTCATGCAAACCTTCAAAGTCGATTGCGAAGACGTAGAAACCGCTGGGCGACTCTCTGGAGCCTTTCCGAGCTGTAAGTATAAACTTCAAGCTGGTCGAGTCTTGAGCAGTCGTCAGCGTCCAAGGTGCAATGCCTTCGTCTTTAGGCAACTTTGTGGTTTTCCAGTTCTGGCCATGGTCGAGGGAGTATTTGATTTCCCGTACATCAGCCTCCTGGCTGTCCTTGACAGCTAATAAAATGGAACCCTGGTCGCCAAACTCGTACTTATGGGGCCCCTTGGGGCCTTGGATCCAGGACCTTCCCGCGTTGTCTGAAATGTAAAGATCCGACTCCCAGTAACCTTTGAGATGTTTTCCACGATTTCCATTGCCCATGACGAGGCCCGGAGCTGGGCTCGAGAAAACTGGACCAACGTTGTTGAGTTCCGTTACCGAGTGAAGGTGAATATTGTCATCACCCGTCTTGACGGAATCGAATGTTCTGCCATCATCAAAAGTAATCAGGGTTTTAAGTTCCTTTCCGGCATCTTCCTTCTCCACGTCTTCCCAGTTATCGACTTGGTTGACCAAGAAGATACCTTGGATGCCGGATACCTTCTCGAAGTCGACATAAGCATCCGGATTGCGATTGGTATGTTCGATGTTCCTTGTAAAGTAGGTGCCATTGGAATTGCTGGTAAGAAGTGTACCCATGGGCTTTGACATGCGTTGACTGGTTCTCACGTCAATCTGGATGCTGTAGTTAGTGCTCTCTAGAACGGTATAGGCTGCTTCGAGGAGTGGGTGGTCGTGGGGAAAGACAGCGCGATGCCACTTCTCGGCGTCGTCCGTTACAAAAAGCGCCATTTCATTCGTGTTTCGCGAAGTCGTGGCTGCTAAGAGGTACTTCTTAACCTCCACCAAGCTCACAATGCCCTGAACAGGGGCGTGGCCGTTTAGTTTTACTTCTTGCTCGTCGATAGTGCCATCGGCACCTGATGAGCCAAAGTAATTGTCTGACACGAATAGGCGATTGTCGTCCTGAGGAGCGAATATGCCTGCTCTGATAATGCATAGGATTCTGTTGGCGTCTAATTCGCTGCGGCCTGTGGTGAAGGCTGGGGACGACTTGGCCCACCAACAGCCCTGCGTACGACCTCGAAGAAACTTGGCTTCAGTTCGGAAACCGTCGGTGGTGTACATGACGAGCTCTTCGCAGAAGCCCTGGCATTCCATGCCGGTAAACAGGATCTTGTCCGGGTCATCGGCGTGGAATACCATCCACTGTCCATACGTGTCGGCAAAGTCGCTCAGATAGGCGCGGGTGTAGAACTCCTCCCAGGTCTGCCCTCTATCATGTGTCCTCCAATGTGTATTGCCAAGGGTCAGCACATAGGCGCGAGTCGGATCGTGTTCGTGCATAACAAGGGCAACTGCCTTGTCGTGTTGGATGCCCTCGGCTTTGGACCAGGTGGCGCCGGCGTCGGTAGATCGCCATATGGTACGGCCGTAGGCTTCTTGAAATATGATGACGTTCGAGCCTTTGAAGTAATTAAGGTTATTGGGCGGGTTTTCGAATGCAGTGACGACGATGCTCGGTTCGTCCTTCGCGAGGACAAGCGAGCTCGTCCAAAAGAGTGTGGATAGAAGCAGAATGGCCGGCCACATGGAGGCTCGCAGCCCCGACGCTCCCGGAGCTCTCATGGTGTTGTAGATAATGATGGCGCCGAGGTGAGCATAGCCAAGTACGTTGTCCTGCGGGACTGGCGGTTAGGCAGACGTTGTTGGCGGGCGAGGGAGCAGGATGCAGGCGAAAGCCAGGGCGAGCTCGAAGGTGGGTTGGTTAGGTCTGGTTGGGTTATGTTAGGTTATGTTAGGTGTAGTCGTAGTTGTAGGTGGATCAAACGATGTGTGTGTGTGTGTGTATTACGTATGTATTGATGTACAGTAAAAGTACAATTGCGGGCAACAGATAAGTAGGTCTAGTAGGTTAAACGGACATGTAATAAGGACGGGGCGGGCGGAAGATCAGAGACAGCACTAGATAGATACCTAGGTATACCTATGGGTGCTGCTACTGGCTGGAGCTTGGCGTATCGTATCAATATGTATGAAGATGTGGTGGGTAGGCAAGGAGGAACAAGAGAGAGGTTACGATAATCAACGACAACGATGAGAATTAGATGTTTTGTTGTGAAGTTAGGTCCATACCTAGGTATGTACTTAGTCTTTTTGGTTTCAACAAGTGGCATCAGTCTCAGCTTTTGCGCCGCGCGGGCATACAGGGATTGGTGTTAGTAGTGTGCTAAAATAAGAGGCCCAGAGGCCTCAGCGTCCTTATCCAAGGTACCTGGCTTACGTATATAAATATATATACATGCGATGTAACCGATACTTATCTGCCCTAGGCACACATACATTATGTACATGTATGTTAGCGAGTGCATTCCTTCCGTCACGTAAGGTACCTAGCTTACGAAATATACCTGGTAGGCAGGGTTAGATACCTACATAGGTAGGTACATACATGTGGGCTTGGATCCACAGCTACCTACATAGCTAAGTACTGTCATCGATTCCGCTTTCGATAGGCACTCCACTGGTGGTTATCTACATATGTACTCCTTACTGCATAGGTACATACCTAAGTACGGTACCGTAGGTCTTCGGGTTCCCGGCCAAGCGAATCACTTTAGCCAATGATATAATCGCGTTTGCCTTATACTTTCTGTCTTTGTCTTCTTATATTGAGGTTTCTAGGTCCCCCTTTTCGTATGGTTATCTCTTAGCTAGGTAAATAGTAGTATGTAGCAGGTAGGATGTGTCTCAACTACCTTCAGGAGTTTGAAAGTCTCCAGCTTGAGATAATAATAGCCTAGCTAAATACTTGGATAACATGCAATATCCAGGTAAAATTCCGCTATGACTTCTCCTACCAGCACCATAGTAGTAACCTAACCCAAGGTTCTGCCGCATAGGCACTCAGACCAAGGCACGTCATCCCACTCCCGATGTCCCTCACCCCCATCGCTGTTCACGATAATGACGATAAGCTGCTTTTTGTGCTAGTTTCTATAATGAACCCCGCCTAATTCGACTTAAAGTACCTAGGTCGCAACGATCCTCCCCATACAGGCAACATATTAATAATTAATTGTAGATGAACACCTGAAGGCGTTGGTAGTAGTGGAAGTAAGTAGGTAGGTAGTAAGAGTGGACGTGAAACGGCGGCCACACATTAGTCTACAGCCCCAGTCCAGCTGGGTGTAGGTATGGAATCGAAGTAGGTCGTGGATGCTGCCCCCTGAACCACGGAGACCGAATCATTAGCAACATCCTCCGCAATCCTCCATCCTTCTGCGGAGGAAGTATTCCAATGCGCAATCTCGTGGTCTCTTGGAAAGGGCCTCGCGTAGCAAACGATGCATTCCCTGGACGTCATTCCGGTCCTCGTACCTGACAGCCCCTTTCCAGGGGGCCATTGTCTTCCGTAGACGCTCGAAATCTTCCCAGGAACGGTATATCGTGCAGGCTCGGTTGTGATCAAAGTAAAGGATTATCTCGTAAACAAGGGCGTAGTCTTCGTAGGCGGTATTGCATAACGTAGGACTTCTGACCCAGCAGTTGCGAGGAAGCCGTCCTACCCCGTTGTAGATGTGGTGGTGTTTCCGGGAATGGAGTTGCGGCTTAGCCGGTGCGAGCTTTGGTTTAACATGCATGGTTGAATCGTGAAATCGTAGAAATTGGCGTAACTCAAGGTAGTCGTAGAGAGGTGGGCAAAGGAGTAACTTAGGTAGGTGGGTGGCAGTTAAGTAGGTAAAGAGTCGGACAGGTAAAGACAGGTAGGAAGGGAATAATAATATAGAATTAAAACTACTGATTAAATTTATGGACTGCGCCAGGCAGCGAAGTTGCCTTCTATGCGTTGATATCTTGCGGTGTGTTGATCGTAAAGTAAAGCCTATAACAACTATACTGTCCTCTCCCTACTACCTGCATGTGATGCCCAGCACTAATACACATACACCAGTAGCGTCTTGCGGCTCACTTCGACTTTTATTGCCCGCCATTCGCGAACCACCCTCTCGGGATTGGCCGTGCGCATAACAACCTCGTAAGGCTGTCAATAAACCCAAATTGCGAGTGCACGTTAGAAGCCTGCCTGAAACAGGGCGGTGTTGTCCAGAGAGATCAGGTGAAATCAGGCATGAAACAGACAACCCCGTCCAGCCCCGTCATTCATGGCTGAGCTGCCCCCGGCGCATAAGCGTGAGACAAGAAGACAGGCTCGAAAAGCCTCTGGAAGCAGCAGCAACCCTAGAAGGGGGAAACCTGTTGTTTGGTTCCCAGGAGAACCTCTTGTGAGATGTTGCTGCCGATGAGTCAAGCAGGAGATCAAGCAACACTGAAGACGAAAAGAAACCAAACAGAGATGGAAGACAAAACAGAAAGGGGGCTAACAATGAAGCAGAGGTTTAGAAGACTCATCTCGGCACGGCGTACACACCTTTGAAGAGATGGACTTGGGGGCCACGCTACTAGCAATTTAAACCCCCAGACCCGTTGGAGCCAGATTCATTCGTATTTACTATCCAACGACGAGACGATGAGAATCGGTGAATCATTCGGTCCTTTCGAGGAGGGAAGAGGTGCGGCGGAGAAACAATGCGTACTTACCTAGGTAGATACCTATATGTTAAGTAGATATATGATCATATCTGACTTATATACCTCCGTCTTGTTCCAGTTGTACACTAGGTACATAGGTAAGCAGGTAAGTATGGAGAGGTAAGTCAACAGTTACATGTCTAATATTAATTTGTTCTGCCTACATTGATACCTACATTGTACTACACACCTACATATCTCAACTATACCCTTAGGATGTATCTGACTTAGGTACCCTATTCACATCTGTCAAGTTTCATTGGACTACAATTACTGCATACTACTTACCTACACAGGTCTGGTAGACAGACAGGTGAGGTAGGTAGGTAGGTACCTAACCTAGGTCAAATACGTTCAATAGATACTAGTAGCTGAGCTAACTTGAAACACGCAATAAACCCTGCAATTATGAAACGCCTCTTTTCCTAACTAGAAGCTTCTAATTCCACTTACGACAGTGGGAATCCCTGATTTACTCCGAGACTCTTGGCGAATAATACCCTATAGCTGCGTTGATGTTTACACACTTAACCTGCTAGTCTGCTTACGGTAGATGAGGGGCAGGGGTTTCTATACCAACGGACTCAAGGGCTAGCTTGAGATGTGTAAGACATACTTCCTACATATCCTCAACCTACATAGTATGGCATAGGTACATCAAATGTATTTACATGAGCAGGTTATACAACAACAAACTACATAGGTATGCTACATCAAAGTACCTATTACATTTTCTCCAGCGCTACATACATATAGTAGTGAGTACCTAAGTAGGGTTTACCTATATGGTGCAGAATTCCTAGTTACCTATTTGATCGGATGCATGAATCAACGCCACAAGATGCAATTTCATATAAATGCCTGCCTATCTACATCATAGTGTACATTTGTGTTTGCAGGCGACATGCGTGCTGCGGAACATCGACTAAGGTACCTACATGCCGTGGGGCCTTTGAACCCCTCCACGATCCTCTAATGACACCAACCTTGAGCCTTGCCCATACCTTCCCCCTTATTATTGCGCGAGACTATTCCCTTTATGTATATAACTAAGTTATGGGAGACGACTAATAAAAAAAGTCAGTTTAATGCGAAATGGATGAATACTTGCTACTTCGACTCATGGCCTGTGTTGAAGTGTATCTTGACATTGATATCCATTAGATCTACCTAGGTTAGGTATCTAGGTAGGTACATAGGTCGGCCAGTCGTGTATTTATAGATCTACCAATCCATGCATATACAGATATAGTAAAATATGGTATGTGTAGATCGATCACTTAAAGGCAACTATATACATACCAGACATATATGTAGGTACACAGTACCACACCAACCTAAGGTTAGTGTAGAAGAGAAAGAAGGGGCGGGTGGGAGAGAGCATGGATGCCCTGCGAAGGTAAACAGAGCGGGAAGCGTGTTTTTCTTTTTTTCTTTTTTTTAAGTCCAAGGGATTGGATGGGTGTACCTTAGTGATACACATAAATATCACGTGGGCTCCCACTATGTTCGCGTACCTGCTAGGTAGGCACGGCAATGCCTACATGAGGTAGGAGGTACCTCTAATAATTACATGTATCTCTAACTCTCCTGCCCAGTCCAAAACATCAAAACATCGCACTTGTCTTTTTTCCCTCCTCTCAATCCTTATCTCGCATTTCTCTTCTTCTTCTCCCATCGCCATTTTTACTGCCCCCCTCACCAACCCGTATACTTGCCTTTGCGATTGCATCCTCCCTCGACATTTCGCGACACTTCCTATCGCAGCATTCCCGGCGCATCATATAAACTCCTGGCTAAGAAAGCCGATATATTTGGCAAGCAACCAAAACGGCAGCACGTCCTCCACACCATGGCGTTAGCGGCCGTGTATAAGCAGTTTCTTGCTGCGCCGAGCTCATCCCAGCTTGTTGATGATGCCTCTCTCCACTATGTCACCACCACTACCGGCTACAGAGGCGCCACCGACATTATCAAGCACCTCAATACCACGCGCAACCAAATCAAGAAGGAGAAGGAAGAATTCCTCAGCGCCATTGAGGGACGAGACGCCCTTGCCGCCGAGGTCGACACGGTATTTGAGTTCGTCACCAGCGGCGGTCCTTACCTACCCGGCATGGACGACAATTTTCTTGCTGACCGTGTCGTCTACCTCCCTGTGGTATGTTCTTTGGCCTTGTTCTATGATGCGCTTGGTGCTAACTCGTCTGTTGCGCACAGATCCACATTGTTACGTTCGACGACCACGGCAAGATTCGGCAGATTCGGCAGACTTGGGATCAAGGGTCTCTCCTTAAGCAGCTCGACATTATCGGCAAGACAGGTCGTAACTGGCCTATTCGTGACAGCAAAGAGCAAATCAAGTTGATTGAAAGCTGTGTCAAGTCTTCGAATGTAGCGGCTACCAGTCAAGCCTCAGACGATTTCACCGTTCGCTCTCGTGGAAACTCAAATAACATCCTGCGCGATCCTCATGCCTCTCTTTCCTTGTTTGCGCCCCGCGAGGAGACCGAACCTAACATCGCATCCGTCATTTCCCCCAAGGGTGGCGCTCGTCCGCGACAACGCGACTTTACCGAGATTCTAGGTGACGAGCCAGTCGATGCCCCTACATCTCCAAGTGCAGGTCGCGAGCGGTCCCAGTCTCCGAACAAAGCCATCGCTCCTAAAGCTGGCGCAGCAAAGAAATTCCAGCCTAGCCGCCTATTCGAAGCTGAAGAGGTAGAGGAAGAGGAAGAGCAGGCACCCGACAACAGGAAGAGCTTTTACCACCCTAACCCCAAGAAATATAACCACTTTGATTTTGCCGATGGGTCCGATCCCCAGGACGCCCCGCAGCTGGGGGATCCAACTCCACAGAAGACCAAGCATTCCAGTCAATGGTCATTTGACGATTTCGTTACTCCACAGAAGGCCCATCCATCCAAGCTTATCCGCAGTCAGAACGTCCGTCATTGGGGGCCCGAAGACGACGAGGTCCAGGAGACTCCTGCACGTAAGCCTATACAGGGAAAGCCACGCCGCGATGCCGAACCCCACTTCGAATTTGTCGATGACGGCACGCCGAAGGGGCAGCCTCGGCCTGCACATCCACGTGGTGCTACCCATAACAACGGCCTAGGTTTATATAAGAATAATCTGTATGATGAGGACGGAAATGCTACGCCTCCTGCAGGAGAACCGCAACCCCTCGGTGCCATCACAAATCACAAAGACCGCGGTCGCGACTTTGAGTCGCATTGGGACATGACCGATGACTCTCCTGCCCAGAAGCCGCAATCGCAGGTTCGTGTCGGCGATGACCGCAAAAAGGCAGTCAAAATGATGGACGCCAACTGGTCTTCGTACGACAAGTCCCCTGTTCAGAAGGAGAACCGGCCCCTGCCCTCGAAGAACGGAGGCAAAACAGGTGACGATCGAGGCATTGCGATTGGCGGTGATGGTATGGGCGGCGGGAAGGGATCTAACCGAGATTGGCTTTTTGGCGAGGACGACGATACTCCAGCCACCAAGCCCGCCCCCGCTAGGAAGTCCGCGGCAAAGACCAGCTTCAACTGGGATTTCTAGAGCCGCGAGGGAAATGACAACTATGCGCTGAGATGAAGGGAAAATAGATTCATCGACAATCAGCACACCAGATAATCATTTCTTGTAATGATGGACAATGTTCTAAATGCCCGCATACGAATCATGAATATTAAGCAGAGGCAATTGGTCTCCTCCCGCTTTTGATTTTGGCATAGAGAAACAACACAATTCTCGGCACTGATCTGCTTGACAACGAGGAGGATTTTCCCCAACCTGCTACCATCGAGAGTAGTAGGTAGGTGTGAGCTATGTTCCATACTCCAAGGAGTATTCGATTTGACAGGGTTACATACACCACGAACAGGCTTCTTCCAATCGAGAGCTTGTTGAGGGAAGGGGAAAAAAATACGGTGTAGTAGTAGTAATTGGCTTATACTGAGCTCTTTTTTCTCTTTTTTTTTTTTCTACTTTTTTTTTCTTGATTCATTGCCCTGGGGCGTCTTGTAAAGTGGTTGTACTTTTTTTGTTGTTCTGGTTTTTTCTTCTTTTCTTTTCAGGATTCCTACCTAACCTACCAGGAGATGTATTTTCCTTGGGCTTGGCTTGGTGGACTTTTTTTCGTTATTTGTATGTCTAAGATATTCCCAAAAAGAAACGAGTTTAGTTTTTTTCTTTTTTTTTTCTTTTTACCCCGTTCATTCGACGGGCAGATAAGAGATGCATTTGATACCTGGAAAAAACAAAAATCGTTTGTCTGATTGCTGCTGTGTATCTCTCTAAGCTAACTTTGTCGGGTTGCCTGCCTGCCCCTGCCCCCCGATGTTATATACCTATTTGATGTTTACAAGAACGAGAAGAAGAAAAAAAGGAGACCAAAAAAAAAAAAGAAAGGCAAATGCCCTGACTCTTTACTTACCTTGTCCAGAACTTTTCCTAACCTACATCGAATGTGCTCTTATTGACCGTTATTAGGGAAATGGGAAATGAGTAAAGTAGTGAGTAACCTAGTAGGGTATATATATACAACACCAAGGGCAGCTGGCTGGCCGAGGGCTCCCCGATACTCATCATCTATTCGTTAATTATCATCAAGTCTCTCTCTCTGTCTGTCTGTCTATCCCTATCCCTTCGTAATATTAATATCATAACGGAGAAAGACCCTAAACCTCTCTCATTTCTCTATTTCGCTCTCAACACAATTCAAAAAGGTATCAACCCAGTTCAACATCACCAACCACCAACCACCAGCCAGCAAACCCTCTTCCCCCCCCCTTTACTCCTACACTATAACATCCATCCATCCATCCATATCCCAAATCAAGGGGACAAAAAAAAGGAAAAGAAACGCCCTGTTACCCTTCCCCATTGAATCCTCCTCTCATCCACGTCTCTCTTTTCAAATGATATAGTTAGGTATCCCGCTGTCGCTTTCGCTAATAAAAAACCCCACTTTAATACATATCCAAATATTTCTCCAACAAGCAAAAAAGTAAAGTAGCAGCCAATAAATCTTTAAAAAAACATTCCCACAACTCCCACCTCCCTTCCTGGATATCAAAATAAAAGGGGGCAAATTGCGTTTTACAAAAGGCGACCAGTGTTAAAATTCTTACACTCCCCAAATTTAAAAAAAATAAAATAAAAAAAATAGACAAAAAATAACCCTAGCACAAAAACCTATATATCTTCTTCCACCTCGGCCATCCCTTTCTCTCCTCATTCTCCTGCGCGAGCAGGATGGGTAGGTTGAAATCGCGGCGTCCCGTGTCGATGTCCATGTCGGCGATGCGTATGACCGATGTTTTGTGGAAGAAACGGTGGGCGACGTAGAAGATGATCACAACGGGGGCGGCGAGGTAGACGAGGAAGAAGCTCTTGGCGAGCTCGGCAGACGACATGTGCTCGTAGCCGACGGGCCACGCGCCGACCCAGAACTGGGCGATGAGCACAACTATATTAAAGACGAAGCCGAGCCACGAGCCCAGCACGCCCACCTGAGAGCGGAAGGCGAGCTCCCGCACGCTGTGGCCCTTGCTCGCCCACGCCTGTCGGAACCGGATGTGCGCCAGGCAGATGGACGCCCATGTGAAGATAGATGAGAGGCCTGAGATAGCGACAAGCCAGTCGAGAACTTCCCCCTGGTCGTTGAGGTCGGCTAGGTACGCAATCAGGCCTATCGAAGAGGCGACGAGAATAGACACCAACGGGCGGCCGCGGCGGTCGATGTATGATAGGATTTTAGGGGCTTGGTTTTGGTCTGCTAGTGCGGCTAGTGTCCGCGAGGAACCGAATACAGACGAATTTCCTACCGACAACACAGCAATGAGGATTACGACGTTCATCACGGACGGCAGGACCTCAATACCGGCATTCTCGATAGCAATAACGAACGGGGATGCCACAGTCGGGCTTGAGTCGGAAAGGAGGAGACGCTTGTCATTGTAGGGCACAAGCAGCCCGATGAGGGTCAGGGCGACGATATAAAATAGAGTTATACGCCAGAATACCTGCTTGATAGCCGTGGGAAGTGATTTGCGAGGGTTGGCTGTCTCGGCAGCAGCTAAACCGACTAGTTCGGTGCCCGCGAAGGCGAAGGCGGCGGTGACGAACACGCTGCATAACCCTTTGAAACCGTTATGGAATGCGCCGGGGTCTCTCCAATAAAGGCCCCCGATATATCCGCCGTCAGGTACACCCCCTATATTTAGAACAATACCCAGCAGGCTGGAGGGGAAAGTTAGCAAATGTAAGACACCAATGAACGTATAACGGATGGGGAGGAAATAATGTGGTTCTCGGGCATCTCACATGAAACCAATGACGGCGATAACCTTGATGATTGCGAAGACGAATTCCGCTTCGCCATAGCCCTTAACACCAAACAAATTGATAACGACAACTGCGATCAGGAATATAGTAACAAATATGGCCTTATTTATATTCGGGTTCCAGTATGTAATAGTTATAGAGGCAGCAATGACTTCCAGGGGCAGAGCCACGAGCCATTGCAACGCATAACTAAGACAGCAAATACATTTAGCCAAATCCAGTGCAAGACAGATAGCGAGAGAAGAGGAAGGGAGGTAATTCGGGTTTCAAAATAGACATACTTCCAACCCATGGCAAACCCCCACGAGGGGTCGAGAAAGCGTGTCGAATAAGCAGAAAAGGAACCGGCGACAGGAAAGGAAACGGCCAGCTCGCCTAAGGCCTGGACGGTGCAGTACAGCATGAAGCCGACAAAGAGATAAGCCAGGAGGATAGACGCCGGACCTCCGGTCTCAAGGGCGCGGCCCGAAGCGACGAACAGACCGGTGCCTATGGAACCGCCGATGGCGATCATCTGTAAGTGACGGCCCTTGAGCTTCCTAGCGAGATGCGACTGGGCCGTCTGTAGATTGGCCAGGCGCACATCGTAGTAGTGCGACTGCGATCCCCTCCGGGCCAGGAACGGCCTGTGCAATTGGGCGGCCTCGGCAGCCTCGGCGGCGGCGATTTCATCCAGCGGGTTCTTCGGGCTGACGTGCTGGTTCGGATCACGACGGAAGCCGTCGACGAGACGGTCGATGAAGCGCGGCGGCACCGTCTCCTCGTACTGAGGTTCGCGCATGGTGTAACTGCTGCCCGGGGCAAGCGAGTCCTCCTTGATGGTGAAGATGGTGTTCATCTCGATGTCGCGACTGCTGTACGGCGGCGGCATGGTGGATGATGATGATGCGCGGGGATGCGTTCCGCCTCGAGGGCGGGCGAGAGAGCGTTGCGCACCAGGCTGGAGGACGATGATGTAGGTGCAGTCGTGGGCACAGATGTACCAAGCCAACGTGTGCGTTTGAGGCTCGTGTTGGGCGAATGGCGTGCTCAATTGGCTGGATGATACCTACCTCATCTACTATACCAAGAACCCTGAACTGTCGCTTGCGTTTGCGCTTGGCACAAGAGCTGTTGTAGGAAAGACGGATGGCAGTCTGGGGCAGTAGAAGAAGAGAGGGAGGATGGGACGGATCGATGGCGACCTACCGTACATAGGTAAGTACGCTTATCATTCTGTATTACTAGAGATAAGAACCCGAGATAACACTTACCTACATGGAGGCATTTCTCCTCCTCCACTAAGGAAGGTACTAGATCCTGGAAATACATGGTGTTTGTAGATGGAGGTTTCATATACATGTATGTATGTACCTGAGGTACGTATACCACATACATCTTGATTTAGCAAATCCCAGGTGCATTTGATACTACTTATAGTACTAAGTTAGTATGTACCTACATTTACTGCACCTTACACTAGATAACCAGGGCCTTAACTTTAAGTTACCTGCATAACCTACATAGTACCTACTTACTATACTAGTACCTACTAATATAGAACACCGAACACGTAATCTAAGCCACCTTACTTAACGTACGGAGTACGTCAATACCAGACACAAGTATAAGTAGAGTTCACCTTGTTGAACGTCTATGCAGCTGCACTATAACCACCTACTACCTTAGTACTTACCTATATATATATATATATACTAAGTAGGTAGGAAGTATACTACTCACCGTAATGTCAACTAGGTCCGGGCTCCGCCAATCGTTGTCGTCCCGCCTTTGCCTCGATATTACTTAGTACTATTCATTCGTCGTTGTTGACTGTAAGCAAATAGTACTACTACTAGCAACTGACAAAAATCGTGATGCTTTACCAACTCTGGCTTCTTCTCTATTTGAATAGAATCAAGAATATCTAGCGAACATGGTAGCGAAGCTTTTACATCTTTCTAACCGAGTTCATCCCTACCAGAATGCTACTATATATGAATCAAGCGCAGGCATGCAACCAGCAACCTACACCCCCCAACCAAACCAATTGCACCAACGCCTGTTTACCCTGTACCGCTTTATTCGATAATTTTCCCATCTGCGTCTCTCGGTTTCCGCTTCCACCCAGTCGAAAAGAGCTGGCCCATATCGAACCGCGGTAGGGGATGTGCCTCCGTATTGATGACGATTTTGTCCAAAGGAAGGAGGTCGCTGGGCGAGAAGAGTAGGTAAAAATATTTCAACGTCTCTGCCAACCAGAAGCTCTCCATGTTATCACGCATTACCGGCGGTATTTTGTTCGCATTTGACAAGCTTGAGAACCCGCCACCGTCTTCAACCGCCGTGTGATTCATGAAGGACTTGAACATCTCCCATCCCCACTCGCGGTATGTAATATCACCTGTGATCCGCCACATGTAGAATAGGCTTTCCACCGTCTCGGGCCGCTGCAGGTTGTGCACGTCCATCGCGTGCACATCGTAGTCCTTCCTCCACTCAGCATCGGGGGCTTCGTCGAAGTTTAGCGGTGCCTGATGCGGCGCAGATTCAGGCAAAGGTGGGTTGGCAATCTTGAAATAAGTGATCTCAGCCGCCAAGCCCGTTGCCATCCACTTGTACATCCCCCAACAGGTCTGCATCAGTTCTCTTGCTAGTTGCATGTCGGCTTCATTCTTTTTAGTCCAAGTCGTCGTCTTCCTGGCTTCCGCCTCGGTTAATCCACCCGTAGCACCGAGCGCAATGGTTCCCGGCATGAAACAAACCAAGTGATCCATCTTAGGTGACAGTGCTCCGTTCAGACCGTCGGGGCGTTCGCCGATGATCGTGAACCTCGAAGGCTCTGTATAGGTGATAAGATGATCGCGGACACCTTGAAGCGATTCGTCCCACATCTCCAGGTAAACGGGTTCCTGCTTATTTGTTTGCAGGTATTGCTTAATTAGGTATTCGTAGTAGGAATCTCCTCGGCTTCCTAGGCGGATGTTGTGCCCCCTGAATGTGCCATCAGTAGCATAAATATAGATGGGCACCAAGCCAGCCTCGGCTCCGTTGTTATCAACCACCTCCATCACTTTCTCAGCCTTGTCCCAGAAGTATTTCTCACCCGTCAGTTTGGCGAGATATTTGAACTCAAGCTGCAGAGTAGTAGTCTCGGCAGTAGATGACGCGCCGCCTTCATCGTGGGCAGGGAGAGGTTCATACTTGCCGATATTGACGCTGGCGTAGGGAACGCCAGAAGGCGAATCGAAGGCTACCACTAACCTGTCGGCTAGATCTTTAGCCTTTTCAAGGTAGAGATCCTCTCCAGATGCGCCCGGGTCATCTTCGGCTAGCGGGGCCAGTTGAGGGAACTCGTTCGAGAGATAGTGGGCGGAAAGGAGACCACCTAGCATGCGGATGGTAGTCTCAAAGGTGCTGACATCCTGATCTTGATCGTATGTCAGGGAGTTGGAGATCCATTCTCTCGCATGAGCCACGCGGGAGGTAAGATTCATCAGGATCATGGTGTCTAGAGCATCAACGATAATCCAACCCATTCCCTTGGGCGCCATCTGACGACCCTTCTTTGACACGGGGTGGAATTCATCATAGCCTAGACGAAGTAGAAAATAGGGGGGAAAAGGTTAGCCAATATACTATAATAGGAGAAACACTAGGTGCGGCCCGGGACACCTACCCCAAGCATATCGCTGGTAAGCGTCGAAGCTCAAGGTGAAAGCCTCGACAACGTGATCCCTTCGCTCCGACCAATCTACCGCCGTCTCAGATCCGGAGCTGGATTTGAGCCAGGGCCATGCTGGGGTTGGCGAATCAGCCGTATCATGGTTCCGGCCGAATGCGCCAAAGTAATAGAGGAGAGAGACTAGTAGCAGGACGAAGGCGAATGTACGCTTTCTCCGCCAGAGGGGCCTTGCACGGTGGGAGGCGGGATAGGCGTAAGGCTTGTCCTTGTACATGGGAAGGGTGTTGCGATTGTCGAAGAGGCGATCCTGCACACCACCGAGTATTCCAGCGTTCTTGTTGGGACCTCGAGCGGTGACGGCAGTATTACCCCAGATGTGATCCTCCACTAGGCGCTGGGGGTTGGAGAAGGAGGGAACATTTTTAGGGACGGAGAATGACATGTCAAGCTCGTCGACAGCTTGCTTGCTCCTCTCGATAGCGTTCACACCCGCCTCAACGGCCCGTTCGGTCAGGTCAACGGCTGCGCGCGAAGCAGTGGTTTTGAGAATAGAAAGGGCGCTCGTCCGATGGAGATTAAAGGGATCGCGAACGTTCATGGAGCAGGCAAGCCAGATATCCCATCAAGGCTGCCCCGTACCATGTACGCTGTGTACCTAGGGAGTAAGAAGGAAGCTATGGTGGCTGTCGACGGGTCGGCGGGTCGGTTTGAGTCGCAATGGGATGGGATGGATGTCAAGAAGCTATGGAATAGGTAGCAAGAGGAAATTAAATTAAAGAAGCGAAGTTGAAGACGAAGGCGAAGGTGAAGGCGAACTAGGTGACATGCTCATAGCCTTGCATATATGTTGCTCTCTACACGCTAGTCGAGTTGAGGCAAGCCGTCGAATATATGTAGGTAGGTAATGAAAGCTGTACACTACTACCTAGGTATGTTGGTGGATGGGGTGGTAAGGCAAGGGGAGCAGAAGATATTGGCCCAGACAGGACAGGCAGAGAGAGGGAAGAGGGAGGAGGGATAAAGATGGATGCGCAACAAAGAGATAAATAAATTACAGCATGTATAAAACCAAGGTGAAGCGAGGTGGGCTGGCTGGCTGGTTGTCCTTAACGTAGGTACACCGATGAAGCACCGTTGATTGGCACTTGAGGCATTCCTCCTCCCTTGTGTTAGTCGTACAAGCGTTTTACTATATTGCTCAAGTCGGGTATGTACATAGCATTATCCGATGTTCCTAGTATGGATCATAAGTACTATGTTTGTTGGAATCAAATGCACCTCAAGCTACTGTACTAGAGAGGGGGAAAAAGGACAGCTGGAAACTTTTTGAGTTGGGGAAAGCATTAGTGTAACAGGCAACCCTGGTATTAGTGGTGGACTACCTACCTACATTATGTAGGTATATAGTACATCTCTTTCTAGGAATTGTTACTTTGTACATACATTGTAGTATGTTAATACAATGTTGTATGGGCAGTGGTGCCTTGCTGACATACATAAATACATGACTGTAGGTACATAGGTACTTAGTAATTTACAGTACCTAGATAAGTAGGTACCTATCTACATAATGTTATGTATGTAGGTTAGGTACATAGGTATCTTAGGTACTGCCACTGCCACCTTTTACCCCCATTTGCTATCTGCCACCTGCCCCTCATCGAGCCTTATCCAACAAGCACCACCAAAACCTACTACATACCTAGGTACATATGTATTGATGTACCTACAAACCGTTGACTTAGTAGTGGTCAATAGAGATATGTAACCCTGCCTATCATACCCTACCCACCTACATCAAGTGCGTATGAACGAACATAGGCAACATCAAATCGATCCAAGATACATAGTTCACTTTTTTACACGCCTCGACACTCTGCATTCAGTGCACCGAGGGAGAACACTAACCTTACGTCAAGATTTATCTACAATAATTGAACCACCAAACGAGCTGTGGACAGGAACAGTCAGTATATATATATATATATATATACTTGCATAAACGCTTTCACACTCGCCAATCTCCCAAATCATCTCCAAACAATCAAGCAGGCATTATCACATTTCCATTTATGCTGTTTACCTCTGGTCATGGTATATGACTTACCTAGGTATATGTATACGACACATCGATATATAGAGTGGGCAGGTGCTCGGGACAAAGATGGACGTGGATTCACCTACTACAGCTACAACTGCGACAACAACAACAACAACAACAACCACTTCTCCCAACGCTACCCGTAATCGCTCGACATACCGGTGCTATCCCTACCTGACCGACGAAGAGTTCGCCGAGACATGCCACTACCTCGACAGCAAGTACTGCCAGGCCACCCTGGGCTCCCTGAGGAAAGACTGGAGGCTCAACGTCCATAATGCCCTCGATACCTCCTTCGACGCCCATCGGAGACTCGTCACCTTCTTACAGATCACCAAACCCCTGGATGGAAGCGTAGCCGACCAACAGCTCGCCTCACAGATAGACAAGCTAGGCCTGGACCACAGCAGTTCAGAACAGGGTAGGAAACGATACAGCACCCGGCAAAGAAACACGACCAGTGCAGACCGAATGATGATAGAGATGGAAGAGTCAGACGTGGTAAGGCATAGTCGTAACTCTTGCGCGTGCCCATTTCGTATACTAACACACATCTCCTGCCCAGGACGTTCTTCCTAGACAGTCATCTAGACCCTCCTTCCAGTCTGGTTACGTCAATTACGAGATACACCTTCACCCGACATACCGTGCGCCGTGTCTTTGGTTTAGCCTACATAATCTACCCATTGACGAGTCGCCCCTTGACGTTGACACGGTCTTCCGGCACCTAGTACCCGACCAATTCAAGCAACCTCTTCGGAGCCAGGGGCCCATCGGGGCCATCTCAATCGACGTGAGTCTCTCGCCTGCGCTATAGACGTCAATCATGCGTTCTTCTTGTAGGGAATTTATTTGCCTCTACCTCATGACTAATGTGAAGTGTACAGCACCATCCCGTCACTGGAGTACCGACATTCTTCGTCCATCCGTGTCTTCTAGGGGACGCCATGGCTGGCTTCGACTGCTCCAAGGAAGATTACCTCACTGTGTGGCTCGGCTTGGTAGGAGGCTGTGTCGGACTCTGGGTCCCCAAGGAGATGGCCATGGTTAGCCAAGGTTGAAACCCCCGCCCCCCTCCTTTTCCCTTCTGCCCCGGGTAGAAAGTTGCCCATGGCAATATATGTCGCGGCAGGCACGGTAGACAGGCCACCGATGACCGGGCTTTCACTCGTCGTCACTGTCTTCCTCCATGGCTACATCCTCATCGCTGTCCTCCTCTTCCTCTTCGTTGCGAGGGCGCTTCTGGCCACGGGAATCAGCACCTGAGGCATCGGCCACGGCACGGTCTGAAGATTGGAGCGGCTTTGAAGGTAAACCATGGGTCGTAGGAGCAGTGGGAGGAGCGACCGACGATCCAGGAGCCGGAGCATTGAATATGCTTTGTTGAGTTTCGGTCATCTCAACATTCGCGGGGGCAGTTCCTGGCAGCTTATAAGTGCCGTCTAGTTTAGCAACAGTATCGGACTTTGACTTCGCGTATTGTATTTTCTATTGGCATAGCGGTTAGTCGGGATAGGGTCTATCGTATCAGACAAAAACAGACTAGTCTAGAACATACCAGATCTTTGCCCAAGAACTGGAAGCCATCGAGAGACCGCATGGCTTGCGTAGCAGCTTGGGTGTCACGGAAGACAATATGAGCTTGTCCACGCATCTTCATTGTTTTCAGAGCAACTACATCGAGCACCGGACCGTAGGTGGAGAAGAGCATGTACAGAGCCGTCTTCAAGTCTGCCTTGTTTATCTTCGCCGACGGGAGATTGGTCACGTAAAGTCTGCCATGTTGAAAAGGAAAGGTCAGCGTGCGCAGCTGCATAGGATGAAGGGCGAGGTGCATCAAGCTACTAACGTCTGATTCGGGGGAATCGGTGCTGTCTTGACACCGGCCTTAGGCGGCAGAGTCCGCGCAGTGGTAGTAGTGGCCATTTGCGAAAATATCTTCAGTGTTGTCGTTGGGATAGTTTCTACTCTGGCATTGTCTTCGCTTCTGTCAGCAACACAGACACACGCGTGGGTGGATTTCTGTGGTGGTAGTAGAGATGGGGGGGAGAAATGCGATTGATGGATTGGATTTCTAGTGTAGTTGTGGTTAATGTTAGTGGGTCGGCTGCCCAGGTACAAATTACCCACCTACTACTTATTACACTACTAGGTAGTATGTAAGTACTTAGTAGGTTAGTACTACATACCTACCTACAGGTATGTACATAGGTATATAAGTGTGACGCAGCCGCGCAGGTTTAGCCCCATTTCCAACAGCCAAGATCCGGCCTTGCTACTTAGGTACCTATGTACCTCCTCTACCTATACCTGACCCTCATTGCGTAACGCAGCGAGCTTCTGCATCGTTAATCAACTTCCTCCTCCACCAAAACCTGGTCGTGATAGTAGAGCGCTATACTCCTATCACAAGATTCAACAGCTACACCCAACACCCTCCCTCTTCGTTACCAGAACCCGAAACCCCACCCATCATGGCCGCCCCTGAGGTTCACCATCTTTTCCACCGGCCCATCGCCGACCACTCCTTCTCGGCCGACCGCCAGACGCTGGCCGTTGCCAAAGACACCACCGTCGAGCTGTATGGCAAGGTCGGCAGCGCCTTCAAGCTGAAGGACGAACTAAAGGGCCACGACAAGACCATCACCAGTGTCGATATCGCTCCTAACAGTGGCCGGATCGTCACCTGCTCGCAAGGTGCCTCCCCAACAACCCCCCTTATCGCATGGATGATTCGTGCCCAGAGAGTCTAACAAAACACCCGGCTTTCCTTACGAAATATAGACCGAAATGCGCTCGTCTGGGAACCCTCCCCTACCGGCTACAAGCCGACCCTCGTCCTCCTCCGCATTGCCCGCGCCGC
Organism: Biscogniauxia sp. FL1348; assembly: GCA_022544895.1. Lineage (NCBI taxonomy): Eukaryota > Fungi > Ascomycota > Sordariomycetes > Xylariales > Xylariaceae > Biscogniauxia > Biscogniauxia sp. FL1348. The sequence continues at coordinate 61,367 of JAJNNV010000017.1, read as the reverse complement.
CACCTTTGTCCGCTGGTCTCCGTCCGAGACCAAGTTCGCCGTCGGATCTGGCGACAGGGTCATCGCCATCTGCTACTTCGAGGAGGAGAACGACTGGTGGGTGTCGAAGCACCTGAAGAAGCCCATCCGCAGCACCATAACCTCGGTCAATTGGCATCCCAATTCCGTCCTCCTCGCCGCCGGCTCCACCGACGCCCATGCCCGAGTCTTCTCGAGCTTCATCAAGGGCGTCGATGCCCGTCCCGAGCCCAGCGTCTGGGGCGAGCGCCTGCCCTTCAACACCGTCTGCGGCGAGTTCCTGAACAATTCGGCCGGTTGGGTGCACTCGGTTGCCTTCTCGCCAAGCGGCAATGCCCTTGCGTTCGCCGCCCACGACAGCAGCATTACTATAGTCTACCCGTCCGGTCCCGAGCAGCCCCCACAGGCGGTTATCAGCGTCAACACGCAGCTGCTGCCCTTCATGAGCATGATCTGGAACGGCGAGAGCGAGATCATCGCCGCCGGCTACGATTGCGAGGCCTTCCGGTTCCAGGGAGGCCCTGGCGGATGGCAGTTAACCGGCACCCTTGAGGCCAAGGGCCGGCCCGGCTCGGGCGATGCCCGTGAAGAGTCTGCCCTGAACATGTTCCGTCAGATGGACCTCAAGGGCAAGGTCAAGGACGATACCCAGCTCAAGACCGTTCACCAGAACACTATCTCGACGATCCGCGTGTACGAGGAGAGCGGTGGTGCCGTCACCAAATTTAGCAGTAAGTTTCTTTTTTTTTTTTTTAAATACCCCCATACCACTCTTAACAGTCTCTTGTTGGTGACAAAAGCTGATATTTGTTCGGTGTATAGCAAGCGGTGTGGACGGTAGAGTCGTCATCTGGACCGCTTAAGATATATAGACATGAATCTGAAGAAGAACAAAAAAAAATGAAGAAGACAACTGAACTGCTCTAGACCCCCTTTTTGGTTTGTCCTTCGTGTGTTATACATACTTTGCATTCCCGTTCGTCGTCGTGGATCTAAATCCGTTCCTATTGCTCCTCCCGTCTTCGTGATCGCTGTCTTCCGATGTTGTATAGGGGCTGTATACCTACCCAATATTAAAGCTCTAGGTCTATTGAAGTTGTCATGCGTCATTACGTGACTATCTTATCTGAAGAGGCAACGTTGACATGGCCTATCTATCTAAGCAATACCTACATATAGTCCTTTGATCTGTTCCTCCTCTCCGATAAACCTTTTATCTTCCCATCAAATGTTTCTCGGGGGCCTTGTAAAAAAATACATTCGCATTCGTAAGCCCAGGCGGTGGAAGCAGCAATTTTTTGCCAACATTGATACATCGATGGGTGGTACTTACTTACTTAGCCTGCCTGGCAAAACCAATACACATGTCTGGAGAAAGAAAGGGGCGGAGGGGGGGGGGGGGGGGGGCTGAATGGGGGAGTCTAGTCTAATCTATTTACCTAAAATGCTTTGATTATGTTGACGCTGCAAAATTCACGCACGACGCACTTTTAGCCTAAATAGGATGGATTGGATATCAACTAGGTACCTAGGTTAGCAGAGTTCAAGTTATGTGGTTTACAAGCTTCGCGAGAAGAACGCGGAATGTGAGGGTAGAAAGACAAAAAAAAAAAAAAAGGGGGGGGGGGGGGGGGGGGGGTACATTGGCTACCTAGCTGCCTCGTGGTATAGGATAGTATATATATAGCTTCAATATATCTCAGAGCAAAAGACTTACTCGGGCTTTTGATGAGAAGGGGGAAAAAGGGCTTGGGCTTGTAATGTGCATTTTACCAAAATCTACAGCGAAATCTATATAGGAAGTCTAAACGACCTAACAGTCATAAGTGTGTCGACATACGAAACATACCCAGGTTCTACTATTCCCCCCTATCGCTCTATGCACTGAATGAAGCAGTCTTGATTCGATTTATATATATATAGATATGGGCTACCGTAATGTGTATAAATGCATGACTGGTTAAACTGTCATCACAAAAACCTTTTCCCTCTCTCCCGACATACTGATGAGCTCCTAATGCTATATGGACCTAAGAAGTAAAGAAAAGCAGCACAATAGAAAATAGAGAATAGAAAGATATGGACGACCACCGTGAGAATTAACATAAATCAACAGCTTAATCGTATCGCACCCGACGTGAAGCATCCAAGTTCGGCTGTGTTGCCGGGAATCTCGGATCATACTCTTCCAACGCAGCAGGATCATTGCTGGATAATGATTTATATATAGGTGGCCGACTCATAGCTGCAGGTAGTCCTGCAGCATGAGAGATAGGCTGGCGAGAGGGGGCAACATCATACGTAATCTGGCGCGAGTGAATCTCTTGTGCTTTGCATGGGTCTTGATACGCTGGTCGTTCGTCTTGATATGTAACATATGTTGCTTCCTGTTCACGCAGGATTGGTCGTCTGATGAAGTATTCTCCACGAGAATCACGGACCTTAACGATCTCATATGTCTCCACATATTCGGGTGAGTATTGACGTTGGCATGCCTCATCTACGCGGATTTCGTAGTAGTCCTGGCGAAGACTTTGCCTATAAAATACATCGTCTGCATAGATTGGGGCCCGCTTAAGTCTGTACACTGGTGCTGCGTGACGTGAACCAGGACTGCGTTCTCGATATTGTTCAGGGGCAGGCTTTGACTCATACCGAAGAGGAATGGGTGACCTTGAACGATCTCGATCATCTGTGTGCCCTTCAGTAATGAATGTCTGCCATTGAGTGCTCCTTTGTCGATCGTAGACGCGCTGGCTCTCGCAAGTCGTAGTGCTTCTCGGTCGAGTTCTGTAACTAACGTGATGAGACGAGGCTTGTTGTCGGTCTAACTCTGATTCCAAGCCAGCCATCAGGTCAATCTCCTCGTGTTCTCGGTGTAGTGGCGGTTGGTGGATTTGAGGTTGAGCCGCGATAGTTAGCAGCGGCGAATGCCTAGTTGCCCGAATCTTGCAGTCTTTCTCCGCATCGACTTTAGGGACTAGGTTTTCTGCTTGACGCCCTAACATGCCATCTTCTACTTGAGCTTTCGTCGTAGAAACGAGTCGCGCGGTCTCACGACGATCCGCAGCCCACATTGCGCGGATTTCCTCTTCTTGGCGACGTTCTTCTTCCTCTGCTTCTGAGTCCTCCACGTAAGACTCTCCTATTTTAGGTCCATCAGATATTGGTTTCCCACCGTTCTTAGCGGGTTTGGAGCTTTGCCTCGATGTATTAGAGCATTCCTTACGTTTACGCGACTTCGCTTCCCCAGATGGCCAGGTATCGGGAGATATTTGGTTCGTATCGTCGTGCTTAGATACTGCCTGCAAAGGCAAGAGCTTCTTAGAATGCACAACGTGGGAACTATGATGATTTGGCCGGGTGTTTTGCGCTGGGATCTGGTGTGGGTTAATCATCCTCGAATCAGATTCGTCAAGGTTTTGTGAACCAGCGTCATGCCGACGTCTGGGTTGACTAGGAGAAGCTTGATGCCTAGGAGTCTGACTAGGTGCTGCATTGCTCATTTGTTCAGAAGCACCGTAATAGGGGCTTTGAGCAGCCCAGGAACCTTGAGTTACTGCAGGGAAAGATTGAGAGGACCCAATAGGGTGGTTTATTGGGGGAAGCGCGTTATAGATCAGTGCAAATTTTTGACTATCCATGTTCGAGAGGTTTTGGAGGTTAGAAAGAATGGAAAGGTCTGGTATGTACACCATGTCAACAGACCAGTCAAGTGAAGGGGCATCTATCGCCTTGGGTTGTTCAACATGTTGCTTCTGGAAATGGTTTACCAGCTGCGGCAGGGAGAAGGTTTTTTTCATCTGCTCTGCAAGCACATGGTGGCCCAAACCAAGTTTACACGCCTTACACATGAGACCATTGACATTGCGTACTGGCCTCATTCCCTTGTTATTTGAGAGGCCCTCGATGAATAACGAGAGCGGCGGGCTCTCCAAAAACCGTGATCGAAATTTATTCACAACGTGATGAAGGACCACATAGACCCGGATATTTCCTGGAAGCTCTTTCAAGCCTGCAGTGGCTGTCCACAATTCTCGCGAGTTTCGTGCTATCTCCTCAAGCTGGATTCTGGTTCGATCAGCGTACAGACCAAAATGAGAATGCTCCTGTTGTACAGCATGGTTTGTACTGTACTGAGCACCTCCTAGAGGTGGGTATAGTGAAGGTGCTGGAGCCACAGAATTAGAATAAGATCCATGAGACCCTGGGTACTCGCTTCCTAGCTGATGGTAAGAGACAACATTTGGTTGTAATCGAGGGGGGTATAGCTGCCCATAAGTATGCTGAGGGGCTGCACAGGGATCAACAGGTCCGTATCGAGCCTGATCTAATGGAGGTTGCATGAATTGGTCGCCGTAACTATGATGCCCATACTCTGGCCGAGACACATCAAGATAGAATGGTGGGTGGTAGGAATTAGGTGTTGGATTTGATGGATAGGGATGATAACTAGGCTGAGATAACCTAGCACTGTTCTGAGAGCTAGACGCCTTGTGTAGCTGGTTAGGCTGTTGATGATGTAGGTTTTTAAAACTTCGAGGTTCGGGATGGAAAGGTGGTATCTCTGGCCACTCCGCTCGCCAGTGAACAACAACGCTACCTAGACTAAGAGCACTCGTGTGCTTGGCGGCGTAATGTTGGACAACTCCCTCGAGCCCGTAGACTTTGAAATTGCCCTCGCAGCCGTTGCAATAGAAGAGCTCCTTGCGATATGATTCCGTATAAGGCTTGATCTTAACATCGAACAACCATTTCATATTTTCAAGTGTGAGTTTCCTGGTGAAAGGCCCTTCCGGAGGATCATGGCTTGGCTGTCGACCGGCGCGGAAGGCCGCGGCGGTATCTTCAGCAATTTCTTTATAGAACTTCTTGCGAACGTAGAGAAGTACTTCAGCCGCAAACTGTGGTGCACTTTCTCTGTTGACTTTACGCCCGTCATTCCATTTGCCGTGTATGGCCTCATCGGCATACGCAGAGATTTGTGCACGAAGAGGACCTTGAACATCATCCCAATCCTTATCTATAAGCTGTTTCGCCTCTATGCTTGTCCCTTCAGCATTGCGCCGTTGGTCTAGCCGATCTCGAGTACCATTGGAATTTGTGGCTGTTTCCTTTTCCCGTTGTTCCTGCTGTTCTGCGTTGGCTCTCTGGGCAAGCAGCCGAGGCTTTAATAAGCTCCATGCATTCTCATCTAGGGGGGCTGTGATCTGAATTGCTGCTTTAAACGCAGGTACATGAGCCAGCACATTTGCTGGCAATGGCGGCTCAAGCTCTAATGCTCTTCGTTCAATCTCAGCACGCCGAGCGGCCTTTAGTTCTAGAGCTTCTTCACGCGTCCTAGTACGAGGTGGATTGGTGTGTGAGCCATTGTGGGAAAGAAGCTCATCTCCTAGCAGTTTGGGTAAGCTCGCGTCGTGTAGAATACAGAGTAGCAACGACTTACGAGAGAAAGCGTTTGGGACGTCCGCGACGGTCATGTCTTGGTCTGAAGCATCTTGGTCTGAAGCATCCTGGTAAGCTTTGGGCTTTGGGTATGAGTGCAAACTACTGGTTGATAAAGACGTTTCCAAGCATATTAGGTCGTCATTGGTCGTAGCCGGTTGGGTTTCCAGGCTATTTAGAGACAGTAGGTTTCGCCTTTGAAGAGCCCCTCCGGCATACTCCCATTTTTCCCACCGATATGCATCGTTTAGGTGTTCTTTTCCCCGATCTTCGAGGCCCTTGAGCCATTCCTCTACTGTAGCCTCACCCATTTCCTTGACAGAAAGAAATTCTTGCCGTAGTTTCTCAATGGAGCCGGAGTGGAATATCTTTGTCACCTGAAGCCCTGGGGGGATCTGTTCACTCTGAAGCATAGCTGATGGAACTATATGCATATCGCTGGTGATAAGCACAAAAGGCAGGGCAGGCATCAATAGGGATGGTATTGACGGGGAGAGTAATACGTCGATTTCCTTTGAAATGTTAGGCCATTATGCTCTCCATATATGATTATAAGGGTATACATACCTTCATAGTCCCTTTCCCAAGACACGTTGCGCAGCTGGTAAGGCCAAATACCCAGACAGTCCGGACTGCAATGAGTCAGTAATTGCCGTATTGGGTAGCTTTTTGCTCTTGACATTGTGTCTCAGGAGCGAAAACTCATATACTTGGCCAGGATAGGGAATTTTCACTCCCGAGACAGGCCAAAGGGGGGAATAGACGACTCCCAGAATTACTTACTACCGTCAGGTCCCGGCCCGCAACGCCATTGATCACTAGATGAAGAGGACATAGAAGGCTTTGCTTGTCCGCAGATTTGACATCTTTTCGCACAGGCAAGGCGCCACATATCAAGCTCAGTCCTCCCCTTTAATGGGATGGGCATCTTGTGTAAGAAATATTTTCTTCTTGAAGCTTGCCATATGACGTCCGGCTCCAACGGGGAAATATGACTTTGAGAATGAGAGACTGGATAACTAGACTGAAAAGATGAGAAGGGATCAAGATAGGCATTGAATAATTTGTTGGCACACAACAGATTACCTAGAGATTTGGGGGGAACGAATGTGAAAATGCGATGCCATATTTCAGCAGGCAAGCGAGACTTGTCTGATGGGCAAACACCCGAGGACATTGGCCGGCCAAGGCCCTTCCCACCTATTTTGGCTTTCTTGCTCGGGATTGTGTGTGTAGACGGATCATTGTCAACTGACGAGGGCTTCCGTTTTTGAGACTGGAGTTCCATTGTCTGCATGGCGGCTCCCTCCAAGACAGAGGATGAAGACCGCGTGAAATGACAATTGTGAGCAGTATAGGTAGGCTCGACGAGTCTGTCCTCTCCCTCCAAGTCTGATTCAGATTCACACGTAGAGACATCTGAAGCAACAGAATTACCAGTATTAGTGGAGTCTAAGACGACCTTGTCATGCCCTTGGTCGCGGTTGTCAACTTCCGCCTGCTGATCGGATAAGCAATGACGACTGGTTACCTCGGGGAGAGCAGGTCCTTGAGCCAGTCTACTGCCATCCATGACCATCGAGTATTTGGTCTCCCAACTGTTTGGCGGTGCTATTAACTGTGCTACAGCTAAGTGGAAGGCACGGAGAGAGTGGATATAAAAAGTACAGAAAGAAAAAATCAATAAACACTTGTCGGATAATGATGGGTACCAAATGACTCGGAAAGAGAATGAACAGGGGCCTTAAGGCTCGTCGCACTTTCGAGGAACAGTAAGGCTCCTCCTGGGGAAATAATAGGCGACCAGGTTTTTACCAATGCCATAAGTGAAGAGAAGAGCATCAAGGGCACTGGTTTCTACAAACCTCCGCAGCAACAAGTGCGTTGGTGGCCAAGAGTCGCAGTACGGCCCGCGTCGAAAAGCCCGAACTGCTTATCTCCTGGACGTATCATGAAGAAAGAGAGAAATGGTTGTATTCCACGGTGACTGATGAGAACTGCAGAACATTCCGGCCAAGATTGGATGGAAGCTGTTCTATGAAACAGAAGAATCAGGTATCTGGAATCAGATATCCAGAACAAAACGGGTCAGTGTTGGGTGTTAGTGGTGTAAGGAGGAAAGGTGGGAGATGACAGGTAGAGATTTGAAGAGGGAAGCAGAAGACAATAAGAACTCGGAATAATTGTGAAGTTGTGGAATGCGCGCGCAGGTGTGGTGGATACATCAATACAAGCAATGGGTGTATTACATAAAAGCACCACATGCAGGGGACAGACCTATCAATATCAATGGTACCTGACTGGCCTACAACCATCTAACCTTAGGTACATGTACTTTCAGTGGAAGGTACCTAGGTACTAGGTATCACATACGCGATGGGCGCAGGGGGCATCCAGCGCCCTGTTTGCAAGCGTCCTCCTCCATTTTCCAACCTTAAAAGGCGTTGTTTTAGTGGGGGGAGGGGGAGGGGGAGGGGCAATACAGCAGAACTGACTAAAGGCCCTGTTATGTACATACCAGACATTAGGTAGAGTCACCCTCTTTCCCTTCCTTGGCTTCTTTCATCCACCAATTTATAGTGTCTATTTATTTACCTACTACATCCATACTACCTAACCTACCTAAAACCAAAAATTTTCCACCTTTCGCGTGGATTGATGCTTCCTCCTGCTTCTGCTACAACTTGTCGCTTCTCGCCCCCCAACTTGACTTCTCTTTTCCAAAATGGCGTCGCCCAGTAAAGTATTTTCCCTCGAAGGGAAGGCCTTGAAGCTCGATACTGCCGCCGATCTGGAAGCCCACATTGGGCCTCTGCGAGCCATGGACGATGTTGAAGAAGTCCGTGTCCTGGGTAATACTTTGGGTGTTGAGGCCTGTAAGCTTCTCGGCGAGGTGTTGGCTACCAAGAAGACTTTGAAGGTACGTCTAGCAAAGATCTCTTCTTGGTGCTCTCTCCTTCTCTCTCTCTAACCTTCCTCCCCCTGTCTGTTAGGTCGCCAACTTGGCCGACATATTTACCGGTCGCCTGCTCAACGAGATCCCCGAAGCCTTGTCGTCTCTCCTCACATCCATCCTTAACCTTCCGAACCTTCGCACCATCAACTTGAACGATAACGCCTTTGGTCTGAACACCCAGGCGCCTTTAATTGCCTTTCTATCGAGCCACATCCCGCTGCAGCATCTGTACCTCAATAATAATGGGCTAGGGCCCGATGCTGGAGCTAATGTGGCTAATGCGCTCTCGGAGCTTCATGTGAAGAAAGAGAATGCTCGCAAGGCCGGACAAGATGTACCGCATCTCGAGACCGTTATCTGTGGTCGGAACCGACTGGAAAGTGGAAGCATGCAAGCTTGGGCCAAAACATTCCGTCTCCACAACAAGATCAAGGAGATTAAGATGATCCAGAACGGTATCCGGCCTGATGGGATGACTCTTCTGCTGCGCGAGGGTCTAAACCACGCTACACAGTTGGAGATCTTAGATTTAGAGGACAATACTTTGACTGCCGATGGCGCGCGCACTCTGGCCGAGGTCGTCCCGCTCTGGACCAATATACAGGAGCTCGGTCTCGGCGACTCGCTACTCAGCGCCAAGGGCGGTATTTTTCTTGCTAACGCCCTATCGAAGGGCCAAAATAAGCAACTCGAGATACTACGACTACAATACAATGAAATCAAGACGGCCGGCCTCAAGCGCCTTGCGGAGGCTGCGAAAGATATGCTGCCCGCCCTGAAGAGAATCGAGTTAAACGGGAACAAATTCTCCGAGGATGACGAGTCGATCCTGGCCCTGCAAGAACTCCTAGAAGCGCGCAAGGAGAAGCTGGGTGGTGACATCGTAGATGAGGATGCTTGGGGGGTCGACAGCCTCAGCGATCTCGAGGAGCTAGATTCCGACGAGGAAGAAGAGGAGGAAGACGAAGAAGAATGGGAGGACCTAGGCGATGTCTCGGTCACGGAGAAGGCAGAGAAGCTAGTCCACGACGCCGAGACTGCCCAGGAAGAACCGACGGTCCAGGTAAAGGACGAAGAAATTGACGCTTTGGCTAAGAGACTAGAAAAGACTGGTATTTGATGATATAATCGTCCCCTGTCTTAAGCTCCCCCCCCCTTAACAACTTCGATTTGCGTGCTGTGATGGACGAGAGAGAGGAGGCGATACCCTGGTTCCTACTAAATTAGATATGATAAAGACTTAAACACCGAAGAGAAGAAAGAATAACAAATATATACATGACTCAAATCTCTCCATTTCCGAAGTTGCCAGATCTATCTACTGACGTGGGCCCGTCATGACCTATCGCTCACTAGTAATTACTTATTGAACCTACCTACCGATGAGATTAGATACCGACTCCCTTGGTCACTACTATTTATGCGGCAAGACAGTATGAAGAGCGACGTCTATTCTTAAGATGAGATAGGAGGAGTTAATATAGTTGCGCTTATGTACAGCATTGGTGCTCTCGCGCGTTCCGCCAATTTCCTTCCCCAAGAGAAAAAACGACATATGCCCCTACCGAACGACCCGGAAGAAACGTCATTTGAGGCCTAACGTCGTCTAGTCATACACATTGCGATTCAAAACCACAGACATAGCATTCGTTAACGGCTACTCCGTTGCCCTGATAAAAACGATACCCTTTAGGTTCTAGTACATGACAATTCGTGAGCTCCTCAAATCTTTTATAACACCTCGCCAATGATCTTGGCAGCTTCTCTGTATGTCTGAAGCAGTTTCTCGCACTTTTCGCGGTCTTTCTTGACGCCGTCATCTTCGTACAAGAGTTCTTCGAAGAGGCTTTCCTTGTAGAGCTCGCTGACGAGCCGGTTTTGCACAACGTCTTTGCAGTGGTTGACGAGTAGGTGCATGATTGCCTTAGGTACCTGGTCCGCGATAGATTCACGGACAATGTTAAAATAGGAAGATATGAGCGCCCGGATAAGCTCCGTCTCCATCGCCTCCCGATCGGTCATGGCTGGCTCCACAGAATCGCCCTGTTCTTGTTAGCAATAGAGCCTATGACATGAAGTCGAGAGAAGGAAACCTACGAATTGTGCACCATATCCAAAGCCAGCAGCCTTCGGGCTTTCGTCCTCGCGCATAAGAGATGAAGGTGCTGGCCTATGGGCCAGTTTGTCCTCCCCTCGTCGAATGCTCTGGCTGAAGGTTGGTTCTGCACCTTGGCTAACATGGCGCGGAAGTGAAGTAGGGGCGCCAACCCCGGATGTTGAAGGAGGGCCGTCCTTGCCAAAGAAATAGTTCAAGAAAGAATCTCGGGCGCTCCCGATGGCCTGTGGGTTAAACCTGCTTGGTGAGTCTGAGCGCGTACCGTTCATGGCCGTAGCGATGCTTCCAGCTCCATTTTCATGGATGGCAGGTGACATGCTTCTAGATGCCTTTGTAGCCTGTTTGCGGGAGTTGGCAATCTCGCCCTTTTCATGTGTCGCTTCCTCCTCGTCCCCGGGAGTATCAACACCGTTGGGACCAAGCTCTTTAAGTCGCTTTCTCTCCCGTCTTTCCCGCTCCTCCTGGATCAACCTCTTTCGTTCGCGTTCTTGCTTATTGGTGACTACATGGCTCATGGCAGCTGCTGCTCCCAGAAAGTTGGGGTGATTGGTGTTGATGTATGCACGCTGAATGGAGATCAGAGATTCAACGTAACCAGATGCTGGGCCAAGCCGTTCCCTCAGAAGGTCGGAGACGACCTCGATAAGCTTAGCCTGCAGTCTTGGGAACCGCGTAAGTTCTGTAGAGCCGCAGGTGTGGCATATTTTTATAAGCTCCTCGTATACCAGCTCAACACAACGTTGGCTAGGTATCTCTAGAAGTTTGATTTGCGGCTTGACAAGCAGGTCAAATGCCATTTCCGGCACGAAAAGACTAGGACGAGGACCCGTAGAGTTTCGAATGGCGGTCCTGATATCCCCCGCGGAGAGGTTACATGTGGGGTCGATAGACTCTAGAGCGCTACCGAAGACCGAGTTGAAAATGTAATAAATGCGTGCGCCGCCGGAGAGCTCTTTGGTGGAGATCTCGGTTGAGGTGCCGTCGATAGATGAAATGAAAGACGTAGCAAACCGAGTCATGAGCTGAAGAATCATAGACCCACGGTGTTCTTTACCACTAAAGTGCATGTCTCCGTAGCTAGCGAGCTCCTGCTGTGTCTGCCCCATCAGAGTGTTGAGGCGAGCCTTAATATCAGGGAGTCGCTCCCGAATGTGTGACATGAGGGTTTGGTTGAGAGTTTTTGCCAGAAATTGGGTTCCGCATCGCGTCGCGATGTTACGATACGCGGGATGATGTTTAAAGAATTCGGACTCTGCCTTGAGAGCATCCTCCATAGGACGGTTACCCTGAATATCTTGTTGTGACCGGTTGACTACGCCAACGAAACCAAGTTTCAAGGGGTAGACACGACCGGATAGAATATCCAGAGCATTGGTGCCATGGTCCATCAGGTCGACCTTAGTCAGAACACCAATAGTCCTCCGGCCTAACGGGTCAACATGTCTGGCAAGCTTCAAAGCTTCGGAATTGACAATGTCAACATTGGCAGGCGAGACGGCGAGAACGATACTATTGGGCTTGGCAATATACTCGGATATGAGTGTTCGAGTTTGCTTCTCGATATCTGCCGGCTGGTCGCCGATGGGGACCTACAAGGACAAGTCAACACTATGCCGTAAGGGGGGCGGGATACATGATCGAGCGAAGCTCAGAGTCGTCCAGCACGTACCTTAGTCAATCCCGGCAGATCCACAAGGGTCAAATTTAGAACGTGGGGAGAGTAGATCTTAAGATTGATGGGTTGCCTGTTTATGCCCTTGTTGTTACCAGCCACACGGGATGTTTCGCTCTCGATCTCGCGCTTCACGTCCGCAAAGTCGGTAAACCTCCGGCTGGGGATGTGATGGAACTCGGCCCATTCGGAGCGGCGCGCCTGAGTGGGACTCCGGTAGGCGGCATGTAGATCTGGCTCGGAGGAATCCTCCTCGACATTGATCAATTGCAGGATCAAGGGACGACGGGTGACGATGCCACTTCCTCGAGGCAGGAAATCCCGGCCGACGATGTTTTCAAGTACCGAGGACTTGCCGGCAGACTGGGAACCGACGACAACCTATGCCGAAAGAATTCTGTAAGTACTTCCTCAACAAAGAGCCGACAAGACAGTATGGACTCAAAGGCGCACGACGTACGATTTGGGGTAGGTCGAGAGAGTCGGTGCCGATAGTGTTGAAAACCAGGTCCTGGAGCTGGTTCACTACCCGCAACAGATCATCCCCCAGAGCTGTCATGGTCGGCAAAAGGAAAAGAGAGACACCAAAAATGAGTTATCGGGGGACTGGGATAGAAAGAGAAGGGTTACTGCGCCTCGGTATGGGTAAATGGGCGCAGGGACAACGAGGGTGGTGGAAGGTAGACGATTTCCTATCTGTGTCTCTTTTTTTTTCCCTCTGCTCTATTTCTGGTCAATATTTTTTTGACCTCTAGTTTCCTTTTTTTTTTTCTGGTGGAAGACGGTAACGGTCGAGAAAGCTAGAAGCAGAATGCAGGATCTCGCTTCTCGCCTCTCGCGGGTGTCGTCTATCTAAGTGACAAGGTGAGGAAAAAAAAATAGTTGGGGAGAAAGTTGTAAGTGTGGAATGGAGGAGAAAGAAATCAGGCTTTAGAGCAAGATGTAGTAGAGACGAGGTGTCGATGTCGTGAAAATTATGGGCAGGCCAGGTCGACTTATCGTTGATTGCATTTCATGCGTATCTACCTTACATGTACAAGTGAAGTGCGTACCCACTAGGTAGCAAGGTCGGTAGGTAGTAAGGTACCTACATGTGTACTGTATTACCAACCTTGAGCCTTAAGGGCCTTGGGTACATCGCATACCCACGCTATCCAGGCTCGATAAGCAAGCCCGGCCCACCTAGCCCAGTCGGGTTAGAGCATTCCAATGCACGATGAGCCTATGATGTTGTCCGGTATTTATGTATCTGCATTAGATTAGGCACATGTACGTATGCAAAAGTCAGGTATGTACACGCGACCTCCCTTTCTACCAATCCTCCCGGCCGCCGTACAGTGTAAGTTGGCAAAACCGCTGACTATCCCGTGCCTTTGGGCTCCTTTGACACAGCAATTCGTGTCTCTGTTGGCAAAAGGGATTCTATATATTGACAACCAAATCCCAGCCCGAATAACCCTGATAACCCTGACCTGTAAAACTCAGGACCCACGAACATGAGCCAGGATTTTCTGGAGCCTACGCAGGGCCTGAAGTCCTGTTGGTTCATCTTGTCCTTGAGGAGTTGGGAGTGTTTGCAACTCCTCCTGGGCTCTGCCAACCAGACCGCTAAGGTCGCCCCAGACTTCATCTGTGTATGACGAGAGAACATCTTTCCATTGGGCTATCCAGATCTCCCGGGCTTGCTCTGGATCAGAAACTCCCAAATGGCCCGATAGCCTGGCATACGCTGCGCTACTATCGCTATCCGAGAAGAACTCGGGCAGAAAATTAAGTACGTCCTCCCATGCCCTCCCCATCTTCCCATCCTCCGCGAACAATGCCTGTCGCAATGCTAATCGTTCGTCGCTAGCCATAGGGATATCAGCCTCCTCGATGACCCCTTCTTCGTAATCTGAATCGAGAAGACGAACCACCTCCGCGCCATCATTCATCGAATACGGCACGCCGTGTGATACTTGCTGAGATGGACCAGACTGCCACGGGTTTTGTTCAGCACCGGTTGTCTCAACTCGCAGCGATTCTGTCTGACCCAACCCAGCGGGATGGCCCAAGAACCTAGAGAAATCTGCTTCCTCTTGGTTTACATGTTGTTGTGCGTGAACAGACTTGAAGGTATATTCATGAGTAGGCTGGGTAGTGGCATTTCCGTAAGATGGTATTTCCTTGCCACTAGTCCCCGTATGTTGAGAAGTGCTGGTGCCAGAGGTGCCCGGTTTGCCCGAAGTCAGAACAGCATCCATATAACTAGTATCTGGTTGGTGAGTTACCAACCCGCTAGTTAACCTAGCAGTTGAAGTAGCGAGACGGGACAACAGAGATTCGGGTTCGGAGCTTGGTTCTGACGCTGTTGGAACATCCTCGTTTTCATTGCTCAACTCTTTTCCTTTACCCTTGATGTCTTTTGGCTCTCCTCTGTTGGTATTGTCTTGGTCCATGATGAACCCTGATAGACGTTAATTCGCGTGGCCATCCTGAAGATGTACATAATATTGATGGAACGAAAGATGCAAATGACTGAAATGCACCGCCCAAAACCACCTACCTACCTCCTAACCTAGGTAATTACCTAGCAAAGGGAAAGCTCGGTTTATTTAATAGGTAGGTACTTAAGTAGGTACGTAGGTAGCAGTGGTCTTGCATGTGCAAATGCGCAAGTAGATCGGTGCCTGCTTATTAATAGATCTCGTGACGTGTGGTCACGGGCTTTCGACACTAGAAGCTGCAAAGAAGCAACGGGCTAACCTACAGAGATACATACTATAGGTAGTGGTAGTTCAATCTTACTATTTGAAGACTGCAGATAAATAACAAGAAATAAAAATTACCTAGGTACCTATATAGCTGTGTACCTCTTGCAGGCGTGCTTTATGTACCTAAATATTTGCGGAGACAAGTCGGGAAGAATCGAGCTTGAACTCGAGTTTGTAAGAGAGAGATAGAGAGAAATGCGTTGCTGCCAACTTTAAAGGTAGTAGGAGTTGCTCATTGGGGCCGCGAGTTAGTGAAATCTTACAATGCAATGTTTCTGGGTTGGCAACACAGCCTAACTACATACATAAATATACTTATGTACATATAAGTAAGTACATATATAGGTAGAAACACTTAGCTATATGCATGTATACTGCAGCAAACATGTAGTTTAGCAACATAAAAAAAGCCATGGCTCAATGTGGGCACCTGATATGATAACCCTAGGTACGTATATGAACTACCTACTTAGTATGTCTGGTACGACTAGGCGGACATGATATATAGATCAAGTGTTACCTACAAGATGTTGGAACCTAATAGACGAGGATAGGTAGCAGGTGGCCTTTCTCACATACATATACTTAAGTAGTGGACCACTTAGCTAAGTAGGTACCTAAAAAGGAGCATTAGTCACATAGAAGGTGTCTCTTACCTACATAATGTATTATAAGGCCTAAAACAAGGTAGGCGGGGGTGTAATTGCTAAGCAGATGTTGTTTAATCCTTTTTTCTCTCTAATGACATAATTATGTCATTACCCCCCCTCCCCCTCTTCCCTCCTCTCTTAAGTACATCAAATAGGTACCTTAAGTATGGTACAATCTTTTTTCTCTGTCATTTACACTAATAAGGTCCTCCCTCCTTGATGTATTACCATTGCCCTCCCCTCACTTGTACTTGAGGTGGATAGGAGGGGGGTATTAGTAGATTGATTATAGCCATCTAACTTACATACTTCCATATGTACCTACCTAATCTACATTCCGTGTGCCTTACGTGTCGTACATACGTACATGTATGTACACATGTATGTATCTATTGCTTGCCTTATGCGGTGCTTACTATGTACTTGGTAACTACTCAAGCACTCCCAGTGCAGATTACCTACTACCTATGTACTATCTAATCTACATAGCTAACTACTAGGTACCTACCTAGCTTAGCTTCACCTAGCTTTGTTAAGTGTTGCATTATGTATTTGATGTAGGTAGAAGGTGGATGTATAGGTAAGAATAGAGATATCGATTTCAATATTGTATATGCATCAATACCTACTCGGTACCTAAGAGTAAGGAGGTACTTATAGGTAGGTAAGTGAAGGTAAGAGCATTACATAGATATACCTAAGTTAGTATGATACATACTTATAGAGGCTGGAGGCAGAGAGAAAACCCACGGACGGGTTCTGCGCGCTATACTGCATTGTGTGTAACCTATGTATGTACTTGTACAGGCAGGTACTTTCTAGCTGTGCCCCATTTGTAGGCAGTAGGTACAGTTGAAGGTACCCAAGGGGGTAAGTATGTAGAGTACCTACTAACCTTAAGGCAATCCCGCCTCGGGCTGAGATTGGCCAGGTACTTATGTAGTAGGTAAGAAGTACCGTAGGTAACATAACGTTTTATACGTTTTTCAAGCTGTATATTCACCCGATGTGATGCAGTGGATTGAATTTGTCAATCATCCTCCCACTTCTTCCTTCAACCTTTGCGCACGGCGACAACTGACCTATGTAACTCGCATCATCATTCACCTCGCTCGCAATCCTCCAAGTTCCCTCACATTCCCACGAGCAGTCAGAACCCTTCCTCTCTTTTTTAAAATCGTGTATGCATTTTTTTTCTCTTATTTTCTTTGAACTTCCCGGCTGACACTTTTCCGATTGCAGGCCTTCCCGAAAAATCGTTGGGGCCTTACCTTAGGTTAGGTAGTCCAGTCCGTCCATCATCCGGCCTCCATTTCTCTAGCCTTGGCTCTTGGGCCTTTTCCTTCCGCCGCCACTACACCACCACCACCACCACCACTACCACTACTACTTACCACTACCACCAACACCACCATCAGTACACCAACTACCTTACTACTACTAGACTACCTACCTACCTAACCTACCTTACCTACATCACCTCGTACCATACACCCTCAGCCACCCTTCAACAAATCCACCTTTCCGTCTACACCAACCGCTCCCTTCGTGCCTCTTCTCTTCCCAACCGCCAAAGCACAAAGGACCCGGCAGGTCGCATACATATCTTCCGACGCTGAGCACTTCCCCGTCGCAACAGGCGCCGCCTCACCACCCACTGATCGACTCTTCGCATTTGCGCTTGATTCAATATCGATAGGAAGGGCCGGAGCTTAGCTAGCTTCACCCTCGCGATCTCTCATAAATATGGTGGAAGGAGATACGAACTCTCCCACTTGGAAGTTCACTCAGTATGTTCACACAAAGAACTCCCTCCACTCCCCGCTCGTGACTGGCTTGTCTGCTGCCCAGTGTCTTGCAATCAGCCCCGGCATGAGCCCCTTGCAACAGCTTTCTTCTCATTCTCACCCCACCATCGACAGAATGCCGATCGTTTCCGTCGGCCTCGTGACCTTGCTGACTCTGACTTTCTCTCCTCTAGGTGCTTCGGTGACAAGGGAGATGTCGAAGATATCACAGAAGGTGCGTTATCCGTGGTCCCTCTATGCCGATCCACTAGGAATCGTACCCCTCCGCACACCCCCAGCAGGATATGATACATGCTGTATTTTTGCAGGCATATACGTTAGGCCATCTGCTTACACGAGTTCCTAGCCGACATCATATCAACCGTAGAGTTTGACCACACCGGAAATTACCTAGCAACCGGAGACAAGGGAGGGCGGGTTGTATTGTTCGAGAGGAACGAGACAGTTAGTCCCATCTCACGATAGCACTGCAAGCCTACATAGACTAAGACATCTGATGTGGCCACAGAAAAAAACCTGCGAGTACAAATTCCACACCGAGTTCCAGTCGCACGAGCCCGAGTTCGATTATCTAAAATCCCTTGAGATTGAAGAGAAAATCAACAAGATCAAGTGGTGTCGCCGCCAGAATGCCTCGCATTACTTACTCTCCACCAATGATAAGACTATCAAGCTGTGGAAGGTCTTCGAGAAGTCCTTGAAGGTGGTGGCAGAAAACAACCTATCGCACGATCTGACACCAGGCAACATTGCCGGCGCCGGAGGAGGTGCCCCTAGGCCCCTGCCCCAATCCCACTTTAAGAACGCTGGCGAACTGAAGCTGCCGCGCCTTACACACCATGACACGGTTGTTGCCGCCGTACCTCGACGCACCTACGCAAATGCTCATGCCTACCATATCAATAGCATCTCAGTCAACAGTGACGGGGAAACATTTATAAGTAGTGACGACCTCCGTATCAACCTTTGGAATTTGAACATCCAGGATCAAAGCTTCAACATTGTCGACATCAAACCTGCAAATATGGAGGAGTTGACCGAGGTCATTACTGCTGCCGAGTTCCACCCCATTAGTTGCAACTGGTTTATGTATGCTAGCTCCAAGGGAACGATCAAGCTGGCCGACATGCGGGAAAGCGCCCTTTGTGACCAGCACGCCAAACGTGAGGACCTTGGCCTCCCCTAATAAGACATGGACCAATTAACTGACTAAATTCATGTGATAGTGTTCGAGCAGGAAGAAGACCCATCGTCTAGATCCTTCTTTTCGGAGATTATCTCATCCATCTCGGACGTGCGCTTTTCACACGATGGCAGATACATTCTCTCGCGGGACTATCTTACGGTCAAGATCTGGGATGTTAACATGGAGCGGCAGCCGGTCAAGACGATACCTATCCACGAGCACCTTCGTCCACGACTCTGCGACACTTACGAGAACGACAGCATCTTTGACAAGTTTGAAGTAGTTTTCTCCGGCGATGCCAAAAACGTCATGACGGGAAGTTACAACAACAACTTCATGATATACCCGTCAGACCCCGAGAAGGAAGTCGAGGTCGTTCTCCAGGCCGATAAATCGGCCTTTAAGGCGAAGAAGGTAGGCATACCTACGCCTATCAACTCATCGACGAGCCCCACGGCGACCAACGGTGGTAAGAAAGGCGGGTCGCGGGCGGGCAGCCCGGCGGCTGGCGCTGGCCAAGGGCAAAGAATGCGGAAGGAGACGGACGCGGACCAGATCGATTTTAACAAGAAGATTCTACACATGAGCTGGCATCCCTTCGAAGACAGTATCGCGATTGCAGCGACGAATAATGTAGGTTCACTTCTGCTCTCTTCCCCAAGCTGAGCTGCGCTAACTGCCACGATGTAGCTGTTTGTCTTCTCGGCACTATAGCTCCACTAGAAGCCTTGATGCTGCCTGTGTTAGTCCATAGAGGAGGGGAGAGGCCTTGGCTATGTGGAAAAGTCCTAGGTGGAAGGGTGGATGGTGTGCGTTGGAAGGATCGGCAGTTTCTTGATGCAATTGCCTGATCTACACAAGCGTTAGATGGGCAATAGCGTCGGAGTACTCCAGATGGCGAAGTCGTGAGGCCAAAGCCTACAACCGGCATCGGAAGCAGAGACGTTGTAAATGAGACAATGCTGGGTTTACGACACGCAGATGTGCATGGGAGGTTGATTTTATACCAAGCCTAGCGAATACAAGGCAGCGGGAAAGCATAGTGAAGTCTCTTTAGGGAGACGGGTTATGGAGTGGCTGTCCCATGGAGGAGCCCAAGAGGACCGCTAGGATCATGGCATAGACTAAAGACTACAGGCAGACTAGGTAGGATGAATGGCCAAAGGCAAGCAATCGAGATCTGAAGTAAAATACGGGAAGGATTTCGCGCGCTGCTAAACTCATACTTACCTATCTACCTACCTAACATTATGTAGGTGAGGTTTTGTCGATATGAACGATATTACCTATCGTCCTACCTGCCTATCTATAGGTACCTAGTAGTTAAAAAGATGGTGCGTGCAGGCAGGCTGATCTGCTCAGACAAGGCGCGGGGGGGACCTGGGGGGAGGTTGTGTTGGATGGAGTGGAGGGGTAATACCTAATGTACTAATGTACCTATGTACATACAGATAGGAGCCCTATAGGTACATACATACTCATACCTACATGTACCTAGGTATGTAGGTAGGTACAGGCTTTGCCTGCTGGCGGAACTGCCCCTCCGGCCAGGGTGTAGTAGGTTTAAGTAAGTACCTACATACGTACATACATACCTACATAATGTGGTACTTATGTAGTTAATAGGTAAAAGGCACAATTGGAGCTGGACATGGTTGCATTATTATGTTACCTACATTGTACTTAACCTACTAGGGTGCCTCGTCTTACCTTAATTAGGTACATAATAAGATCGGAAATGCTGCCAAAAAAAAAAACCCCTAGTTAGAAGTACCACCTGCCATACCGGCACATGCCTAAATCAAGCTTACTTTATAGGTTAGCCGTGTACTTACTTTCTGTTTTACCCATAAATAAAACTGGCCTCACTTATTAATTATTCCCCTTCCACATAACATACAATTGGAACAAGACTCCGTGCCTACTATGTACCTACATAAGAGCAGGTGCTATAATAATTGTGCTCGAAACCTTGCAAAGCATTGTTGCTATTCTAATATCCTGACGTATTGATACAGAGTGACACGTTGCTGTTGCTGTCCGTCTGCCCTCTTCTTCCTCTCCTTCATCTCCAAATTCCCTGTTCCTCGCCTTCTCTTCGGAGGAAACCAAGCTTACCCTTCACCTCGTGTCGACCAGCAAAGAACAGGTGTCCCCAGGGCATGCCACCAAAGACTGATCCAGGAACCAAACACTAGTACCACATACTCCTCCTCCCCACGCTCCTCGAGCCATCCGAACCAAGTCGCGCGACACCTCCCCAGGCGGACGAACTCGATGACGAGCCGGTCGACACCCCGGAGACGCCAGACCTTGCGAGACTCGGCCACTGCTCCGCGCAATGGCGCTGCCACGACTCCCAAAGTAATCAATGCCGGGCCTTCCCTCGAGAAGGCCGAGTTGTACGGCATAGACGACCAGCGACCAACTCATTCTAAGCTTATGGGCCTTGCAGGCCGCATTTTCATTGAGACTATCCCGCAATGGCTTGCCGTAGGAGCCATGCTGAGCCTCATCTTCGGCGGCTGCTGCTCCAATGTGAGATCGCAGTCTTCGTCTGACTCTTTTTGTGTGTGGAGGGGCTTATATTCGGTGCTTGCAGGTCTTTGCCCTCGAGGCCATTGTCAAGTGAGCTCGCCAGAACTCAGTCGTGGTACGCTTTGTAACTAACTTTGATTCCAGGGTTGAACCAGCCAGCGGTACGATAACGACACCATGAATACGCCCCTATCTATCCCCGATACTGTATTGGAAGGAGGCTCACATGGTTTTTTTTCTCTATACAGGAACGCTTTTGACCTTCGTCCAATTTCTGTTTGTAGCTGTTACCGGCTACATCTCCCAGTTCGACCCGTCACGGCCACCATTCTTCCTAAAGCCGAACCGGGTGCCAATCCGTCGCTGGCTCATCAACATAGTGCTCTTCTTCGGTATCAACGTCCTGAATAACCACGCTTTTAGTTACGATATATCCGTCCCGGTCCACATCATCTTGCGTTCTGGTGGTAGTATAACTACCATGGTCGCAGGCAGTTTGTATGGAAAGAGGTATTCCCGCATACAAGTGGTCGCCGTTATCCTCCTTACAGTTGGTGTTATTACGGCTGCCTGGTCAGATGCGCAGTCCAAGGCAAGAAGACTTCACCTCATGCTCCTCCTCCTTGGACGGGGACAAGGCTTACGGCTGACTGGGTTATAGGATGCGGGAACTAGTGAATCCCACGACGGGCTACCCAGTTTTAGCACCGGGCTTGCCGTCCTCTTCGTCGCACAAATTCTTTCGGCAATCATGGGCTTGTACACGGAGGAAACGTATAAGCGATACGGGCCGCATTGGAAAGAGAACCTGTTCTACTCCCATCTGCTCTCGTTGCCCTTGTTTCTCCCATTTACACAAGCATTGGTCCGTCAATTCATGCGTCTATCGGATAGCCCACCTCTTGCACTTCGGCTACCGTCTGAACAAGTGAGCCTTTCCACGATACCGGAATCGGTGCGGCAAAAGATGGAAGGGCTCTACATTCCGAGTCAACTGGCCTACCTAGTGCTTAATGTTTTGACGCAGTACGCATGCATTCGGGGAGTCAACCTATTAGCGGCAGCGTCTTCGGCTTTGACAGTTACGATCGTGCTCAACATCCGCAAGTTAGTTAGTTTGCTGCTGAGCATCTGGTTGTTTGGGAACCGGTTAGCTGCAGGGACATTGGTAGGAGCCGTCGTGGTCTTCTCAGCCGGGGGACTGTACTCTTTGGACTCGAGAAAGAAAACGACGGTGGCCCCCAAAGCGGGAAGTAGAAAGGTAGGATAGCTGGATAGCAGCTAGCTTACAACACAGATTCGATTTTTCGAGGTGGACTTGGAGAATGACAGTCCGATTCCCCAACGTAGGTGCCGTCCGCACTATGTATAATTGATGTCAACAACATGCCAAGGATATTGTTGTTCTAAATTAACCCAGGCTATTGAAATCCAAAGCGCCATACTACCTATGTACCTCGTAGGTATTACGGGATGCTAACTACATAGGCCGACTCATTGATACAATTGTTTGGTTTGACGTAAACTCTATACGGCGATTACCTAGGCCTAACCATGGAAGCTCAAGCGATAAAGAAAGGAAGAAAAATAAAAAGAGTCCAGACCCAAAAGTGACTGAAACTACAAATGCCCTTCCTCCAATGATATGATGCCCTCTTTTGCATGTCGTAATCGTAATCGGGGTCTACATACATGTATGTACTACTTAGGTTAGGTACTAACATTGAAGGGATCAATACTAGAAAAAAGTAGTGTATGGCTACTTACATAACCTTAACTAGATAGCTTGGCTGGAAGAGGTAGGTACCGATAAGAGGAAATTTTTAAACGCTCCAAGACATCTTATAGGCTCAATAGGTATTGCATGTGTTTGCTATTGTTATAAATGCGATTTCTAGCACGTCCTTTCTACCCTAACAGGTAGTATGGGAAGTATTGTGGATGTAGCCTCGGGTTTTTTTCTTTTCTTTTTCTTTTTGGGGGGTTTTTTTACACATCATACCACAGCCATACATAATGTATCGAGTCCATCCGTACCTTAGGTACCTTATTTATTGTACCTTTTAAGCTAAATGCCCAGTACGGGCCGTTTTGAATGACTACCACGCTTCTCTTTTGGTTCCTTTTCCCCCCCCTCTATCCCCCCTTTTATTTATTTTTAAATATTCTGCCCTTCAGCCCAACGGTATCGTATACCGATATTAGGGTACCTAGCAGCTATCAGTCTATATACGAGGATTGGTACTTCCCCTACCTTTACCTACTTTTACCTATCTCAAGTTACCTACGTACCAAGCAGCCCGCCTCTCTTGCCTTGCGGGGAGAACGCCACAGGACGGACTTATCAATCTCTCTAGCTTCAATGTTGGTCCGAGTTACTCGTGTAGCACATAAATCAGGCCTCGTGATCACTGCTACCCGCCATGTGCTGTTAGTATTCGTCAATTTCCTTGACCTGTGACGATCATACGGGCTGACACCACAGGGCAGCCTCTTTCCCCTCTACCTCACCCAAGCCCCCGGCTTCGCATCGAACTCTTGAATTCGATTCTGACGGCTCTGATACCGCTACCCACATGATTGAACACGACTCGGAATCTGACGCCGGAGACCATCATGGTTCTTCGCAATTGCCTCCGGACGGCGCCACCGCTCCCTTAGATGATCCGGCTTCTCCTGCACTACATGGTGGCATGTTGCTTCGTGATGTTCCTAGGAAGACCACTTTTTATGATCCAGTTGCTGAGCGCCAGTTGACTCAGACTGACGCCAAGCTTTTCTACCAAAGGAGCCAGTTAGATCAGTTGAAAGTAGAGGGAAGCTCCCATAACACTCCTCATGAAAGCCCTCTCGGTATGGCCAATGCAAAGCCCGTCAACGACAGCGAGATTCTCGCAGCACAAGGCACCAGTGTAAGCACTGTGTCTTTACCTTCTGCTGCACAGAGCTATAATTTTCCAGACATAGCTGGGTCGCCCAGCAGATCTCGCGGCCTCGATACCATTCCTCGGACCGCTACACGACCCTCTATAGGGGGCTTCAATGGCCATACACCCCCTAACTCAGGCAACGTTGGAGGCTCCTACGACATGTCTTCAACCCAGCTCCAGCCCAGTATGGGGCTACCAGATGCAGCTCCTGGAGTACCCGCCAACGGGTATGCGGACAGCGACCCGCATATTGCAGCCGAGCTTAGCACCATTTTCCAGAATATTCAGAAAATACTGGATATTCGTCACAAATATATTCGCCTGTCCTTGCAGCGGGATGGCGATAATCCCAAGGATGACCCAAGCTGGGATATATACCCACCACCTCCCGAACCAGCATGGGTAGGCCCTCATACCACCCAAAACACTCCTGGTCAGAATGTGGACAGTAATAGCATGAGCAACAGTGCAGTTTTGCCCGCTCCTGGGGGCACACAAAGGTCGGGTGACACGCCAGGTCTTTCCGGCCCTAGAAGAACAACTAAGAAACGCAAGCCCGGTCATGATATTGGTGAAGATTTTGATATGGAGGACCTAAAACCTCTCCCACAGGCCAGCGAATTCACCTTTCGCCTAGATGGAAACGGTGTTTATCAGGTATTTGAAAATGCTGCTGCGGAAAACGCCAATACCCCCGTGGTGGGTGTTCCCACCATTAAAGATTTCTATGTGGACTTGGAACAAATTCTTTCCATCTCCTCAGACGGGCCCAGTAAGAGCTTTGCATTCCGGCGGCTTCAGTATCTTGAGGGCAAGTTCAACCTTTACGTGCTCCTCAACGAATATCAAGAGACGGCCGACACGAAGAAAGTGCCTCACCGAGACTTCTACAATGTAAGAAAGGTGGACACACATGTTCATCACTCTGCATGCATGAACCAGAAGCATCTGCTCCGTTTCATCAAAAGCAAGATGAAGAAGTGCCCCGATGAATATGTTCTCTTCAGGGATGGTAAGAACCTTACACTGAGGGAAGTATTCGAAAGCATCAACCTGACAGCCTATGACCTAAGTATCGATACTTTAGATATGCATGTATGTGATGATCCTCAAAACTCATGTTATGAAAGAAAGAAAAAAAAATGGCCACTGATTTCTAGTCCAGGCGCACACAGATTCATTCCATCGGTTTGATAAATTCAACCTCAAGTACAATCCGATAGGGGAATCACGACTCCGTACTATATTCTTAAAGACCGATAACCAAATCAATGGCCGGTATTTGGCTGAAATCACCAAGGAAGTCATTTCAGATCTCGAGTCTAGCAAGTATCAAATGGTGGAGTGGCGAATTTCGATATACGGGAGATCTTTAGATGAATGGGATAAGCTAGCTGCCTGGGTCGTTGACAACAAGCTATTTTCCCACAATGTGCGCTGGCTCATCCAGATTCCAAGGCTCTACGATGTCTTCAAGGCCACCGGTCTGATGGGCTCTTACGAGCAAATCGTCAAAAACGTCTTTCAACCTCTATTCGAGGTAACTAAAGACCCGGAGAGCCATCCAAAACTTCATGTCTTCTTGCAAAGGGTTATTGGCTTTGATAGCGTTGATGACGAGAGTAAAGTCGAGCGCCGGCTCTTCAAGAAATTTCCAGTGCCAAAGGAATGGAGTTCTAACCAAAACCCTCCTTATAGCTACTGGATATATTATTTGTTCGCAAACATCACCTCGCTGAACTTCTGGCGGCGCCAGCGCGGGTTCAACACATTTTTACTAAGACCACATTGCGGCGAAGCCGGTGATAGTGAGCATTTGGCCGTCGCGGTGTTGTGCTGTCACAGCATCAGCCACGGACTTCTCCTGAGAAAGGTGCCTCTATTGCAGTATATATTTTATCTGGAACAGATCGGCATTGCTATGTCGCCCCTCAGTAACAATGCGCTGTTCCTGGCTTACGAGAGGAACCCGTTCTATCAATATTTCAGACGCGGTCTGAATGTCTCGCTGTCCACTGATGATCCTCTACAGTTTGCCTACACCAAAGAACCTTTGATGGAGGAGTATGCGGTAGCAGCACAGATTTACAAACTGAGTCCCGTGGACATGTGTGAGCTAGCAAAAAACTCCGTCAAGCAGAGCGGATATGAATACTCGATTAAACAGCAGTGGCTGGGAGACAGGTTCAACCTGCCAGGTAGGGAGGGAAACAAGATGGTCAAAACGAACGTACCGGATCGAAGAGAGGAGTTTAGACACCATACGTGGGTAGAAGAGCATCGCATGTGAGTAGGGTCAGCCGTAATATACCTACTAGCAAACATGCTAATTGAAGAATAGGATCTCACGATATACCTCAACTACAGAACTTGACGAGGTTTTGGAACATCACCCGGCCACGATAGTCAACCCAGCCTCGCCAACGTCGTCAATGAAAACGAACGCGGCTAGCAGAACCATCACGGCAGAGCCCAAAACCTATGTCCACACTACCCGGCCAGGTTCACAAGTCGACGCGGGAAGCCCACTTCTCGGTGCCCATACCAGTAGCACCAACCAAGTTCCTCTCCCCGGGTCTTCTGCAGCGCAAAATGAGTCTCCATGGCCGACAGAGGGGCTCCGCGAGACACATCTTTCGGGACATGAACCTCGGTATCTTCCTGGAATGATGGCGAGAGCTACAGTACAGGAGAAGGTGCATCGAAGTTCTACGCAGGAATCAGACGAAGGTAATTCGGGTCATGCAAAGAAGAGCGGAAGCGAAGAGCGTAGCTGATACACTCTATAGCGAGGTAGGCAGCTAGGAATATGCATGGAGAAGGGGTTGATTTGGATGCAATGGCGTGTAATCGAGTTACCTAGGTAGAGTCATTTCATGTGAAGACAAATATGTATCTGATGTGTTGTTACCTAACCTAGGTGGTGTGAATGTGGTATTGTGCTTCGTCTTTGCCATCAATGATAGACTCGGTTGGAAGGTTAGGGGTAAGGGGTAAGAACGGGAGCGGGTGTAATCACGTATGTACTGGGCTTACGTATCTAACTTAAATATGTACCTACATCTACATATGTAGGTAGTAAGGTACATACATAAGTTACCTTAGTAGGTAGTAACCCAAGGTTAGTGGACTTTTTCAGCTACTTTATCGGACCCACCGGTAATACATCACCCCCCCAGAGCGCAGGACCGTCCGGACTCTAAACCATCTAATACTATCTTTACCCACTCATGTTACCAATCTACTTACCTATTTCTACTTGCTACATACTACTACATACAGCACTGTCAACTACTTTTATTACATACAAAAAGTCTCATTTCCCTGAGCTGTCCCCAACAGCTTAGGCACCTACACCTATTCTAATCCCACTACGCCACCCCCCGACACAACCACATCCGACCTTGCCTCTCGACCTAGGCATTAAAAAGAGGTAGCTTGGAGTAATTGTGCACCGGCAGTAGGTCTGGTGGTGTGTGGTCCTCGGCGCCCGAAACATTGCACTTCACACCGCGCCATACTATGAATCTGTGAATGTATTAGGTATGTCACAACCCCCATACGCCAATCCCGCAAGACTCATGCGAGAACCCATCTAACCAGCCTTTTCTCAGACGTGCTCTGGATAATCCTTCGCTCTGATATTTTACACGCTTTCTCCTCCACGGCCAGCCTCCTCCCCCTTTAGCCCCGTCGCATCTCGCCCTTGACTTCGAATGTGCATCCGCCCCCCGAACCCAACTCTCGACCAACCCCGGTATTACAGCCTACTGCCTCATCACTAGGTGCCATGGGGTTCCTGGGTGTCTACAAGGCCATATATGATTATGCGCCCCAGTCCGAAGGAGAGCTTTCCATAAGCGAAGGCGACGTTCTCTATGTTTTGGAAAAGAGCGAGGAGGATGATTGGTGGAAGGCCAAGAAGAAGGCCGGTGCTGAAGAGGACGACGAACCGGTCGGCCTGATACCCAACAATTATGTGGAAGAGGTCCGCCTTGCCTGCCGTCCTCGTCGAGAATCCATGCTAAGCTTCTAGTAGGCACAAGCCGTAGCCCACGCCCGGTCGCTTTACGAATACACCCGGCAGACCGATGAAGAGCTGTCCTTCCCCGAAGATGCCCGTTTGGAGGTCTTCGACCTGTCCGATCCAGATTGGATTCTTGTCGGTTACGAGTCGGAATATGGTTTTGCCCCAGCCAACTACATCGAGATGGACGGTGCAGCTGTCGAACCCGAATCTACTCCCGAACCTGCTCCTGCTCCTGCTCCTGCTCCTGCACCTGGTCCCGCCGTAATTCCTGCGCCCATACCTGCACCCGCGCCCCCAGCCCTGCCTGTGCGGCCACCGGCGCCAGTCGAGCCCGAGGAGTCACGGACCCCTCCTCTTCCCGATCGACAGCCATCTGCAGCTTCCGAGGCTAGTCCCGTCGCGCCGAGCGATCCGGCTGCTGCTCTAGCTGGTGTGATGCAACGTAAGGCCTCAACCCGCGCTCCCACCCCTCCACCCATTACTCTGCCTCGTCAGCAATACTTCTCCGAGGAATCTGATCAGGAGCCGAGTCCTGCTCTGCCGGCACGGCCTCGGTCTATGGCATCCCCCAACCAATCATTGGCATCACCTCCATTACCGCAGCGTACTACAAGCCGCCGTGACTACGACCACGATATGTCGAGCCGTCGTGACTATGAGATGGAGTCCCGTGCTCCATCTACTACCGGCCGTATTGCGCCTGGGGGGTTCCATATGTACAACATCAATGAGATGGTATCGATAATGGGGAAGAAGAAGAAGATGCCCACAACACTAGGAGTCAATCTCAAAACAGGGATCATCTTGATTGCTCCTGAACATGCCCAAGATGGTCCGACTCAGGAGTGGACCGCTGACAGGATGACGCATTATTCGCGGGAAGGCAAACACGTGTTTCTGGAGCTCGTGCGGCCTAGTAAGAGTATAGACTTCCATGCCGGCGCCAAGGATACGGCCGAGGAGATCGTCAGTGCTCTTGGGGAACTGGCCGGGGCCATGCGTGCAGAAGGCCTCCGTGAAGTCATCATGGCAGGCACTGGACAAACCACCCACAAGCGGGGACAAGTCCTTTATGACTTCATGGCCCAGGGAGATGATGAGGTTACCGTGGCTGTGGGGGATGAAGTGGTAGTCATTGACGATACTAAGAGCGAAGAATGGTGGCAGGTTCGGCGAATCAAGAACGGAAAGGAAGGTGTTGTACCTAGCAGTTACATCGAAATTACGGAGAGAGGCATACCGATAACGACGACTTCGACATCAGGGATAAACGCTGGCAAGTCTAGCGTGGCACAGAATCGGCTAGAAGAGGAGCGTTTAACGAGGGAGGCCATCAAACGGGACCAAAAAGCAGCAGCAGAGGTAGGACCTGGAATGCGTTTGCCTGAAAGGCGCAGTAGTTTATCAGCTGGGAACAATAGTAACCTTTCTGGGCAACAGCGAAGCAGGCGCGAGACCGGTCGATCGGATGGCAGCCGGGCTGGCTCGTCCAAGTCTAGTAAGCAACCCTTCCCCCTTTTATTTTTTTCTGAATTGTTTTCTTTTTAAATGGTTTTTTTTCTCCATAACATCCTAGAAAAGGGGGACTTGTTATACTAATAACACTGGTCAGAACCGGATCCATCCAAGGTGCGAGTTTGGACAGATCGGTCCAAGTCGTTTAGTGTCGAGGCTCAGTTTCTCGGCCTAAAAGATGGGAAAATCAACTTGCATAAGATGAATGGTGTCAAGATTGCTGTCCCATTGGCTAAAATGTCGATTGAGGATATTGAATATGTCGAACGCACTTTAGGCATATCACTCGACGAGGAGAAGCCCCTGGCAGACGTAAAGCGAGCCAAGTCGGCGAGAGCTACGGCGACAAGAGAGGCACCATCCAGTTCTGTCGGTGCTTCCATAGAGCCACCGAAGCCCGATTATGATTGGTTTCAGTTCTTTTTGTCCTGTGAGGTTGCTGTCGGACTCTGCGAACGGTATGCTCAAGCATTTGCCAAGGATTCTATGGATGAGAGTGTCTTGCCCGATGTCGATGCTACCGTCTTGCGTAATCTTGGGTTGCGGGAAGGCGATATCATCAAGGTCATGCGTCACTTAGATAAGAAATTCGGCCGGGACGGCAAGAAGAAGGGTGTTAATTTTGCCGGGGACGGAGATGGCGAGAATGGATTTGCCGGTGGTCTCTTTTCAGGGCCGGGCGGAACCCTTCGAAACAACACACGAAAAGGTCGTCCTGCCCCAGCAACCCAGACAAACGACAACATCGATGCCAAAGCCTTATCGCTGCAAAATGACGATAGTTCGGGGTCCCCGTCGGCTACGTCACGTACCAAGGATTCTGAGAAGCCTAGCAGCGGATTTGATGACGACGCATGGGATGTGAAGCCGTCGAAACAACCAGAGCCTCAGCAAAAGCCGGCACCAAGCCCAGAGCCGAAATCTACGGCCGTTCAACCTCAACCACCCCCGACACAGGCAATGCAGGACCTCTCGCTGCTTTCTACACCCCTAGAGCCGACAAAAGTACAGCCAACTCCCTCACCTCCCGCCGTTACTCTACCACCACCACAACCCCAAGTACAAGCGCAACAAGCGCTCCCTCATCCTCAAGGTGCAACTCCATCCTTCTTCACTGGCATCCAGCCGACGCCAACAGGGACAGTCGCTTCAGCACAACCTTTGAATCTTGGACTCGGCAACCGGCAACGACCAACACCACCTCAGATGACCGGGGCCCAAGGTGCTCTCATGCCTCCACCACCAGCACGGCCACTATCTGCACCGCAGTCGGCACAACCAAGCGGATTTGCACCGCCGCCCTTACAACCCCAGATGACGGGCATCGCATCTCCAGGACAAAGCTTAAATGAGCTCAATCAACAGCGAATGCAACAGCCATTTATTGGAGGCTTCCAACCCCAACCGACTGGCCAGGGCATGATGCAATTCAATAATGCAGGTAGTGGCCTACCACAACAGCAACCAGGATTCGGTGTCAACCAGTTCATGCAACCTCAGATGACGGGAGTTCCGCAAATGCAAAGCCCCTTTTCAGATCCCCGGCCCCAGCAGTTTTCGTCTCTTCAAAGCCAGCCTACTGGGTTTTCTGCCGGTTTTCAACCTGGACAGCAATTCCCGCAACCGACTGGCGTTAATTCGTTCTTACCTCCGGCTCTGGAGCCCCAGAGAACCGGCATGCCTCCGATGCCATCTCAAGTGCAACCCCAGCAGACGGGCTTTGGTGGATTCAACCAGGGCTTCAACCCGGGCATGACCAATCCAGCTCCCCCACAACAGCCGCCAGCGCCCCTTCAACCTCAGCAGACAGGACCTGCACCTCCCGTACGCTTCGGCGTTGCGCCAAATAAGATTGCCCCCCAGCCAACCGGCCGTCGTGCCAATCTCGCTCAAGCAAGTAAGTACCAATCCTTATGTTGCGTTGTTTTGATATGTATAACTAAGCTAATCACCTACAGCCCCGGAAAACCCCTTCGGCTTCTGAATGTGTAATAATTCTATGCTGAAGCGAATACTGCTGTACAGCTAGCCCTAATTACTGTCAGCTGGACCAGGTTGGGACTGTCAAATCCGAGACGCGGTTCTGTATTACGCTGCCCGAGTTTCGTGCTACTTTCCCCTAGAGTCCTCAATACTGTATCGAACATAAATACATTTAGAGCGAATTAGATCGACATTGACCGAGGATTGCATGGTGAATGGGCTCGGCGCGGTTTAGGGTTTGGTTGGTTTGATATTTCTTGATGTTTGACAAGGTGGAAGGAAGATTTCACCTACAACGTGGAGAAAGTAAAGGGGGAGAAATCTGAAGGGAAGGGGAGTCGGGAGCGACGAGAGGGGGAAAGAGAGGCAAGGAGGGGAAGAAAGATTAAAACTTGGAAAAATTATTCGCTGTTGATAATTAACGGCAATAATATAAACAGCTTCTATAATGCACATATATATATATATACAGCCCTCACCAGTTTAGTTGATTCTCCCTTTCTCTTCATTCTTCTTCCTAACCTAACCCCTTTTCCCCTTCTTCTTTCTTTCTTAGACTATTCCGGACAGATAGAAGAAATAATATTCCCTATACCATTCTTCCCGTCTCTTTCTCTTTCCCTTTTCCTTTCCCCCCGTGGGCGAGTAGATATATAGGAGCTGTTATTTAACATGATTTTCTGGTAGACGAAAAAAAAAGGACGTGACATTTGGTACTATTTAGGTAGGTACTCTAAACTCCTCATAAAGTTAGGTACCTAGACGCAAGTAAGGTTAGGTAGGTAGTCTCAAGAGATATTAACATGGTAATATTTTGCTTATATCTAAGTACACGACTACATGTTCACGAAAATCACATTTTTATCCAGGCTAACAACTCTCTCTCTCTCTCTCTCTGTGTGTGTGTATATATACGTATTGATAACCCAAGAGATTATATACCCAGATTGACTCGAGGATATACCTACCTACAGTAAACATATATAGATGACCTTCCCCAAACTAACCCAAACCCAAAACCAAAACCAAACCACTCAAGTCAGGAAGCAATAGGAAAGTTAAGTACTAGATTGCCTAGACACCGCTATTATGTAATACCCCCAGATTACAGAAACTGGTGTTTTTTTTTTGGTTTGGTTTGGCGGGGCCTTACAGGTGCCAAGTCGTCCTGTACGATATTTTGACGTAGGTTAGGTTAGTCTACTAGGTTAGGTAAGTAGTAGGTTACTAGTTTCCCGGAAATTTTGCAAAATAAGTAAGTAAGTAGTAGCGGCCCCCATTCTCTCTCTTGGCGGTCTTGTCTTCTCCTTCAACGAAGGACCCTTGATTCTGATTATTAGGTACTTATTATCATCAATACACATATAAGGGGGAGGAGAGGTATACCTGCCCATATCTCAAGACTTCGTCTTCAACAAGTTGTTGGTCAAATGTAAAAGGTTAGAAAACTCGGGTGTGTATCAATACCTAAGGGAGGGGTAATAGGGAAAGGAAACCAGGAATGTAAGAGAAGACGTTAACATTGCAAGCCTGCCTGCCAAGATACGACAGGAATACGACCAAAATTCGAACCTAAGCAGTATGAATCTATGGGGATACTGATCAATTGCGGCCTGCCCTATATAATCCAGGAAACACCTCGAATCTAAATACATTGTTGTTATTTATACTCCATAGGAACCGATCATATCGGTTGCCTATATCAGCTAAGCCACGATAGAAAGCGTGGCAGTTTCATTAAAAATTCTAGATTGGGGGTGGCTCATCGCCTTCATCCTCTCCGTCAAGAATTGTGCGCCGGCGCGGGCGGGTCTTGAGGTCCGTCGCACCACCATCCATTCCGGTTGTTGAGGCCTTCGTTTCGTCCTCTTTGACGGCGACTCCACGTTCCTTCTCTTTAGGATCGAATCTCTTACGAACAGCGTCAATCATCTTAAAGAACCAGTAGAAATTCAGAGAATTTAGAGTCAAGTTGCTGCCAATGTAAATGGCAGCTAGCCACAAAGGAACGCTAGTCGACTCAGAAACGAATTCCATCGTTTGTGTGTATT
Source organism: Biscogniauxia sp. FL1348 (assembly GCA_022544895.1). NCBI lineage: Eukaryota > Fungi > Ascomycota > Sordariomycetes > Xylariales > Xylariaceae > Biscogniauxia > Biscogniauxia sp. FL1348. Next base: position 27,716 of record JAJNNV010000017.1, on the reverse strand, counting down.
GCGCCGGGAATGTGGCATTCACGAGCTGCTCAGCCGGCATCGTAGCAGAGGTCATGGGCTTATAGTTCAAGCCTGTCCACACGTCGCGGGCAACCAAGACAGATTGGTAGGTACCCCATACCAGACGACAGGAAAAGAAAGTGGCAATCAGCACAAGGCCATTGTACAGCTGTGCGCGTGAACCAGTCATGCCCAGCTTGTCGAAGAACCAGTGGATGTTGAGGAAAGGAGAGGATAGCTCCCATAGGATAAAGTTACAGCTGTAATAGTTGACGAAGGGTCGCTATTCAAGAGAATCCTACGTTAGTCTATATTCACAGGCATTAAAAGGCATAACTCACGAAGCCAAAGGAGTACACAAGCAATGCACTAATCGCATGCGCGAGCATGCCCAGGCCGAAAACGCTGACGTTGGAGGCAGTCATAATCAAGTCCCAGAGAAAATAGCCAGCAGCCAGAGCTTGGATCATGGCAGCGCCACCGGTGTATCCCCAAATACGCTCCTGCCAATCCATATTCTTGCGCTCGTCGTCGTTGAACATGACCCAAAGGGCCAGGATATTGATGGTGGTGCTCTGCACCAAGGACACGACATGGACATCCCAGCTGAGCCGTTTGGATCGGGACAAGGCTGTGTACTGGGTGGGAAAGAGGCGTTTCGACACGACGGGCGACACGACACTGTGGACAAACTGGTAGAAGGCTGCTATTATGACGATCTCGTGGATATGGAGGGGAAGCGTCGACAAGTTGAAATAGTCAGCCCACGGCTTGATGGCCTCGCTCAGGGCGGGAATCGGCTGGATGGGGAAAGGATCCCTCATGGTGGGCAAGACGGAGAAAGGCGAGGCCGTACTTCTCCGTCTGTACTGTACTGTATTGTAATTGTCTGGTTGAGAAGAAAGGAGGGTGAGTGGGAAGAAGTAGGTACAGACGAAAGGGGGGGGAGGCCAGTATTATATCAGGTTAGGTAAAAGTAGATTTGGGCTGTAAAGAGCAAGTGGACTTGTCGAAAGGGGAGAAAAAGGGGGTGATCAGGTGGGAAAAGGATGGTTTGGTGAATGACGAGGGATAGGCACCGGTGATCTCTTAAGCGCGTGATGGGAGGTTTAGATGGACATTTCACTACAACCGAAGGGCAGAAGATGGGGCGTTTAAGTACGTGTCAGGATTTAAGTCGAAGGTCATGCATGGCACCGGCCCGGGACAGTTTGGCTGGACAGTTTTTGCTGGCCCGGTGGGAAGTTGTAAGTAAGTAGTGTAGGGCGAAGCAGGTCGAGCAGGACGAGCACGTAGGAGTGGGAGTAGGAGTAGGAGGAGTAGTAGGTAAAAGTAGGAGAAGGAATAGGTTTTGTAGATTTGTAGTAGGTTAGGTTAGGTTAGTGGTACTTAGGTACTCGTAGTAGGTAATCCGTACTACCTAGGACCCTTTCCGGAGTTCGGCTGCGTTTTTGTTGGGACGCTTATGCTTATCTGAGCTGCCACCTGCATTGATAAGGTTAGGTACATACCTAGTGTACCTACCTACTAGGGTAGTAAGTATTTCATACATGTACCTACCCACATAGCTAAGTACTTATGGATCCACCCTCCACCCTCCACCCTCCATCCTCTTTACATACAATCTCTACTTACTGCATTGCATATGCGATAGGTATTCATGCCCTGGAAAATGGACAAAACACCAGGCCTCAGGTTACATAAATCGCATAACCCAAATTAACTTGAATCTTTAGACTCCGTCTAGTACAGGTATATACTTACCTACTACCTACTACCTACCTAACCTAGGCGTTCGTGAAGCACCAAACTTGGGCATATCATCGATTTCAACATTGAATAAATAGACCCACAGTCAACCGCCTGCCAAATACCTACTAGGTAGGTTAGGCGTTTGTCGAATGTGACTTGCTTATATACCTAGGTACTTACCTACCTTAGAAGAGTCATGCTTCTCGAAAAGTCACCTGTCCAAGGTCACCTTGTCCAGGAATAGGAGGTACCATCACCGCCACCATCACCACCACCACTACCAATACCCTCGTCACCATCGCTATCATGGCCGACCTTCTTTACGATTTGCTGAGTCCACCAGACAACCCGGACCGTGCTAGTGCTTCTGACCCGGTAGCCCTCGAGTACCTGTCCAGTCTGGCATCTATGCCACTCTCTCAACTAGAGACTACTGAACAGCAGAACCTAGCCCAAGCCTCTCATTCCTTGCTTCTCTCACTGCAGGCTCTCTCACAGCGCTCGCACAAGTCTGTCATCGCCTCCGCAGAGAACCACGCCAATCTGGGCCTTGCTTTACCCGCCTTGGCCTCTTCCACCGCTGATCTAAAAGCCGCTATACCTAAGCTGGACAATGAAGCAGTTCGCTTCTCAACCACATATCATAAGTCGGCCGACAATGAGATCCTCAACTCGCGCAAGAAGGCACTGCTGTTGGCAGGAAATGTCGAGCGCTTGGTCGATGTCCTAGATCTACCCACTCTACTTTCCACCGCCATAACAGCCGGGTCCTCGGCGTCTGCCGCAAACTACTCTTCCGCCTTGGACCTAAGCGCCCATATCCGGCGGCTGCACTCTCTATATCCCGACTCCACTCTAGTATCGTCGGTATCTACCCAAGCAGATGAGGCTATGCAAGCCATGGCCAAGAACTTGATTTTAGGTCTACGTGCACCGGGCCTGAAGCTAGCATCTGCCTTGAGAACCATAGGCTGGCTTCGAAGAGTCGTCCCCGAACTAGATCCCGTTGGCGCCTCCGGGAACGGTGGCGGCCTCGGTGCCTTGTTCCTCACGTGCCGCCTCTCAACGCTTATGAATATGCTTGCAGCGCTGGAACCGCTTCGCGAGCTAGCAGACCAGGAGAAGGTGCGGCAACAGCAACATCCGGCCGGGAGTGCGTGGTCAGGGGGGCAACAAACCGAGCGGTATCTCAAGCGGTACGTAGAAATATTCCGGGAACAAAGTTTCGCTATCATTTCCATGTTCAGGAGTATATTCCCAGTGCCGGTTCCTAAGGAGACGCCGGCCGGTGAGGATCAGGACCCCCTTCAGCCAGTCCCTTCGGCGATTTCTACCTTTCCTTTTCACCTGATCGCTATGTTGGTGGAGACGCTGCGGACTTACTTGCCCAACGTTAGAGACCAGGCATCACGGGACAGCCTTCTAACACAGGTGCTTTATTGTGCTGGTAGTCTTGGTCGTCTTGGAGGTGACTTCGGGATTTTACTAGCGAGCATCGACGTCGGACACGACGCAGAAGACGAATGGGTTGAGGTAGTCAAGCGACATCGGCACATGGCAGGCCGGTTAGAATCGATCGTAGGAGCCAAGGATAGGGGTTGAGCAAAGGGAGCATTCGCCGTATTCAAGAGCTCTCTGAAACAGTGGTGGCGTGGTAGCATAGTCATGCAAGGCCTATGAAGCTATGAAGTCCTTATAAAGGACACCGGGTCCGAATCCTCCATATAGGAATAAAGGAGGTGTACGACTAGAAGCTTAACAGGAACCAGAAGTTAAGGGACGCCTAAGCACCTGGTGTTCGATTGAGCCATCTTCAATCTTAAATCGCCCACATCACCTGCCTAGGTATTACTTAGTACTATAGGTTAGGTACTGGATGTAAAGATGCTACATGTGTATAATATATGCATGTACATAGAGAGGTGCGCTAAGGTTACATTGATACTAGGTAGGCAGGTACTATATCACATTAAACATATATGACGTGAGGTGGGGTCTAACTGCATGTAATTACTAGTACCAACCTAACCTAGATGGTTAGCTTCAGCGCGCTAAGAAAGTCACATACTGAGGTTATGAAGTCAAAGAGGGGGGGAATCAGCAAAAAAAAAAAATCAAAGAAAGTGTCAGACTCATCACTGATTCTTCTTGCCTACTGTACACAAACTTTCTATCCCCCAACCCGGTTACGCAACCAACAACCGGTACATTCCTCTGTAGGATTCCACACCTCCCCCTACAGCTGGTCTTCCCAGGCAGTGATGACAAGACGAGCACACCAGATGGTTTGCCATTAAGAAACCCGGAATCTTCTGCTACGGCAGGATTCCAGCCCCTGCGGTACTTACCACCATGAGCAGCAAGTCTACGTCTAGTAAGTAAAACACAAAAGTGTACCTAAATCAGATGATAGCCTTTTTTTGTGACCAAAAACCCCTTTCCTGTATTAAGTAGGTATTGACCAAAAATAACAGCCTTCCATTTCGCCGCCGGCCTGGGCTCCGGGACCTTCGGTGCCGTGCTCCTGCAGCCCTTCGACCTGCTCAAGACCCGAGTCCAGCAGTCGGGCTCGCACTCGATCCGCGCGGCCGTGCGGGAGATCGCGCAGTCGCCGAACGCCCTGGCCGGCTTCTGGCGGGGCACGGTGCCCTCGGCCCTGCGCACCGGGCTCGGCTCCGCCATCTACTTCACCACGCTCAACAAGATCCGGCAGCATGCCGCCTCCGCCTCTCTGAAGCTCCCTTCTCATTCTTCTTCTTCTTCGTCTTCTTCTGCCCTCCCCAAGCTCTCCAACACGGCCAACCTCGTCTCGGGCGCCGCCGCCCGCGCCTTCGCCGGCTTCCTCCTCATGCCCCTGACCGTCATCAAGGTGCGCTACGAGTCGAGCCTGTACGCGTACCGCTCCCTCGCCGGCGCCGCCCGCGACATCTACCGCACGGACCGCCTCCCCGGATTCTTCGCCGGCTTCGGCGCCACCGCCGTGCGCGACGCCCCCTACGCCGGGCTGTACGTCGTCTCGTACGAGCAGTTCAAGAAGCGCCTGGGCCTGCTGCTGCTGGCCCACCACCAGAGCTCCTCGCCTCCAACTCATCATCATCATCATCATCCGGGCTCCGGCGGTGGCGGTATGGGAAGCTCGTTATCGGCCACGGTGAATTTCAGCTCTGGCTTGCTGGCCGGCGCCACGTGCTCGTTCGTCTCGAACCCGTTCGACGCCGTCAAGACGCGCATCCAGCTGCAGCCGCACGACTACCGCAACATGTTCCAGGCCTGTCGCAAGATGGTCACGGAGGAAGGCGTGCGGTCTCTCTACGACGGTCTGACACTGCGCATGACCCGCAAGGCCATAAGCTCGGCTCTGGCCTGGATGTTGTACGAAGAGTTGATTCGAAGAGCAGAGACTACCTGGAATCGACAAAATACAAAGAAGGGGCATGTATGATATATATGTATATGTATAAAAAAACGTCACCGTCGTAACATTCATCTCATCACTACTACCTAGTCTAAAAAAATGAATCATTTCCCTTAGGCGAAGCGAAAGAAACAGGATGACGTATTCCCCCCCTTCTTCACCCTCGCCCTCCCCCCTCCCCTCATCCGAAGTAAATCTGGCCAGTGTCACAAATTACCATATGTCACCCGACGCAGACCACCACAAAAAAAAACCCAATGCCAAAAGGTATATCGTATCTAAAGGAATCTGGGCACACAAAAAACTTATAGTGCCAGAGAAACAGGAGAAACATATAGCCCGAGAATTTCAAACAACAAAAAACAAAAACAGGGGAGGGGCAGTGAGAGTGGGACAGACTAGGCAGGTCGAGCCCCAGCAAAATAGGCCAAAATGGAAGGCGATCGGCTTCTTCTGCGCTCCTTCTTGCGAACCCATTCGAACTCTGGCTCGAGGTGGTGGTGGTGGTGGTGCTTCTTTTTATCCTCAATCGCCAAAACGAGTCCCCCACCGCCGCTAGTTCGTTGCTCCCGGATGATCTTGGTGTGCCGCCAGAACATATCTTGTTCCGGCTCGGGCACCCATCGCCTAATTAAAACGAAATCGGGATTCTGGGAAGCTAACGTTAGTCACATGGTATTCGCACGGTAAAAAGTAGCTATGAGGGGAGGCTGTATACTTACAGGGTCAAGTTGGTAATCCACATCATAGTACTTCAATGTCTCGAGCGAGAGATGACGTCGTGCCATACGAGTGTAAGTAGGTCGCGGTTTACACACTGCTGTCTCTTCTTTCTCCTTATCCTTGTCCTTTGCCTTTTCCTTCTCCTTCTCCGCTTTTTCCTTTTCGATCTTCTTGCCGGCCAGGATTGCGTTGATCTCTTTCTCGTCAAGCCCGGACTTGAGTAGCTGATCCTGCAAGCGTGACTTGTACTCCTTTTCCTTGGCTGCCTGGGCTGCCTGCTCTCTCTGTTTGCGCTCGGCCTCCTCCCTCTTGTACTTTTCGATCGCCTCATTGGCCTCCTTCTCTCGACGTTTCCTCTCGGCAAGGGCGGCCTCCTCCTCCTTGAGCCGTTGGAACTCGAGCTTTTGCTTGATGCGTTGCTCGTACTCGTCTTGCTTTTTCTTTTCGCGGATCTCCTCGAGCTCCTTCTTGGCGGCACGCAACTCCTGCTCCTCTTTCATGGTCCGCTCTCGTCGCTTCTCTTCCTTCTCAATCTGAGCCGCCAGCTTGAGCTCCCGCAGCTCCCTCTGGGTCCGCTCAAGCTCCATCTCGTGTCGCTTGGCTTCTACCTGTATCTCGTATTGACGCTTTTGGCCTTCCACGTGCATTTCATACTCACGTCTCTGGCCTTCTATCTGTAGTTCATATTCGCGTCTCTTGCCCTCCAGCTCACGATCGTGGAAGTCACGGTGCAAGTGCTCTAGAGCTAGGCGGTCACGCTCTCGATCCTGTTCTCTCTCTCGTTCTCGCGAGTATGAATAGCCAGACGAGGCACGCGAATGGGCACGATGACGGGACACGTGAGAATCGTCTGATTCAGAGTCGGACACATTATAAATGCGATTGTTGATGATGACGGGCGGCGGCGGGGGGTGCGCCAGCTCAGCGCGTGGTGAAGCTGGACGACGGTCCCGCGACCGCGAGCGGTGGATGATGGTGCGCTCGCGCTCACCAACAGGTACCAGAAAACGGTCCTCAGGGCGCGGCGCATCAAAAAAACGAGGGCGCGACGATGATGCCGGTTGCGCCTGGACATAATGGGCTATAGGCTGCCGTCCGGGCGAAGCATGGCGGTGCCTAAAGCGGACCTCGTAGTCCGAGTCGTCCTCAGATGAATATCTACTCATCCTTCCTGTTTCCTGCAACGAGAGGATTGTTCTATGGCCAATTCAAGAATGGGTTGAGAAATCAGGTCCAGAAATTCAAGGCGACTGGTAGCTAGTCGCAACTTAGCCGGCCGTACGAACTGAGTCGAGTGTATTCAGCAGAGAAAAGGGAAGAGGGACTCGGGAAGACGGGACAGGTGGTAAACCGGGAGAGAATAAAAGGTGTGGGAGACAGGGCCCAGGTCAGCAGAGACCGGTCTGACATACCTGGGGGTGGGGGGTGGCCTCCTTTATGTGTCAGTGTCGTCTCTCTCGAGGGTGTAGAGGCATGCTAAGGATGTTTGGCTGCTACCTGTAGCACTAGGTTCTAGCATTTACGCCACTCAGATGCGGTGTTTTATGTCCTTACACCGTAGGACCTGGGTCATGTTGGTATCGTGCCGGATGCGATGCTAGCATCAGCATCGCGACAGTCGTACCTCCACCACGATGCTCGAGTGCCAAGTGGGCCTATATCCATGGTCGGGGGTACTCGGCTTCAGTTACGTGGCATATCTGTCAGAAGGAGACGAGACCTTGCGGGTAAGGGTAAGTGTCATGCGGCTGGAGACTGGGGGCCAAAAAGAAAAAAAAAAAAGGTCAAACCGATCAGTCTGCCGTGTATCCCAAGGTGTGTGTATCCCGTATAGTAGTAGTAGGCTGTGGTGTGGTGGGAGAGTGGAAGCAAAAGGTGGAGACATTTTTCTTTTTTAGAAAGGAGGGGTTGGCTAGGTACACTACAGTCCCTACCCACCAGGCAATTGGTTGGTTCGATTTACGGACCTATGGGGTGCGAATGAGGGGCAGCTGAATAATAGTCCACTGGCAAAGTACATAGGATAGGCATGTAGGCTTCCTCAATGCAACACCCATGTACCTACCGCCTCTTTTGGGTAATTCCAGACCTTGGCACAAGACTTTTTGCCCGGACAACCACGGGTAACCACGGTTTATTTGTAGATCAACCAGGGTATGTGTAGCAGGTAATCTTACAAACCAATTAACTTTCGAGGTTTCAAAAAAGCATCGTAACCTATTTGTGACGTACCAAGATTTGCAAAGGTTGTCCGGGCAAAAAGTCTTGTGCCAAGGTCTGGAATTACCCAAAAGAGGCGGTATATACCTAGTGAGGTAGGTAGGTACCTAAGTACTACATAAGTGAGTAAGTACCTTCTTCTATAAGGGTTCCCGGAAATAGTAGGGCAACAGTACCTACATATATACATATGTAGATAAGCATCAGGGTAGTAGTATAGTTTGGTAGTGGTATAAGTATTGTATGTACTTATAGTGTATGTAATAGTAAGTACATGCATAGGTGCAAGGAGTTCGAGCTGGTAGGGCTACTCCACCTCTCTTCCCCCCTTCACTAAGATGACCTCCTTCCTTCTTCTCTCCTCGGCTTCTCTCGTGACATCCATTAGTATGTGCATGTTTCGTACAGCTAGGTACACATGACATAGATTAACAGGCACTTAGTAGGTAGGCAAGGAGGATGACACATGCTGGGTTCTTTACCAACTACCTGGTTATCGGTCTAGCCTCCACCTCGCAACATACGGTCGATATGTTCTTTGCTGTTCTTTTGCGAGACCTCCAGATAGTGCAATCTCTTTCCTAGACCGTCCACCTCACCCTCTGCCTCCTTGATCTGTGCCTCTAGTTTACTTGTCATCTCTGAAACGGGCAATGAGACGAACCTAGTCAAAGGGGAGAGGGAAAGAGAGAGATTGCATTAGTGAATGTGTGAGTAAAACTAGTCATTGAGTCTCGTGAGGGATAGGTGTGAGAAGAAAAAATGAATAAAAAGGCAAGGATCAAAGGAGGAGAAAGGGAGAGGGAGAGGGAGAGAGAAGGAGTGCGGGGGACGACAAACATTTTCCCGACACCTTCGTACACATTTGTGTCTGGTGGCAGCGAAGATATCTCGGTGCGCGTCAACTGGGCCATGCGCATCTCTCGCTGCTTTGAGGCCTGTTGAGTTCTCACGAGCGAGATCTGCTGCTGGGCCGCTACGGCCTGTGTCTCAACCTCGCGCAGCAGCTATGCATTATCCATTTTCCTTTACTTTAGTCGACTGCACATACACGGCTTTGAGATAGGGGGGCTACTCACTTTTTGCAGTGCTTCGTTCGAGATTGACATGGTGCTCTTGGTATGTGCTTAGAGGATTAGGTTAGGAGGTGGCAGTAAGTAGGCTATTTGGATTTATTGGCAATGATGAGAGACGGGACGGGAGCTTGCTCGGATTGGATGCTGTTAGGTAGGTAGGTACCTAACCTAGAAAGTAAGTAGGGTAAGTACTTAGGTATGTAAGGATGCGCTGCCGCCGGGGGGGGGGGGGGGGGGGGGGGGGGGGAGGAGTTGTGTACAGTGCGTATCGGAGTGTCAAATCCCGTCATTAATGTATCTGGTGCATTAAATGGTTGTGAGAAAGACGTATTGATGTATGTACAGAGTGAGAGATGTACATACATACCTATGTACTAAGGTTCAGGTTGACAGTGTGGTCCACTATACCCACACCTACATAGGTACATAGCACATTGATGGATGCACAATACTTCGTACATTGGATTATGTTGGTACACTAGATATAATTGATCTTAAAACTACATATGTACATACTTACCTACCTCTTATTAGACTTGATTGCAGCAAAAGTTAGTACTTGACACAATCTTTATTCTATCTATCGCATCAAGGCAACACCTGCTATTAGTACCTGTTTCTAATTCCCCCCTTATCCCTCACTTTTGGCGCCAACTTGGCTAACTCACAAAATGGAATTGACATTGCGAAGCCCCGATCCCAAGTCTAGATTATATGCATACTTAGGTATATGTAAGTAATACAGGGCGACGGAGGCCTCAAGTAAGTTTTTTATCATCAATCATGACCACAGCTGGTGTTGTGAAGATTGACGGCCAATGGAGTCGGAATTTATCCTCATCGCCATCCAGGCAGCGATGGATCCAAATACGCCACATTATATAGTAGTATGCTAGATAAGTTCTTTCAGTCAGCCTCACACTGCATTTCCAGCATTACACAGCTGTTGACTCACCACCGAGCCCGGTCATTAGATGCCACCAGGCATGACCTTCTGCAAACAGGCATGAATGGTTAGCAAATTTCCAAGTTCTCGTGGCCGGATTCAAGCCTCAGAGGCGAGACGAATCACGGCTTAAACCGTGTCACCTACCGAGCACAACGGCCCATGGAAGCTGAAGCTGGTGTCGCCATTTACGAATAGTACCGCAGTACTCGTTGTCCAGGATCCATATCATGTAACCGCCGAGGAATATGCTAAGACCTAGGAACACCGACAATTAGCTGAATTGCAATGGCATATTTAAAGTACCCTCCCGTCGGCGTTTCCACCTACCCGTAACAACCAACATCCACATCTGTGAGAGGATCGCATCGCTAGTTGGCACTGTCGAATTATGCGGCCGCTTTTCTTGTCTCTCCTTGAGCTGTGGCCTGACTATCTTCTCCATGATCCACATATTGGAGAAGACAACTGTAGCCGTCAGGACGGCGTATGCAGTCTGGTGGAATTCGGGATCCTTGGTCTGGTAATATCTTGCCTACGTAATAATTAGCTCATGAGGCCCGACCGAGACATGCAGCCAAAGGTATGACAAACAGTGATAAACCATAAGAGGCCAATAAGCCCAGCACCGATGCCAAAGGAAAAGCCCCGGGACCTGCCATAGGCAAATGTTGCATGACACATAAAACAGGTTGTATAGATCATAGCGAGCTCGTCAACCAGCTGCATGTAATCTAGTGAGGCATTAATATCTCGATACATGGGGGAGGAAGGGGGAATATCTAGAGAGAGAGAGAGAGAGAGAGAAGGGGGATCAGGGCGGGGGATGGGGTTGATATGCATCGATGTGTGTATATGGGCTTCCTGGTGGTGGACATGACATACATTTGAGAGAGGCGTGAAAGAAGGTAGAACCACAACCAACTATTATGTACCCGATAAATGCCACCAGGAATACGCGAGGGTGAGAGTACTTGACACATGCCCGAATGCCATTTACGCCTAGGCAAATGAAGAGAAGGTTCGTCAGTGTCTATTGGGGTCAGTCATATGAGGAGCTGAGTATCGATCGGGTGAGGGCTGGCGATGGCCTACGTTGCAGACTTCAGCACAATAGTAACTCATAACATAGTCCTAAAGCCAGCGTTAGCTTCAACAGACACGGGGTGAGGAAGAGGACGGGAGGGATAATAACCTCCTCACAAAAGTTGAGCGTGGACGTTTTCTCGCCCCAGAACCCTTCGCGAGGTTCATGGTAAGGGAAGCTGAGGGTAGACATCATGCTACTGCCAGAATGTTGAGTCGATAATCGAGGAATCCGAGGAGTAGCACTGCCTAGGTAGTTGATAGATAGATATCAATGTATAGGGGAAGAAAAGTCGGAAATTCTATGGCGTGTCTATTATATAGTAGGAAGTCTAAGGGTCCATGCCCCCTGTAGTTAAGTATCAAATATGGGTTAAGAATCGGGTGGTATGGTACCTGATCCAGTCTTACGTTTATTCGCCGGTGGATCAGGAATAGGTAGAAGCCAAGGATGCCGAAGATGCCGAATCAAGATACAGGGAGACGGACCGTACCAAGAAGACCCCGTCCGGTGCATTTCCGGTTATGTAAATACTTAGCTACTGAACCTATGCTGCCTACATACATATGTAGCTGACTACCTAGGTATGTACTAGGTATAGTGGACTGTAGGCCACCAATAAGGAGATGCCTCACATGTATCTTATGTGGGTGCCTATGTATGTATGTATGTATATATGTATGTAATCCGTACCATACCTACTTACTTACATACATACTAGGTAGGTAACCTACCTACACATACATTGATACGTACATACTCACCTAAACCTACGACTACATGCCGACTACCGATTATCTACCTACTACTTACCTACCACCATCAACGCACACGAAACGCCCGCCTTGGTTAAAACTCCTTCATTCCACAGCAGCCTCTAAACTGCGCATGTCCAGTCTCCCAGTGCATCGGAAACCCTAAGAGCTTTCTTTCCTTCCTTCTTTCTTTTGCTGGTCTGCGTGCCTTGCACCATTGATGTAACCATTAGCTTCTTCAGAGGCGGACTGGCGGAGTCTGAACCACCATCCGGCTCGCCTCCGAACTCTTTTATACGAGATCGGAACTGGCCCTGTCTCCCGTCGTCGCCTAGCCATCTCACGCCATCGTGACACGTCAGCATTAAGCCATCTAATTACGAATTCACTGTACGATGCGCCGACTCTTAAGAAGCAGCCCACAACATCCAAGTCCAATAGTCATCCACCAGCGCACTTACATCTTCCTGGCCCTTGAGCCTTAAGCCATGTCTACCCCTCAGAAGACTTCGAAATGGGGCTCATTCTTATCCCAGGCTGTCGCCGGTGTCGAGGCACGGCTTGACAACATCCTTGCTGAAGAAGAGCCTGCGAAACGACTCGCCGAGTCAGCGTCCTCCACTCCAGCTGGAATACCCTCCGTTGCGACGCCGCCACCACCCCCGCGTTCGACTACCCCCTCTAGATCTGCGAACGATAGACTTCAGGAAAGACTGGCTCGCGCTGTCGCCTCGAAAACCTCCGCTCAACGATCCGATACTTCCTCCGGCCGACCTAGCGTCGAAAGTCCCCGTCCCAGCTCGGATGGTCATCCCGCAGATCCAGCAGTCCCGTCGCAAGCGGCCATACCAAGGTCAAGTCTCTCGGCAGACCAAGCTCCGGAAATAGTGCCTTCTACCACGGGAGTGGATAGTAAAGACACATCGCAGCCTGTAGACCCGACTGCAGTCCCCAATGGCCCAAAGTCAAACGTAGGAAGCCCTCGCTCGTCGCTACAGAATGAGCGACAGGTCATTAGCAAAGAGCCTCCCGCCATATTGGAGCCTACTCCAGGAGCACCAGCCGAATCTATATCAGTGCTAGTGCCAGGCGATTTATACGAAAAGCGTATAGCAGATCTAGAAAAGAGTATACAGGAGTCCCAGGCACAGCACCAAGAAGAGCTGCATAGCTATGTCGAGCGGGTAGATGCTCTCCAGGCAAAACTACAGTACTTAGCTAAGGAGGCAGCAGAAGCGGCGAGGAATGCCGCCGCGGATGCGCCGGTGGGGAGCTTGGAGAGGAAGTTGGCTGAAAAGGATCAGCAGGTTGCTCTGCTAATGGAGGAAGGTCAAAAGTTGGCGGTTACAGAGCAGAAACATCGGACAATCATAAAGAAGCTGAGGGGTCAACTTGCTGTAGGTGAAAAGGAGCTTAACGATCAAGGGATATGGCGTCGCAAGACTGAAAACGAGTTGAACGATTTGCGCAAAAGAGCACATGAATCCAGCGAGCTCGAGAAAGCAAACGAGGAAGCACAAAAGGTAATTGCCCAGCTAAGGCGGGACGTGGACAAGTTGAAAGCGGATATAGCATCAAAGGAGAATACCATATCTGAACTCAGGACGAAACTCCAAGAGGAAATAGATCGAGCTAAGTCTACTGAAGCTAAGCTTCGCGACGAGCTTCGGGAGGCAGGGAAGCAGCGCGTAAAAGAACTAGAGGATACAGTAGCGTCGCTAGAAGTGGAAAAAGGCCTCATAGCTGACCGGGCAAAGACGCAAGCAGCGGAGCTTCGGGAGAAGGCCGATAGGGCTTCAGAGCATTCCCGTGCTGTAGAGTTGGAGCTGAAAGGCGAGGTACAGATATTAGAAAGCAAGCTGGAAGCAGTGCGCGCTAGGGCCGAGGAGGCTTCGTCCGGCGCCGTGGGCGATGCCCAAGCCAAGCTTCTGCGGCAGATCGAGACGCTCCAGACACAGTACTCTATTGCAAGTGAGAATTGGCAGGGCATAGAAGCATCTCTAGTCGCCAGAGCTACGAGTTTGGAAAAGGAGAGGGATGAAGCATTACGTCGGGAGTCTGAGATGAGGAGAAAGGCTCGAGAAACGGTATGTGCCCCAATAGTTAAGAGCAGACATGACCACCACTGACACCCGGCTCACTATAGGCTACTCGTGCCAAGCGTCAAGAAGAGGAATTGGAGGAGACGAAAACCCAGTTACCAAACGTCCAGCGTGATCTATCTTCATACCAGTCTCAATTCGAGTCACTTCGCAAACGAGCTGAGGAGGCTGAAGCTGCATTAGCAGAAGCGAGAGCTGACTTCGAGAGACAACGAGCGACGTGGAAAGAAGAAAAGCCCGAGAGACAGGATACTGATAGACGGAACTGGTTGGAGGATCTTCCTACCACGGCCTTCCGAAACAATAGCCGCCCCGAATCCCCCTTACTCGCCGCACCGCAGAGGACATTCAGCAGCGACTTCCTTGGGTTGCAGAGCTACCCAACAAGGTTCCGCAAGACTTCGGCGCCCTCTAGTAATGGCGAACCGAGCCCAAGCGAGAGACCTTCATCCGCAAGACGGCCATCAGCCCAACCCCCCATGCGGTCCCCCCTTTTCCCCCTGTCTTCAACCCAGATAGGCACACCGCCATCTCTTCCTGGCGGCCTGGATCTACTAGCTTCCCCCTCGACCAATGCCGCAGATAGAGATAGGGATGACGTTTTTGAGGGTCTCGAGAGGTCAGCTTCTCCTCAAAACATCCTGCAGGACATGGTTTCCGTCTCGACCATGACGGCCGGCCCGTCAGTGCAGCTTGTCGAAAGGATGAGCGCCGCTATCCGTCGGTTGGAAAGTGAGAAGGTGGCAGCAAAGGAAGAGCTTTCCCGAATATCGAGTCAGCGGGATGAAGCTCGTGGGGAGATTGTCACACTCATCAAGGAGGTGGAGGCAGGCAAAGCAGCAACAAAGAAGGTCGAAGAACTTGAGAAGGAAGTGTCCGAGATCAACGAGAGATACCAGACTACGCTAGAGATGCTAGGGGAGAAGAGCGAATTGGTGGAGGAGTTACGCGCCGATGTCCAGGACGTCAAAGCCATGTACAGGGACCTAGTAGAGCGGACGATCAAGTGAACCCGTTTGAGGCCGATTGCTCAGCTTTCAGCTTGTTCTATCTAACCTCAGATATTTTATCCTTTTGGTTACAATGCAAATATGATAATGCCTTCATCACTAGTGCATGGCTTTTTGAGTTTGTAGAAATAGACCATTTAAAGATCTATGCCCTCATTTTCCGCCTCCCGTTCAATATATTTGCGGACCTAGCAATCCGATGTTAGATTTGATGCATTTCGTAGTCAGGTGTGGGTGTAGGTACAAACCTCCTTGTCGGGGGCGAGGTCAAGAGCTAGGTAGCCATCAGAATCTCGCTTGTCCGTCTCGGCTCCAGCCTTGAGTAGCGCTACAGCAGCATCCCCTATATAATACACGTTACCATGGCTATCACGATATACTATATCTAACTCGGAGGAAAACTCACCATGGCCTTCGGCAACAGCATGATGCAAGGCAGTGTAGCCCGCATCATCGGTTGCGTTTAGAGGACTGCGATTCTCGAGCAGCAGCTTCAACATGGGCACTGAGCCAACAGCAGCAGCCCGGTGCAGTGGGTACTGGCCGCGCTTGTCGCGCACCCGGGCAGACGCCGGCGGCTTGTTGGCGAACAGCTTGCGGGCAATGTCGAGGTTATTTTTGGAAGCGACGAAATGGAGAACAGTCTGATGCGAGATCAGAAAACCATCTCAGGTGATTTGAATAGAGAGCGGGTGCTGGTTCACAGGAGCATACCTGTCCACTATTATCTGCAAAGAAAAAGGGGGGAGGGCGAGTTAGTTCCTCCTCTCTACGGGTAACTGGCCACTTAAGGCGGTAGGGTAGGTGTATATGAGGGACAGGCGAGCCTCACTCTTCTGGTTCACATCGGCGCCTCTGCTTAGTAGCAAATCTACCACGGCATCGCCGTCCTTGACACTTGCGGCAATCATCAGAGGGGTCCAGCCGCTGTCGTCCTGTTTTTTTGAGGTTTGGGTCAGCCTATACTAAAATAGGCACGTTCATTCCATCCAGGGGGTGGGAGAGAACCGACCTCGACGTCTGGGTCGAAAGCCTCCTGCTGAGCCAACATGAGAGCTATAGCATGTTGGTTGGAAGATGCTGCCCAATGGATGGGCAAACGGCCATCATCGTCCTTGAGGCGGGCCAGTTTCGGGTCAGCCTGCGTAGATGGTCAGTCATTTGGTCTAACCCAGGTCTTTTGTGTAGTAGGTAATAGGGCCCGGCACTCGAGAAGCTTACATTCAACAGCGACTCGACGACAGTTACTATGAGTAAAATTAACATGGCAGAATTATGAGAGAGACATTCATTTGCGCATACCTTTCCCTTCTCTTGCAGCTGCGTGGATGGCGTACTTGGACTGATCGGAAGCCATGTTGTGGCATACGATGATAGTTGGATAGGTAGGTAGTTCTTGTTCCTGGCCTCGCGATTGTAATATCAACGGATGGATATGGTATGCCAGATGACTAATGATAGATGATAGATGATGAGTTGGGGGCTGCTCAAGAGGTTATACAGGTACCTAGGTATACTCTAGAACCCAGGAATCAAGAATCACATGCAATACTCATAGGATAGTGTACATGCAACAAATTGTGGGGTATGTGCATTTATGCAGCTACTCGGTGGAATTGCTTTAACAAGCTATGAAATTCCATCACTTTACTTTACCTATCTACCACTTATAAGGTTAGGCTAGGTTGGTGCTACTTAGTTACTCAACCTATCAATTACAACAGTAGACAACAATTTCGACACCACCTTCTTCTCATCGTCCTCTCTCTCTCTCTTCTCTCTTTTCATTCACTACCAACGCTTACCTTTAGTATCACGCATCTCGAAATCGAATTCGCGCCCTAAAAATAGAAAGAAAGAAAGAAAATAAAAGAGAATAAAAACCCCCTACATAGTGGACGTCGCAAACTCCTCCATCAGAAGAAGGAAATACATCCAACCGACCTCTCCACCCCTACACCATGGAGGTCGTCCAGCCCGACCTCAGGTCCCTTGCCTTACAGAACGCGAAACGCTCAAAATCACTCTTCGCGTCCTCGACCGAGGAATCGATAAGAAAAAGGTTGAGGTTAAGCGCTGCCCCGATTGAAGCGCAACATGAGAAGGACGCGTTGTCCATCCGTTTCCATGCCGAATACCGAGATCTGGCAGAGCTCCCTCCCGCGCTCGCGCAGAAGCAAGTCCAAGCCATGAGTGCGCGGAAGAGAGGGAAAAGGCCGGCCACGAACGAGCCTGCCGCGACACCGGACGATCAGAAGACGCAGAAGTTAATCGAAGGCATAGCAGAAAGCTCTTCGACTGCCACCTCTAACACGCCCCAGCCCGGGTCAACCGCCCTTGTCCAGATCCGCAAGCCGCCTCCCACCTCGCAGAGACCTACCGACCCGACGTCGCAAGCCCTAAGCGTCGCCCGGGCCCAGGCTACACACCAGATGAAGCCCGACTGGCACCCGCCTTGGAAGCTCATGAGGGTCATCTCCGGCCACTTGGGCTGGGTACGAAGTCTTGCGGTCGAGCCGCACAACCAGTGGTTTGCCAGTGGTGCTGGTGACCGCACAATCAAGATCTGGGATCTGGCCACGGGCAATCTGCGGTTAACTCTGACCGGCCACATCTCTACTGTTCGTGGTCTTGCCGTGTCTCCTCGCCACCCATACCTGTTCTCCTGTGCCGAAGATAAGATGGTCAAGTGCTGGGATCTCGAGACGAACAAGGTTATCCGCCATTATCACGGCCACTTGAGCGGTGTGTATACGCTATCACTACACCCTACGCTTGATGTGCTCGTCACCGGTGGCAGGGATGGTGTGGCTAGAGTATGGGACATGCGGACACGCAGCAATATTCACGTCCTTTCCGGTCACCGGGGAACAGTCGCGGATGTCAAGTGCCAGGAAGCAGACCCCCAAGTTATCAGCGCATCTCTAGACTCAACAGTGCGGTTATGGGATCTTGCGGCAGGTAAGACGATGAGCGTTCTCACACATCATAAGAAGGGTGTTCGGGCTCTTGCCCTTCACCCTACCGAGTTTACCTTCGCGACGGGCAGCACGGGCAGCATCAAACAATGGAAGTGCCCCGATGGCGCCTTCATGGGCAATTTCGAGGGTCACAACGCCATCATCAACTCGCTCTCTGTGAATGAGGACGTCCTGTTCTCCGGTGGCGACAACGGATCCATGAGTTTTTGGGACTGGAAGACAGGTCACCGATTCCAATCTTTAGATTCGATCGCGCAGCCGGGATCCCTCGATGCCGAAGCTGGCATCATGAGCTCGACATTCGACCGCACCGGCCTGCGTCTCATCGTCGGCGAGGCAGATAAGACCATCAAGATTTGGAAACAGGACGAGAAGGCGACCGAAGAGACACACCCGCTCGAGTGGAAGCCTAGCTTAGGACGGCAGAAATACTAGTTGTCGGATATGTAGGTAGTTTTCGGGGAAAGTGACTCGGGGGTGGGGGGGGGGGGGGTTATATAGGAAGAAGTCTCTAGCATTTAATTAAGATATGTAAGACAAGACTTGTTAATGATAAGCAGTGGTTTACGATTCCAATGCCCTTCGCTTTGGAAACTGGATGCTGTTGCTTTTTTTGCCGGGAGAACGGAAAGGGAAAACGTGGAAGAAAAGAAAAGAAAAGAAAAGAAGAGGCGTTCATACAAGGCCCAGCTCAGGCGTTTTATAGGGGGAAGGGTGATATCTAGGTATATACAATCCGTGTGTATTACTACTACTACCATCAACTACTACTACTACTACTACTACCATCATCATCAAATACAACCTAAGTTAGGTGTAACCCTAGAATGCCATGCCCAAAGCCTTAATCTCGGGGTCGTCGCGAAACGCCAGCTTGACCTCCTCGTCGCCGACGGCCAAGCGTATCTTGCTCGGCCGCTCGGCGCGCTGGCCCTCGAGGATGATGATGCCGGCCCCCGTCAGCTCCACGGCGGCCGTGCTGATGCCGGCGACGCGGGCGAGCCGGGCGTCGTGCTTGCGCGTCTGATTAGCGTTGCCGTTGCCGCGGTGGCCCTTGACTAGGGCGACGCGCCGGCTGCCGGCGTCGAGCAGCAGCGCGCGGTTCATCTCCTCGACCACGTCGCCGTACGTGCTGTCGGGCAGCCCGGTCCGCTCGTTCCGCGCCAGGATGGACGCGAGCACCAGCTTGGACGCGAAGGGCAGCGCGCGCAGGTACTGCTGCAGCGGGTTGCTCGTGGCTTCGTTGATGGCCCGCTTCACTGTCGCGATCGTCACCCGGCCCCCCTTGGAAGAGGAGGAGGAGGAGATCTTTCCCTCGCCCGTCTGCGCTTTGGCCCGCTTGCTCGGCGTCGAGGGCTCCGAGTCGGCGGCGGCGGCCCGGACGTCGGCCTCGGCGAGCTCGACGGCGCGGCGGCAGATGTCGAGGGCGCGCCGGGCGTCGCCGCTCACGGCGGCGACCTTGCGGCTGGCGAACTGGACGGCGTCGGGCTCGACGACGTGGCCGGGGACGCGCTCGAGGCGGGACTGGATGATGCGCATGAGCTGCTCGTGGTTGTAGCCGGGGAAGGTGATGCGGGTGAGGCCGAGGCGGCTGCTGATCTTGTTGCTGAGGGTGCGCTCGGGCAGGTCCATGGTGTTGGCGACGGCGAGGACGATGAGGCGCGAGTGGCGCAGGCCGGGCCAGTTGAAGAAGTTGTACATGACGCTCTGGTTCCGGGTGACGAGCTGGTCGAGCTCGTCCATCAGCACGACGCAGGGGACGCGGCGCGGGCTCGGCGTGCTGAACTCGCGCTCGAGCAGGTCGAGCGCCTGGCTCGGGCTCACGCGCTGCCCGCGCAGCGCCTCCCACAGCAGCGAGTACGCCTGGTGCGCGTCCGTGATCTTCATCCCGTTGATCTCGACGAAGATGAAGTCGTCCAGCTCGTCCGAGCGCACCGCGTCGTCCAGACGCGACACCACCTCCCGCACCGTCGCCGTCTTGCCCGTCCCCGGCGTGCCCGATATGTAGATGCAGGCCCCCGACCCGTCGGTGATGGCCGCCTCCAGGTGCGAGTATACCACGGAGAACTCGGACTCCCGGCAGGGCAGGCTGGTGGGCACCGAAGCGACGTGCAGCTGCGCGCGGGCGATCTGGAATGGCGAGGACTGGTGGTGGCTGGGAGATAATATCCGAGTCCCCAGCGGCGTGAACTCGAGGGCTTTCTTAATCATGATCCTATGAATCCTGCTTAACGTCCGAAGGGCCTCGTGAGAGAAAGAGAGAGAGAAAGAGATAGTAAATAGAGGTGCCACTTACTTGCGATTGGACGGCGTGACAACACGCGTCATCGTCTTTTGCCTTTTCCGTGGCGTAGAGACTTTCTGGCGAAAGCCATCATCATCGGAGGGGTAGGCGTCCGCATCTTCTTCTTCTTCTCCCCCCTCCGGATGGTAGTTCCCAGAATCGGCAGTTGATACGGGCTGCTCGCGGGGCCGTTGTCTCTTTCTCGTAGATTTGGTCCCCTTACGGACTAGCTCTAACAAGTTCTCTATATCCTCGGGCTTCCCCGAGTAGACATCGTCCCAGTTGAACTCGTCCGTGTAGGTGGTAGTCCGTATGTTGCAGCCGCGCCTACAGACGAACGTCTTGTTGTAGCCCGGGGAGGTCCGAGGAACCTTGCCACTGGGGTACTCACGCAGAAAGGCCTGGTGAGACAAGACTTGAGCCTTACCGTTGATGGAGGCTAGGGGATTCACGTCGGAAGTGGGAGTGATGTATAGTTCATTCTAGAGTCCTCCCTTGTCAGCATAATTGCCCCCCCTCAACCCCCCCATGTTGTCGGGACCAAATAGACTAACCGCGAGAAAATCGGTCCTCTTCCTATCGCTATTGCGAATCTCCTTCTCGGTGGAAAACCACAAGAAATCGGCCGCCATGTCTCCGTCCTGGTCGCTCTCAATGAACTCAGTGACGATAGCAACCCAGGCCTCGTTGGATCCCTCGGCCTTCAGAAGAAGACAGTCGCCGAGGTAGCACTCGAAGGTGCCCATACGCGCGCCGATGATTTGGTGGCGAGGGCTGCGCTTCTTGCTCTCGTCTTGGGAGGACGGGTATATCCATTCCCAGGGATGGTCGTCATCGCCAAGCTCATCGTCAGAGTCGTCCCTGGCAATACCAGGGGGGTATCGAGACGAAGAGGCACGGCCGGCCATGGCCACCCTAACCAGCTAGCTCACTTACGAGTAAGCAATTACTTGACAAGTAGCATGAGAAATTGCGGGATGGAAGAAAAGAAAAGAAAGGCTATACCTGCCAAGTCTTGCTTTGGCAACTTTCTTTTACTCCTTGTTTTAGTGATTCCTTTTTTTTCCGTTTTAGGTATTAGGTATCAGAATAATCCACAAGTAGGTAACAGTGGAATTGTTAGGTGTAGCACGAGACAAGATGGTAGTTCAACTTGGTAGTTGATGATACGTTGGCCATTAATTTCAATGTTAGTGAACCCGGTGGTAGTGGACCTAGTACATATGCAAGAGGCAAGAGTCGCGTCGCGCCGCAGAAATAAATGGGATTTCAGTGCAGCAAGAAACGCGGGTCCACGTGACTAGGTGCCTATATATGTAGGTAGGTCCACTACGGTTTACCTACTGACTACCTACCTACAGTATATACCAATGCTTATGTAAATCACAAACTCATTGGCATTTCCATTGTATTGATACACTTTCACTACTTATGTAGATTAAAATAAAGCAATAAGGAAATCTTTAAAGCATACATGGTATTTATATATATAAATTGGTAGGGAAGTTATTTCACCACTGGTCTGCTAACAATTAATCGTTTTTAGATAAGTTGAATTTATTTATTACATACTCACCTACGTAGGTACCTTGGTAGGTAAAGATGAAAATAAAAATAAAAAGGAGACTGGATAAGAGGAAGTCGAAAATGAAGCAATTACAGCAGTCACGCTAGCTGTTTGCCATTGCCATCATAAGAATCACCACCTCTCCGTGTTGCTAGGTAGTACATATGTACAATGCACCTCTCTTGCTGTATGTACCCCAACAAACAAGGTATACTTGAATTACCTGCTTGATTGTATATAGAGCAGATGTACCTTTTTTGTCTTTATACCCTTGGGTACTCATCATGTGAATCTACTTACTGAACATTTGGTCGATGGCAGGACCAACCCAAGGTTAACCTACATACCTACATCATATGTAGATACCTAGGATAAGTCCTTCTAACTTGTCCATACAGTGGACATCTCACACCTGCTGCTTCTGCCATCCCGAGACAATCTCCTCTACTTAATCCCCCCATCCTCCATCCTTTCACACTCTCACCTTCACACTCTCACCCCCACCCCCACACTCTCACCTCCATCCTCACTCCCCTCCATACCCCAACCCTCATGTTCTTACCAAAACACTCTCATGTGTTGAAATAGGGAACATACACGCTTTTGACACCACAACATATTTGAGTAGCTGCCCACGACAAAACTCAAGGCCTGCTGCTGTCCAGAGAAGCATATGCTTTTCTGTGCATGGTCTTTTTGCTGCCTTGTTGTTGGGGGGGATTTTTATTTCTAAACAATGGATTCACTGACCGAGCTGTGAGTCGTCGTTTACTTATTATTGAGCTGCCATCTTACCATACCACCTGGACTAACCTCTACTTTGTTCTAGTCAAGATTCCCTGCCACAGGATGGGGGCGACTCTGTACAAACCCCACCCGAGCTCGATGTCCTATCAAACAACTCTGCCCACTGTGATGCGACACCTCTCATGAGCTCATCCCCTAAGCCCCGTTGTGTTAGCACAGCGTCATGCCAGTCCCAAACTTCAACTATGCCTCCACACTCTTCTAGCCACCATGATAATCTTAGAGCACAGTCGCAAGGCAATGTTCCCCGTGAGACGGGCTCTCAATCAACTCCAGCAACATTGACTGACCAACCACCTCCTGATAAGCTATTGCACAGTCTCGCACAGAGCATGAGTCGCTCAAGGGAGAAGAAGGAGAAGAAGGAGAAGAAGAAGAAGAGTGCAAAGAAAAAGAAGAAGCAACAACCGCTGCTTACTCAAGTTCGGCACCGTGAAAAGCCAGCAATTGTATACCCATTATTCCCTATCCTCGAGCTTCTACGTATATAGACTAATCATATCATTCTAGGCTGTCGTCATTATTCCTGGAGAGCCAGACTTAGTTGCTGGAGTCATCGAGGGTATCTACCGAGAACTGGTCCATGCCAGCACCAATTGCTCTGTAGAGCTTCGCAACACAGAGGAAGGGCCATATTTACACATCACAGCACCCACCAAGAAGGATGCTTATGCGTTGGTTGAAACAGCGCAGATGAGAGCCCACGACCTGATGACAGGCGAGCCCTCCCAGTCCCAGAGTCTTTTTGTTGAGCCTCCATCCAACATACAAGGAGGTTTCCGGATTGAGCTCCATCTCGATGATGTGACAGGAGAGGCAAGGCCATGCCTCAAACTACAAAATGATATCGACCCCGAGTCGCGTCAGGCTGAAGATATTCAAGAGTACACTGAACAAATATCCCGTACTCTTGTGAAAACATTGAAGAGAGAGGGTCGGCTACACACGAACTTGACCACGAGAGTACACCTAGGTCACTATGTATTGAGACGATACCCCCGTGGTACCCGGAGCTTTGATTATAAAAGATTCGAGACCATGGTGAAGAATCCCCGGGCGACAGGAAAGCTCAATACACAGTAAGTAACACTGTGAGTTCCTTCAGTACCAATAGCTAATATCACTTACCTTTAGGATCGGTGATATAGAACTTGCTAGGGCTACTCTGGAGTTTATCAGAGAGGACGGCAGTCCTTTTATCCCCATGGACAGCCAGACGCCCTCGACAGCCCATGTCGTGCCGGACTACATCTTCGAGGCATGCTCGGAGGATACGAGATTTACGGCAAATTTGACCATGATGAATAACTCCAAGTACTCTGCCGGTCCTAGCCAGGCTGCAACCATCCACTATCAGATGTCACAAGCAAGAGTTTACACTCTCACTGGCAAGACCCCTGAGCTCAGAATCGTCAATGTGAGCCCTGGAAGGTAATACTATATTATCCCGTGTTCTTACTAAGTTATATGCAATAACATCTTCATAGCAATCTCGATTGGAAGCTAGAGGCTATCAGCGAAGATCTTGATAACAGAAAGTTCCCCCGTGTTCATCGGTATCTTCAGACAGCAAAGATCTCGATGAAAGGTCCAAATAACGACTTCGACGCCTATCCCAAAATCTCGTTATCAAGCCGTCATGAGTTGGCCACTTTCTTCAAGTCTGTTGCTATCAAGAGTGTGTATCGCTTTGACTGGAAAGCCACTGGGTACATTGTCGAGATTGCAATTAACCGCCGCTGGGGCGGGATTGAGGGCATGACAAACCGAGTAGAGCCAGATGTGGACCTCAATCTCAGCATCTATGGAGAATCCTGGGATGAAGACGTCCAGATGGCAAGAGATGGTGCAGCCGGGAACCTTTGGGGCGAAGACCTACAGTTCCTATTCGGTCACGAAGACTATGGCGAAGGGGGAGAACTCATAGACAGAGTACAGGGATTCTTGGCAATCATCCGCGACATCTGTGACACATTGGGAAGTGTCGGAAAATGATACCCTAGGCCGTTACCCTAGAGGCGACGGCCACCGTCAACATAACCAAGACAACCTTTTCTCGGGCAGCATCCATCACAAACAAGACACTTCATCTTGCGACCCCATGTTGTCTTGGGTATTTGGTCAACTTTGTCTTGCAGGTAGAGGTGTACGGTAACTAGGTGTATGTATTCTCGACATCATAGCTTGAAGCTGTGTTTGACCAATGCAGGGGAAATTATAGAAGAACGGGATCCTCTTCTCGGAACAGGATGCGATGAAGAAGGCGAGCCGATGGTAGGACTTGATGGTGGGTGTAAAAATACTAGGAAGCAGGGGTTTGTTGAGGGACAGAGGCCATCTTCTGTCTCAAAACTAGATAGCAAGTTCTTGTCAGCAGGTAATTAGAGGCGATTAATGTGTTATTAGAAATTATCTGTGGGTGTTACCTTCTTCCACGACCCGAACGTTGTTCGTCTTTGCCTGGACAATGGCCTCCAGCTCCTTGATGCTTCCTCCAACCTCGCCTACCTTGTTTTCGTAGAATTCGGCTGCTGATTTTATCTCCTACTAGTGTGTAAATATGGATTACACACAAGGGCGGAGGGGAAGGGAGGGAAGACGGATATGTACCTTCTCGACATAAAAACCGGTGCCGATGTCGACGACGACGTGGGAGGCACTGGCAAGATTCCCGCGGACATATAGGGAACTAGTAAGAGGCACCAGTATCGGCTTGTCTTCTGTTTGGTAGGGAAAGGACATTACATTAGTCTCTGTAGCTACTGGTGGCCTCCCATAGGTAGGTAGGTAGGTAGGTAGGGGTTTTCACGCACGCTGGAGGGTGGACGACTTGCCGCCGCCTTGGACGCAGCGGAGGCATTCTCGGAACTTGGACTGGGCGGCGTGGAGCTGGGTGAAGGAGGAGGTCAGGTGCTCGAGCTCCTCGTCGAGCTGCTTCTTGACCTGGGCAAGCTGCTGCGCGCTCAGGGTATCCAGGTTTACTAGGTGATTTCGAGGTTCAGTCAGGTTTATCGCAATGGTTGGTTTAGTTTTGTTGGAGGGGGGCTTTTTTTCTTTTTTTTCTTTATGTGTATGTGTACGTGTGTGTCTCCCTCTAGTTATATATATATAATATGGTGGTGGTGGGTGGGTGGGTTATGCGTACCGGTCTCATTTGCGCTGGCCATGTTGCGATGGATAGGAATTGATAGATGGGATTAGGTCGTTGTGTTGTGTGAGGTAATCATTAAACTTCGATGTAGGTACGTTAAGTATGTAGGTAGGTAGGTATGTACTAAAAAAATATCCCCGGCACGGGTCTTGGCTTAGGTAAACTGGGTAGGTATTTGTTCACTTGGGAGCCGCGGGGCAAGTGGGGTAATAATAACCTTGCACGCTACTTAACGTACATACTTGTAGGTAACCCACATGCATAGATGCAGGGTTAATGGATCTTTCCCCTCCAGTTAGCGGGATTAACCTGCCTATAGGTATTTGCTATGTTCTTAGCATCAATCGTTGTCCCCCATACTTACCTAGGTTTCCCACGACTGTCATACCTAAGGTGCTGTTGCACCCAAGGAAACCCCTGTAAAAGGTGGCACTAGGCTAAATATCGGGACACTTGGGAACTCACCTAACCGCACAGACCCCCATCTGCAATCTACCCCTATTTGCAACACTAAATCTGTAAACTTTTAACACTACATACTAATTTTATTTTATAATTTTTTAACAATAACTTGCAATTAAATGCTTTAAAATAGCTAGCTAGTTAAATTTTAATAAAAAAATAACTTAAGCTATTTATTTAATTTAAAATAGCACTTTTTAATATGTAACAGTAGCTTAATATAAAATTAATCTTTTTATTTTTTTATAACGCTTTTAAAAAATAAAATTACACTGTAAAGTTGCTATAAACTAATAAAAACTTTATTTACATTAAAAAGTCGTTATAATAATAATGCAAATTCTTGGCAGTATAGGGTAGTATTGTGAGTATGTAAAAAGATGGGGAACTAATTTAGTCTGCTACCTGCGGTGGCACCCTAAATAGTTCCCTTATCCACTATCCTAGCTTATTTAATCTACCCTATCTTATCTAAGCGGGGGGCTCCGCCCCCCTTGTCAGGTGCATTTTTCATTAAATAAATTAAATTTTTTATAAAAAAGTTTATAAAAAAGCTTTAATTAAAAAATACGTTGCAATTTTTATAAAAAAAATATTAAAAGTAATTAAAAATTACATTTTTTTAAAAAAAAACTTAAATAAATAAATTTTTAAAGCGCTATTTATTTATTTACATTAAAATTAAGCGCTATATAAAAGCTTTACGCATTAAAACTGTAAATTTTTATAAAATTTACAAGTTTTACGCTTTTTTTTAAAAACGTTTATAAAAAATATTAAATTATGCTTTTTAATAAATATAATATAAATAAAATTAAAGTTTAAAAAAAATAAGCTTAAAACCGTTATTAAAATTAATTACATTAAAAAAACTTGCGTTATAAAGTTTAAAGCTATAAATTAAATAACTATTTTTAAATATATTAACTTAAAAAGCTATTATAATATTTTAATTATAATATATAATAATAAACGTTTTTAAATATAATATTTTAATAATAAAATATTTAAATAAAAATATTTAACGATTAAAAAAAATAAACTAATTAAATTATTATAAATAAATAAATAAATTAAATTTTTTTTTAAAATTAAACTATAGTACTAGTATTATAAAAATTATAAGAATTAAAAATAAGTGTATATATATAAATTACGTTTTTTTTTAATAAAAAGTTAAACAAGCAGCATACAGTTTTATTTTTTATTTTTAAATTAATATAATACTTTTGTTTATTTTTACTTTTATTTAAGTTTTTATAATTAAATAATATAATAATTAAAAGTCGTAAACAATTTTATTACTTTTTATAGCTTTATATAATTAAAAAAATAGTTTTGTTTTTTTTATTTTTAAAATAAATAGTAACTTTATAAA